>JAVJGJ010000060.1:17932861-17956694 GCA_035590215.1 Microhierax caerulescens
CTGGAGCTGGCCCCTGCACTGGGATGACCCTGGAAAGCCAGCTCAGTAGTTATACACACACGTACCTGATAAACAAAGGTATCTGATCGTCCAAGGAAAAAACACTTTAAATGGATGATCTGCTTTGGTAGCAACTTGCTACCAGTTGTGATTTAACAAGCTAACATGACATGAAAGCTGTAATTCTGTGTTGTATTCTTGAAGCTTGGGATACAAAGCTCAAGATTACAGAGCAAGAATTAGTGAGGTTCCTAGGGAGCATGCTCACAAACATAGGCAAACTGTAGTGATATATAAAGGCATATAATTAATATGTTGATAGCTTGGATGAGTATGCTGTGCCAGTAATACTAATACTAGATATACCTAGGGTGGGAACTGAATATTTTTCTTCAATTTTTTATTTCAGATATTCCTGTCAAAAAAACGTTCACCGTATGCTGGCCTTTCATATACAAGGGAACATAACAATAATACATTAAAATAACCAAATTACATTCATTACAGGTTTTAGTCAGCAAACACTAACAAGCACCATTTTCTGCTTTGCACACAGCTTTCCTTCAGTATCGGCCTGGGGAACTTAAGAGATAATTGAATTTATTGTCCACCAGAGCCCACGCTGAGAAGGTTCTAATTAGTTATGAAAACACAAATGTCTAAGCTCTAGTATCATCTTATACAGGCCACTGTACAAGAGAGTGAAATCTCTTGAAGACAGATCATTTGAAATTTACTCACATTACCAATGCATATGAAAGTACAGACAAGGCTGTTAATGATACCTGGCATATTATCCCATTAAATTAATACTTCTCCACTTCTAGAAGCACATCACTTACTTTGTCTACAAGCCACAATTCATCAGAATGACAGATTATTTCAAGACACCCTTAAATTCTCCTCCCCCATCCTCATTTAATCAAAGTTGTTTATACTGTGCATCACCAGCAGCTACACAAATTCTCCTCTTTTTTTCTTCAACAACAAAAGTATTTGCTAGTGTCACACCAGGACATGGCATGAATACTTATGAAAAGATTTATTAGCATAAACGGGTACATTTATAGATTCATTTGGTTTTGTCAAAACAATTTGTAACTTTCATTCTCATTCCTAACCTGGATGTCTCTTTGCTGACTCAGAAGCTTGCATTTGCAATCCTTTCCAACTTGTACCATAATTAAAAGTATCTGTCCTGCATCAAAACCCCCAAAAAAGCCCTAAAACAAACACACCTCCTGCAATTTTATTGAAATTTCTCCAGCACACTGCCCTTGGATCAGTCAAGAACAGTGCTTTCACTGAGAATTATCATGTAAATTCCTATCTCAGTAACATTGCAAACACATGCTCAGCTACACACTGAAAAATCCAGTAAAGATCTGGCAATTCGAAGCACATGAAGCCTGGCTCTTGACCACAGGGCTGTAATCAAGAAAGATTAGAGATCTGATGACTCAGCAAATTAAATTTCCATAAGGTTTTCATTTCATTGACTATATTTACATCAACAGAAGGGAAAGTCTCAGAAGTCATAATGCAGATTAGCATAGCCTAATGAAGCACACAGCAGAGGGGAAATCAAGTCAGTAGTGTACCTTTTATTTCCCTTACTTAGTGAACCGACAGATTCTTAGTAAAAAAACCCAGGATTAAGTTTTTTGCATTGGGTGCACACACAGGGACTACCACTGAGCAGGAAGCCCCACCATGCAGAAGCCAACATGTGGGCAGCATACAAGCCCTTTACAGGTTGCACTGACAAATGCAGGGTATCAATCATGCTTCAGGACTGGGGCCTATCCCCACCTCTCCCACAGCTGTCTCGGTGTGCGAGAAACCAGGCTTCTCCCTCCATTTTGGGGGTGGCCCAGGGCACGCAGCACCCAGAGGGCACACAGAGAGCACCTGCAGCCATCCCACAGCCCAGGCAGCGAAGGAAATTAATTGACACCTTCATTCAGTACCAGAGGTGGCAGAGAGGCAGAACGGAGATAAAAGGCACACACAAACTAAGGCTTGCTCTCCATTTTTTAAATTTCTCCCATTATGTCCACATAAAAGCACAAGTTCTATAGGAGGAGAAACCCCTGATTAAAAACAGTTAGGGGAGACAGGGCTGAAATGAAGCACACTAGCCAGGACAGTTTTAGGACTTGTAAAAGGCTCCAAGCCCATAAATCTAATCTCTTGCTGTAATGTCAGCCCCAACTGAGTAATAGTCATGCTTCAAAAGACAGAAGCAGGACAATCCCTCTTCTGCAAACCCAGTGTATGGTGGTGGGGACATATCACCTTCCTGCAATTTAAGGTCCCTGGTCCTGTCTTAGTCCTAGGGTCCTGACAATGGGACACAGAGCTCTCAGAGGACCCAGACCCAGCATGGCTGCTTTGCTGACTTGCTGCCTAGAGATGGTATCCCCTCCTTCTTATATCCTAAATAAATTCATTCTATGCTCAGTTTGCTCACAGAAATTCTAAGGGAACAGTAAGTCCCCCATAGTGCATCTCCAAACTAGTTTTTAATTATGCAGCCACAACCCCTGCAAACAGGCTCTGCTCTTTCATCTTCAGTTTAGTGCTGCCACAGGTGTTCTTAATCCCTTTTTCTTTCCAAGTACACTCATAAAGGCACAGAAAGGAGAATAAAGCAGAACAAGTTCCTTTTAAAGCTTAGGGGATTTTTGTCCCAAACAAATAACAAACCTGCTTTGAGCTTTTGGGGCCTCTTCCCTCCTTTTCATCAAAGGAGGCAGGAAACCCACACGTGGAGACTGGCTGAGCAAGCACACAGCAACCTGTTGGTGCAAAATGGTCTGATGATTGTATGCATACAACAGGCAGAGGTTACGTACACCTAATCTCCTCATTTTCTGTTCCAAAGTGGCCTATCCTGAATACTAATCAATGGAAAATAGAGGAAGCAATTATTTATATGGGCCTTCTCATTTATCAAAGCAAGAAGCTATAGGTTCAGCATGCATTAGGTCAGAAGGCACTAAAGGCAGCTTTCAGCTCCTTGCAGCTACCAAACTTGTGATTAAATTAATTCTGTGCCCACTTTTCTCACACAGCTGGGCACCCATCAATCACAGCTCCCCCCAGGAAGTCCACTTCCCTCAGCTTATCTCCCAAGAGCAGTTATGCATGTACAATATTAGCCACTACTGGTAGACTGCATGCTGTTAGCAGGTTGTTGGAGACACAACCACTGTCCGAGCAATAATTACTCACTGTTCAGTCCCCTACCACTCCCATCCTGTCTGTATAATTAAAAATCTGTTACCTTCTCTGACTTGGCTAGCAATTGGCAGCTCTCTCACAATAGTGCTCAGCCGACGTAGGGCTTTAACAGATGGCAGGACAATGATGCAGTTCAAAATCTAGATGTGATGCCACAAAATCAGAGTGGTGCAGACTCAGTAACAAAACTAAAAACATGAAAACTGTGGGATCAATAAGACATAAATGAAAAAATAAATTAAATTCCTCTTTCATATAGTAAAGAGTGGGTGTAATTTGTTGAAGGATAGAAATAACAAGCTTGCTTCTCTGGTACATTGCAGTACCTGTAGAACCACTTTGTATGTTTCCCATTTCCCTACTAATGATGCTGCAAAGTAATATTAACCAATAAAACAGCTCTTCATACTAAATGCCTAGGCACTGAGATTTAAAGACGTAGTACATAGATTTCATTCAAGTATGCTGTATATACCATCGGCCATTCTTATAGAGGTAATGCACCACAACAGAAAATGAGGACTGAAAGTGTCTTAAGTATGCTCTGATTTTGCACCTTGCTGCTTTGCTAAAAGTGAAAGCATGTGTAAAAAGATTAAGTAATTGAATCTTGTATTTTCATCTATCACTATCAATATTCAGAGAAGACAGGCTGAAACAAAGAGACTAGGGAAAATCTAAAACCAAATCGGGATAACTCAAAAGGAATGCTCGAAAATGGACGCAAAAAACAATGTCAAGAATTTCTTCTCTTATTTATGTTTGTTAATTTTTAGTCAAAAGCATTTAAAATACCAGCATCTCACTAGCTCTGTGTTTCTGTCATATAAACCTACATGAAAATATGCCTTTGGTTCTTGAACTTTTTGACAACCAACCAGTATGCCACATGATGAATGAGTACCTAAACATGATGTGAAAGTTTCCTATAAAAACAGTAAAAATGCATTACGTATTTCAGCACTTAAACCATGTACCAAGTCTCCCCTCTGTCTGGAATTAGAGGCAAAGAGCACCACACCAGTTATTTCACATCTAGCTCTTGGGGCCTAGTGTTTGCTACTGCTGTCTGTCACCATTGAGGGTGGCATTAAATCAACCAGATCATGCAACAGTAAGAAAGTTACCACATAGGTCTTCTGGGCTGCCAGTATGTAAGGTGGCAAATGTAGAGATACAGACAAGTAGAGCACTGTGTCCTTGCCCCAGGGGAAAGCCACATCATGCCATTTTAGGTCACTTTAGTTCATTCAGAAAGTTAATATGTTTCCTTGGAACAAAAAATTCAGGTCAAGAATCACAGACTTGGGTTTCACTTGAACACTTTTTATATGGAGCTTTCAAAACACAGCTGAAGTATTGATCATGTCTTACTATTTCCCAGGATGTTTACCATAACAGCTCCTATGGACTAAGAAAGGATCAGACACCACCATGCAAGAAGACAAGAGGACAGGTATGGAGGGAGCTGCAGGGAAGCTATGAAGGATGATGGTGATGGCTGGTGAAAACAGCCGCAGGGCAGCAAGAAAGTACAAGAGAAACTTATTTATTGAAAGCTGTTGCTCTAGCTGTTACACAACCTGCACAAAAGCTGCTGTAGAGTCAGTCTCCCTCATATAAGGGACGTCCTCAGATCCAGTTTGCTTCTGTCTAACCCAAGGCATAACATACCCAAGACAGATTGGATGTTATCCTTGCAAAATATTTAGCTTTAATTTTACAGGTAGAAAGACAGCAGCAGCAAGGAATCCCCATTACATAGAAACCCTGAAGCTCTAGTGCTAAAGTGCTTCCTCCCCTCCCCGTGGCTCAGCCTCTACACAAGACCACTGATTCCACCCAAAGTTACTGCTGATCTTCAGGATCTTGATATTAGTTTCCGAAATCAGATGGTGCCCCTGAGGTACTAGAATTAACCAGGCCATTTTGGTTCTTACCTTAGGACCATGCACTCTGACAGATTTGGGTAAATTACATTATATCTTCCCTGATCTCCCTGCCCACACGTGCTCTGTTCTCCCAGGGCACTCGGACACCCAGATTACTTCCATTCCCTCCCCAGGAAAGCCAGCCTTCCCCAAACAAGCCTTCTAGAGTACTGTAAACTAAGTTAAACTGCAGGAGAACAAGTAATTGAAACAGGTCCCACACAGCATTCAAAAATCAATCCTTAATAACAAACTGGCAACCTCAAAAAGGTCAAAACTGAGGTAGGTGAAAGCCTCACAGAAAAGCCATAAAAATGGATTAAAAAAAGATTACAGGGTTAAAAAAAAAAAGTTTAGGTCTGTTTTGACAGAACTTCTTCCACTCCATCACATAAAATCTAAGACAGTCGATGCTATAACTGTCTCAAGTTCATCAGCTATTGACTGTTACTTTTCGGAGCTCTTCATCCCTACATCCACCCACACTATCTCCAGAATTAAAATTTATTCTGAAAAGTCTATATCCACAGAACAAAAGCTTTTTCAGGGCATTACTTTAAATGTATCATAAAGGTGTTTCACATCCCCTCTCCAGCAGAAGCTTTAGAATATTACAGAGGAAAAGCTACAGGAAAAAATAAATGTGCATCTGATGATAAAAAGGAGTAGAGTTCGACAAAGCACCTAAATATATGCCTAACTTCAGGGAGGAAGAGGGACCTTCAGTAGTTATTTCAAGTCTCTGCTGAACTGCGATCCTTTCTACACACACAGATTTCTTCCTTTTCCATTTCAGAAATGTAAGTGGTTTCTCTGAAGTTACATGAGCATCTTTAAATAAGTATTCAGTAGAAAAGATTCAAATCACAAGACAAGCTGAAATATCAAAAACTTGAACTTACTTATGCTAACATTTACCTCTATTTCATTTTCAAAGTACATAGAATGCCAAATCCTGCTTGCTTTTCATATGCAATTAATCCCACCAAAATCCTTTGGGACTACTTTTGAAAATAAAACGAGCAGGATTTAGTTTATAATCCAACACTGACAGGAAAGGAAAATATGATACAGTGTTTTATCCCTAGCAAAGAACCTTGGCACTAAATCCTCATGAGTGAGCAGAGCGTCAGTGAATATTCTGCAGCTAATCTGGCAACAAGGCAATTTCCTGTCTGTAATTTATATTTTTGCCCAAATGACTATATAGAGACAGATGGCCACACCAAAGGAGGACAGTTCTGGAAAGAAATCTTCTTCCCTCAGGAATACTTCACAAGATCAGTCTGGGGACTGCCAAAGCAAGATCTTTTGCCAGGCAGATGAATCATAATACACCAAACACCTTTAGGTTCTGGCTCCTGTATCAAATTCCTACCATCTCGTAAAAATAATGCTGAGGAAAGAAGGGCAAAAAGACACTTCTGTGACTTGGATAGGGCTTTGAATGCTAATGACTGGATGTTGAGACTCATTTCAAGTTTTTGTCATCCAAGAAAGGAAAGCTTTTCTGACTGCATTTTCTGCATCCTTAAGAGCATGCCCTAGGTTACTGATTATCTAGGATCCCATCATCAGGTTTTCAAGAAAGATACTTGTTTCCTTCAGGCTGCAATGGCTCAAGCAGATCCAGTTTCTAAAACACATGCCATAGAAATCTGATTTCAGCCAAGGGCTTTATTCCTCTTCATAATTTACCACTGTTTTCTGACACCAATTAACAGTGCCATCTTAGGGGGTTTTTTCAAGAGAAAATGAGGAATTTTAAAAATTATCTATGAAAATGCATTATATAGTTAGTATAGCAACCCATGTATTCTTTATTCGAATGCTGAGTTTGCCTTCCTCTGAATTATCAATATGCCAGGAAGATTTACGTCATCAACTTCAGCTTAAAAACCTTCAGAGTTGTCAGGTAGCAAAAGTGATTTTTAGAAAGTGAGATGAAATCAAATGCCGCTGTGATCAACAACTTGGAGAGCTGCCAGTTTTGATTTATGATTAATCAGAATTAAAACTGAATTTAGAATAGTGGAAATCTGTCTCACCTTTTATCTATCTGTTTTGCTTGGCTGCAGACTGAATAAGACATCACTTCTTTAAGGCATTCATACTTGGCTGAGATACATTCTTCATAAGCTCAAGGGCTAAGAAAAAAAAGTTTTGAATTACATTTTAAAATACTGGATTACATTTCATGCTATAAATCATAAAATCTGCAACCTTGGAATCACAAAATACATATGACTATATCCTCAGTGAATAGCTTAGGAATATTTCAGCTCTTTTGTCCTGACTCCTAGTGATAATAAAAATAGATATTTCAATGCTAAATTTGGTTGCTTACTAGACGTATGCTGGTCTATTAGGATTTACAAATTACATAACCAGAGAGAGTTTCTGAAATGTGGCTTAAGGGAAAAATCATATAGAATACAATGTGTTACTAGATGTAAGAACTACTAGAATTTCCAATTTTAACTTCAGCAGAAGAAGCAGAAATAAGATGTCCCATAGCCTAGGCATTCACCTAGTAAAACAACAGTCAACTTCTTGTTTGCATGGAAGCTTCTTTATTCCCAGTCAGGTGTTTACAGTCAGACCAAGAGAGTTATTACTGAGTGGCACCCTGTCTGACTTGTATTATAACTGATTTCTATCAGGCACACACAGCCCATCTGACTTCCACAGCAACCAGCAAAACTGTCTTATCACTGAACATGGCCCTAAAGGCCCCAGTCAGTGACACAAACCTGGGGGGGGAGACAGACAGAATAGAATGAATGAAAGGAACTCTGTTTCACAGCTGGGAAAGCAAGATTGAAAGGACATAGAAAAGGTTCTATAGGCTTCAAAGATAAAATTAATTGTTGGCCAAGTCCCACTTCAGTCCCTTACTATGTATGGAAAAGAGGGAATGTACCTCTCAGGATCAAGTAGACCATTTTAGACAGGACTAAGAAAAGTTGAGCAACTTGACTGAAATAACTGAGGAAAGCAGAGCCAGGAATGAAAATCAGGTCTGCTGATTTGTGGCTGTCTACTCACTGCTCAGCTATTGCATGTAATGTGTGGGAATGAAAACAGCATACAGTATTTAGGATGTCAGAATTTATTTCCAAAAAGGAAAATGATTCATAGAACTCCATACCAGCGAACACTTCCCTGCATCTATGATCAACTTCACTTAAGCACTTAAGACAACAGCACCACTCACTTCCAAGTCACAGTTCTCATGAACGAAGAGCATTTAAGGTGATATTCTTGGCTTGTTAAGAGAAGCAGATGCCCATCTGTTGAGATCTGCTTTGACAGACTTTAATGCCTTCGCAGTTCTTTTTTGTGTGTCTGTTTATTTTTTTATAATGTTGTCTATCTCAATTCTCTTAAAAGCAAAATCCTAACCATGATGTCTGGTGCATTCAGGTAGCCATGGACTTGTCTGTTCACCAAAGATTTATAAAGACAAAACATAGCGAGTGACCCAGCAAATTATAAATCAAAAGAAACATCAACAGCTGCAGTTTTCTTTCTGCAAAACATGCAGGAAAAAGCTAGGGGTATCGTTTGAAAAGACAGTTACAATGGAATCAAAGAACAAAGGGGAAACAGTGTAAATATCCAGGACACATCCATATCATGAATATTGCAAGAATTTCTCATCATTCTACCCCACAAATCAGACAAGAAAAGTATAAGAAGGAGCAACGAAGATGCTCAGAAGAGTATGCCTTCCTACAGAATAGGACAACTGATTAGGACCCTTTGGTTTAGAAAATTGGTAACCAGAGGTCCTGCAAACATTGCAGAGAGGGGGGCAAGGTTTATTCAACTTCTTACAATACCAGAACTACAGAAAACACAGTGGTATCTAAGCCAAATCACAAATAAGGTCTTCCTCACAATAAGCAATTAAACAGAAGTATTCATCACCACAGGACATTTGAGAAATGAAAGTATAGAGGGGTTCAAAATCAGGTTAGATACCCAGAAGTCACAGAAGACTGGTTCACCAGCAATTTCCAAAGAAATTCCTAAATTACCAACTGGGAAGATAAACCATGGAGTGAGTCACTCAAATCCGTGCTTTGTTATACTTCTCTGAAAGGATGTGGCACAGTGGCTACCATTAGTATTACTAGGTTAAATGGACATTAGATTTGAACCAGCACAGACGTTCCTCTATCTTCAGTCTAAAGGCTTTAAGGGTTTCAAAAACTGGACTTGACGTGATTGTCATGAAAAGTGAAAAAACTATTAACAAATTTTGGACAAACAGATGAAACCCATGTAATTAAGGCAGATATTTAAATGACCGGGAGAAGCAGTTCAGCAATAGTTGGCATATCCTTAGAAAATACAGATAGTACAATTTACATGTTCCTCGTATGTCCAGGTTCATGTAGATAATTACATGTGACGCAGTAAGAAAATAAACTGAACTGAGTGAAGTGAATACCACGAAGATCACTGGAAAAGCTTGCAGTATTACTGCCTGCAGACACTGTTTTCCTGTCAACAGAGGAAGTGGATAAATTTGTTATTAGAGGCCTACAGGGTTTTTTTTACCATGCTCAAACACTGCTCTTAGTTTGACCTAAGAATGCCTCCAGTGTTTACAGCTGTATGTTTTTAAGCAGAACCTGAATTCTACACATCTGCTGTAGAAATCCTTCAACAGCAAGTAAAAACAATTTCCAGAGAGCCATCTCCTTCCCTTTCAAAACGAATCTATATCAGCATGAAAAGTGAAGAATTCTTCCTGTCACCTTCGTATCACAGCTTTCTGACAGCACCAGTGAGAAAATCTGGCACATAATCTCATCCCAAGTCAACACCAGACATGGAGACAGATATTTATAGAAAAAAAGCACAAGTTCTTTAAAAGCAGCATCACAGTACTCCCCAGATATCCTGGGGATTCTCTATACGAGGCATCCCAAGAAGTAGCAAGGCCATGCCCTAAAGAAATCTGGATTAGACTGTGCTTTGCACATAGATCATTATAAATTTATTCCTAGCTCTAGGGTAAATACTATTTTTTTCCTAAATATCACACATACATTAAGATCACATTATGATATCTGTATCTTCTATTTCAAAAGAAATATTCTCCCCAGAGATCATTCAAAAGCTGGGTAGAGCTAATCAAATTAACCTTGAAACTTTCCATCCATACCCAGGCACAACTAACCAAACAGAGAAGGCAGAAGCAGCCCAGGAGGGCAGCCTGCCTGGTTCTTCCCGAGTCCCAAACCCACCACCATCAGTTTGTTTGGCTTGTTAGAAGAAAAAGCTATCTTCAGAGCCGACACTGAGGACTGCTAGGTTCAGGTCTGCCACCTTTATGAATCAAGCTAAACCTCTGTATAGCCTGTAGTACTCCATCCCCGAATTTTGTGTCAGGGAGTGCATAAAGCCTGACTACATGAGGATTTGAAGTGCAGTATGAACTTGCTTAATGTTGGGAATGGCAGGCAATGGTCATATGAGAGAAAACCATCTGGTGTTTCCACCATTCACCTCATCCAGTACTGCAGAGTCAATTCCTGCAGTGAGGCTAAAAGAATGAAAACATTACCTTTGGCAACATCTTGCATAAACAGAGATACTGTAAGCAGTGCTAGCTTCAACACAAGAGATAATTTCTGACAGCTTTTTATTTTGTCAAGTACTAAGAAATCTCTCAAATTCTCCACTCAGGAATTACTTCAAAGTGGATTACCAAAGCAATTGTCTTTATCAGCAAGTTTAGTGCACAGTAGAGCCTTACAGAAAACTGCTTATATAACTGTAAACAAGAATGTCTTTTCAATAACGCAGAGACCCCTGCCTTGATTTATTGTGGTAAGTTGTGGATGCGCAATATTATTGCCTTACAAACAACACCTCTAGTTCCATTCAGGAGTCAGTTCCCTGTACTGAAACAATGTCACTAATAAATGACGCTGTTTGTAGAGATCTGATATTCCTCTTTACTCAGTACATACCTTTACTGCCACATGTATATATGTGTAAGATAAAACGTTCCACAAGTACTTTTTAAAGTGAAGCAACTGTTTTAAGAAACAAGGGTGACTTTACCAAACTAGATATGTATATGAAAAATAAAAAGGGGGGTGGGGAAGACCAAACCCAAACAACCAAAACCAGCGAAGAATGTCTTCCAACTCAGCCACCTCCACAAATCTTTATTTCTTCCTCTGTTCCTACCCAGTCTCCACTGATGCAGCTTGTTCAAAACACTATGGCTACTACCAGTTCAATTAGGTCACAATTAGGGAAAAAAAAAAAACCCTTCCTTGTATTTAGCAAGCACCACCAAAGAATGACTATTATTTATACCAATTAAAAAAAATCTTGGGCATTTCTCTGCATAAGGCCTTTTTAAATTAAGATCTAAAACCAGATAGACAGACAACAAGCAGACTTCAACAGTTTTATCAGTGGCTGATTTATTTCGGCTTTCTGCTCTCCCTGGTCGCAGTTCAGTGCAATCCATAAATAAGTTAGGTTGGTGAAGGAGATTGAATTTTTGAGGCCAGAACAGTAATTGAGGAATTGAACAGCCTGGAGGTTGAAATATTGTCTCCTGGGACATCAGCCTTCGGACCTATTAGCAGCTGTCTATATTGCTTTTCCAGCCATTGACATACATGACTGTGTCAACATATTGAACTGATTTATGTTTCTTTGTGTCACAGGACAGACCTCAGATGTCTTCTAGGCTCCACCATGCTATTACTCTAATAAGACTATCTCAAGAATACCTCTAACTAAAAAGTCGGATCTTTCAAAACTGTGGGAAGGCACAGTTACCTGTGAAGAAAATCTGCACCAGTTTGCACAATTGGACTATGCAGAAAGCATTAATTGTCAGTTTTTCTACACTGTATTAGTCAGCACTTACAAAGGAAAGAATGAAAGTGAAGCCTGACATTTTTGCTTTCGTTTTTAAAAACAAAACACACCACAGTCACCCTCCCAGGATCAACATCTGACAAGAAAAGAGACCCCACAGACAATCCCAGCAACAAGCAATGGATTGCAAAACCAACCCATGACAAAAGGCAGAAAGAAATATATCCAGGCCTTACCATGTTTGAAAACATGGAAATCACTTCAGCAGAAGCACAGGCCGCGGAGGACGCTGGAGTGATCCCCTGGGGCACAGCTGCAGCCAGTTTTACCTCAGGAGGGTGCCCCTCCCACCACCTTCACCCAGGGCCACAGACAGAGCTCAATACCCAGAAATAAATAGTGCTTTCCCTCCCTCACCAACCAGGCATTCCACAAAACCTACGGCAAACTAAGATGGCGTCACTCTCTGCCAGCCACAGGCTTTCCTGTGCGTGACAGAAATGGTTCCTCACACGCTACCTCAGGCAGTCTGGTTTTGGATAGTTAGGATGGCAATCATATACCGAAAGAGTAAAACTTGACAAAAAATAAATCTAAAAAGGCATCTCTGGGGACTCCAGGCAGTGTTGTAATATTACAGGGCCACAGGCCTGCTCAGGGCCCTGCAGCACAAGCAGAGAAAATGTGTTAGCACAAGGCTAACCTCCTGAAAACGAGGCCAGTGTTTAATTTGAAATCATTAAAGCCACAGATTAAAAAGAAAAAGGGGAAATATAAGGAAAAAGTTACTTCATAAATCACTATTAAAATGCACATTTCGACCTTTTGCAGTCAGTCTGTAAAAAGAGAAAAATATACATCTGGTTTTATTTTTTAAGAAAAGGTGCCAGCAATTGGAACCAAGAAGCATTTCTTAAAAATAGAGTATTGCATTTGTTTAGACCGATCCCCTCATACTTGGTTTTGAAGAAACGTTCCCAACAGCATCAAGTCCTAACGCAAAACAGCAGAAGCTGTTGGATCTGGTAAATGCAAAGCAGGACGGACCGTGGACTGGAATTAAGCACTACCAGTTATTATTTTTCCAATCAAACATTGAATCAAATGGACACATCATCATCACTTGTCTTTTAACAGACTGTGCTCATAGCACCTTGTGCTCTGCTCCTAGATCTCGGCGCAGACAGGATCAGCAGTTTGGATGTATGACACTAAACCAGAGATCTAGAACATGCTGCTCATAGAACACCATCCCCGCACTTGCTGCCGGGGGAAGGAACGACAGGTCCTGTCTCCTCAGAGGCCTGGGTGCTGCTCGGCCCCCCGGGCAGGAGGCAGGCAAGGGCTCCCCATCTCTACCTCACTGTGCTCTGCCAGCAGTGCCTCAGCTGGAGCTGTTCTAGTGGGAAGACGGATGTGTTCACTCCCTGGTGTTGGGTGGTATTTCTCCATGACTACCAGAACACTGCTCAGCTGGACATTTTCTCTCCAGGTCTTGTAAAAAAAAAAATCCAAAATCTAAAGGAGTTTTGAGTCAGCTTTGGTTTAGTTGAAAATTTTCACCCTAAGCAAGCAAGAAAAGTAGTATTTCTTTACCAAACCGTCCTTGAATAAGAACAATTCCAATTAGAAACAAGGTTTGACAGCCAGTCCCCTAAAAGAAAAAGAAAAACCACCACTCATCCACAGCTCAGCAGCTCCTCAGAAGTCTCTGTAGGTTATGCAGAGATGTGCAGGACAGATCAGCAGCCCTGTGTTGTTCTTCATCTGCAGCTGTTCTCCCCCTCGCCTCCCCCATGCTGTCCTAGCAGCATCCCACTCCAGTTGACAGACCACAAGACACCACAGCAATTACATTTAAAAAAAAAATAAATCACAAGGGCACCTTCAGAACAGGTGCTGTAAGCATGTTACTCATGACAAATTTTTAAATTCAGCCACCTCCTACGCACTCACAAGGTATATCCAGCAGCTGCAATTCTCTGCTTCTCAGGGAAATAGGACACCAGTACAATGATGGACAACTTCAGTATTAACTTTCAAAGCCCTTGCTTGCATTACACAGGCTGTAATGAGGTACACAGGTTAAGCAACTCATAAAACTGGCAGGATGTTCAGGATTTATGGTTGTAGTGTACTCCCCAAATGGCACTTCACAGCTGCTGCACAATGATGACTTCACTTACAGACCTTCATAGGAAAGGGTTAACAATCCTATAGAGACACTATTGTAGAGCACAAAAGTTAAAAATTGCAGTTCATTTCAAGATATGTGAACAGAGAAACTACAGATATTACATAATATAAATTATTTAATGCTAAAAAAACCTCACATGAAGTAAAACATTGTATATAAATACTATATCATGTCCAATGGGATTCATTGCCTTTGCTTTGCACAGATTTACTTTACTATTTCTAGAGAAAATTAAAACTTGGCAGTCACTGAACTGTCATGACTGGCAGTCCTATCTTTCAGTAAAAAAAATAATCTGTAATAAAGATAAGGAATCCCACTTCAAGGATTACAGACATCAAATACTATGGCAAAACAAGCCAAACAAAAAACACATTTCCCAAGCTGAAATACTGAGTTAACTTGTACACTCACACATAAACATACTAATTAACCTTCTGTGGTCTCCCTTCACTATGTCCAAGCATCTTAGTGCAGCTATAGCATGTATATACTGTATTTATGCTGTAGCATCTTAGTGATTTCACTCCATTAACATGTTCTCTAGCCAATTTACCATATGCTTTTGAGATCTGATTTATACTACAGTTTACAGGGGAAATCGTAATATTGTACACGTGAAATACCAGGTATCATGGTATCAGAAAATTTTACATTACAGCAAAATTTTAATTTTGTTAAAATATGAAGTAATTATATATTTTTATTACTAGAATTCAATTATTACCTCACTAAAAATAAATCCATGTTTTCTAAATATCTGAACAGAATTCATAAATCAAGAGATGACAAACCAGGTACAACGCCTGTTTCTCACACTGCCCACCACTCCTTTTCACATGTTCAAATATGAATCTTTTCTGAACTACACAGTATACATGTAGGTAGGTGGCAGGTATGAGGAAGTCTTCCAGTGCTTCACATAGCACAATCAAATTTGGAATGGAACTACAAATCAATATTTATCAGGATAAACAGCACTGACAAGAAAGTAAGTACTATTTTAAATGCCTTTGAAAGGCTTCTCTGATCACACTGTCGTAGATAAACCAACATTCAAAAAAACAGAGTATTTATCTCAGTACTGATGACACACTGAATAAAGATACGTACCACCACAATATGCCAAATACCTACACTTTAACATCATCTTCTTCTCTATCAAAATAATCCTCAGTGTTAGGTAAAAACAACCAAAAGTGTGAATAACAGCATCTCAATCAGCCTGATTACATGTTAGATTTGAACTTCAGTAGGTCAAAAGGATGGCAGGTCCAACTTCAGACTGGATGCTATCACCATTACTGTTTTCCAAAAACAGCAGGAAGTCCTACATCAATGCTAGCTTTGCCAGGCTTCAGTGTCATCTGCAATATAATTCTGGGGAAGCTGACTTAAAAAGGAGATTAAACAAACAATACAAACTCATAACAAACTGAAAAACTTTCCCAATCACAAGTGTGAAAACAGTCTGGACTGCACTGGACTGAAAGAAAATAATACAACCTGCCACATCCTGTAACCATTAAGCTACATTTTTATCTGCTTTTACCACTATGAAAAAACAACAGACAAAATAAGGAAAGCTCAGGGCCAACATCTTTTATTCCTTGAATTTTCAGGGAAAATTTACCCAGAAAGGAAGTGTTAACTTTCCAAGGAGCACATAGTATCTCAAACAATATGCCTTACTCTCCATCCAGCTGACAAGGTTTTCTCAAATTAAAAGTACTGTCCAAACCAGTATCCATTTTATAATATTTTATAAACCCAAAAATCATTCAAACTGTAAATGACCACTATTTATTAAAATGTATTTTTCTTCAACTGTAAGCACAGTTCTGAATGATGTCAGGTGATGCAGTAAGGAACTGTTAACTACTGAAGAAATATAAATAGAAAATAAAAGCATTTTAAGAGTCTTCTTCCATAGCCACATCCTCTTGTAGTTTCTGCACCATTTTGTCCTCCAGCTGTTTTGGTGTGCCTTCAAAGCAAAGAAAAATTAAATTCAAGATGTCTCTCTGAACCCAAGTAACTATTCTTTGAACAATACATGTGTCTATTCTAGGCAAAACACCCTAAATATATTGCTTAAAGAGTTGTTTAGGAGTAAACCCATCAAGCTTACAAGTATTTACTGCTAACTTCTATCACTACCTAAAATTACTGAAGAATATTTTTGACAGAAAAGCTGCTGCTGTTTTTATGCAAAATCTAAAATGCAAACACGTTTTTAATATAGCACAATGAACTTTGATACAGCTGGTAATACCCAGCAGAACTTTGGAAAGGGCTACAAAAACACATTACTTCTAACAGATCAGTGGCCTTCACCACATTAGTTTTTATACTAAACATTTAAGCCCTCCTGAATGCTGTGCTGGATGGCAAAAGCGTTAACTCTCAATACTACCAAAAAATAATCCACGATTGGTACTTCATTCTGCTCTCTTTAAGGCCCAGCAGGACCTGCAGAGCACTGAAAATACAGCTGACTGACAAACAGATGGACTACATGCTACTGTGCATCATTTATTTAACATAAGCAAAGCCAAACAAAAAAAAATATACATTTAAGTTTATTCCTTTAAAGTCACATCTTTTTTCTTTTTCTTCACTCAAAAAACAAGGGACAGATTAAATCGAAATTTAAATATATCCTGTCAAGACCTTGTTTCAAATATGTATCATCTTAGACTATAGTTAATGCAAACAAGAAGAAAAATCACAGAACACATTTCTAATGTCTAATAATGTGTCACACCTACATCCAGGGAGACAAAAATCACTGGTAATATTTACAAAATAACTAATAGAAACATATTTATCTCCATTACTCTATTCCATTAACTGTATTTTAAAAAATAATCACCTTTACACTTAATTTTTATCAACATCATCTAACAGAAGCTGCTACTTTTAACATTTTAGAAACCAGGAAATTATTTAGGAGAAACAGGTTTCTTCAACTGAAAAACTCTGTTCACTAACAAAAACCATCCATTATTATATGTGAACTAGGCACAGATTCGAGTGAAAATCTGTAAAGTTACCATGTTATTTTAAAAAACAAATGTTAGGCTTACACTGAAGAAAACAGTATTTTCATGTAAGTTTCATTATATGCAGTAAACTACAAAAAAACTATTGTGACCATTGGCTAACAAATTCAAAAAGCAGAATTTAAGTACTGTATTTTATATCAATCAGTAGTATAGTCTGTTGAGTTCAAATAATCAATTCAAAGGGGAGACTTAAATAAACGTATTGGTTAAGAAATACGCACTTCATGGAGTACCAGGTATTGAGTATAGTTCAAATCATTCAAATAAGGAAAAGACAGGGCGAATGCAGGACGATAATCAAAAGGTAAATTTGGATGAGCACAAACACACTGTTTACAATTAACGGCAAGAGCTGTCCTCCATATTCAATAGACAAATTAATTGCAAGAAAAATGCAGTTATTGATCTGCAGAATTACTCATATAAAAAAAAAAAATCAATATCCATCGTAAAATTGTATGCACAAGTTAACCTAAGCAAACCAGGTACAGCAAGTTCTTACCTGCATGTGGAGCACGAAGAAGGTGGATATTCTGTTTGACTTCTTTGATGTCTTCTGCCTTCTGCAACTCTTTGCTCTTCTTTAATCTGGGGAGGGAGAAAATTAAATTTAATTATCTTCAAAGAAGAGATGTATGTTTTCATTTTAACACAGGACAAATCTTTAGCTAAAGGTATGTAAACTGTAAATAACTATCGTTATAAAGAAATCAAGTTAATAAAAGTATCTGAAAACCAATTCAAGCATATACTGGATACAAAACTAGAAAAAAAAAAAACAGCATTGTATCAACTCCTACCAGAAATCTGCTCAAATTTAAGAGTCCTTGTTACAAAGAAGGAAAACAAGGAAACGTAACTATTATCACCAAGTGTCCAGAAGTTACATTTCACTGGACGGCCAATAAAGTGTAGTAGTTTGGTAGCATAGCAGAGCCCATTCAAATTATTTTATCACATTGCTTGGATGACTGTGTATATACAAGGCAAACAGCCATTTAAAACTTCTGATCCTTCCTCCAGAAAGACTGTCTAATACAATTTGCAAGTGATCCCATAATACAAATACTTCTCCTTACCTGTTCATGATATATCTAGCTTGGCGTTTTTGCTTTATTTCCTCCACTCTCTTCATTGCATCGACTGAAATAAAGCAGAAGTTGTTTTAAATGTGCTTACATACCTACAGATGAAAATACAGGCTATTTTGCAGAGCAACGCTACCAGGATTCCATAATACCTCTATATCAGAGGTAACTCATGCACTACATAAAGGAAGTTATTCCTTCTTTGGTGAGCAGGCTAGGGGAATATTCTGTGTACAACAATAATGAACTGTGTTTTAAAACTTATTCATGTTTCCACTTTTGTGCCTACACCTATTTTCTACAGTTAAGCATCGCTACAAAAGACACTCTACTTGAAATCATATGCAAGTTACCACCTTCTCATTTATGGTATTTATTCATGGCATAAGTAACTCTCCCATATATATATATATATATATGAACCATTAAAACTGAAGCAGAATGAGCAGGAACAAAGAAGCAACTGCATCAGTATAAAAGGCTCACACTCAGAGCCTCTTAAAAAGCTGGAGAACCACTAAGGTTTTCTGAAGACAGTAATTCAAAATAGAGGAATGCAGCACCTCATTTTCTAAAGTTTCTGTGGGAAAAGTGAAACTTCACACCTGTTCACAATTCAAACCTCCTCAACATAAAGATTTAGTCATGATTCCTGTAATTTCAAACACAATCACTACAAAGTGTCAATACTCTGAGAAGTCTTCTGAAAACATTCACGTAGAGTACAAGTTCACTCCCCACAGTTAATTTTTTGTTTTTTTAAATGACTCACCAGTCTTGGTCCACAACTCTCTTTGGTATTTCACTGGTTCATTTCTACGTTTTTCAAACTCAAATGAATTATCCTATATTAAGGAAAAGTAAATATAGATTACATACAGAACCATATTTAGAGCAATACATTCTTACTACAGCACTCACTATAATAACAATATTATGTGATTCCCCCCCCCCCCTTGCAGAATCTCAGTTCCTATACTTTAACAACCTTGAGAGATTACTAAACTAGAAGGAAACACAGAGGAGTGTTTGACCTCAAAGTGCCAAAGTCAAGGTGATTTGGCTGAAGAGGACTATTTACCAAAACGTCTCCCTCAGCTATTCTCTTTTTAGCAGAACAAAAGGAACAGAGAAGACCAATGTGGAACACAAAACAGACAGTAGACTAGACAAGTAGAAAGCAAAATTGAAAATGCACAGTGTCAAAAGCATTTAATGCAGGTCCAGTAAGTTCTACTCAACAGCCTGTAATTTTGAACAGGTTACAAAAAAAAAACCCAACCAAACCACTACTTCATTTTAAGAATATTGAAACACCACAAAATAATTTGAAATTGTGAAATATTTCAATTGATGACATTGTGGTGTTTGAGGCAGGTGGGAGTTTTTCTTTTTGGGGTTATTTTGTTTTTTTTTCCCCAAGAGTTTAGGATGGAAAACAGCTTCCTGATTCTTTTTTTTTTTTTTTGCTTAGCTTTATACCAACTTTATCTGAGGACATTTCCCTGCCAAAAGGTTCTTTTTTTGTAGAGGTAAAGCAGAGCTATTAGACCAGCAGTTAATCTTCATTTGAGCTAAAGACAGCTCCAGTAACAGAAACTACACAGAATAGCAAGAAATGGCATGTACATCCTCACAAGCCATGCTTCGCTGGCAGACGTGTTAAGTTTTCACAATGGGATAGCACAAAGCAAAACACCCAAAATACAAGCTGTAAAGCACACCAAATGCTAACATCTACATGTCGTTCTTATACTTAAAAAACAAAAAGAAAATTCATTTTTAGCCAAGCATGACACAGCACACCAATTTACTGCAGTTTATCCTGAACTGTGTCAGCTTTTACATATTTTTAACACACACAGCACTGTTCTGTATCATGAGAATACGCCACCACAAACAGTGAAAAGTAGTCTCGTAAGATGTTCAGAGTGCTACGGTCTTCTAACCTACGTGCACAGAGATCAACTACAGCTGCCTCACACCAGCCAATGGATGTTTTCAATCCCAAACATGAGGGGACAGAACAACCAACTCCTTGGTCATTCTGAGCGAGAGGGTAAGAGACAGTCCTTCAGAAATACCTTGCGAACAACCACCTGACAAAATTACATTCTTAGCAATTTTTTTGTTGTTTAGTAAAAACCACTTGAAATCCAGGAAAAAAAGAAATATATTTAAGCCCTATCCAATGTACTTGTTTAAAGCAGCAAGAACTGCCACCTTCTTACAAACTACAGTATTTCCCATTGTCACATGCCTATTTAGACAATCTCCCCAAAGCTGGCTTTTGAAAAATGGATACCAACCAATCTACACGAAAGCACTATATTTATGTATTGTTTTCATTCTTAGCATACAGATATATCTCAACTTTGAGAATATTGTCACCTATTTAGACATGAATAAAAGGAATTTTAAAGTTCTTTTCAAAAAGGTAATTCAACTTAGCCAGAAACAACTTGAAAGCAAGAAAGAAATACAATTACAGAAGATGCTAGTTAAAGATAGCTTCTCAGAGTCACATTACAAAATAAAATAAAATCACATTCTTCCCCTCAGAAGACCCACAGAAGGCACCAAATCACTGTGTCAAAATACTTACCAAATTCTTTGTATTCTGTCACAATACAGGTAATTAACTCACAATAATTCTTGAATTATTTAAGGACTATGACATCAAATATGAGTTCAGTATTTCTACTATTGAAGTAACTTTGTCTTGAAACTGCTTTTAAGATCTCATATGCTGTCTCTGAAACACTCCTATCTATGCAAGGACTTTTCCTATACACTGTACACTTTAAAGAGGCTTCAAAAGGTAACCATCTTATGTGTTTACATAAAGAGACTTCCTGGGGTACCCAGTAACCCAGATGATCTGACTGTACAGAAATACAACTACCAAATGTGTATGGACAAGAGAGTAGGGGACTTGCAGATGGAAAAAAATGCCTTGGATGTGGGAACCACCACGTATTACCAGCACAGACACCTGATACACTGGCTTCCACACAGAAGCTGAAATGAGAAGTTCCAAGTTATAGTCAAGCTGAATGAATTTTATTTCAGTTATTGATTTTTTTCTTATCTTCATCCATGAGTTTTACCCTTTTTCTAATTCTCCTCCCCATCCCACTGAGGGGGGAAGGGGCGAGGTGAGCAGCTGCGTGAGACTTAGTTGCCAGCTGGGGTTAAACCACAACACTAAACTAACCTTTTTGTAACTGGAAGAGGCTAGATTTCTGCCATTTTAGTGACAAGTTTGAACCAGTTCAGCTTCTTACCACTGTCAATTCTTTGCCAGATGCTTTCCGGAATGCTTTGGTCCATCTCATCTTTCTGGGATTTCGCTTCTTTTTAAAGTTTCTGTGGCATTTTGATTTGCAGAATCTAAATATCTTAAAAGAAGAAGGGGAAAGGGGGTAACCAAAAAAAAGCTTATGGTCAAATCACATTATTCCCGCCCCATTCCAAGTGTAACATCAAACACTGCAATTTCTCTAACACTGCTCATTGAGAAAACATCCATCTTTCAAATTTCAGTATTTTCAGTTCAAATAAAGCTATTAACAAGAAGAATTTCAAGCACTATTCTTGTTTTTTCATTACAAAGTCATTTCCACAGCTGTCAGGGACATGCACAAACACTTACAAATAAGCTGATTAAAGTAAAATATGTCGGAGTTGTGAGAATTATCATCTGCAAAAATAACTAGAAAACCAAACCTGTACTATGAGCGAACAATTTTCCATACCTGTCAGCACTTTTTAGATACAGTGCCATCCTGACAACAAAAAATTCTCACACCTCTCACATAACACTTTTGAATGTGATACACATAGACACAAAAAGGTCTATCTTCTAGAATGTAGCTTTAAGCCTTTAAGATTACCCTGCAGCAGGAGTCCTAAGCACATTACTTAAGTCCTGGACTGAATTTACTGAAACCAGTTAAAGCATATCCCAAAACATTCTAACTGACCTTTAATCATTTTAGGTACCTGCCAGTGCTAGTCACAGCAGTGCCTTATGTTCATCCTGGTGATGTTTTTAGGCCCATTAAAGATGCATAAAAGAAACTTCACTATCTACACTTGAAGCTTCCTTTTTATTAGTATTGAAATTATGTAATTAACAGCCATACTGAAGTTCAACCCTCTATCCCCTATCCCTAACTGTCCCCAAATTCAACAAATATTTCCCAGTCAAAGGGTATGCTGCAAGATGGCAGTAAGATAAGAGAGCAACAACATAATGATATCCCTATATACAGTTCTTAATCTTCCCTAAATTTGTGCATCACCTTACAAAACCCTGGGCTGTCCAGTAACCAGAGCAGAGCAAACTCAAGATCACGTTTGTTATTCATCAGTTTTTGCAAACCCTATTTTTCCTCAACCATACTCTCCTTCCCACCTAACAGTCGCTTCTAAAGAAAAGGAGTAGAAAATATGAAAACTCTAACAAAGGTAATAATCCTCAAATAATTTTTTTCTACATTCTTCTACCACATCTTTTTACCTTAACTCCTACAAATCTGCTATTACATTTTGTTCTTTCACAGACTACCTGTTCACAGCTAATCTGTCATTGTGCTTTTTTTGCTTTTTTTTTTTAATTAAAGAACACTTACCCCTTATGGCCATTTTCTAGTAAACAGAACTGTGTCAATCTGCATCTACCTCTAAACTCACAAAAGCTGTGACTCACATGAGTAACAGCGTTGAGCCAGCACTTGTTTTGACATCTGAGCATGGGAAGGAAGCTATTTGTGTAAGCCTCATTTCACATCAGGGTCTCCGGTGCCCTACAGGAGTGACGAGCAGTGCAGCAGAGGCTGGGAAGCTGTACACAACGTTTCACCTACCAAACTGTCACCGGGATGTAAAGCCCGGAGCGCTATGCGCATCCTGTTACGACAGGATCAACTGGGTGAGTCACATCAGCTATGCGAGTGGGTTACAACCTTTAGCAAGTACCACGAGAGAGACAACCTGCAGCTCTTCTGGACTGTTCAAAGCCTCAGAACCTCCTCTGTTAACCTGAAGCCCCTACTTCTCCAAAATCAGAAAATTAAAGGATGAAGATTTTGTATTGCTCTGCCAAGCACTTCGTTTCTTAGTAAGAACTGACCCCCAACCTTCAGCCCACGCTCCCGAGAGCCCCGGCAGACGCCAGCTGACAGCACGGCTGCACGGAACGGCTCCCACACCGCGGATGAGCCGGGGCGCTGGCGGCGCCACGTAGCAGCACCACAACGGGGGGGCTGGAGCCCCGGGGGGCTCTGCCGCCCGCAGGCCCAGCCAGGCCTGGCAGCCCGGGACAGGGGCACCGGGCCGGGGGTCCCCCCCGGGACCTGGCAGCGGCTGGCACCGAACCGCGTGAGAAGCGGACACCGCGGGGCGAGCGAGAGCCTCCCGCCCCCGCGGGGGGAGCGC
>JAVJGJ010000060.1:17957094-17994648 GCA_035590215.1 Microhierax caerulescens
GGCAGCGGCGCTGGGCGGCCGCCGCGTTACCGCCGGCCCGGCGCCCAGGGGCTCCAGCGGCCCGACGCAGGCAACGGGCTGGGAACAAGCGAGCGCTGGCGCTGGGTCCCCGCCGGAGCCGAGGGCAGGGCGGCCAGCCGCCAGGCCGCAGCGACAGCCGTGGGCCGCTTCCTCAGCGGCACAGCCCGCCCCACGCATCCTTGGCGGGCCCGCCGTGTACGGGCCTTAGAAACCATTTGGTGGTGTGGCACGACAGCCGGCCGGCCCGGCCCCAGCGCCTCGGCCGGGGCCGTGTTGCACCCGGAGGTACAAGGGGCCAGTGCCGTTGCTCTCCCCAAGGTGCTCGCTGGAAAATGGCGCTTCCAGTTGTGTGGGGCCGTGGCGGCCTCCCCTCACACCCACAGCAAACAGCCTTGAGACACAAGAGCAGCCGCGCTCCTCTGTCACTCGCTACAGGCATCTAGCCACCTACCCTGTGGAGCAGCCTGCAACCCAAAATTAAGCAACAGCCTCCCACGAGTCCTGTAAATTGGACCACCTAAAGCCGACCTGAAAAACCAAGAGCTCCTTTTGCCGAGCACAGCTGAAGAAACTGGATACCACTACTTTCTGATGCGGTCTCCACCGGCCTACATGGGAAATAGGAAAGGCAGCTCCTGTGGAACATAAAGCCCTGCACAGCACAGTGTTGGACTGACCCTTCACCTCACAAAAACAAGTGCATTCCAGACCACATTCCCTCCCAAGGATTCTCAAAGAACGTTACTTTTTAATTCCAGACCACACTCCCTCCCAGGGATTCTGGAAGAACGTTATTTTTTTAATTCAGGGATTTTGGTTTTAACTCTTGAGTAGTAGAGTTGCACAAGCTTTTCTAATTGGTCTTTGTTTCTTTGGCAGGCTTTAACTGTCATGGAACACAAAGGACCATGACACTTTTTACATGTCTTAGCAAGACCTCTTTATAAAAATAAAACAGATCAGTCATATATAAAATGTTGAAGAGATTATTGCTCCAAAAAAAAAGAAACTGGGGCACAAGGCCACCACATGAATCTGAGACTATAGTTTGTGTGGAAGTTCCTACTGTTGTGCTTTCTTTGAAGCCATAAGCAAGCTCCATTTGCCACCTGATTGGAGCCACAATTTCTAAATCATTACACAGTTTACTAGGGGGAAAGGGGTGAGAAATGTATCTACAAAAGCAGCAATATGGCAAAACCCACAAACACTAAGTTCACTCACCAGACACACCCATTGGCCACCTGCATGCTAACTGCAATCCATTATACCAAGAGTGTGGTCCATCCTTTGATTTTACCAGAAAGAATCCTTTTGGAAGCTGAGAGATACTCGTGCTCATAAAAGTATTCAAAAAAACAAAACAGCAACCCCTACACAGAAACGAAGTTGGGGTGAACTACTGGACAATACTGCATCTTCAAAAAGAAGCTGACTTCTCTCTTTCCCAACTGATGCTCCCCTTCCCT
This sequence comes from Microhierax caerulescens, assembly GCA_035590215.1. Classification (NCBI taxonomy): domain Eukaryota; kingdom Metazoa; phylum Chordata; class Aves; order Falconiformes; family Falconidae; genus Microhierax; species Microhierax caerulescens. Next base: position 17,958,585 of record JAVJGJ010000060.1, read on the forward strand.
GAAACATACATTCATATCTTAGCATGGAAATTAAATACAGATTAAAAAAATATGTGATCAGCCTGTGTCTGATCCCTGCTGGTTTCTCATTATAAATGCAATATTTTGTTCCAAGTGTGAAAAAGGAATGAAACTGACTGAAATGGCTCAGTATTAACATATGGTTAGAGACAGTAACCCAAGGAAAGGAAAAGGAGTCAGACAAATTTTTAAATCTATAGTTGATTTACTCTAGAATTCAGGCAAATCACTTTCTGCTCTATTTCTATATTTGTGAGATCCAAGTCGTCTACAGGAGAAATAATTTTTAAAGCAAAATTTGAAGCACTGTCTAAAGCCAACGGTCATGCACACATTACTCTAAGAAACCTGTAATTCCTTCTGTTCCCCCTCATACAGAGTTACCAGTTTATTAAATGCCAGGCCTTGTACCTTCCTAAGTTGTTTGGAACTGGAAGTCTTCTCTCTGTTCTTCAGTCTTAGGATGCCGTCCCAGCTCAAAGTCTGAAATCCTCCTCAACACCTACGGCTTTACCACCACAATTCCTGCTTCTCCATTTAAAAGAAATTAACTATCTGTGCATTTGATGAAAAATCCCTGTGCTGAATTGCATGTGCCATTAGGGCAGATTTTGCTTTCTGGTTTTCAGAACAACAAAAAAGTCAGTCAGCTTGGGGCTATATTAAGATGGAAGGAAGAAAAAAATATTGAGTTACACAGTACAGTCACTAACCTTATCAGCACAGAACTTGTCTCAAATCTTTTTGAAAACCAGACCTCAGCCACATCCTACTGCAGGAGAGAGAGGCTAGACCGCATGACTGGTGACTAGTACTCACCCCCAGCCCTAAGGACCAACAGCTCCGAACTGACTCGGAGACGGAGAGCAAGATAGGACGGTGCAGGATGTTAGTCTCACACTGCACACCGGAGGGAAGGCTCTGTGGCTGCAACAGAAGATGGCAATCCAGCTGATAAGAGGAAACAGGAGAGACACAGACACAAAGCAGTTTTCTGAGGAAAGTTATGAAGACACCAAGTTTACAGCTAGAGGCAAAACCAAATAGTAAACAAGTCTGCTGAGGTCTAGGGCTGCTGCGCTTTGGCATATGCAGTTGCAATCCTTCTTTTTCAGTTTGATTACTTGTGAGTTTCCTGCCCATGTGACTTCCCCACGGGCTGTATTTATTTCACTCAAGACACTTTTTCCTGGCAGAGTACTGTATTGTGAAGTCTTTGGTGGCTTCTACAATTTAAACACTGTGGATTACAGACTGTCACCAACGCCTCCAGCAGACAGATGGGATGTAAGAGCACAGCGATACTACAAGCATTTACAATTGGATCCTCCCCTCCCACTCCTTTTCATATCAAGGCACTAATCTCCTCTTCAAGTACAAGCCATTACATTGTGGATTTGAAGTGCTTATTCCTGATCTAAAATGCAACGTAGATTGAAAGTTGCTGGTGCCAGAATCCAGATTAATTATGAAAAAAAAAAAAAGTACATACTTTACTGCATTAACAATTATTCACAGACAGAATTAGGCATCCAGCTGAAAAACAGCCTCACTGGAAGAGGTTTTGAGCACAGAGTTGCTCATTTGTTTGATTTTTGACAGATTACCACAGCGAGAACTGTTTCACCAAAAGCTCAACTCAATACCTTAATCTCGTAGGAAAACTCTGGTCTGCAAATATTTATGTACTTGTCCAAGCTTCCTAACAGAAGTAAAAGAACTGTCATACAGAGTCATACAAAACAACTGTCACGCGCGCTTGTAGCACCAGCTTCGCAGAGCACACAATCATCTGGTTGGAAGAAACGTCTGGAGGTCATCTAGACCAAAGTCCTGCTCCAAGCAGGACAAATCAACACCAGGTGGCTCCAGGCCACATCCAATTGAATTGGGGATGAGACAGCACTGGAACAGGCTGCCCAGAGAGGTTGTGGAGCCTCCTTCTCCCGAGACAGCGCAGAAGGACACAGACTGATACTGAACTGAGACAACAGGAAATGTTACAATTCAGTTCAACTAATGCTGTGTTGGGTCTGGCTGAGCCCCACAGCAGCCCTTGTAGCCCCGAGCTTTGTGTTGGCAGCCAGAAAGGTGGTGGGAACACAGCGCTCGCCCAGCACCAAGGCTGCCTCTCCAGCGTTCCCACCGCCACCGGTACGCTGCGGGTGGGCAGGGTCTTGGGAGGGGACACAGCCAGGACAGCTGACCCACACCGACCAAGGGCACAGTCCATTCCATATGACGTCTGCTCAGACACAAAAGCTAAGATAACGGAGGAGGAAGGGGGGCATTCATTATTTACAACATTTGACTTCCTCCACTGGAGCAACCTCTTGCATACTGAAGCCCTGCTTCCTGGGAAGTGGCTGCGCATCACCTGCTGATGGGAAGCACAGAATAACATCTTTTGTTTTCCTTTGCTTCTGCACGCATGACTTGCTATTGCTTCATTATACTGCCTTTATCTTGACCCATAAGCATTTTTTTCATCTTCTCTCCCCCCACCCCCCACCCCCATTCTGCTGAGGAAGGGAACCACAGAGCAGCTTGCTGGGCACCTGGCATCCAGCCACAGTTAACCCACCACACTAACAAGGTTCAGATCAGAAATGTTTAACTGTTTTATATTAATAAGAAATCCTACGACAAAGCATCATAATGGAAATCCTTCCCAAAGCTTTGTTCCATTACAGATGAACACTTTTGTCTGACACTGGATGGAAACAACTTTTCTTGAAGTAACAGTTTCTCATCACATGAAAATTCTTTGTTTGTTTTAAAACTAATGCTAGACTAGTAACAATAGTGTAATTAGCTGTCAAGAAACATTTACCATGATTTCTCATGAGAGTTAAAAAGGGAACACAGAATAACTCAAACTGATAAATCTTACGGCCCATTTCAAACGCTGACATCAAAGCAATTTTATGCAGACTTCTTTATACAGTAGTTACATATAATATGCATGACAAATATGACAGTTTCAGCATTTAGTATTTAATATCAAATCTAAACCTAAGTATTCAAAAGGAAATATTTTTACACCATTTCAGTAGTCACTTAGCTCAGTAGTTGGTTGCAATAATCCTTGGATGTTTCCAGGATGGAGCTATAAGCACAAAAACTCCTAATAAAGTTAACACATGATAAAGTTCCACTGCAACCCTCTGAAAAGCAAAGAGTTACATGAAAAGAAATTCAGACACTGAAGTACACTGAAATGTATTGTGTCCTACAGTAGCTTGATACTCTACTGGTCAGAAACATGATGGTAACTTCAAAAGGCACTCTGAGTTAAACTACAGTAATGCTGGTCCACAAGCATTTTAGAAACTTGGTATTGTAGAGTAGGAAAGTAAAAAACCCAACCACAAAATTGTATTTATTCAATATAAATTGCTTTAATCTCTGTCCTAGCCCCAAAGCCGTCAAATTATATTGCACTTTCAAAATATTCTGTGTAGGCTGTGATAAAAATCTAATATTTACATGTTGTGTTAAAGAACAATGCATTACTTTGTAAAATATTTTAAGAACCAAGTTTTAACACTTATTCTTGTATTATTAATATAACCAGAGGCTACTTCAATTTTTTTTTTTTAATTAGCTCCTATTCTAGAAACATTTTTGGTCCGTCAAAAAATTTGTTATACTGCAAGTCATGTTCGCAACTGGCATCAATACTTGCCCAAAAATGCAGCAGTTAGAATATTTAAATAAATAAATACATAATTTCTAAAGTAATAGCTTTCTAGTTTTGTAAACAAACTGCTGTGGAAAGTCTATCAAGACTCAATTTGGCATGTTATGCCTATAAGTGACAATATTTTACAGTTATACAACCTCTGCTAGGGTAGAAAACAGTTTGGTAGGCACATCTTATAAATCAGCCTGGAAAAAAGACCCCAAAAATACTGATTGCTCTTTAGGTTGTATGAATAAATAAAAATGATCAAAGAGTAACATGATCCACTGAAACCAAAATCAACATTTATGTGATCCATAGGGGGAAAAAAAAAGAAAAGCAATTCTATTCTTTTTTAAATACCACCTAAAGGAAATGAACAAGCCATAAAGGAATATATGATAGCCAAGACATACATGACACAAAGGTTGGCAGAATAAAACGAGCATTATAAATTTATAGAAATACTGATCTAGACAGAACTGATATCTTAGCTGCATCTCACCAGAAGACAATCATCATTCACTTATCAATCAAATTTGAAGAAACATTCCAAATCTGTGTTTAATAAAACAAATTCAGTGCAAAGCACTAGCTCTGATGAAATTTTGCTGACATCTAGGTTGCCCTACATTCCTGTTGAAACATGATTGGTAACAAAAGAAACAACAACAGATGTACAGTTATGCCATTTACATATAAATATACATATATGCGTGTTCCAGAAATTCAAATTATTTCAGGAGGTCTTATAGGCTGTGTTGGATATATTTGAATAGTACAGTTGTAGCTGACAAGTTCAATTTCATGACATACCCAAAATGCTCTACATATGTGCCCCTGTGCTTCTTTGCAGCTCTTTATGCTATATAGAATACCTTTCTTTTGGTTTTCATCACTAAAAAACAATGGTTTGAGAGAGCAAGGAAAAGCTACTCGCAGGCTTTTGTGGAGAACACAGGATCTTCTCTTCAGGATTGTTATTGATTGATAAAATGATTAAATGTTTCTGTTCAAAACCAAGGACCATATTGTAAGCTTCCTGGTAACAGAGACCATGAGCTGTCACGGTATCTAATGTAAATGCCTAGTCATTTAATGCAGCTTTCAAAGGGCAATTGAAAACCCTTCAGTTCAGAAGGCTACCCCTCCTCATCGCCCATGCATGTTTCTAAATTTGATAATGAAAATTCCTCTCCTTCCCTTCCCTCTCAGTTAGAGAATTAGAGGAATAACCAATGTTGCACCAAATTAAAGCTGTCCCATCACCAATAAACTACATACCTTTCTTTTTTTGAGAGGACGAACCCAAAAATTATTATCAAGAATTAATATAGCTCATTAAATAACTACACAATGGGATTTGTCCATAAGTTAAACAGTGAAACTGCAACTGTACTATACTTTATGATATACATGAAACTTCATTGTAACTGAGTTAACAGCCACATTTGCCTTTTTCTTGCTCCTCATTCAGCTGTTCTGTAGAGCTGTGCCCGTTGGAGCGCACTACCCCTTCTGGGATCCAGGATTTATCCACACACCGTTCCATGCGCTTCATAATGAGGTCAAGCAGAGTTTCAATGGCTTTGCTTACATTATTCCCATTAGCTGCACTGGTTTCAAAATACGGTATTCTGCAGAAGACAAAAACCACAAACTGACACAGTTTATTATATTCATAGGAGAAAAAACAATACAGGATTACTGCCACATACTTAGAAGTCACACAAAGGCAACTGCTACTCCATAGCAGAAAGACACTAAGTGGCTAGTGGTCTGAAATGCGAAAGAAATTAATGAAATGTAGGTAGGGCAGAAGGATAAGCTTTAATTTACGTCATGGAGTCCACAGTTTACAGAGGCACTGGTCAGCATGAGTTCCTGAGGCTGTGCTCCTGAGGTCTGTTTTTTTCAGCCCCGTTCCCCACAAGAGATGCAACTACTTTATATGGCCTTGTGTGCGTAAGTATTCTCCTTACTGATTTCTATCTACATCAGCTAGAGAGTCTTGCTAGTATGGACGTTCCCCTGCAGGCAAGGCAGTACAGACTCCTAACGTGGTGCCCTTACCACTACAAGAGGTGACTGTTCTGTTGGCACCTCAACTATAAAATCTCTTACATAACAAAAATAATCTCCCTGCTCAGACTACCTATGTCTTTGTTAACAAGTGTTTCTGGGCACCTGGGTACTGAAAATACATTGCTAGCTTTCATTACTGCTGTGGATCAGGACGTTTCAATGGCGAGTCTGTAGGCTTCAAGCTTCCATACTCGGTGCTCCCCACGGGGTGGTGCTAGGGCAGCTCATTAGCCTTACTCCCCAAGTGGCAGGTATTATCACTTCATAATTTTAAGTCTTTCTTACTTAACCTGCAAGTTCCAATGAGTCATCGAAGTATTACCTTACTGCCTCAGTGTGTAGGTCTCCTGCAATCATTTTCAAAATACATCACTTAACAGCACAAAGCCTTTCCACAGAAAGAGGATATTCACCATCTCACACTTGTGCTGCAGCAGGATTTATTTTGCTCCCCTCAGGAGTGACTCCCAGCAGCTATCCCGTCTCGACTCTAGAGGGCAGAGAACTTCGTAACTGCCTACATATTGGAGGTGATCTATAACTTTGACTTTTAGCTCCTTATTCCTAAATGAAGTTGGCATTTTCAGCCACAAAGATAAATATTTAATAAACTATTTCCAAAAGTCACACAGAGAGATCCCTTTCAAATCTGTAAGAAATGGCCACAAGCCATCAGCCGCTGTTTAAGTTTTTGCTTCTTCACAAGTTGCTGCTTAAAGTACCGTGTGCACTTGCTGTTGTCTGTGTGACATGGACTTCAAACAAGCATTTTTGCAGCAGAAGGAAAAAGTAATAAGGTAATATTGCTCTAATAGATTGCTTGTGATTTGCCTCCAATGATTCTTCAAGGTCAAGGAAAGCTAATTTGTGACTATACAATAGGAAAAAGCATGGCACGGGAGGGCTAGACCTCCAGAACAAGGCAGTCAGCACTGCGGGCCTAGCATTCACGCTATGCACGTTTTGTAGGCTTTACTTTGGACCAGCTCTCATCATCTCATCCAGACTGAACACAGATTACTGGCTGGAGCACATAGTCTTGTTTATTCTTCAACCAAGAAGGAATCCAGTTCTCACGCTAGAAGGCTGCTCCACTATGTAAATCAAACCACAATAAAAGGATCAGAAGATTTGGTTCAGAAGTGCACTTCTGATCTACACTGAAATGCAAATGTAATCCAGAGATGAGACCCATGGAAGAGTTAAGGGGGTATATGAGTGCTATGGGATTAATTAGTATCCAACAGAAACGAAGATTTCACATCTTCATCATTATTTCACATCATAGTTCCTCTAGGAACACATGACCTGTGCCCGTGGGGAAGGGCAAAGCTACCCTGTCTTCCTGCTGGTCTGACTCCCTGGGAGTCTGTGAGAGCACAGATGCCTGCAACAAGACATAGCTTACCCCTACGGAGCTAAGCCACAAAAAATTCACCTAAGGTACAGTCCTACCAAAACTGCTTGAACAGTTGAGGGAAGACTGAGGAGGAGGCAGAGAACTAGGGAACTGGGAAACCGTGGTGTGGACCAGAACTGCTCTTCTGTGGGAACCCAGCACTCTGTAAGCAGACTGTGCAAATGCTGGTGAATGGGTCCCAAGGATCTCAAAGAAACTGAGGCCACGTGTTTCCATGGCCATGCTAGAGACAATGGTTACCTTACAGCAAAATTGTGTGAAACAACTTCACTTGTAAATTAGGATATCATTGCTTGGAATTATTTTTGCTTTCCCTAAAATCTGACGTGACACTCATCACCTCACCAAATGCTCTTTTGGATTTCACTTTGTAAGAGACCTGGGGTTCCTGTGCCCCTAGAAAGCCTCAGCACAGGCGAGAACAAAGAATTAGACTCCCATCATTCACCCGCCTCTCCAGCTAAATTCTGTCTGTTTTCCAGAATGTTTGTGAAAATTTGCTTTGTTTACTGCAAGGAAAGAAGAAGAATAACCAATCTCCAGTGCATATATACTAATGAATTTTTAAGCAATGCAGAAACCATTAATCCCTGACAGAAAAAAAGGTATCAATACTGGCCAGTTTAAGCATTCTAAAATACTTACTCTCACAGTAACCTTTCAGCATACAGAAAAGGCATTACACAAAACATTTCATTCTGCTTTAAACACAGCAATAACTGGAAGGAAGTTATTTACCCATATTTTTCTGCAAGTTCCTTAGCCTCTTCTTCTTTCACCATTCTTTGGTCTTCCAGATCACTCTTGTTTCCACATAATACAATGTCAGGGTTTTCACAATATGCATGCATTTGTAGCTGACCTAACAGCAACAACACGAATTGGGGTCACAACCTACTGTCACACATAAAGCTCATTAAGAGCACTACTGCATTTCAGGGGACACAAAGTCCTTCAGGAAAATTACTCTTGGAAAGATGGAAAACAAGTACGTTCTCTATTATCTCACAGGACTTCTGCTATTGCACAAGGAGCCAGAGAACAGGTGGACATCCGCTATCATGTACCCAGTGAAAAAGCCAGGGAACAAGCCAGGGGAGCAGAAGCCTGGCAAAGTCAGCACGGAAGCTCTGTGTTTGTAGCTTAAGGAGTTAGGCTCACCAAGCATCTTCAGTGAGCTGCCAGGAAAGGATATACTTCCCTCTCTTGATGGATGATGCAGTTTGGGAACTCCTTTGCCTAGATATATCAGCTTAGTAACTCTTGCCTTCCATCAAGTTTTGCTGACAAAGCTTCAGGTGAGTCAAAACAGGCTTTCCACACACTTATATTACTGAGTATCACCAGAGCCGGGGATAGGATGTTCTCTCAACCTGCTTTTTATATAGGTTAAGATTCAAAGTCCAGTAGACAAAGCTGTATTTCAAGTCAGCACTAGAAGCCACCACTTGAAGCTATCACAATTATGAATGCAACATTTACTTTCTTCTGCTGAGAAAGCTATAAGAACCAGTATTTTCAATTCTCTTTCTCAGTGAGACTCCGTATTTATAAAAATAGCCTTCTCCACATCCATGCAAAGAAAGAAAGAGAAAAGAAAAAATAAAGAAATGCCATACTTATCCAGTTCCTGACATTCAGAAAGCTTTGTTCGTTTGTCAGATCAAAGAGTAGAAGAAACCCCATGGCATCTCTGAAGAAAGCCGTTGTCAAGCTACGAAACCTAGGCCAGCAAAGTCAAATTAGTTGGCTCATCTCACAAGTTACTTTGAAAATATAATTGCATACAGTCATAAACCAGAGGTAACTTAAGACTGAATTAACTAGAACAAAATATTTATCATAATAATTTTGCTGGAGTAGGGACTGTATAACAATAATTGCTGACATTACTATGGTCTAATCAAGGCCTAAGGAAGTCAAGGAGACATTTCACTTGAGCGTGACAGCTTTAGACAAAGTCTTATACTATAAAGCATGATTTGATCAAGATTCAGAAATTAAACTAATAATTAAATTCAAACTTTGAACAGAAATTTTTCCCCTGTATATAACAGTTCTTAATTTTAAGATCATCAACCACTGCTGCTAGTCTTTTGATAGAGAAATAGAAAAGAATTCTTTGAGGTGATTTCACCTGTCTGACCTTCCTAAGACCTCAACATATTTACAGAAATTTAAGGAAAACTAAAAAAAAGAAAAGCTTTAAAAGCACCTATATGCATTGGCCATGAAAAAATAAACTGAAAGTTTCCAAAAGATGAAAAGCAACAATTACAGTTTAAATGTTCTAGAGTTGTAAATTACACTTGTGATTTAATGGGTATTCATAGGAAACTTTCCATCACTGTTAAAGTAAGCGCACATTCCAATCTTCCATCATACAATTAAAATGCAACAATTGATAAAGAGAATTAATGTACTTGGTTCTGTTTGCACCTAGCTTGATGACAACAGCATTACTTGCTAGGTTGGGGGTTGAACATACCTTTCCTGCCCTGCAGTATCCCAGAGCTGAAGATGTATCCTCTGTCCTCTGCCACCAACGCCATCTGGCCCGTTGGGTCTATACACCTGTAAAAGGTAAATTTTCAAGACTGAGTGTTAGCAGTCCAGCCTCTGTAGAACACAAAATAACTGACATTTAAAGTCATTAAATGCAGCACTTGTCGACACAAAGATCCCAGCTACAACTCAGTCCCCCTGCTTTGTAAGACAGAAGTAATATGGGTTACATGATAATTTTGCATCCAATTGAATATTCAAAAATAAGCATAAAAAAGTGAAACTGGAAGAACAGTATCCAATAGACAGTGGACTCCAAACAGATTTACAGCAGCCATTAAGTTTCATTTTTCATTAATTTTAATATTTTCATTTTCTAACTTTTTCCTATTATCTTGTATCATGTTCTAATTAAAATATAATTACAAGAAAGCAACAACTGGATCATGCAATCTGGCAATACATTTGTACCACTATCAGAACCTTATTAGCAAACTCATGAAGATAATGATATCTCTTCTTAGGTGCCAAAAGATTGCTGGAAAAGAGCTGAGAGTAGATCTTATCATATCACAGCTTAAAAAGCAGAAACTGGATGATAATAATAAAAGCTGAAGAGAGTACTTGGCATGAAAATATAAATAAGGGCATCTGTTAGCTTTGGAAGGATCAGATAAAAATAGATTCACTTCTTGTTTAGAACACTTCATGTTAGGTCATCTTGTTTACCTTCAACTGTCATTGTACCTAAGATTACCAAAGTTACAAATGCATCTTTAAAGACACATAAACTTGCTGAATTTGTGGATTATGTGATTCAGGTCGTGAAACCTAAACCTTATCGTGCATTACCAAATACGCCGATCAAGCATATCTGCCATGTCTACTATCTCAAAGAAGGAACAGTAACTTTTTCAAGAGACCAGTTTCGCACTTCACTAAGATAATTACTCATTGCACTACTGTGGTGCATGTCACCCATCAAAAGCCAGTCTGCACAATGCCATGACACCATCCAGATTTCTGGACACTTGGGAAATCATCAGACTACAGTGAAAGGCATTTAATACTTCTACATAAGAATGAAAAAAATGGTGCCATTTCTATTTCTCAGTGTGGTAAGGATGAGCATCCAATTAGTTATCATAATGCACTGCTCAGCTTCATGTCAAACGTCTGTTTGCCTAGTTTAATAACAATTCAGGGCTTAAAAAATGCACCCCAAACTACCTTATTTTTCACAGTTCTTCTCTGGTACTGGTAACTGCTTAGGAAGCCAAATCAGCTCCACGTATCATGCGATCCCGTTTCATTCATGTGTTTTAAAACAGTTTTAAAATCAACATTGCAGTTTTTGTTCACTAGCCATTTTGGTTTAAAAAAACCAACATTTTTCTTACAGCCCAATCCTTCCTTGTGAAGAGAGTTCAACAATAAAAGTGCTAATCCAGGTACTATGTGTACAACTCTTGGTGTAGATACACTCATCAACACTTGCTGAGCAGTAAGAAGTGGTTGCCTAGATCAGCTCTTCTTACTTTAACTTTGGGAGAAACGGAGAGGGATAACACACAACAATGACAAAAATAACCAGGTCAAATGAGATCATTTCCTTGTCAAGAGATTAAGTACACAGTAAGTACTGATTGCATGCCTACACATAAGGATCAGATTTTTTAAAAATCAATTCTAGCCATCACCAAGATAGGTACCATTTTACAGTTTTACCACTTTCACTGTTTGTGAAAACTCACCACTCTCTTTTCCCGAAAGTCAATGCCCACCGTTGTGATAAATTTGGAATTAAATTTGCCATCTGTGTATTGGTAAAGAAGGCTGGTCTTTCCTACTCCAGAATCACCAAGTGCTAGAAATTTTATGAGGTAATCGTAGTCCCCATCAGACATAGTGAGAATTCAGAAGACACCTTAAAAAAAAAAGCAAAAAAAGGATTAGTTATTCAACAACTCTGCCAAGGCATATTTTGACAAATGTTTAAAATATAAATCATGATTTGTACTACAAAGCATCCAGCAGTGGGACCAGTTCTGTACTTATACACTGGTTTCACCTTAAACTCTCAATTATGCGAACTACCAATATCAAATGCAGCTGTGACTGAAAAAGGGCATAGTTAATTTTATTACATTCTTCCTACCAGAAAGAGATTTTAACTTCAGGAGAAGACTGAAAATCAAGATCTAAGTATTCAAGACATCTGGAACACAAACTGCAGAACCGTTTTTAATCTGTGTGGAAGCTGGCAAAAGCTACTTAAACCTACCAGCAATGCAATTCCAACTTCACATTCACCGTGAAGTTATTAACATATGAAAAAAAAAAAAATTTGCCTGACTGCCCACTGTATTTAAATAAAAATGACAATTGTTTTCTATTAATAGCTATTTTTCAGTCTCAAATAAGTTTTTTCCCACAAGAAGGAAAAATAACCAAGCAAAATTTTGTTGTTTATGTTGGGGTTTGCTTTATTTAGAGGACCAGTTTTCAAAGGTTTTAAAGTTTTCACCATGATGCTAGTTAATAATTTAAACTACATCTTGATCCTGAATTGCCATTAAACAGCATACATTTTCATGTGGCCTGTACACATTTTATGAAGTTTCTTTCTATCCTTTTAAGCCTTTGAAAAAATAGCCATATTAGATACTGTGTAAGCAAAGAGCAGTAAGAGCTAGAATTATAAAAATCACTGGTAAATTTCATGTATACTAGATACTAGAAAGACTGATGTAAGTGCACTAGTACTTCCCTGTTGAGTAGCTACTGAGCCTCTCTTCCCTGAGAACAAACAGTAGAGAGCTGCCTTATGTCATGTTCAAACATATGAACGTGAAAAGATAAGCCTAAAATAACCATTCTAAACCCAACATAAAACTGGCATTATACTGCCTCTTATGAAGGAGGGAAACATGCCAAAATACAAAAAAATAAGATAGATAATGAAATTATATTTTAAAAAAAAGTAGAATGTGCTGTTGCAACTGTAAGTATTTTTGGAACTACTTGTAGCTTGAACTACATAAAAATATTAATTTCAAGTCATACACTGCAATAGTTTGCATCAATGTCAAAATACCAAATCACTTCTTGAATATCAACTGACAGTTTGAGGTTTGGAACAAACTCCGTATCTCAGTCACCACCATTGAGCTAAAACTGTAACTCTCAAACCATAACTATCTTTAAAGCTTCAACTCTGTGTAAGTACCACGGTTCTGTCTTGTAACCAAGAGTGATCAGTCAACTTAGCCATGACTGGACTTACCACACTCACACACTGACGATGGTCAGATTTAAACCCAGATACTCGCCAACTGAAAAGTCAGTGGAAAGCATCTAACACCTTGTTGCCATTTCCAGTTTTCAAGTTTCCCTTTCCCCAGCCAAGGCATATTTTGTATTATGCCACCGATGACAGTAAAAACTTGCAGAAAAGGGGGTTGAGGTGACAGAGTTCTCACTCACTACCACACCACAGCCAGCCAATTCACTTTCCACTGTGGCGTTTTAATACAAAGTTTTGCGCAATAGAGTAAAAGATTGAACTAAAAAACCCTGCAGTAATAGTATGAACTTTTTACATAAATACACCACCACCTGGTCTGAAGGAGCAGCATATTCAAGTAAGCAAGCTGAACAGGCAGCCACACACTGACATAAGAACAGTTTTAGAAGAAATTAAAAGCCCTGACTCATTAGCCACACTCAATGTACCAGCAAAGGGCTTTTTGGGGGTTTTGTTTTTTTACAATCCTCCCCACTGTTGGGAAAGGAAAAAAAAAAAAGGAAGAGTAAAATCAGATTGCCTACCTTGTAGCTCTACAAAGTCTTTTCATTGAAATGCACTAGAAGAAAGGGAAAAATATTTTAAAAGGCAAACAAGGAGTTTTTTACTAAAGACTGGGCTTGATTCAGACTTTCATATGTGGTTTTTCATTTGCCCTTACATGATCTCCAAGGGCAAAGGGCTGTGTAAGCTGCCCCTCTACTCAAGTAAATGTTCTTTCAGCTTCAAGACACCTAAACTAATTGTTGCTTAAAAGGCTTAAACACAAATCTTGGGGCCAGTATATTATACAAAGCCAAGTTACCTTCATGTCTTTTACGATGCTATCCTACCTGTATAGAAGTATTTGCCTTGTCTTGTTGATACTTTGTTAGCCAGCTATAACTAGGTACCTTTTCATAACAGGTACAAATGACAGTGCCACCAAATCCCTGCTAATTAATGTTGTAAGAAAGCTAATTTATCATGCACCCTGTGCAAGATCTTACAGAAAAAGAAAGGGTGCTACAGCTCTTACTTGGAGCTGTAAGAAACTGTTACGGTTCAGCTGCACCCTGCCACTGGACAGAGCTGGGTGAAAACTCTGGATAAGAGAGGTCACAGTTAGACCTGGGGGCAGTAAAACCTAAAGGTGTTCCTAGCGTTCTATCCGATTTCTAGAGTATCTGTTTGGGCAAACATGCCACATCATTCCGACCACTTGAACCTCAATTTTCCATAGAGCTGGTAACAAATACAATTTGAAAACAACTGACAGAGGACTAGGAACCCTTCATAGGAAGGGCATAAAAATGCATCTGAAGGATTTGCTTGAGAAGGAAATTTTCTCCTTAGCCTTTTGAAACACACACACCTTTTGCTGCACCTCATAATGTCAATCTATTATTCAAATACCTCCAGGGAGTGGTTCTTGTGAAATCCTGCACAGTTAACCTATCCTTGGAGACATGCAAAGAGCTATTTTCATAGCAGTTTCAAGCCTTGTCCTCCTCCCTGTACAAATATTTAAGAAGTGATCTCCACCCTCTACTTTCCAGACCTGCAGTCCTAATGCCCAGACACATCCAGCTCCACATAACAGAAATAAAAATATATTCACAGCAAAGTATATTCATAGCAAAAACTGCTGTGGGTTTTTTAAAAGTCATGGCCCTGTTACTAAAAACCTATGCCATTTTTTCCTTCCAATTTTGCTTTTTTTAAAATAAGACTTTACAGCTTCATACCTTCCAGTGTTTCCTTCCACATTTTTGTACCTTGTATATCAGAAGAGTGGGAGGTAGAAAAGGAAGAACCAGAGGAAATTGATGATACAATTAGAATTCATCAGGTCACCAAAAGAAAAAAAAAATCTGAGTTCATTTTAAATGATCATTCCCAAATCTTGCTTCCAAGAGTAAGAACTCATTGGCTGAAAAAAAATCACTGACGGGCACAGTTCTAGGCTCCACATCAAGCCCTCCATCTTCCCTTTTGTAAACTCCTCCTTAAATTCCATTCAGCTCTAGCTTTGCACTTCACCTAGCATGCAGGTAGACAGGGGTTATGACCAAGTGCTGGGAAAACTCCACCAGCCTTTTCTGTTGCTGACAGGACCCACACACAGCCATCACATAAGCTGTGCCCATACAGCTGCTGCTCTGGAGCCTCCACATACACACATCCAGACTGTGGCTTGCCAAGGGGGGATGCTCTGCTTAAACAAGTGCTCTTCTTGTTCAGTGGATTTCCTAATCCAAGGTACCTTCACATTAACAGGCTTCAGTAATAACAGGCTCGCATTTTTGCCTCCAGAACACAAATATCAGAACCCTATGGTGTGATAAAACATTCAAGACTATGGCAGGGCTGCTCCTGCATAAATTAAGGAAATTGGCTTGGCATGCAGGCTTTCCCCTGTGCAGTCTGGGGACAGGGAATATGCATTCCGAACTGGTCTTGCACAAAACATGCAATTCCCATGCTGCTACTGAGCTGATTGATGGAGGGGAGAAGGAAAAGGAAGAAGGCACAAAAGAGATGAATAAATGAAAACATGAGAAGAAAAAAAAAAAAAAAAGCACTGAGCTGCAAATAAAAAAATTGTACCCACATACACAGTGTAAAATTCAGGAAATCTGAACTCCTCTTAATCGGACAGTCCTCAAGCACATCAATTTAAATAAAGTATACCACTTACCCCAAACTCTGCTAAAGGAATAGTTAGGGCACACTGGAGATAGTGCTTCCAATAGGAGTATTTTTCTTGCACCACCTTTTTTAACACACAACCAAGAGGCCTATGTGTCACCTGATTGCATTCATGTTGATAGGTGCTCAGAGATAAGGAGGTGTGCCTCATGCCTCCCCGTGCAAGGAGGGTGCTGCCTGACAGCATGGCTTGGAAGCAATTACACAGTTCACACGTCCCATTTATTCCTAGAGGCAAACAGCATTTCAGAAGAGATTTATGCATGACCTACCTAGGAGCAGATCTGAAGTATGTGCAAAATCACCCACACATCTTACTACAGTTACATTGTACCCAACAAGTGTTTTCATAAAAAATGTGTTAATGATGGAGTATATGGATCACAGCTGTTCAGTTCTCCTCGCAGCTTTAGATCCTCAGGTGCAAGGAGGATACAGCAGTCTCTAACACAAACTGCTGTTTTCTTTCTTTCTGTCTTGTACAGACTTGAGGACACTGAATTGCCCCATAGCTATGATGATGAAAGCCACCTTTACCATACATTTCTAAGGAGAAAAATTATTCTTTGGCAAAGGCTGGAACATAAAGCTTGACACGACTTCAGACCACACCTGCACCACAACCCCATGCTGCAGAGAAGCAACACATATTTAAGGGAGGAAGCTTGGAGGGGAGGAGCGTCCTCCCCACACTACACCACCTAGCCAGCCCTCCCAAGAGCAAAAAAGCCACTATTCTGTATGAAACCAGTCAAATAAAACCATTTGCTTGACTCAGCCCATTCTTCCCGCTCATACCAAGTGAAATGGCTCTGTACAACTCTGACATCATCCTGAGCATCCCAGACCTGCACTGTAGCCAGCCATAAAGCCGGTGAATAACATGGCAGGCTATACCACGCAATTATAAAGAGACATACTAATTCAAATCTGCCAAAACACAGATATTAGACCAATAATTAATTCATATGTTAAGATACCACAGAATTTCATCACTATCCTTTTGGGGACGGACAGCAGACACTCAGGGTTACAGTTAACAGTGTCCACCTTTTGCAAGTGTCACTCAGCTTTCAGGTAGATCTTACAGACAGACAAGTTGTGTCTTGGCCTTGCCTTCTCTGCTCGGGAAGGGCAGACCCCACTGGAACAGCGGGGTGTTCACCAGGCTGCGTCGTAGAGACAGGAGTGAAGTCTGCATATTCCCCCTGCAATGGAGACCCAGCCCTCCATGGATGGAGGGAGCGCAGTGATGGGGTTACATCCCTTGGCATCTATCACAGCAAGGGCAGCATGTGATAGGTGAAAGAGTTGGGAATCTGCTTAAAAAGGTTCCACTGTATTCATATATAATTGAGCCATATTTGTAAATATACCACGAAAAAGTCAATACTGTTTAGAGTTCAAAAATGCTTTGCAAATGAAGGTTTCCCCAAAATATGGCTTTATTCTTAAAAAGCAGTTGAGGCTGCATCCCATGATTGAAGAGCTGACATGGACATTGAGGGATGAGGAGTCCAACCCACAGAGACAGAAAAAGAAGATCCCGCAGATGTCTCAATAAACAATGTGTAAATATAAGTACATGGTAATAATGCACTTGTACAGGTTTGATCATTCTGCAAGTGCGAGTCAATTGATACTACAAAAGCTTCCCACCCAGGCACTCCATGGCCTTAAACAACTTTGACAGATGTTTTACATGTCCCCTGATCTGTTATGGCAGAAGCACAAAGCAAGCGATCTGGACCTCAAAGGAGTAAGTTTGCTAATCCTGTCATACCAGCACTCCAATCACACTAGCAAAGCAATAACCACATTCTTGCCTAGTGTGGGTGAAGCGTAGCCAACAGCCTCACCCTGCTCTAAGGCTTCAGTAGCACCTTAATGCTTGCAAAACTGGTCACCATCAGACACTTCAATTCACTGTCTCGTTTTGACAGAACTGGAACAATGTTCCTGCTAAGTCAACACTTTATTAGAAGTGCCTTTGGCTAAAAAAAAAGCCAAATACGTACAAATGTAATATAAACAAATTATGACAATTTCTTATAAACTCAAGTAACTGCTATGCTGGGGGAAGAGTGTTAATAAATAAGCATTTTACTGAAATATTCTGAGCTGCACTGTTTTTTTCTTAGTAAAACATATGACCTGGCTTACTTTACTTTTGGCCAAAACATCACTTTCTGTGACTTCTGGAACTTTTCTGTAACAGAAATAACAGGAAGGAAAATACCCCTTCCTCTCAAAAATGAGAGAATGAGATTCAGTTGCTTTGAGCATTTTTTTGGTTACTCTCAATTGCTTTACTTGACATTTCATTTCTATGACTTTTTAGTTTCAGCTATAGAGGAATTCAAAGGAATTGTAGGATCAATGTCTAAGGATTGTCTTTTTCCTGGAAGGAGCTACGTTATTTTGAGGGTGCTCAGAATACATACAGGAGTCTGCAAAAACATACGCAAAAACTAGGCTGCAAGGTTTTAGCTTCCAAATGCTGTTGTCACTTTTATCTCAGCTGAAGGTGTTCTAGGACACTTTGTCAGCTGTCAGCATTACTAGAACTGCAGAATTTTGCAGAGCAAGAACTGACAGGCACACAAAGCACTCTGAGAATGAGTTATAATGGGAGATGTCAGGCATAAAATTGTGATCCTATGCAGAAAGGGGGCACAAAAGAGGCAAGTGAAGCAACAGGCCTGCAGATGTGGTGAGAACTTTGCACAAAGGCCAGGCAAGGAAACAGCAGATTTTGGATTTCGTTTCCAGAAACTCAAGGCAAACTGGGAATGGAGAAGCCAGGAAAGGAAACAACAGTTAGGTTTGCAACTACATCTGCATTTCAACATAACCAAGCCAATGAAAAGGAGATTAATTTCAAAGACTGGCTGTTAAATAAAGGAATGAAAGGCAGCATGGGACTGGAAAACAATGGAAAGTAAAACCAGGAATATTGCAGGTGACTCCATTACCACCCATATGGAAGGATCTCTGTGCAGTTTCAACTTCTCTGCAAAACCCACACCATCATCTCTATTCCCTCATCAGTTTCTAACATTTTCATGCTTCATGGTAATAAAATACTGTAGATAAAGATTTGCAATGCTACTTGATTAAAACAGTTGAACTCTCTCAGAAGACCTGTCCCCCTCCTGGGAACAAGAGCTTTTGCCTCCCAAGTTACCTCTTTGAACTCTCATCAGAAGTTGCTTTCACGTTGTAGCAGTAAGCAAACATCTGTACCACGTGAATAAACTCCAGAGTAGACTGGGAAAAATAAAGCAAACATTTTTTTTTAAAAAAAAAAAAAAGCTCCATACTACTTACTCCTTCCTTAGCCATTTAACTGTTCCTTCAATAAATATGTTAAACCACAGCATCCTACAAGTTAACGTGCCATGCTTTTTCACTGACTTTATAAACAGGAAATTCAGAGCAATGCGAAGCATCCTTCCTTGACATGATAATTCTGACCACTTTGGGATCCAGCTCATAGCTTACCCACAGCCTAACCTTAACATCTGTAACACATCACTACACTGCACCTGATCTTGACAGTATCAAGGAATGATGAATGACAGTCTTGCATAGATTTACAGTTTCCAATCCTTTCAGTCAACACAGCAACCACCAGGATTTCACCCATAAAGCCGGTCATATTCACAGAAGGATGGAAATATCCAGAAGCCTACCCACTTATTCAGCAACACTTCCAACTCCAGAAGGGTAAGGAAAAAGAGTATTTTTCTGCCCTCAGAAATAGCCACTGGAAGACAAAGAAGAAGATAGTAAAAATCACAGAAGATCATAAGAACTGATCATTTCTTTAAGGAATGGTTTGTTTTTTTCTGGAGATAGCAAAAATCTCCAGCAGACAGCTAGAATAAGCAGACCAAGAAAAAGCAGAATAAAAGGAAAAATTAAAATCTAAAAACTGAAAAAGGATGCAATTTCATATGTGCAGTTATATGAATGAAGCAACATCTCAGGGAAAACATGCATGTACTCATACTGAAGACAGCAGTATATTTCACGTTCTGCCTATGTGAGCAATTCAGTAGGGGGTGCATGCAACACACCATCGTCAGGCCAGGTTCTTTGTTTAAGCCCATTAAATCACACACTGCAAACAGCCAGAGGAAAATATTTGCACCTTCTTTAAAATGTTGAGGGTTTTTTTCTCATCCAGGGCAGGAAAATTCTCAGCTGCCTTCCACCTTGATTTGTAGGACAGCTACCTGGAATACAGATAATGATTCTCCAGAAGGTCACACTGCCAAGTTCATGAAGGATACTTTTACTAGAGGGATACTGCAATCCAGGAAAATAATCTGGCAAAGATAAATTATCATTATTAAGTCTATGAAAAGTTTATGGAAAAGGTCAGGCATCAGACAACCTCTAGGCACTGTTAGATAAAGATGAAACCCACACAAATATACAAATAGGACTACGAAACTGAATGATTCACCTAACATGATGTGGGCAAGTGTACGAAGGGGTGAGGCAGGAAAGAATTTCAGTGCAGAATTTAATCCACCTCTTCATCCTTCGGATTGGGAAATACCTGCTTCTCTTGTTTTTCATAGGAGGCAAACTCTGTTTCTTGCTAACTCTGGTTTTTGATAGGAAGATGCAACAAAAGTTACTTTTCTGTTTTGTTTTGCAGCTGCTACCATTCTTTAGCATTGTTGTTTTTCTATAATATTGTGATCTGTCCCTATCTTTGGTACAAGTTACTTGACTTAGTTCCACAGTAAATAACAGGGGGACATCGTATATAACATTTCCTACATTTGTTCTGGCTATTTATTCCTCGGGAAATTAAATTAAAAGTTTTCTCATTGCTTAGATGACATTGAAATATCCAAAGATTTTTTAGTCCATTAGAAGTTCATCTATACATGCCAAATGAAAACAGCTAACCACAAGGCATCGCGGCCTTTTGGAGCAGGACTGATGTGTCAGATCACATTTCCAGCACCAACGAAAACATTCTGTTCCTCAGAAAACTTATTAGTTATCAAAGTTACTGACTGAAAAAGTAATCATTATCCATTTCTAATGAGCTGGAAAATCTCTATTATCTATGAATATTGGGCATGGCGTTAGGAACAATGCTCATGTGACCCTCCCCGCCACTCTGCCCTGGTGAGGCCGCAGCTGGACCTGTGCCCAGTGCTGGGCTCCCCAGTTCCAGACAAGGAACTACGGGAGAGTGTCCAGTGAAGGGCTACAAAGATGATGAGGGAACTGAAGCATCTCCCATATGACAAAAGGCTGGGAGAGCCGGGGCTGCCCGGCCTGGTGAGGAGAAGGCTGAGAGGGACCTTATCCATGCACACAGACCCCTGACGGGGGGTGTCAGGGGGACAGGGCCAGGCTCTGTTCAGTGGTGCCCAGCGACAGGGCAGGGGGCAGCGGGCACAAAGTGTGACCCAGGCAGCTCCAGCTGGATGTGAGGAAGAACTTCCTTCCCTTGAGGGTGGCAGAGCCCTGGCACAGGCTGCCAGAGGGGCTGTGGAGTCTCCTTCTCTGGAGACATTGAAAACCTGTCTGGATGTGACTGTGCAGCCCACTGGAGGTGAACCTCCTTTAGCAGTGGGGTGGACTAGATAACCTCCAGGTGACCCTTCCAACCACAACCATTCTGTGATTCTCTGAATAATAATAAGTCATCTGTGGAAGTATTTAATCACAAGCATTTCTTAAATTGATCTAGAAATAGGGCAGAATAAATTTAGTTATCTGCGGGAAAGTAAGGAAAACTCAGCTGAGAAAACCCCTGTCTAGTAACTAGAAAAGGTCATTCTTCCTGCTCCTTCATCTCGAATCCAATGTCATTGGACTTGTAATACAAAAGACAGTCTGAGATGCTAAGCAGGGGAATGGTGCACATAGACAGAGATGGATGTATCTAGATTGATAAAACTGAGGCTTACAGCTAGCATTCATTTCTCCCAAATCATAAAAATCATAAAATCTTGACAGAAGCATCCTTGCAGGTGCCAAGCTCATGGGGCCTGTTCCAGATCATGCTGGCAATCACTGCAGTGTGGAGACAGCCAGAGCACTGCGGGCTGGCAGCATGACACTTGAAAGAAATTGAGAGATGGGTCAGTCATGAATAATCTGCTCTTAAGAATTCTCAGAAAAGAACTGAGCCTTTGATTTCACAGTCTGTAATAGCTACATCTGAGAGATACTTTCAGCCAATACTGGGCAGGAGTTTTTAGTAAACGTGTCTGGAAATAGTAAGCATATGCGATGGTTCCTTGTTTCATACATGCTATGAAAACATTAGAAATAACCCACTGAGAATACTCCGAGTGTAATTTAACTTGTCCCTTACATAATAAAACACCACTTCCGCCTGAAATAGAGCCGGGCAGTATTCAGTAGGCCACAACCTATTTTCTTCAGGAAGTTCCTAATGTGCAACAGCAAAGCAGAAATCTTGATCTGTGACAGCAAGACACAGTCATTCTGGAGTATGCTTGTGGCTCAGAAGTACCACTTCTAAAATCTTCTATCAAAGCAAAGCTAAAACTACAGGTTATTTTTCTTGTTTCACAAGAATTGAAAAATAAGCCCATACTTTCAACAAAGTCACCAAATCTTCCGCTTGAACAGCTCCATTAGAACTCTGTTAACACTGCCCAAGCTTTCTACTGAGGCTCTGCAGTCGGCCAAAATATTCAGACAGTGCTTTGGCAAAATGTTTGCTTCAATTTGTATCCTAGTACAGTTTCTTTTCTAGAGCCTCAGGGAAGGGATAATTCAAAAGAAGCACTGATTAAGCAGGCTGAACTGCACAACACAAAGATTCCATTCAAAAAGTCTGCAGTTTTTCAACCTGAGTTGCCAACACTATTTATCTCACTGCTCTGATCAGAATGCCATATTGCAGCGTGAATTATAGTTAAATCTTGATATACAACAAAGACCGCTTAAATAAACAGCACAGCAAACTAGGACTTCTCACACTAATTCTTGACATGGAGGTATGCATGAGCCCTGCAAGGAAAGCAAGAAGAATCACAACTGTCATGTCACGGTTTACCCATACTAGTCGTTTTAATTATTCCCAGACTGAGGGAGAGCCCCAAGATGGCTGTAGAGTAACACCTCTGGCTGAAACCTGGCCGTTGTTGCCAGTTTTTCATGCTGTAGATGCCTTCCTGCAGAATTCTTCTGCAACATTTCACGCCAACATTGCTTCCTTAAGCTTCACTTTAACTGATGTACAATAGCAGGAAATTTCCTACCTCTCCCCCCAGAAGTCTTCCATTATAATTATTACTCATAAAGTTTCTGCTATAGCTAATAGCTAGCTGAGCAGCAGCAAGCTTACACAACAACCTCTATAACCCAAGTTCTTTAAAAAACATACAAAGTTATTCTAAGAAATCAAATTGCCAGTCAGACTGCTCTAATTGATCCAAGCAGCACAAGTTGCCCGTAAAATACCATGTCAAGGAAACACCTATGTAGTTTTAATACCACAGTGGATTCAGACTGTGCTTCCCTGACTTAACACTAAGTATAAAGCTTCGCATACTTATGAAGAATCTGAGAGCCTCGTGCAAACTGACAAACCGACTTCACATAACAATTTGCAATTTTTTACGATCCACATTATGACTGAGAAAGGCATCAAACCTCGGAAATGAGAAACAGGATGTAAAGGGTAAGTAGATAAGAAAGAATCTATTTAGCTACGCACTCCATGGAGAAGTCACAAGAAACTGGGAGTATGCAATGGCGCTGTCTGACAAGAGTTGCTATTTGAAAGGACTCATTAAAGTAGGTGCTGCTGTTTCATCTTCTATTAAACGACTGACTTTGGCTTGCAGTATTTGATTTGATTTTAAACCAGTGCGTATGATTTCCTATGGAAGGAAATAAAAATCCAGTAATGAGATTCCAGTAAAAACAAATTCACTATGTGGAAAAACAAAGTCTCAGTTAGCACCAATCAGTACAGCTGCAGTGGCTATCGTACAGCTATGCTAACATACAACCACACCCTCACTCCCAGAGAATTCCCACTTCACCAAGATCCCAGTTCTGCTTCTGTTTTACACCAACAGCTGCACCATGATGCATCAAAACTGATTTTTTTTAAAAAAACTTTATCCCTGTGACACAGTGTTGAAGCAAAATACAGAAGCAGGAGCTATATTATTTCCCAGTTATGACATCAAATATTTTAAAGCAAGGAAAAGTTACTCTTAACTTTTTCTCCTTATTTCTGCTTCCCTTGGACTAGGAATTATTTAACTCATTCTACTAGGATATGTTCCAGGTCTTTTTCCATTAACTGCTTTTAAGATTTTTTGAGTTCATTCTTTAAATTTTGTATAGTTTCAGAATTTTTGGTCTTTTTTTTTGTATTTTTTTTTTAAGTAAAAAAATCACAATTTCGCTTTGATGCCATTCTTAGTGACATGTTTGAAGAATTCCAGCTGAACTAGATACCTAGTTTGTCTTTTAACAGGCTCAATTACTAAGGCTTTTTTAAGATAGTGTTACAAATGAAAGACATGCTGGAAATAAGAAAATATACTGAAACCCTCTGGGAGTATGGTGAGGGCAAGGTGGGCAGCACCCCATGCCAGAATATAGTTTTGCTCTATACAACAGAATCCCAACATTATCAAAATGTAATCCCCTCAAATATCTTAGGCTATTAGAAATCAATAACCTAAAACATGCTAGAAATTGTTTGTGTAGCACACATGCAAAACGCGCATGTAACGCAATGATTGAAAAGCATTATATTACAGTAAATTACAATGAAGCCACTACAACCAATCCGTCCAACACAGCACAGAAAAAAAAAAACCCACCACACTAAGTCAAGCATCAATGTTTACAAAAACCCTTCCTTCCAGTTATTTTATGTAAGTTTTTCAGACATTCAGGATGTCTATAAGGAAACAGCAAGACAACATGTTTATCTAACAACATTTATGAATTTGGCACT
Source organism: Microhierax caerulescens (assembly GCA_035590215.1). Classification (NCBI taxonomy): domain Eukaryota; kingdom Metazoa; phylum Chordata; class Aves; order Falconiformes; family Falconidae; genus Microhierax; species Microhierax caerulescens. The sequence continues at coordinate 17,983,291 of JAVJGJ010000060.1, forward strand.
TCTCATAAACACAAGTCAAGGGATGATGAATCAGGGCTAGAAAAATAATCTTAAGATGCTCTATTCTAGACAGCAGGTAAACCCTGGGAAAGCCTTGTGACCTTCCCACAGAAGTGGAGGAGAATACTGTTTTCTGTTCTCTGAACAATTCCTCCTTGGTTATTTACAAGGTCTACAAAACTAGGACATTCGGTCCATGATTAGAAAAATGCTGGCAAACACCTGGGCTAGAAAAGATGCCCGATTAAAAATTCCTGCTTGGGGTGGCAAGGAATGACCTAGTCAGATGGGCACATACATTCTGAGTTTCTTCCAGAGAAACAAAACACAGTAATAACATCCCACCCCCATATTGCTTTTACCAGAATTAATTTTAAGACTGAAACCATTACTGTATGATTTAACAAAGAATGTGAACTAGATGAGCTCTCATGGTTCCTTGCAGTCCAATTTCTTTTGCTAATTAAAAATAACAGACTGTGCAACACCATTTTTATTCCTTTTATCAACAATACATTTAGTATACAAGAGAACAAACACATCAGTGTGCAACCCAGTTAAAAAAACCATCATTCTAAAGGACTGTTTTATTAAGTATAATTTATCTTTATATGTTAATGACAACACAGGAATAAATAGAGGGGGGAAAGTTTAAGCAGTACAGCATTTAAAAATACCGAGTTACTTTGTTCTCTATTATGAAGCGTTATTTGCACAGCACACTTTACTATCAAAGGCCTAATTCCACGTTCTAACTGTAGAACAAGTTTGACTTTACACAGAAGGAAATGTAGGGTGATGACTTAGGACCTGACAGGGCACCTTATGGTTACTGAATCCAGACACTGGTTACTGCAGTCATTTATTTTAACTTTACTGATAAACTTAACCAGGTTTGTCTTTAAATCTGACTGATTTATTCGTGAAAAGCAATGGCCAAAGACATACCGAAGAGCTGCAGTTTTGTCATTTCAACCCAAAGCCTATGATTTACATTAACTAGTATACCTCCCAGTTTTAAGTTTATTTTTCCCCCTAGAACACGAGGATGCAACAATGCTGAACTCGTCTCTTAAAATCAAAATATTTCAGGCAGTTTGTTAAAACTACAGCAACTTGTTTCCAAGCTCTTAACCGAGAAACAGTTGGCACACAACAACTGTCAGCTCAAGGAAAACAATGTAATAAATCTTATGAAAATAAATTAAAAAAAGAGAAGGTGTTTACATACCAATGCTTAACAGCTGCAAAAGGATCTGTAGTTTTCCAAGGGTACTTCAGTGACAAATTTCCTGACAAAGTTTTCTTGAATACCACAGTCATGCAAAAAGAGCCATTTCTCATCTGCAGGTAGTGTCAGCAGAGAAAGAAAATAAAACCAAAATAGTGTAGTTCAGACTAACAAAATTCACACTGACGCAGAGCTGTGAGCCCCATACAACCACCCTACCCACCTAATTACATTCAGCTGCTTGTCATGTGGTCTTGCTGACAGATCAAGTGATCTCTTTTACTCCTTTTAAAACTAAGCAACAGTAGCTAACCAGATCTCCCCAAATCAGGTAATAAACATTGAGCCTTTGCGTACACTACTGACCCTCCTCCTTCTTGTCACAGGGAGAGGAAGTTGCACTATGTTTCATTACAAAAAAAGTAAAATAAAATACAGCAAACACCGTAGTCTAATGAAACACAGTGAGCACCAAAAGCTCCCAAAACCTAATGGAGAATATTAAGTTTTGAACCTGGTTTTATTTTATGCCGTTGCAGATGACAAAATGGGCACAGACACCAAAGTGAGACCATGTGACAAGGAGCTGGAAGGATTTAAGAGGTCAGTGGCAGCAGTACTGCATGGCTTTGTGGGCATCTATGTCCAGCCTCTTCTGCTCAAGCACTTCCAATGGCAACACGCTCCAACAAAAGACCAGAGCAAATATGTTGCCAGAAAATTTCTGAGCCATTGCAGCTAAATCTGCAAGCCCCAGCCCCTGCACAATCCTGAGACGTGTGCAGCCATTTTAAACATGCAAATAATTTCAAGGAAATAAAGTTACTGATTTAACATGTAAACCAACTCAACAACGAGTCCATTCATCAGGGCTTGTTACCACAAGCACCCAACAGGCAAGATTCACATGTCTGGCCACATTGCACCACTGGGTCTGCACCCAGGCACTCGCTGAACGGAGACCCCTGCGCTTGGCACCACGAGGCATCGCCTCTCTCACAAACACCCCTGACACTGCGGATGCTAGCACCAGAGGTCTGAAAGGCACGGACAAAGTTTGACATTCATGTGTAAAATGTAGGAGATGGAAGCTTTCACAGGTAACAGGTAGCCTTGCACAAGCCCTTCTGGTCTCACCTTCTTTCCTCACAGTGTCTGAGAGCAGATACGTAAGAAAGAAAACTAAGAAGGTTTCTAAGACTCCTCTCCAGTCTCATCATTTAAGAAGTGCTGCAGACAGCCTGCTACAACATTTAACATATCCTTAACACGTTCACTTACCAGAAACGAAGACAACTCCACAAGCTCCTTAATCCACTCGTTTCCTTTCCTGTGAATCAAGGCAATTTTCATTGCCCTGACCCCAGTGAAAAATATAAGTTCTGTTACACAGAGTTGGCAAACAACTATCCACAGTGGAACACTTTTTCATGCTGCGCCTTAGCATTCTTCCAGATTTAACTAAAATCCATTTCTTTGACATTTTGTTACAGGTTATAATTTTAAAAACTTTACCCCTTCTTCGCTTATTTTGGTATCCTATAAATTTCATCACACTTTCAGAAGAATACAGAAGTCCCTTTTTTGCTTCCACACACAGTAAAAAAGTTTGTGTTCAATTGTCAGCAATGTGAACATTTTTAATCTTTAACTGCTTCCCTGATCGATACCAGCACATTGCTTACTGTGAAGAAATATTCAGACCGCAGGCAATTGAGAATTTCTCGTAACTGTTCCAGAGCACAGAAGGAGGAACAGGATAAGAAGTGTTGACAGACAAAGCAACAACTCTTCTGCAGTGTTGCAAACAGCCCTGGGAGGTGTACCCGTCTGGAAGCCTCAACCAGCAATGTAAATGGAGTTCAAACTTGTCCACACAGTAAGGTTTTTGCCATCTTTAAGGGAAAAACAATTCATAAATTCCTAGACTTCAGCTTTTTACTTCAGGATGAAATGAGTGTGCTTAACTTTCTTCTTACCAACCTGGTGTGAGGAATACCAATTGATTTTCCCTTCCCTCTTCCAGGAAAGGGAAGAACAGTAAGACTTTACTAGGAAGGTACAGCTGAAATAAAGCTTATTTTCTGGGGGTGATTTTATGTTGACTTCAAACTGCAGAGTTAGAATCCAAACAGAGGGCCTCACTTTACAAACTGGGAAAACATCAATGTTTGGTTACTTAAAGCCTTTGTTTTTAAACACACACATCTGCAGCACTGCACAAACAGCAGAGCCAACCCTGCTGTGACGGCAGGCAGCGCACGCAAACGGTGCAGCAGCAGCTGGCACAGGAACCACTGCAGCCAGCCCAAGGTAAGCCTTGATCTCACTGCTACCCGAATCTTAGGGGTTATAAGAGCTTGGGCATTTTCTAAGTTTATGTAGGGGGATCAAAATTACTCCAGTAAAGTCCTGAAACTGTGAATGTAGTTTTGAAGCTACAGCTCTACAAAGGAATGGCCACCTATTCAGTTATTAAATCTTCCCACCGTTTTTACAGACAGGTTTTATGAACAGGTTGTATGAACAAGATGGTCAGAATGCATGGAATTTATAGCTGCCTTGTAAACATTATGATATACATGTCTAGGAATTTAGGGGAAAATTTGAAGAGGGTCAAACAGAGTGGACAGTGTGGAGCATTCTTCATCACAAGCACCAGAATATTTGCCTTCATACATTCCATGCTCTTGAGAAAAGTAACAAATGTCTTAACTGTCCTGTAGCAGGTGTCTCCCCTAGAAGAAAATACTGGATTGTTACTTATCTGACCAAGGTTCTTGCAGGAACTAAGACATCTGCCACTGGAGACAGAAATAGAGGAAGAGGAGTATTTAGCAACAGTCCATTTCAGGTAGTGCTACAGAAAAATTCACCTCTGTTTTCAAAGCCAAAAGCTGTGCCTAACGTCAGTGTCAGCTGCCCCCACTCTCCCCACTCCCCAACTACCCAATTCTGCTGAAGGTCTCCTCTTCAGCACCCTGACCAGATAACGGCTTTTTCCAACACACACTAAAAAACTCACCATGCCCTTACCAACAGCCATAGGTTTCACACGCACATTCAACAGATGACCTGCAAGTCTATGGAATGAAAACCAACCAGCAGGCAGCCAAGGGTAATGGTATTTGTTAGCATCCACAAATCTTATCTGTGCCACAAAACCCCTACTGGCCATCAAAGAGGAAACTTTTAAAAAAATGCAAGAGGGGGGAAAAGCAGCCACTGGGACACACGGCCTACAAAGGGACTCGCATATATGGTAGCAAACTTCAGGAAGAGCTAGAGCACATGCTATACAGAAATTATTTCACAGTGACAGAAATACCTTACAAAACACAAAAAGAAGAGATGAGAAAATAGTAAATAGGAAAAATATGAACATATTAATTGGTACAGGCAGATTCCTACAACTGTAAAACAGAATTACAGTTGTTTCTGTGGAAGGAAGCCAGCTTCTCATGAAAAGACACTCTGGGAAAAATTAAGAGGGATTGATAGGATGCGCTGCAAAAGAAAATTGACCAGCTGTCATGTGCATGAGCTTGCTACTTACTGCTGCAGCAGTCCATAAATGCAGTAATACACCAATACCTCAAGAAAGAACTAAAAAGACCTGAAAGGAGACAAAATCCTATATATTGATTTTTTTTCTGCTTTCCTCTCACCAATATCCTTCCAAGAAAAAAAAAACAGACAAACCACACAAAAGAGCGACTTTCACATCAGAAATGTAATAGCTGAACTTTGCCGCATCAAATTATGAAATACCTCTTTAGCGATTAAAATGAAAGTAGGTCAGGCTGGCCTTGCTGCTACCCAAAAGGCACATCTAAATATATAGTAATATTACAGATCAAAGTAAAAGTTTCATGTTTTGTTCTTTCAACTATAAGCCAATCTAGGCAGTTTAGATCTAGTAATGGTAACAACTTTCTTTTAACATTAAAGTGTTGGTATGTTTAATAAGGTCAGTAGCATTTTACACAGAAAAGAACTTCTTAAAAACTCCCCTTCAAGAAAGACTCTAGATGACTAACTTCCAAGAGTTACCAGGGTCTAGTCAAGAACATAAAAAAGTTAACACTAAAATAATCAACAAAATAAATGCATCAATTTTGTTTTCACGGAACATTATAAGGCCTAAAGACAGCAATCCTTCCCAGCAGCTGGGTACTCAACATCAGCACTTTGGAACATTAGGTCAAACCATCACCTTTTTCACAGGAAAAACATCAAAAGATTGCTTCCCAAAATAAAATTTGTTTATACTTGAATTTGTTAGTATCTCAGAAAGAACTACTAAAATTATCCCAAACAAGCAGATCTAAATGATTTTTCCATTCTGTTGAACTACAACTTTACTGCCTCCTCATCACTTTTTATTAACATCAGTGCAGGCACAGTTTATCCTGAGGCAAAGCCAAGAGCGTATGTGCTTGCTCCAGATCTGAATGAAAAGGGAAAGAAAATAAAATTTAATTCAGTTCTGAAATATTAGAAAGCAAATAATAGGAAAAGATACAGCGTACATGTACAAGGTGTTAAGACACCGAGAAATAATGAAAAGCAAGTTCTGTATTTAAACCAGAAATAAAATAAATGTATTAGTGTAAGAACAAACACAATTATCCATTTTGACTGAAATGAATCAATTTGATCCTTTTGCTTGTAGGAAATTCTATTTTGGCAACATTCACACTATTCAAATTACATCATCTGCACTTAAAAGAGGAATATTTAACCTAATGATGGATGAATTACTCAACATGCTACAGCTCTTCTGTGAGATCTGCAGTGGTTCCACATTTAGTAAAACTAAAGCAGGTGCTTGACTTAATGAAGAGAGCACCTAGAACAGTAATGCATGCAGATACAAAAGTTCCTGTGTTTCAGTAAGAAGCTGTAAAAGCATGCTAATCATTTCACATCTCTATCTTCAGTCTGAAGAGTTACTAATCGTATTTTAGATCAATGATCTTTATCTACATATAAAAAGGGCTGATGACTAAGCGTTTGGGTTTTTTTAAATTAAAAAACATAGTAGCTTTACAGGAAGCTGTTGTACCAATGTAAAGGAACATGTGCACTACAACTTCCTCAGAAAGGATTTTCAACATTTTACAATTCTATAATGTTAATATAGTTTTGAAAGTTGCTTTCATGTTTTTTGTGTTTAAGCTTAATCAATATGCATTTGTTCTTCGCACTACCCAATCCAGTGTGTCTTTGCCAAGTAAAAGACACTGCTTTTTAAAAATGATCAGCAGAGTTCCAATTTGGACACAGCTGGGTTTTCTTTCCAGCACAAGATGACCCTGCTCACAGCTTTCGTAAATCTACTTAATAGATCAAGTGGTCCTTCATTCCCCACACAAGCTGACAATAGTGTCGTTTACAGTTTAGTTGCTCTCAGGAGGAAAAATCGGAAGGCTAGTTATTTGCACTGTTTGACAGATACAGAAGTATGCCTCTTCTGAGCCACAGCAAAGTATTCCTTCCATCCTATATTACTCTTTGATCTTCCATGCAATGAAGCATACAAAACCTAACTAAACACCTGTGATGCCTATTTTTCTCCTTTACTATTTCTTAAACTGTGAACATTACAGCTCCTTCATTTTCACATTTACTCAGTGACTCCCTAAGTTAACTAACCTGACTGGCTGATCTTTCCTTCAGGGTGGGCTTTATAAAGGTGGTGATTCTGAAGTACATTACCAAGGTAGGTCTTTCGGTTCCATTGGCCTTACTCCACTCCCTGCACAACTCCCAATTATGAAAAACGCTACTGCTCCCATTCGTCATGATCCCTCAGGATGCTAGGCTGAAGAAAAAATCCCTAAAGCTCAACAGACCACACTGGAGATATGAATGCAAAAAGGACTTCTCTGAGCAGAGCTCCAAATTTGCAATGTAAAAAACAAAGCTGAAATGAGGACATTCCTTAGTCTGGTTTCCTAAGGAAACAAAGCTTATTAGAGAGCAGGGCAGAGACATTGTATTTCTGTAATTTCTGCCTTCTCCCCCAACATGTGAATCTGTCAATCAGTTTTAACACTCCTTCGCAAAGGGGAAGATGCCACAAAGATATGAGGTTCCTATATGCTTTGTGAAAAGTTGGCAGCTGCATAAAGGAAAGAGGCAGACACATGCCTCCACTGAAAGCTGGCAGTTCAGTTTTTCAGTTCTGTAAGGAGCACCCACTAGCTGGCCAAGTTTTACATGCATTGCTCCAGGCTAGCTGCAGCACATACTGTGACATTCAACTTCATGTTTACATTCAATTTGGATTTAAAGACATTTGCTATTTGAAAGCACTTCTATCATTAAAAATAAAAATTTAACAGAATAAAACCTAGTTGAGTTTCACTGTATTAGCAGTTCAAAATTTTTGGGTTTCTGTGGTTTGTTTTTAAACCTACTAGAAAGCATGATTCTACTTTGGCAGCACATCCTTTTCATAGGTCTTCCAAAGCCTGCTCTTCAGCTTCTGCTGACACACAGCAGGATCTCAGGCCCTGTCCTGTGCACTGGGTGTTATATTCAAACTGACAATTCTAGAAAACTATCGAATAAAGATGCAGTCACCTCTTCTACTTCATAGCCAAAGAACATTAAAAAAAGTACTACTTCAACAATTCCAACTTAGGGCTACATTTATCCCAACTAAAATTATGAGTTTTATCATCAAAATCAGAATAAATACAAATTCAGACAGCGCTGTCTTCAAACTTGGATGACACCATCTCTGTACAGAGATGTCTATCCTGACACCATTCTAATGCAAGAAGGAGTATGGAAAAATTAAGCGTAGCCAGACAGTTTGTGCCTCATCACAAAAGGCCTGTCAAGTTGAATCACTGTTAGAGGAGAAAGTCAGCAGAGCATGTGCTGTTACAGGCACCAGATCTTTTAAAGCCCTGGGTAAGAAACACTCTGTTGCAAACGGATGATATCAGCACAGCTGGAACCTGACCTGATGCTTGTATTTTGGGTGGCATTCAGTCATGTACATAGTTTCTAAGCTTGTATCTTCACTGCTGCCTTCTGCCCCTTTCCTACCTTACTACCAGTCTTCACATTGTCTTCCAGAAGTGCCTTTATCTAACATGGTTTAGTCTTACCCATTTTTCATCTGTAAAAGTATCAGACATAGAGAAAGGGAACAGCTATTGGGAAATGGGTTTGCAAACTCAGGAAAATAGCACTGCATCAGTTTACTCTTTGATACTATCTTCAGAACTACAAAAGCAAGGACATTTGTTGGTTTGGGTTTTTTTCCCCCTGCGGTAGTTTAAAATACTGAAGAACTTGTCAGGTCAGCTCAAAAGCACTGGCCAGTACATGAAAAGGATTCCAACACCCGGTACTATGCAAAACTGCCATACATATATCACAGTATTTTCAACCCCCTGACGCCACAGCAACATCACAGGAAAAAGTTATTCTGGTTACGTGTCATATTTTGACCTATATGCCATAAATTAATCTTCAAAGCTCACTATACTGGAAAACAAATCACAGACATTGAGTCTACTTATTACAATATTCAAAAGTAAATTTTGTTGTGTTATGTATGAAAACAATATAAGGATGTTCCAGGAAAGAAATTAGGGGTTAGGACTTCTCATTCACTGTGGTTTTACCTCCACTGGAGATAAAAGGGTATGATTTCAACTGACTGAATGTCATTCAAGTTTGTCCTGTGTCCTGACAGGGATGCAGCTTTCAGACTAAAAAGACCAAAAAAAGAAATGAGGAAAAGAAATCTCATAACCAGATGCTATTCCCAGAGGAAGACTGCTTAGGAATAAATTTGTATAAATAGAAAAAAAAAAAAAGTGTAAAAATGCTGGCTTTTAGATAAGTATTTTTTAAACCATGCTGTATTTAAAAACCTACTCAGCTGTGTTTGAAGTCCATTCTGTAAACACAACTGTATCTCCAGCATGAATGGTATCTGCAAGACAAGAGGAGTGAAAGCAAGTCCTTGAAGCTTAACATGGCCAGCAAGTAAATAAATGCTTAGCTGTAAATATGTAAGTAACCCTTTGAAATTACTGAAGAACAAACTTAACCATCTGCAGGACCAGATCACATGTGCAATGAAGTACAATAATGCAGCTTTAATACAGATGAGTGTATTTGATGATTAACTATTTAAATCATAAGTTTAATAGATTTTAAATGCAACTTGTTACAGTTCTTTGCTAAGGCATTAACTGGGGAAAAAGAGTTGGAATTCCTTATATTCCACCTCTAGTGCCAATTTTGCCTGTTTCTAAACTAAATTCTTACTAACCCTCTGCTGACTATGACAGACTGCTCTTAGCAATGCCATTGATCTGCAAGTCTAGGGTTATGCTGAAAACTGACATAATCAATGGTCATTATGCCAGCAGAGCAGACACCTCGCAGTAAGAGAACAACCAAGAATCCAGAGATGACATACGAAGATTAGTGATGATAATACTTGTTTCGGTAAATGCCAAAAGCTACTTAAAAGTTCTTCTATCCCACCAATCTTCTCTTCGAAAGAAAAGGAAATGTGTAGTCAAGTGATAAAATTATGTTCTCCAACGTTTAATGATAGTGATGAAAACAAGCTTGCAGTCTGGTTTTACCTATCTGGTCGCAGATCAGAAGTTTTATTAACTGTAAAACTGCGTAAGTTGTAGCACATTCCCTCCCACCCAGAAATCCTTTGTGCAAGAGATTAAGTAGATGTAAACTCAGAACCCTGAACTAGAAACTCAGGAACATGCAGTTCTTTTTGTCATCTTTTTAACCATGCTTTTGAGACATTCATTTACCACCACAAATACTATTCTTACAATTAACAATTCAGCATTTGAAACACATATTGTAGTATATGTCTTCCTTGTCTGGAAAATACTTGGAACAGTCACAAAGGTAGTATAAGTCTATGAAAAGAAACAAGGGCTAGAAGGCAAGTCTATGTAATGACAGATTTCAAAGAAAAGGCAGGCAGAATAGATTTTAGAAACTGGTCAGTGCCACTAAAGCATTCTATGTCATGGAAATCAATAAACATTTTGTAAAGTTTCAATAAAAACCGTAAGTATAGAGAAATATCACCTTGCTAGTAAAACCTAGCAGAACTGCTAACTCCAAACATGCCTATGTGTTATCCTGACAAAAAAACTCCTGAGGAGTAACCATCAGGGAAAGCATTTGGGGAGTCACAAGATCTGAAAGCTCAAAATGCACCTGATGCATCTCTAAGGAAAGCTAAAAATTAAAGATGGGTGTCTTTGACAGTTCTAGGCATGTCCTTTTCACTTTGCTAGTGCTGTAAAAAAAATGCCGTATATATTAATATAACCTTGTTACTTACAGAGCCAGAAAAAGCAAGCTGTTTTTCTAATGTATTTAACTTTCCTTAGATCCAAGGGCATTGAGGCGTTAGCTTATCCCAAGCAAGGCCAAAGTGGCTAAATTCTGGCTGAAGAGATAAATCACACCTCACAGTGCTCCCTCAACAATTTACCATTTTTAAAGGCTTCTTTTTTTTTAAATCAGACATGCGACAAACTTCACTTTTTGAACAAAAGAAACGCACGCCTTGAGCTGCAGGAAACTCGCAGCTCCTACGGCTGCTCCAGGCGAAGGAAGGCCTGAGAGGGACTATTTGCGGCCGCGGAAGCACCCGTGCAGGTACGCAAGGATAAGGGGCAGGACGACCTTCCGCGGCCTCGCAGTGGCTCCCCGGAGCTCAGGGCTAAGTCCCCTCGGTACCGAGCTGCCCGGCCGCGCTCCCTGCGCTGCCCCGAGGGGGGTCCCCGCGCCACCCGTCCGCTCCCCGGGCGCTGCGAGCACGGGACTCACCCTCCCACCGGTGTTTCCAGTTCGCAGCCCAAACCACTAGTCCCGCCACTGTTCATTAACTCCCCCTGCCCTGCAGGCCCCCCTCGGAGGGCGACATGGCGGCCAGAGCCCCGCGCCCCCCGCCCGGCTCGCTGCCCGCCTACCTGCTCGTCTTCCCCGGTCACCGGGGCTCCCGCGGCCGCGTCCCTCCGGCCCTGCCCGTCCCGTCAAGGCAGCATCACGGCCCGTACGGCCCGAGGCGGGGGCGTGCAGCCCCGCCCCGGTACCCCGGCCCG
>JAVJGJ010000060.1:17999694-18014505 GCA_035590215.1 Microhierax caerulescens
GAGGCGGTGCGGCTCCGCAAGCGGCGGTCGGTGCTCTACAGCGGAGCCGCCGCGCAGCGAGGCGCCGGTAAGCGGGACGGACGGACGGACGGGCGGGCGGGGGCGGCGCCCTCGGCGCGGCCGGTAACGGAGGTCCCCTCCTCCTCCCTCCCTCCCGCAGGCCCGGCTGGCCGCCCGGCGCCGCTGCTGGCCCTGGCGGTGGCGCTGCGGGCGCTCAACTGCGCCCTCGTCCAGACCAGCTTCGTCCCGGACGAGTACTGGCAGTCGCTGGAGGTGGCGCACCGCATGGTCTTCAAATATCCTTCGCGGTGCCAGCCTCCCGCCCCTCCTCGCGGGCCCTCACTATCGCGACACGGCCCCTCCCTATCGCGATGCGGCACCCCGCTGCCCGAGCTGCTGTGTCGCCCCTGCGCGACTGCAGGGTCACGGCTGCAGCAAGGCTTAGCCTGACCTTTAAGAAACCCCCCGCAACCATCCATGTCTTGACCCGGGCACGTCAGAGGGTGACACAGCTCGAATGGAAGTTCTGTTTCAGTTGTTCCTGATTTATCCTTAATATTGATATAATTATGGCTACCTGACCTGGGAGTGGGCAAGCGGCCTAAGGGGCTATTCATATCCACTCATCTTTGCAAGCATCTACAAAGCTTTACAGCTGTTGGCCAAGGATGATGTGCAGTTGCTGGTAAGCATAATCAAACAACACATCTGCTACTAAAATCCAATTTGAAAGCGTTGCATTTCAATTCAGTGTGTTTTTATCATTGTCCAGGTGAAATACAAAGTGTCCAACCTGGCGATTAGAGATGTATGAGCCCATAGGCCTCACTGAGGTGTTTTGCCTGAGTGCAGAACTCATTCATAGGTCTCTGGTCACAACTGATGCCTGTGGCTGCGGAGGATTATTCTTGGCCTCCATCAGCCCCCTTGAGTTTCATACCAATAGTTTGCCACTACGTCATAATTGCTCGTTGGTTCAGCTTTCCAAAATATGTTGTTATTTGTACTAAAATCCCTAACAACAGCTGCTTCTGACTTATGTTGGAGATGAATGACAAAGAGTCCTACCTTCAATTTCTGAACACTTTCAGTTCAACTTTAGACTTACTTTGTTTTGGGAAAAATACTAGTTTTACCAAAGAACTTTACTATTAAAAAAAAAATAATCAGAAAAAGCTCTAGAGAATATTCACTAATTGACTATTTTCATGTCTGAACAGTCACTCACCAATTCAGTAGTTCTTTCTTCAAACTTGGAATTTGACAGGTTTATTGCAAGTAAGATTTTCTATCTGCTTACGTAGATATGGGCCCCTAGACTTGCACAGGCAGTGCTGGCAGCTTTTGCTGATGTGAAGCTTTACTCATTAGTGCGACACCTTGAAAATGCAGAAACAGCAAAGTGCGTGGTGAGTCTCAGCCTTGAAAAAAAAAATATGTTAATAAACACTGTGTAAACTGTGCAGTTTTCAGTAAATAACTGTGTAAACTGTGCAGTAAACAACAGCTGAATTATAAGTCACACCTTGAAGAATTACCACCTTCTTTTAAAACTACAGCATTTGTTTTAACATTTCTCTCTCTGCATCCTGTTGTTCATAATTATTTTCAGTACTTCTGCCAGCTGTGTTCCTGGTTTACATGGTATTCCTGTACCAGAACTCTAACAAACACCATGGAAACTCTTCTTACCATGTTTGCTCTTTCCTACTATCCAATAAAAGGTTCCAAGATGGGGAGCAGGTGAGAACTTTCTAACAGTACTGATAAGTTTTGACTTGGGATAACAACAGTCTACTGATACTATTTGTACTGCTAACATGAAACACGCCTCATTCATGTAGCAAGAGCTCTAGATCATGGAAGGCACAGTAATTGTGGTATTTCCTCTAAAAATTTTTTCGAAGCCATGATACAGCTGGTATGTAAAATTACTATTCTCCAGTTCCCTTAACACAAAATATCACTTCAATTTATACTTTAAAGGACTGGAATCTGCGGTAACTTGGGAAAAGTTAATAAAAGCTTGTGGGTTCAGGCATAGGGGAATGTGTGGTCACAACTTTCTTTACCAGCTATCTATTTCAAAGCAAGAATGCACTTCTAGTTAGCACCTCCATTGCTAATAAAGCAACTATATAGTTGGCTGCCTTCCAAGCAAAACAGAGTATCTGCACTGAAAGTTTTCTACAGTACAAAAAAACTTTTGGTCAAAGACATGACAGTATTTAAATTGTTGAAATGTCACTGTCTGCAAAAGAATGGACCAAACCTTTTGATAAACTTCTGTTTTTCTTATGTTCCCTCATTCTAGTTGCAAGTATTTAGCTTTGGTAGCACTTGCAATTGTTATTCGTCCCACTGCTGTTATCCCATGGATACCTCTGGTCTTCAGCCATTTTATGCAAGAACAGAGGAAAGCAGACCTTATCCTACACAACTGCATTCCAGTTGGGTAAGTTCTTTCTGAATTTAAAGGACGACTATGCACAGCTGTATCCTAAAATTGATTTTACCACTGCAGAGGCAGACAACCCAGAAAAGCTGATTTAGTGTAAAACCCAAGGAAAATAATAGAATTCTTTTGCAAAAGTTTAAAGAAGGGGCATGCTTCCTTTGAAGTGATGTATATGCTGCAAAAAAGCACTAAGGGAGATTTCACGAGGGTGAGACCTGAACAGTTTTCCAGCTTAATCTGGGATTATGCCAGGGACGCTGGGCAATGGCAACTGGCCACTGTAAAATGGCCATGAATATGGATAATCTCAAAAAAGATGAGGAATCAGGGAGTTTTGACAGCTATTTGGAGAGGAGTAGAACCTGATACAAAAGCAATTCAGGCAGTATCAGTGCAACCAACTTTCCATTTTTGCAGATTGGTCACAGTAGGAACCTCTTTAATAATTGACCGTGTGTTTTTTGGTAAGGTAAGTTGTTCTAAACTTGACTTTAAGAGGTTGGGGTTTAGCATTTTAACATTGATGAATGTTTCAGACTTCTCTAATTTCTGTTATTTCTTTGACTGTGTCTGGCCTATGGTCTCTCAATATATCCTAAGCCATAAACCCTTAAACACTGACTTCTCAAGTTATTTTAAATTATGAACTGTTACTTAAAATGAGTATGCTCAGCTGTCAATAAATCATTATCAACAAACGCCAAAACTTAAACAGTTCTGTGTTTAATTGCTAAATATAGGAATTCTGTGAAAAGTTGTAATACGAAAAAAAGGTAACACTATTATTTAGGGCCAGCAATGATTGTGTAATTGAGTTTAGCTGTTGGCTTTCACTTTGGATTTGTATTTAACTTTCTCCCACCACCTCCCCTAAATCTCCCAGTGGGTACTGGTTCAGCTGAACTTCGTGAAATTCAACGTGCTGCAAAATTTGGGAACATTTTATGGATCTCATCCTTGGCACTGGTACTTCACTCAGGGACTACCAGTCATCTTGGGTACCCATCTGCCTTTCTTTATTCACGGCTGTGTGCTCGCACCAAAAAGGTACCGCATCTTTCTGCTGGCAGTGATTTGGACAGTACTGGTATACAGGTAATTTCTCTTAAGTGTAACTACTGTCTTTCACCAGATGTGTTCTTTTCAAAGTTTATGTGCTCTCTAGAACAAAAAAGCACAGCATTCAGCTTAAGTGATACAAAACTTTAAACTATTCAGACACTCCAAGAAATGCAGTTAACTATACAATAGTTTCTAGAATTCTGTGTAATACTACTTCTTGTATCATTACCAAACATGTATTTTTAGAACTGATAGACTCTTATTAAAGAATAAAATAATTCCACATGAAGTTCAATGGAAAATGAAAGCCCAATCACCTAATAGGTGTTTAAGCAACAACAGAACTAGCTGGAAAACTGTGTTTACTAGATGCCTTTTACTGAAAATACGATTTCATTTGGTTTTTAATACGTCCCCAGTAAGATGAGAGCTTCTTAGGCCAAAACTTACTCCATTCACAAGTCTACACACAGTTCAACATTTATCACAGGACTGTACGTCTCATTTTAAGTTGAGAAGTAGAAGAAAAAGTAAGCTGTTTCTAAAGCATCAGAATATGAAGACACACTTTCAGACAAGAAAAGAAACAGTAAATTAGTAACTACTAAGAAATGGTATTAGACTAGAGTAGTAACCGAACAAACAGCAGTGAGGCCACAAATGCCATCTTCTACAGTCCAGCTCAAAACTGGATGTAGCTCTGTTGGTTTTAGACCTTTCTTCTTGTAGGAACCTGTTTGGTTCCCATGACACAAGTCTTGCAGTAATCCCCAAAACAGCCCCAAAAACTGGTATGGGAAACTGTGTGAAGTTGCATTAGCAGAGGCAAATGTTAGATACAAATGTGTACTTGAATCTTCGCTTCTCATCCACACATTTTATTGTGTTTTGTTACAGGAAGCAAACAGGTGATGTACTAGCCGAGTTATATCTAGTAGTCATAGAATCAGACCACTTAGTTGCTAGAGTAGTAGGCAGGTACTTTTATTAGTGCTTGGTTTAAATTTATGAAATAATCTTAATTTGAATGTACTTGTGTTCTTAACAAGCAACAATTTGGATTTTTACTCTAAACTGCTTCAATGCCAAAAGTACATGCAAGTGCTTTTCTTCCAGTCCTCCATGCTGCAGAACACATTTTGACAAAAGAACTGATGCACTTAACTTTCTTGCTCTAGTATTATGTGTTTTATTACAGCATGCTGAGCCATAAAGAATTCAGGTTCATCTATCCAGTACTACCATTTTGCATGTTTTTTTGTGGTAAGCATTGGTTTCAAATGTCTTGCAGCCTTCCCTGTATTGTAATTACTACCTAAAGAGAGACTTTATGTAATGGTCAGCATAGGTATTTGACAAGGGATTCTCAGAACCAGCCTAACCAGCAGGGAAAAAAAGAGGGGGTGGGGCAGGGGAAGAATTGATGAGGAACAGTGAGTGACTGAGACACAGATGGAGAATCCTGACCATGGATAAAGTCCTTTCTGCAAAATAGTGTAAGAGTTGCCTTGGTGACTCCTAACTTTACAGCAATGCCACCCTGATGGTGAATTTTGCTCCTTGGCTCCTTTTGTAGTATTTCTTTCACCTCGTTCTCTCAAATATGCCTGACAGATGCCTTTAAGTATGGAACAAGAACAACAAAATTATTTACAAAACTAAAATTATCTTTGTCTAGATTCAGGCATATTAGCAGATTGTTAGTTTTCCGTCTTGACCAATCACCGGCTGGAGGCTACTTTCCACAGTTTTAGAGCAGTTAAAAGCAGGAATAAGGTCCCTCAACTAACGTAATTAACTTAAAATTTAAAGAGAATCTGTCCACAGTTCAAACTGGAAAGCATATTGCTTTTGCTAAAAAAGATTTTCCTAATGCTTTAGCAGAAACTTTTAAAGTATTCATTTATCTTTTTTTGTTTGTTTGTTCTGTGTTTTGTTCTTTTAAACACAGAAAAGAGCCTCATAAGTATTTTAGATTTTACAAAACTAGGTATTAACTACAGTAGTGTATCTATAGGAGAAGGAAAATCATGATGTAAAGTCTAGTATGCTGCGAAGTTACAAAGGAAAGATTAAAACTTCTGGAAGGTGAAGATGTACAGCTTTAGTTTAAATACAAGTGCAAACCACACAAATCAATTAAAATAATTTTCTTTACCCTGTTCTCCTAGTCTAAACAAAGGTAAATCTGATTTCAGTGGTTTCGTGCTCTGCTGAGATCAGGATGTACTGTGTCCTGGCTTAGCTCAATAGCAGATTTAAGGTGAACCAGTTCTACCTTTCATGCAGAAAAATGCCAATCAGACCACTATTTTTTGTTAATTTCCCTCTGAACTTTGATGTCTATAAGGGAATGAGGTCATCTATGCAATTTATCAAGAGCAATTTATCATCTGTTTGGATACTTCAGTAAAGAAAAAAATTACAAAAATTATTTCTGATAATTCAGTGGTTACAGAGAGGTCTTTACATTGCTCAAAACACTATAAATAAAAGCAGAAAAAAAACCCACATGTGGGTTCAAAGTGATTTCCAAGCACACTTACAGATAAGAGCATTTCACAAAAGCAGTAAAAAAAATGCCTATAATAGAATGTTTACAATAGTGTTTAAACCACAGACTAATTAGCGGACTTTGTTTTCATCTGAGGTTAAAGATCTGCAATTTGTCAGAACAGACCAGCTGAAGACTAATTAAACTTCCTTGTTACTGCCTTCTGAAACAGGCCTACTCTAACTTGTTACTTGTGATTCAGTAAAGGTGGTCACAGAACTAGGCTGTGTAAAATATTTTTATCTCCTACTACTGACAAGCACATGACGTAAGGGTTTCATGACTGGTCACAACGTGAAGCGGTCTTCTGTGCCAGGTTCATCTAAGTTGTGGCTGTGGGTAACAGGTTTATACAGCTATCTCCCACCAGAAGGAATGGCTCTTCATCATGAGCTCCTTCAAGAAAAGTCTGGGGGAAGGGGCAGGGACAGGAAAAGATGGGAGAGGAAGCTTTTATAAGGATAGTAGCTAAAAAACAAAATAAAAGTAAGGGAATGCTGTAGCTTTCAGCATGTTGTAGAAAAAGAATACCACAGCCACCATACCAGAGCACATGTAGTTACCATTTATTCTGGCTCTACTTGGACATGCGTGAATCAGAACACAACAGTAAGTTGCCACGTATCATTCATCCAAACTACTGAATGGACTATTTTTCCCCACAAGAAATTAAAATTAAGCTCTAAAGAGACTAAAGCACTGGCTGTGAAATTGTAATTCTGTACTTCAAAAGACAACTATGAGCTTAACGATTACACTGTTAAAGCCACGAGTTAATAAGGGCAAAGTCTAACCTTTGAATTTCCATTCAAAGAGTAAAGACCAAAAGAATGCTGTCTTAAAACGCCTCAAAGCAAGGTATTATTATCAACCAAGTCCTGGTTTTCCAGTAAGCTGTGGTACTTTAAAAAATGCTGTGTGGAACTGTTAGTATTTGTTTATCTCTAAACTGAAATGTTTCTATAGGATATTCTTTGAAACATCTGAAATCATGGAAGAAATCTGCAGCAAGTTTCCTGCTTTTATCAAACTTACTCCCAGCCCTGTATACGGGCTTGATTCACCAGCGAGGCTCTCTTGACGTTATGAGTCACATACAGCAACTCTGTAATAACTCTTACCAGTCACAAGCTTTTGTCTTCTTCATGATGCCGTGCCACTCTACTCCCTTTTACAGGTATTAAATTAGTTAACAGTGTACTATATTAAAATCCATACACTTAAGCAGAATTTTTTTTTTCCTAAGCTTATACATTAAGAAGGACAAATGTATACAGGAAGAGTTTTGATTTTTCAAGCAGTTAATACAGAAAAATAGGGGAAATAAGCCAAATGCTTATACTACAGAATAAACGTCTGACTTTATTCAGTTTTTGTAAAATAGCTTTGTATAAGGATATACAGTAAGTCTTATGACTTCTGAAAATAAGTCATACTGCTTCATTATGGTAACTTTTGTGGGAAAACTAAAGGCTAATTGCTACAGTCAAACTGCATTAATTCTACCTTTACTTCTGCTGCTAGAGAGTAAAGAAATGTAATTCCAACGTACAGTGACTGAAGTCACTACTCCAAAGAGTTTGGAATAAATCCTGGCAAGCAGACAAAGCATTAATACAGATATAAACAGTGAAGCTAATATGGAAAACTACCTTTTGAAGAAACTGATATTACACAGATGGTATTTTCCTTAAGGTAACTGCTTTCTGTGAACGGCTAACGACACAGTCACAGCAGTTTGGAGCTGAATCCATTTGTTACACTTTTGCTTTTGTATGAAGTACAGGAGGGAAGAAAATATTGTGCTGGGGGAAAAAAATACCCAATTATTTGCTTTTGGGTTTGACTGAAGTATCTTTAAGTGATGAGTCATTTCAAATCTTAGATATTGGTCAGTTGATTCTGAAGTGTTTGTTTTGTTTTTCTCCCTAGTCATGTTCACTGTCCTCTAAAAATGAGATTCCTCCAGTGTCCCCCAGACCTAACTGGAAACGAGAGTTACATTGATGAAGCAGATGTATTTTACTCTAATCCACTTGGCTGGCTTCATAAGGAGTTTTATAACGATACATTATCACCCAGTCACTTGATTTTCTTCAGTGTGCTAGAACAGGTATGGTAACTGCAAGATGAAACAAACTAGTTTTGAGGTAAAGTTAAAAATATATTAAAAAAATAGATATATAATAAAAATAGATAAGGGGAGAGTTAATAGTTCCAAGTTTTTTGAAAATCATTGTTTAAAAAACACAAATTAAAATTGAATCCACTAGTCCATAATATAGATATCATTTCAGTGATAGATGTTTAACATTCATGTATGCCCTCTCCTCTGTGCAAATTCTACAGGCCATAACGTAATGTTTTATGGAATTCCTCTCAAGCTGTGTTAAAACAGATGTGCCATCTGTTCCCAGAAATATACGCTTTTAAGTAAGCAACAATGACAAGCAAAAATGCCTGCAGTCAGAGTGCCTCTTCCCATCAATTCTTTTATGAAGTCCATGTACTCAAAACAACAGTGTCTGGTGAATGTCCACTCCAGACAGGATCAAACATGATAGGTACCTCTTTTGCTAGCAGTCTTTCCTAAAGTAAAAGGTAAAACTTCCAGGGGACAGCTGATGGTTTTCAGAAGACTTTGGGACACTGTTTTGATGCTACCAACTGCACTTTTTGACTGTGGAAATTAATGTATGTTCATTTGCAGGAAATATCATCATTTCTAGTTTTAAGGGGCTATGAGAAAACAGCCACTATCTTTCACACTCATGTACCTCAAGGACGAGTTGGAAGCCACATCTACGTCTACAGGAAAAAAACTGAAATTAATCACACGTGAAGATCAGTTTCTAGACTCAGCACCTAATGAGATCAGTTTTTCACAGCAGTACTATGCTTAGATGACCTTGTACTGCAGAAAGAAAAGAGTAGCGAGTCTGAAACTGGGTAAGTCAAGTGGGGAAGGTCTGATTAGGCAGCCAGGTTGTCTGGAAACACATAAAACCTCTTCCTGAAGGCAACTTGAGTAGTAGTATGGCAGGGTGGGGTTGCTGACCTACCTTACAATGCTAGGAAATGTCAGGAAGACCAAAGTTACCATATAACTACTTAGTAAGAAAGTAAACAAGACTGGACCATTTTTATAGAACTGTACAGCTATGCTAGGTTTGTTTTATAAATAAAGACTTTTACCCACAATGTCTCTTTATTTTTCTTCTACAATATGCAGATATGCAAGACATTTCAAGTGTTTAAATCAGCAAGCTGATTAGAATGCAGCACAGCAAATTCTTCACAATTCAACAGGCTCTTGAACACGGCCCCCCCCCCGCCCCAAAGACAAGAAGCAAGTGTAAGAATACAAAACACTAACAAATGCATTACCATAATGTAGACCTATTTTTTGAAGGATGAGATGAAGTTAGTATATCAAACATTGGAGTTCATTATTGGTACATTATGCGTGACTCAAGCTTGAACTACACTAATGGAATGCAATTAAGCGTATTTTCCATACACAAGTCATCGCATGCGTAGTTTCTGCAACAATACTGCTGGCACCCAAACTACCACTTCCAAAGAACAGTTAAAGCAACAGTACAGAATATGCAAATTAGAAAGCTTGACTTCTGCCTTTTAACAAAAATGTGTAAAAATCAAGTTATTTAGAGAAAAAACTTGCATCTTGCTGCTTTGTTGAAAAACAATTAGTTTCCAGAGAGGATGTGAATGCTAATCTTATTTTTTACCATAAATTACTCAATATTTTGGATCAAAGGGTAATTGCCCCAATTCTATTTCAAGATTTGCCATATGTCTTCCATTAGTGCGACCATGTTTATGCCATTTACCTTCTCTTTTATTACGGTGGTGGTACTTCTGAGCTTGTTTTTCGTGTCTGGAATTTTCAGTTTGTGTAAAAGAAGGCCTTTTAGGTCGACTGCAAGGAGCAAACAAAAGCTTATTACTCTCTTATGAAAGCATCTCTCTAACAACATTTTGAAACAGTTACATTGTCAAGAGCAGCTTCTAACATGCTGAGGTTGACTGAAAAGAAAACAAAATTAGTATTAAGTAGTCCTTTCTCTTGTAAGCAAGATGGGGGGAGGGGGGCATATTTGTTTAAATCATCAATAAGATGGTATACTTAGAAGAAATCCTTTCTAAAAATAAAAATGCTCTGCAGCTGGTTGCCCACAGTTCTCTATTTAGACTAAAGCCAGGTAAACAGCTATTTGATTTACCCCTACTGTGCTTCTTGACTGAGGTCTCAATCTATTTTTCAGCTATTTTACTACATTCTGCTCTACAAAAATAATGAAAACTTTACAGACCCTTAGGAAAGCATGCTTTGTGTAAACACGGGCACTTCAAAGG
Organism: Microhierax caerulescens; assembly: GCA_035590215.1. Taxonomy (NCBI): domain Eukaryota; kingdom Metazoa; phylum Chordata; class Aves; order Falconiformes; family Falconidae; genus Microhierax; species Microhierax caerulescens. The sequence goes on from JAVJGJ010000060.1 coordinate 18,010,149, forward strand.
TTTTTATGAACAGTAAGTACATTTATACAGAAAGAGGGGGCACTGACAAAACACCGTTTCTCACCTGTTGCAGTTCTTGATGCAAACAGCCTCATACTACGTGTTGTTACATGACACGGGTCTGTATCCTCCTAAATTAAGGCTATTTCCATCCTCAGCATCATCTAAATTTCTGCACAGTACTATTAGTAAATGAATTTTAAGATTCTGTTTTTCTGCAAACTGAATTAAAGCACTCAAAAATAAAGTATTTAATTAAAAATTAAAGTTAATTTAAAAATAAATTAGTAAGTAGTACTTGGACTGTAAATCAAACCATAAAACTTGAGTCATGTGTTTGCCAAAACTGCACACTAAGAAGGCTACTTGGTAGCTGGCAAAAGGAGATTCACCCTCATGGTTCAACTTTTAGTAACAAAGTACGACCTCACTTAACATATAGTAACCCCAAAGCAGCTGAGTGCTGCAATAAAACACATGGCATAATAAACACTACAAGTCCAAAAGAGAAACCTGACTGAAGAACTTGATCTAAATACTAAATATGCTTTGCACTGAATACCAGCACAGAGAAGAGTTCTACTATGGCTACAAGGACACCTTCTTGTGTATTACAGATTGGTTAATTATCACATTTTTTCTTGCCTGACCACAACAAACATTAGTACAAGTGACGATACAGCAAATTTTGTAATAGTGATGATGTTAAAAGCCACATAAAATATATGCATAAGTGTTCCATAAAGAGCAAGCTCCACCACTATATTAAAGTCACTTGCTTAATGTTCTTTCATCAAAGTCTACACAGTAGAAACAGTCGCCCATATCTAGCTCGACCACGCATACCGTAGCCAGCCAGGCAGCATACCACAGCCGCTCTGCAGGAGCTCTGCGAATACCACCAGGTACAGGAAAGAAACACAGGGAACAATTCATGCCAAGGACCTCTGCAAGCAAGTCTGAAGAAAATTTAGTCACGCTCAGAATGTGAACTAAAGCCTGCTACTTGTGTAGCTCTGGGCATAGAAACCTGGTATTCTACTAAACTACAACAGAACGCTGAAATTCCTGAGAAGCCAGCAGGGAATACACCTGCCAGAACAGGACTTTGAGCCTGCTCAAATATACCCAAAACCCACCTCATTCAGGGAGGGACGACAAGGAAGTCCTAGTTAATGCTTCTTCTGAGATGGGTATTCATTCCACCAGACAGGCCATCACAGCTGTTCAGTCTAAAGTACACCTACTTGCAGTTACACCAACTTCTAAAGAGCTCAGCAGAAATACCATGTTGTATACCATGGATCTTTAGTACCCCCCAAACTAACATCACACACACAAAATTTATACAGAAGGTACTACAGAACCACTGTATACAATACAATCTAGTATTTCCATTGAGTCTTTCAATGGAAATGCTTTTCTAGCATATGTGTAATTGTATATACACTGAGAGACACACACACACACACTAGAGGACCACCTACTGGAACAAGGACACTAATTGACTTCACAAAGACTACTTCATTGTGATAACAAGTTCAGGAAACACGGAAACAAACCTGGGTCCGTACTGAGGTGAATTATCATAATGAAAGTAGTATCTGTAGACGTATTTGTCCAAATCGTCAAAAACCTTTTCATTATTATTTTGGTATTCCTTCATATCTTCCAGGTAATCCTTGACATCATTAACAAAATCAGTGAACAGCATCTGGTCATGTATAAATAGCCCGTTATGAAAAAACTTATTGATGAAATTTTCTAGTTCTCTCCAATGATGGAAGTTATGTACAACTTGTTGCAAATATGTTTTCATTAGCCGATTAAATTCATCCACCCTGATAGGATCTGATACCCTATTAAAGAGACTAACGAATTCTTGATGAGCACATTCAAAAATACCAGAGCAGCCCTTTAGGACAAACTGATGTTTTCTATTACACAAAGGGTTGTTGAGACACTTCTGTGAATCTGTATCTTTTTCAAATGTTGTGAACTGATGTTTTCTTCCATCTTTGAATTCTTTTGGCATGTGAGGTCCCCTGTAATGCATGTGCTTCAGATTCTCATAAGAGTTTTGTTCTCGGTAAAAAGTTCGAGCTTTCTTGTTTGCCTCTTGTCTTTTATCATTTGACTTCCTCTCTTTTTCATCAAAGATGTTTTTTGTAGTATCTTTGAAGTGTCTGAATGTAGACTTTACAGAATCAGAGAATTTTTTCAGGTTTTCTTTCACTGCTTCTTTAGCCTGCTTAATCTTTTCTTTATGGTGTCTTACAAACTCTTTAGTGGAATTTTTCATAGCATCAAAAGTTTCTTTAACTGAACCAAAAAATGATTCCTTTGATTTCTTTTTAGTTTTACTTTGCCCTTTAGCACCTTTCTTTTGTCCTTTTTCATTCAGTTCTTGTTTTTCAGTTTGGTCTTTCGCTTCAACATACAGCTTCTCCCATAAGTCAGAGCGTTGCTGCTCAAAGTTTAGCTTTTTTTCAAGTTCTACTAGCCTTCCTCGCAGAGTTTCTATTTCTTGATTTTCTCTTAATGTATCATCATCACTGTCAGGTGTTTGATGTGAACTTAACTGTTCCAGTTCTTTTTTCAGAGCTTCTGTAATGTGACGTTCTTTGTCCAGTTCTCTCCTTAACATCTGTGCCTCTGCAAAGAGCGTTTCCTTTTGCCTAAGAAAGTTGTGGTTTCTTTGCTTTTCCTCTTCCAAATGTTCCCTTAGTTTCTGATTTTCCATTACAATAGACTCAGTGCTAGTACCTTTATCTTCTAAGTTTCTAATTTGTTGTCTTAGCTTCCTTAATTCTTCCTGGAGTGAGGCTAAAGCTTTTTCTTCCTTCTCTAGAGATTCTCTTAAGTGCTGATTTTCTGCAGCAAGACTTTTTTTTTGAGATTCAAAGGATTTCTTCTCCACCTCGGAAGTCAAACACATGGCAAGATCCCCCTTGAGCGACTAACACAAAAAGAAAACAAGGAAAAATACTATGATTAGAATTGTTACAATTTCAGCTAGAAAGATGACAAGGGGAGGTAGCCCAGAGTTCACTTACCATTTTGGATGCAGTGACACATGTTGCAGCAAGATGCAAAAATAGAGCTACTTAGTTTATCTCAGATACACACACAAACACTATGGTGGCAACAAAGATCATGTGAGAGGCTCCCCCTTCCAACCAGGGGTCATCACCCCTCCCTTGTATGTGTTAACTAACTGAAGGACAGCATATTGGGTCCATGGATTGTAACATCTTAAAAGGAAATGAAAATCTGCATGTTTGCTGTTGATTTATGTTCAGCAAACTGGGTTTATGGATTGCAAAACCAAGTACAGAAGCAAGGGCACTCAACAGTTGGGGCAGAAATTCAGGAACTGAATTTGTTGTTGAAAATAGGTGTTCATGTAACTACATCCTAACACAAAAGGATCTCGTCAGTATCTTGGTACTCTTGGCAAACTCTAGAACTAAACATATTAAATTATGTATAAATGCTGCTACCAGCAACATAAAACAACAACAAAAAAACCAAAACAAAAGACACACACAAATCCCTAATCTTCTCTCTGAATGATCCAACAGTAAAAAACTAAAAGTATTTTAAAAATTAATAAATGTCAACACTTTAGAAAACAAATTCACAAAACCCATGGCTCCAGCCTGTAATAGGTTCTAACCAGCATGTTCTGCTTCAGTTGCCTCCATAAATGACAACCTGGCATTATGTCACAGGGAAAGAGACAGTCTCTGTGTCCAGTAACTCCTAGACTACATATGTGAAAACCAGTATGTTTAAACACATTCCTATAGCAAATCTGATCAAAATACAAAATCTTTGTCATTTTTCTTTCTCCTGAATTCCTGACATTCTCAGAAAGAACTTACTAAAGAAAAAAAGTGTAATGGACTTGTGTGATAATTTCACTTTGTGTAAGTTACACACATAATGACAGAATAGCCCCACGGTTCCATCTAAACTCACACCTATCCCCACCTTATGATGCACTTTATCTCCTTGCTCTTGTTGGCACTGGTAAAGGTCATCTTTCAGATCTTTTAATTCACATGTCTTTGTCACCAGCTGCTGACGTTTCTGGATCTGTATTGTACCTACAAAGATAAAAAACTTTCTTTTGATAGTCTGATTTACACTAAATAGTTAGAGGAACAGATGAAGCTAAACATCACCTTCATCTTCTCTGCAAATTCAAAAACATTCTTACCTTGCAATTTTTGTCCAGAACTTATTAGTAACTGTTTAGCTCTGGGGTCCTCAAACTACGGCCCGCAGGCTGGATACGGCCCCCCAGGGTCCTCAGTCTGGCCCCCCCGTATTTACAGAACCCCCCTGCGGC
>JAVJGJ010000060.1:18014515-18033302 GCA_035590215.1 Microhierax caerulescens
CACCCGCCCCCCCCCCCCCCCCCCCCCCCCGGGGGTTGGGGTGGAAACCAAGCAGCCGCAGATGACTGCCTGCTACTTCATCCATGCACCGGCCCCCTGGTTAAAAAGTTTGAGGACCCCTGGGTTAGCTTAAAGATTTTAAAACCAGATTGTTACATACCAATTCTGTTTCTTCCAATGATAAACAATTTCTCAAACCTGAAAATTCTCTTATTACACTGTCTTTTATTTGATGATAACAAATGAAGGGATTTTGGAACACTACGCAGAAATAAGTTAGAAATAAACCAACAGAAGTTACACGGGAAAGGATGTGTGTGACTTTCTTGTCATATGTTTAGTAACATGCAAGCCAACCAGGACCAAAGGGAGACCATTAGTCCATGCATTATCCATTCCAGAACTACAACTTTTACTGTTAAGTTACATGAATAAGAAGGTGCTAGCACAGTATTTAAACTTTCATGCAGAAACACAATTATTACACACTGCTCACAAGGCAGCAACTATATGCAGGCCCTATCTCATCATTCTTACCCAGGAGTAAGCAAATATCCCACCTTTCAATTATCAGGTAAAGGGTGAGACATTATTTTTTTGAAAGGAGTATTTTCGTTGTACCATCCACCGATTTCTTCAGTCAAGTAAAACTTCTTTACTGGTACTTCCCTACCTACACACATTCTGTAAATCCTAACACTGATGTAGTTTTTATTTCTTTTAAGACTCTCTTGACTTGATTCTACAGCAGATGGCAAAGCAACTTTTAGGTGTCTCCTTCCAAACCAATGCAGCATATGCAAAGTTCTATTTCTGTATTTAAACTGTATTTAAAGGCGGGGAGTGTGTGTGTGCACATTATTAAAGAGCAGAAATTCTATATATACTATTACAACTGAGGAATTTTTTGTGCTCTCTTAATTTTTATTTAATTTATTGCCAAGTATGAACTTAAAAACAGTGCTCTACTAAACCAAGCTGAACCTCAACAGCTGTTCAGCTCTCACTGGAAGCATAGATCCTTGCATAAATGAATTTGCGTATACTGACAGTAAATTTAGTTTTCATATTTATGCTTTACAGATACAATTGAAGAAGTCCACTGATCCTAAGAACCTGAAGACTACATCTGAAAAATCATCACTTAATGTAAAGGGTTCACATTAAGAGGAACATGAATTACATAAAAACACTTCAAACTCTGTTTCTCTCCTTATCAAGAATCCTAATTTAGATACAGTAAGCAAAAATGACATTTAACAACACAGAAAGGGTAGCAAATGAAAACGTATGTAATGAGGTACCATTCCTCAGTAATTGGTTGTATTTCCAGCTGGTACTCTTAACTCACAGTATCCTTCAGATTCTTTACAGAATCCATCTAAACCCCTAGCAGTACAGCAATATTTGCTTTTGCAGGTTCTGGTTGAAGAAAAAAAAAATTAAATACCTAAAATGTCCATAAGAAGACATTCTTCTAACAACAGCTTACTAACTTTAGCTTGTCCAGTTACCTATTTCCTGGAAAGCTTGCCTTCTCTCACATCTCCTCCCTAGAGTATCATAAAGCCAGCTAACTCGGTTTAATACTGATTAGGATACAGTAATTGAATAAAACCTAATCCTAGTTGCTTTCTACATCTTTAGAAGTCTTAAAGGGGTCCTGGAGCTCTAACTAAAGGGAAAACACTATTGTGATACTGACACACACAATACAAAAAAAACACGAAAAACCCCCACGTAATTTCATAAAAAGTAACCCTTTCCAATCCTCTTACATGACAATTAGCCTAGCATTAAAAAAAAAAATGTTGTGGAATACATTCATTCCAAGCTGAAGCACAAAAATGCAGAGTAGTCCTCCAGGGAGATGGATATCTCTTTTAAAGTTTGTGTTTAAAAAAACCAAACAGAACACAGGAAGATGGAAAGCAGGGTTTGATTTCCTTTCTAGTGGTACAAAGATTAGTTATCACATAACCACAAAGAACTTTCACTTAAAGAAGCAAAACCCAAAGCCACACAGAGCTGCCTTCTTTCTGCTGGGAATGTTGTCATCACTGTCACCAGCGATGACAATTCTTGTTTAGAAGTACAGACTCAATGAACGAACAAGTCAAAGCGAATCCCTTAATACAGATATGGCTCTGAGTATATTTCCAAAAGGTAGTTCTCATCCATAGATCTCACAGTTCTTTAAAAGGACAGTATTTATCACTAACCTCAATTTAAACACAGTAAAACAATTAACAGAACTGAAACCTCAAGTTACCACCCCAAAGCACTACCAAAGCCTGGTCTAGTCACTGCGCTGCTCTCTGCTGCTTGCACGCCAAAACACACCAATTAGTTTTTACACCAGCTAGCAACTGCTAAATTTTTACACTACTACATTAGTCATTCCTATAATCCCACATACACTAGTAATTCTTAAGACCTGATTTATTTATTTTTGTAATTTAAGTATGCATATACATATATGGATGTGTGATAGCACAATTTCAGAAGTAAATACAAATGCAAGCACAGCATCCAGAATACACCACTCATAACTCTTACCTTCAGGTTTACCTAAGAACAACAACAAAAAAAATTAGGGTCGAATGAAAATTAGTATAAATCTCCAAATATATGTCAAAATTTAGACCTCTAACAATCAGACGAGAATCAAACCCAATTACAATCGTATTCCCAGTCTCAAACTGAATCGCCAAGTCTTCTTACAAAAGCACATCTTCATAAAAAAATAAAATTACTCAGGAAAAGTTACTACTAAAAATAAACGCCCTCTATCATTTTCATCATAACACACATCTCAGACAATCAGGATTGCACTAAGTAGATTTTGATCTGCAGTGGGTTCTGCTGTTAAATGTAGAAACAATCTGTGTAATGCTTAACTTTAGGCAACGCATTAACACAGAAAAACTGCTGCTGTCTTTTGATTCCTTAAGCCACTCTGGAACTGCAAGGAGAACTACAGTGTATTTTTCTCCACCAGAGAGAAGAAAATATTGATACTATGAACTCCTGTAAAAAATATGCCTTGCTCTTCTATTTACCAAATAAGCACATATGGGATAAAAACCTGAAATAACTGAATGCTGTTAGGAATGGTAAGCACTACCACAAATGTTTGTTTTAGTTTTTTTTTTTTAAAAAAAAAAAAAAAAAAAAAAAAGGAAAATCGAAGGGTATACATTGCATTATGCGAACAACAAGAAATTTCTACCTGGAAGGACAATCAAAATCTAATTTCTTTTTATTTACTTTAATCTTAAAGTTGTGTATATTAAAAAAAAGTAGGGTATATTAAATAATTGCACTGCTGAAAGGCTTCCTTGTATTATACACACATTAGCAGTTGCTTTTTCTCATTTTTAACTTTAGATTGTTAGCAGAGAACAAGAAAAAAAATCAGTCACGATAAAACGGTATTTGTTATGGAAGACATTGATCCAATGTCTTTTTCTACAAACTCACCATAGAAGTGCCCGAAGCCCATGCTGATGGCAATGACCAAGGCCAGGATGATGCATCTGTTAAGGCCACTGCTGAACTGGCGTTTGTGCTGCTCTTCTCTGGGAGGTTCAGGCTCGGGTTCAGCCAGCGATCCACCCTCAGCCTCGGAGCCAGAGACCAGCCTCTTCTTAGCCCGACGTTTCCGTACTGTGGGACTGGACTGATTGCTAGTTTCATCACTGCTTGATTCATCATTGTTAGCCTGAGATGGAAAAACTGAAAACCAGCATAGAACAGGCTTTAAAATGCATTAATTTTTGCTTTAAAAAAGCGCAGAGTACCAAAATCCATCATATTTATGCAAAACATATTTGGCACTTATCTTAGAGAACATTAATAAAATAAAAATTCCCAATGTAATAGTTTATGCTGGATATCATGCTCAATCTCCAAAGTTAAAAATTCATTTTTTAAAAGGAATTTAATCAAGAAATCAGCAAAAAAAGTGTACGGCACTTCCACCATACCTTATCATTCCTTCATTAGAAAGTGTTTCTCTTTCAGACCCTCCCGCCTCTTAAAACATCTACATGTACTGACTGCAAATTCTTGTGAAGCAAAAAGGTTAAGAATTCAGTTTTTCTTCTCTTACAGATATTGAGACTGAACTATTTAATAATAAAAGAGCAACATAAAGGCTTGCTAAAAGCAACCCTCCTACAAGACAGACATGGTTCTATTATATTCTCTCAAAAAACTTCATTCTGTGATCTCCATGAAGCTGCAGACAGAATTCTATTGAAGTTCCATTAATGTAGGTATTATAAATACCCAAATCTTTGCATTGCAAATTTATTTAAATACGTATAATTTTGTTTACTTTTAGCATCTACCATATACTACCTATTAACAGCCCACTTTTCAAAAAAGCTGTTTTCAACGACTATGGCGCAGGAGAAGAATCAACCACTCAGGTGCTTCTGTTTGTCCTTCCCTAACACTCTGAATCCAAAATGCTTTTATTACCTGACTAATGCTCTGGAAGATTGAGATGGCCAAGATACGAGATAAGAACAAATTCTACCCATAAAAAATAGCATTTCTGTAAAATGGTGTTTATGATACCACTTGTATGTTCATGTTTCTTTGGCCCCAAAGTCATATATTCTAACCGGGAAAGTAACAACAGGGCTGTAATTGCTGGTTGCTATTAGTGGTAAATGCTTGCTGCATACACTGGAAATAAATCTATACAATCCAGCAAATAAGTAATGATTATTTAATCTCCTTCCTTTGAAAGCATCATTTTCCAGTGTAAGGCAATATCAAGGGTAAGCAGCACCAGGGTGAAAAAGCAGCTTTCAAGTATGCTCATGTACCTAATTCACACGCCTGAAATAGATTCAATGTGATCAATGAAGCCTCCAGCACATGACAAAGTGCTCCTGCTTGGACACTAAATCTGATGCCTGCAATTGCACAACGCTAATGCCCCTTCTAGAAATATGGTTGTTCATTCTCATAACAGAGATCATCACTCAAATGTGAAAGTATAAATACAGAGTTACTGGCCTTGAACGTTTCACAACCAAAAATAGTTTGTTTGAGCAAAGCCATGCACACGTCGCTGAACAGACAAGAATGCCAAGCAGTGCTAGCCGTTGTCTATAAAAAGCGTTACTAATTAAGATTCTTCATTTAAAACAAATTCCAACTTAACAGAATTGATTGCATCAACCCCAGGAATGATTACCAATTAGTATCTGGAATACATGTCTAATTTCTGACTTCATGGACAAGCACCACGTCAGACAATGAAAGGTAACTTCTCCTCTTACTAAAAAACAAACCCATTTGAGTCAATTAGTCAAACCAGACTGACCAAGCAGACATTGCAATAAAGACAAATCACTTCAACCGCTGCTTGACATGCAGATTATTAAATGAATTCATATAGCTTGGCAAAAAAGTACACTATTTTAGAATTCGTCATTTAAGCAGATGACATATTTTCCCAAAACAAGCATTCAGAAATTAGTCAGGATGGAAGGATTTTCACTAGATTGCAGAGGTCAGACATTATAAAGGATTATACAAGACATACGTAAGACAGGTGTTATTATGGTTTATCTGGGGTTTTTTTAGGGTTTTTTCAACAACCAAAAGCAGCTTACACATGTGGAATACAAAAGTGGTTAAGAAACAAGCTGCTTCTAGAGGAATGGGGAATTCTTTGATATACACTGGACAGCAAAGAATAGGAAAGGGAAAAAAATAGACAATCAGAAAGCAAAGAGAAAAAAGCTGTAAGACACTTAAGAGCCATTTGTAAGCATTTACTGGCAAGTTGTCTACAGCATTACACTTTCAGGAAGCTCACAGCTGCCTTACAGCTGCTGCAAGAATTCAGTACAAAGCTGTACTCTGAACAGTTATTCACAGGATAAAAAGGAGCATAAATGAAACAAAGCATGACCACAATAGCAGTCCAAAATTCTCGTTTCTGCTATGATTTGGAAGTGTCAGATCTACACTAGGAGAAAATACTAGAAACTAGGAGAAATAGCAGTGTCGGTTAAGAATACGGTTTTCCTTGATGTTTCTGCATAGGTACAACTCAAGCCTAGATGAGGTTTAGTTCAGTACGTGAGCGCTTCTGCTAGTCCACTTCCTTCACAAAGCAGTATTAAAACACTTCTGTTTGCACAGTGAAGACAGCCTAAACAGAAATTGCTTTGCAAATAGAAGTGGCAGAAAAATCCTTGTAGGACGTTTTAGTATCTACATTAGGAAAATCTGAAGCTCTTCATTTTGCAGCACAACAGAAAACTGAACAAGAAGTGGATGGCAAAGATCTCCAGTGCCAAAAAGCTGCATGAAAGTTTCAACAGCTAAAACTTTGGCATTTAAAATAAATGCAGAAGTACTCCAGACATCTTCTGTACTACTCGGTCAATCAAATGCACAGCACTAAAGACCAGGCTGAAATCAGCTTAAGTTAGAAGGAAGGCATTCTTTTTGCCAGTCACACATGAATTTGGAATCCAACAAGAACCACTCATTTAAATGGCCAAGCATACACATTAAAATGTATTACAAAGCTTACTGACGCCCATTCCAAATTACATGTAAGCTTAACATATTTCAAAAAAAAGCAAACAAAACACTGACAGCTCAGCCAAATTCCTCAGTGAGGACTGGCTTTCAGCTTCTGTTTGGAATATTGCTACTGTACAATCAAGACAGATTGTTACTGATAATTTTAAGAACACTCCATGCAATCCATAAGCAATCAGCTTTACAGAAGCTGATCAAATTTAATCACACCACCTTGGAAAGGAAGACTGTGAGACACATGCTCTTTCACCTCATTTCCCCATCCCCTTACACAACCAGGAATCTTCCTCAGCTTCTCCAGCCAACTGACTTTTGTGTACAAAAACATAGGGGAGGGAAAAAAAGCACTTTTAGAACTCAGTACTAAAACAGAACTGAAAATCAACTGAATTTTACATTAAAAATTAAGCCATCCAGAAGACTTCAAGAAGGCAACATCTTTGTTACAAATCATCACTAGTCATGATCAGATGCTAAGCTGTCATCTTCCAATTCCAATGGATACTATACAGATGCATGAACATTTAATGCTGCTTTACTCTAATTCTAAGATTATCCAGTATTTTAAGAAAATAAACTCTTGCAATAAACTTACTTTGAAAAGTAAAAATCACTAACACAAAAGTGTTATAGAAAATAAAGAGAAAAGATTACAGATAAGCAGCCAAAAATAATTTTAAAGGAAGACTAGAGAACTAGAGAAGAGTAACACAACAGGGAAGGTTTTTTGCTTCAGTTTGTTAGGGTTTTTTTTTGTTTTTAATTGGCCAAATATTCATATCTTTCCTCCTGAATATCACTCATTGCATATTTCTGCCAAGTACTGGGAGTATCTTAAAAAACCCAAATATATACATATATTCTAACATAGCTATGAAAGTAAACATCAAGTTTTTGCAGTCATGCTGCTATTATTCCTTATGGTCCCAAAAAGTCAATTCTCTCCCAGTTGCTGGTTACTTAGGCCAACTCTATAAAATCCCAAAACATTGCCAAGACAAAACCTACAATTATTCTATGCACTGAAAGTAATTTTAATTCTCCAAAATATGCTAGAAATTTACTTCTTATTTAGAATAGTGAATACATAATGGGAGAGAACACTTTCAAATAAAAAGACTGAAGACATATATTTGGACAAATTTTAGAGTTAAGGCAACTAGAGTTGTCCTAGAGACTGCCAATACTTGGACATGTCCTCAACAAAACCGATTTTTTCCGCTCTCCACACAAAGCAGGTTCCCAAAGATTTTCTGGGTTTTTTTGGTTTTTTTTTTTCCTAGTGACGTTTTTGAGAGTTGCTTAGTAACTTATTGCTCTTACCAGTTTCTATATGGGAAAATGCATACTGACTGCTCAAGGAGGAACCCATATTAAAATCCTCTGAACTTGGAGCTTCTTCACCGTCAGCTGGAGCTTCCTCGTGACTTTGAGTTTCTTCTAGTTTTGGAGTTTCAAGTGTAACAATGTCAGAATCATCACTAATAGTTCCAATACAGGACCCATCATCAGGGGTTTTTCTTTTCTTTTGCTAAGAAAATGGACAATGTAAAAATTATTCCTATACATACAATAAAAAAAAGTAATTTTTTAAAATAGCGAGAACTCTTAATGCTTCAAAAAAAGGAAAAATCTGTATATTTCAATGCTTTCACAACATTGCTTAGCGTTGTCAGATGGGGCTCATAGACTCTCCTATATAATATAACATAATTTACCTCTGGAACTGTCTGAGTTTCCTCAGAAGCAGAGAGAGTATTATCTACCACTGGTGTCTCTTCATCATTGTTGCACTGAGCTGTGTAAATTAAAAGAGGACAGAACAAACAAACATGGTATTAAAACCAGTAAACACAAATTATGCCCATTCCCATATAATATTAAAATATGTGTAATTGTGACAGATTTCTGTTGTCTACTCATAACAGGGAAGGTTTTCTAAAATATCCCTCTAACAAACATCAGAATCCAATTTGTCATTATGTAATGCAGCATTTTGAAGGATACTTAAATTCAAATGATCATTCTAGCCATAATGCAAGTAACCTATAAATGAAAAGCACAGTCAGATAAAAACCAACCAAACATGGTCAAGTTCAAATTTAGTCAACAGCACACTGAACCTGTCACATCTGTGTTCTCATACTGAGTAATAAATTCAGCAATTAAAATAAGTGGAAAGATTTCCATTATATTAATATGCACTAGGCTTACACTTCCAACTCAAGAAACGCTAACAGTGCCACAATGTAGTTTTTTAGGTGTAAAAGCATTGATGGTCCCTTCCAAATTACTCTTACTTGATCTATGACGTTAAGGAATACTTCTTTTTTTAACAGCACCTCTATAAACTATCTCCAGCAACACCAGTGCATACTATTTCAGAGCACATCTAAGGTATTGACAAAATAAAAGACATACTACTAATTTCAACTATTTCAAGAAAAAATACTTCTATGACGTTGACGACTGAATATTTTCCGTAACACTGATGAAGCAAGTACTTTGACATGGTACACAAACTTTATTAAAAATACTCATTTTGTGCTAATGCTACAACAGATACTTAGCTATTTTATGGAACTGCTCCTCTGTCTTACCTTCCAAATCAATCGGTTGCTCCTCTTCTTGCAAAGAAACATATTCTTCCGAAACAAGCTCGTGGTTATCATTTGTGCTTCCATTTTCTGAAATCACTGTCTCTATGTCAGAACCCTGGAGTTGAAGTTTTAAGTAGACAACACAGTTATTGGGGTTTCCATCAGTAAAGCAGAAAGAAAGGGTTATAAAGAAAACACAAATTAATATAAAAACAGAAGAGAAGAAGAATAACCTTAAAAATGAAGTAAGATTTTAAGCAAAGAAAAGCAAGATAAAACCCAAGTAATCAAGTAATTAACTAGAGGGAAACAACTGTTACTGTTTAGTACTTCTGGTCATGACTGAAAATAGGCAGAGGACGGCAATTTGGGGCAGAGGGGAGGGTGCAGTAGGCATCAATTAACAACTATGCTAAGTATTTTAAATTACTATTTTCTATTAGCTTCATTAGACCTATATATTAAATATAATGTAGAGAAATAGAGGAGGTTGTCAAATGAGTTTGAATATGGGATCTAGTTCTTGCACACACGTCCATGGATTGTTTGTAAATACACACACCCTCCCCAAAGTGGAGCTTCCAAGAGCACCACCACGAACCCTGGGAAGTATTACTACTACAAGCAAACTTGAATGGCTGATTTAACAGTACATCTCTGACACCAGTAAAACAAATATTTAGGCAGTCTCCAAATTTAATTTCTGCCTTTAATCCAGAGAGAAGCCTTAGTTATCAGTCAGCTGCCAGTCAGCAACAACCTCAGAGCAAAGCAGAAACTGGAGATAAACTACACTTGGACACTGCAGGGCACTAAAGTCGAGCAATACAGTTGACAGCTCTACGTATTAAATCTTCACATTGTAATCTTTGTTTAAAAGAACCGATGGAATACAACATTATTAGAAAACTATGAACATGCAAAACCTTTACTGAAAAATACTAAGTCACTCCGATCCATAAATAACTTGAGCTGTTTTTGTAAACAGAGATAGTTATTTTTGCAACAGCGGGTGTGAAATTACAGTAGTAGTAGTAATACTTCCAGATCAGTTTCCCTAGATGCCTCATTTCAGAACTCAAGCAAACATGCAAGCTTTTGTTTTTAAGAGGAGACTGTACTTCAGCAAGATTAGATACCGCAGAAAGAGTTGCTTAAGATATATTCTACAATCACATTACAAAGTTCTGTTCCTTTTCAAAAGGCTGCAAAAATTAACTGCTTTAGCAATTTGACAGTTGGCAGGTTTTTTCTTTTGACTATAGAAGTATCACAATTTTAGTCTCAAATGTATTGCAGAAATTCATTACTCCTAAGTAACATATTCAAATCTGAGTGAAATCTCAGGAATGAAAATATGAAACTATTTGGGGGGGTTTGCATGCTTGGGTTTTATAGGTAGGTATATGGATTTATTATGTGACAATTGTCCTCTGTTGTAGTAGAACCATTACTTCTGTTTCTTAAGTTGCGAAAAAGAAAAGAGAGTAAAGAGTAACAAAAATTAATTTGCCCAGGCTCCACAACAAGGCAAACATCAGGAATATAGCTGAAAACAGGTTGAAGTTTTAGCAAAAATAGCAAATGCAGCATGTGCAGCTGTCAGCTCTCTGCAACCACAACGCAGCCAACTGCCACCTCCGGCCCCTCTCACCTCAGGGCCTCTGTAATGGCAAAACAAATCCAGAAGCTGATTCTGTTGTGTTGTTCTATGCAGGTTGCAATAATACTTGAGAAAGTACTGATGCAGTATTCCAAATCTGCCTGATCCTTAGCTCTACCCCTTCCCTGAATATCCAGATCATTTCCCTGAATTACACAGTGGTCCACACGTCACCCTCCCTGGAGAGCAACTGTGTGAAGGGTATCTAGCTGTCCCATTCACTCCACTTTCTTCAGGCTCAGATACAAAGCTGTCTTGCCAGGAGAATGCCCGCAATGGAAGCTCTTAAACAACAGTCTTTTCCCATCCTGAACAGAATTATTTTATTTCTTTTAATTAGGGAAGAATAACTGGGAACACCAAATCTCTACACCACAGAAATCCCTTCTGCTTTGGCTAGGACAAGCCCCTGCCCTCCGATAACCTTGTGCTACATTAACTTATTTAGACTGCATAATTTTTTTTCAGCTACAGTATAAAACAACCATCCCAAGTATGAAAACAGTCTGCAATTCACAGCTGAATAAGCCAACTGTTGCAGCCAGCTCCTAAATCCTTCCACTTTGAAGTCCGTGAAGTCCAGCAACCTGTGCGCTCCTGCATCCCACCTGGCCTTGAGGACTGGAGCGAGTTTACTGCTTCTCCCTTAGTGACAGGGTTCCCAACCCAAAAGGAAAAGAAGTTTTAACTATCTCTTAAATGCCACCTTGCTGCCAACAGAAACGTAACCGTGGCCCAATATTTACAAACTACAAACCACATCTCTTGTGCTTTTGAAACTGAACTGCGCCTTGAAAACTTCAGTACAGTCAGAACTTGCCTTTCAAATTACCCAGATGTTCATTATAATCCACAAATAGGAGCACATGCAGTGAAGGACAAACTGCTGATCACTACCCATGATCTCTTCCCTTTTTTTCCTGTTTTCCTCCTGTGAATGAAACATCTCAAATATTGTTCCTCGAAAATCTTCTGCGGCAGGAAACAAGAAGATATAGCCAGGCAATACGTGTCATTCCAGGAAAACAGTTAACCCATTTGCTCTGAGGATTCTGTCTCAATAACCTGCTCAGTTTACAAGACAACGCTAAATAATTTTAAAACAAAACAAAACAACCTCAAACCATACTACACCCACACATCAGCCAAGATCTGGACAGATACAAAAATCCTGAGGACTAAAGGAGAAAAGCATCCCGGAGGTCCACACCAACAGGTAGAGCCTCCCAGAGTCTCTGAGCAACTTAAGCCTGTGCTATTCACTGCTAGGGGAAAATAAGATAAACCATTAACCTCACCTAACTTCAAGGTCTACACCTGAGCAAATTGTTGAAGGCACCTTTACAATCAATACAGTCAGTGGAGTCCAGACAGCAAATCATTTGATCAAACAAGTGTTGACCTTAGCATAACAATTACCGCTCTCCAGACTTGCATTGATTGTATTGATTTAATTTATACAATGCAAACTTAGAAACTAACAGAGACTCAGAAGCCCACCCTGTAGACACCTCAGCAGCAATAAAGCCCATCCCAACAGACCTTAAATTGCTTCACTTTCTTTTGTTTCAAGCTTTTTTTCTACTAGGAATTAAAAATTACTCATGTCTTAATAAGGTTACTGTCACTTTATACAACTAGTCGATCAGAAGACAGGAAACACAAACACACAAACCAGGGTTACAAAAACGTAATAGTGACTTTACAACTAGCTATACCCCAAGACTTATCAAAGAAAGAAGGAATTCTAGCATTTTATCCCAAATAAAAGCATTCCTAACAAACAAAGCTATAGCAGAGATCAAAAGATTAACAGAAACACAACTGAGGTCATACAAATTTAATAGAGCTCCACACAGCAACTGGAAAGGGCTTCAAAGGCAACAGTATTTTGAATGAAGAACAGGTTTTTTTCCTTGCACACAGGCTCTTGGCTCTTTCCACCTGCTGCCACGCAATCCACCGTCACAACTTCCTTACACAATAATTAGATTGCTTTTATATATTTCCTTATGGAAGATACCTCTTCAGCGAGAGTTTGCCTAATAGAAAAAAAAATAAAAAATATCTCTTAGTTGCTGCCTCAGTCCTGCACTGCCACAGGAGTTCCTCCTCCAGAAGGTGCCAACATCCAGGTTATTTATACATATTTCATGCCTTGTGCTCTCCTGTCTGAAAATAGGGCCAAGGAAACCCAGAATTCCAACATGAATTGCAAAGAACTTACACTAAAAGCTCCTGTGAGTCCCTGGGAAACACAAAAGAAAGTCACTTCAAAATTCTCACCCATGTCCAAGCCTCTCAGCCTTCAAGCACAAGTTCGGCAAGCCCTCACCTACCATCATTTTAAGCTCAGAAATGGCTACAATTCTCGTTCCTGACCTTACAGTACAGATGTAAGGAGAGCTGCCCTGCTCTCCCATCACCTTCATTTCCCAATAAATCTAGTAAAATGTTGGCACTTCTCTGCTCACTATAGCTTCCCCAACCTGAGGCAAGAAAGCCTAGGGAAAATTCAGCATCTTAAGTATGGAATATATAATTACATAGTCTCTGTAACATAATCCTTCCCAAGGGATCTCCAACCAGCCTTTGCAAAACTGCTGATTTCTGGAGATCCCAGACCCTCTGAACTCCCACCGTATCTTTCCTTCTCAACGCAGAATTCTGCACAAATGAAAGTGCTTAAAGTCATACAAGTAAGACCTAATAGATGCACGTGCATCTTTCCCCAAACAGCCCACGCACCCGCACACCAAGCGAGGGAATACAGAAGATCAGAGGCAGCACATCTCACAGGTGTCTTTACAGCAGCCCTCAGCCTCCTGAGCTCAGATGCTCAATTCAAAGACAGAGCCTGTTCCAGTCTGGAACAAAAGCAGTCAGTTATGTACAGACTGTAGCATTTGCACAAGCCTTGAAAATGCCTTCTTCTAATATTCTAGCCATTGAGTATAAACTTGCCTCTATCCTATTTTTTTGTAGTAAAAAAGAAAGAATGTAAGGACAGTGGGCTGTTCCTAAACAGCAACCACTGAAGCTAGGATCAGAAACATTAGCGGTAGAAAAGTCCTGGAGAAATCATGGAATCATTCCTTTCCACATGAGGTATTTTTCCTGCCCATTATTCCCAACTTTTTTTTTTTTTTTTTTGGGGGGGTGGGGGGAGCAGGAATTGCAAGGAAAAGAAGAAATATATTAGCAACAACAGACAAGTTACATAGAATGTCAATGTCTTCAGGGAAGATAGAACAGAGGGAGCATCTCACTAACGTTCTGGCAATTCTTCAAATTAAAACCTTTGTAGAAAAAAATTATTCTTTTAAATAACAAAGCTTATCAGTTACAGCAAAGGATACACACTTTTAGTTTTACAGCTTTTTCTTTATAAATCTCTCTTCTATATTCCCTGTTGATATGCAAGATCTATGCAACACAAGAACTACAAAGCTGAAATATTCTACTGTATATAGCTAGTCTTAAACTGAGAAGTTTATTAATTTGAAATTGCGTACCTCATGATTGATGACAGTCCAGCCACAAGACGAGTCACTGTCACTGGAGTTTTCAGACATTTTCAAAGCACACTGCAAGCAAAAGTAGATTATTTTAACATGCAAGATACATAACTTCACTGCTCTTGAAAAAAAAAAAAACAAAGAAAGCAGTCTAATCCAAATCATGACGTTACAGAACACTAACTCACAAACTATAATTCTGGAATTTAAAAAAAAATATTAGAAAGAAAATATATTCTTTATTATATCTTTTTTATAGTTGGAGCAAATCAGGTTTTGCTAGGTACATACCTATTTCAACCAGCCAAAAAGCTCCCTGGACTAGCTAAAAACACACACACACAAGGCTAGTCAATAAACCAAGAATCAAACCTAAAATCTTCTGTAGCACCATGTTTAAGACATTTCCAGTAGATAAAGTCATTTCTGCCTTGTTACATGCACAGGAACTACAGTTCATTCAAGAAAAACACCGTGGGTTTTTTGAGAAGACACAAGTTAGGATCTTTTGGAACTAATTCTCTCTTCAACTGCTAGGCAAAACAGTGTTTCATATTTCTTCGACTACTTTCAAGTGCTCTCAAATATACTGATTCTGAAGAACAATGAGAGAGTACCTGGAGAGTACAAAAACAGAACAAAAACTCCTCCAATACAAATTTTACTTCTCACAATACCACTGGATTACTTTGGTAGCTATTTTCAGGAAACAGTCTGCTTGCTGCAGCTGCCTGTTTATTTTTTCTCCTGTACCAAGAATACAGAGTATTCATTATTGTTGCACACTCAGATTATTTTTTTAAGTTCTTATATAACAGAAAAACTAAAAAGAAATTTAATCCATTTCTTTTTCAAAAAAATGAAACTATATCAAGTTGTTAAATAAAATTTACTATAGGATTTATCTTGGGAGTAAAAAAAAAAAAATCCCCAAAAAAGAACAATGTCCAATCAATTGTGTTGAGTTTTGCATCCAATGTAATAAAAAAACAAAAGAAATCATGGTTCAATGAAACTTCTATAAAACAACAATTGTACTGACAATGCAGAGAGCTCTGAGAACTTCAGACAGCTGCTTTATTTCCCACCCTTAGTTACCTCCGGTAAGAACAAAGAGAAAGCAACTATTTGTTTAAATTTATTTACTCTCTATTATCCACCCTGTCTTTACTCCCAGTTTGTTAACACAGAAAATATATACACACCTTGAATTAGAACATCTAAAGATATCAGTGTGGCTAGAAATTTGTGCAACAAAATACAAAACTTCCAATTCCATTTAAAGTTACTTAGAAAATACAGTAAACGTGTGTCTCATATCTCAGCATTATAGTAGTTATCCTGTGTTTTGCTAATACAACACTTCCTCATTGACTTCAACTAACGTATTTGGGGTTCCTCTCTGAAAAAGGCAACGATGACAATCACAACCACAGTTTATAGAACAAAAATATTCATAATCAATCAACTTAGGTATCAAACTGTGAGAGAAACTGCATTTCCATTTATTATAAAGCCCTACTTCAAATACGGTTGGCGTTTTCCTTCAGATCTTTTTATTCATTCATTAGTGCTTTCCCTGGAATCTCAGCTAGGGAACATCAGGGTTGGGAGGCGTGCGTGTGTTGTTTTGGGTTGTTTGTGGGCTTTTTTAAAATCATACCGTACACAATCATCAACATTTTGTTTAAATCATTATTTTTTAAAAAATCATACTACTTCAATCATCAAAACAACAAATGCCCAAATGGCAAAGGCTGTGTTCCAGAGTTCTTATGAGACATAACATCTGCTTGCTGTCATTAAATTATTTTGAATTCGATCAGGCATTCAGCAACAGTGTTCCTTTAGAGGAAGGTAACTCCTGGCACCAGAACTTGCCACCTATCAAAAACATCACTGGCTATGTTGCAAGAACTGCACTAGTGATCTGAAATTATCTTTTAAGAATTCTCTTCAGCATAAAAACATTCCCATTTAATTATTCTACAGTTCAGTGAGTAAAGCGATCATAAAAGTACGAAATTTACTGTCACTGAAAACGAAGCCTTTTGCGTAACCATCAAAAATACAGTTTGGGGCAAATACAGTGCAGGCAGCTGCTCAGTCCTTACTAGAGAGTCTGATCTCCGCTGCGGAAGAGATTCAGGCTGTGGTTTCAGAATTACAGCAATTCCAGGTTTAGTGCATCTCAGTGCTAGATGAAAAACAATGAAATCACCTAATGCAAACCCTTTAATCGGATTCGGTCCACACCCCCCCCTGCCCCCCCCCCCCCCAAAAAAAAAAAACCAACACAACCACCAAAAAAACAAAACACCTTAACGAAAACCTGTTTTTACAAGTGCATTTACAAGTTTTGAAAGGGCAAGATTTAACAGCAGATTCTGCACTGGACATTGTAACATCTGCCTTCCTCTAGCTAACTCAGCACTCCATCGCTGGCCCTGTCTAACAACATAAATGCTATCCTGTCCTCCCTCTCCATCCAGATCACAGACTAACAGGTGACTGAGCACTGCATAAAACCAATTCTACTGAACACACAACTGTGGCTTCAGGCTCACGGAGCATTAAACATCTGTCTTCCCTTCCCAAACAAATGCTTCAGGACCTAACTATGTGGGTACCGACATAAGCAAAAAAATTAAAAAAAACAAACAAACAAACAAACAGAGGAACAAGCAGACAATCATATTTTCTAGTACTTGCTAGCTTTGATAAATGGTCTTGAGTTAAAAGTTACTTATCTTGTATTCAACCAGAATATTATACTAATACTGCATATATAACTGCATACAGGTGATCAATCTCCAAAATAGAAAAGTTTTTAATATCAAGAAAAAGAATGGAATAGTAAATAACAATCACAAAATCATTGAGGTTTATGGACAGAACTGCTAAATTTATCAAAGTTATGATAGATAACATGGCATCAGACTGAAGGGCATCTCTAGGGTCACTATACTCCTACAAGCACATTCAGCAAACATACATGCGTAAAACAGTTATCAAAAGTAAAGTATTTTATTAATTATAATTAATTAGGTCTAAGAGAGCAAAACAGCCTAAAAAGCTTTAATGGAAAAATACCTAGGTACAGTGGTCCTAAACCATCAGCTAAACACCATATTCCTGTAAAAGATCAATAACATACACACAGTCATAACTAAATCTGAGGTCAAATCCAGTCCCTTAACTGAACTACAGAAGATTAATGTGAGCCCAATGGCTAAAGCAACCTACTCACAGGATCTTCACCAGCTGGTATTTTCCACTACCCAATGACACAGACACACTAAGAACCAGTACACTTTTCCTACCAGCCGAAAGCTGCTGGGTAAGCTGGCACCATTGTCCTGAATGGAAGCTATTTTTAAAAAGTAGCTTTGGGCAGGAATTAAACAGACATGAAGCCTGCCAACTTCTTAATAAATCGAAACAATGCTAATGGGTGCTAGTCCAGGACCAGCTGGGATAACTGGAGGATACAGTACAGTATTCAGCATCTCCTGTATGTCAGGTGAAGCCAGAAGATTGAGAAAAACAAAAACAGGCCTGTCCACACAACTCCACCGGTTTGGCTTCTCACTAGGTATCTGCACTGCCGCTATTTTTCGAAAGAAAGTTACAGTTTAAATTCTTCTGTGCTTCAGTTTCAAGGCAAAGCTGCTTCCAGGCCCACAAACGCCCTACAAGTGGTGACACCGCCTTTTAAATTTCTATTAAGATAAAATAAACACCATTACGTGAGGAATTCAACCCCTAGGTACTGTGGAGGGGCATCAGAGCTGTGAACTCCTTTCCGAACCTTCCCGAAACGCCAGCCAGAAACACAAGGTGCACACGCTTAGGGCCATACGCGTGGCTGATCACGTAATCCCAAGTTATCCCATGCACCTATGTAAAAACGAGATGCTACGTCCTATTCAGCCACTGCGAAGCAGAATAAATACCAGTCCCGGAGTAACCACGGCAGTCTAAAGAAACCCCAAAGTTTTCGCATCCTGGAAGAGGACTGCCTGGACTAACCCCGCCGGTAAGCACGGGCAAGGATGAGCAATAAGGCGCCAGCCCAGCCGGGTGATCTCGGCGCCCGCTGCGCCGTCATTCCAGCCAAAGCCCCACAGTTCTGCAGCAGCTGCTTGGCTGCACGGCAGACACAGCGCCCGGGTACAGCGGTCCAGTACGGCGGGGGTTCCTGCGCCTTTCTTATCGCTGCCCAGCCGCACCGGCGCTCCCCAAAGTACCGTTCTTCGTGCCGGTACGTCGCAGCCCGGCAGACGCGGTGTCCCGGGGCAGCCCCGCCAGACTCCCCGCGCCGCCCCCTTGCATCAGCCGCGGCCGGGGCAGGTGATGCGCGGGCAGGGACTTGGCGAGCGCCAGCGCCCGGGGCCGGCACACGGCCAGCGCCGCCCGCCCCGCAG
>JAVJGJ010000060.1:18034374-18062502 GCA_035590215.1 Microhierax caerulescens
GCTGTGAAGGGGCACCCAGCTGTGAAGGGGCACCCAGCTGTGAAGGGGCACCCAGCTGTGAAGGGGCACCCAGCTGTGAAGGGGCACCCAGCTGTTACACACAAATAACCTTCAAACTAAGGGAAAGAAAAAAAAACCCAACAAAACCAATGTCCCACCAAAGAACACCTCCACCCACAAAAAAAAAAAAAAAAATGCACTGTATGAACCAGAAGTAGCTGATCTCTCTACTATTGCACTGGTGGAAAAACTCAGATGATTGTGAATTAATTAATTTGAAGTGTCCCGACAGCACAGGCTTGGAATTGGCTGCCTGTGGCTGCGCTGCTTCAGGAGAAGCCACAGCCCACCAGCAGGCACAGAGCAGGGCGCGTCCTAAAGCCCTGAGACCAATGCCCCAATGTCACAGCACTATCAAAACTAGAGGGCTGCAACAAGGCTTTTACCATCCCAGACCAGGTTAACTTCAGTAAGTAGTTCCTGCACCTTGCCCCGGCACAGCCACCGATCCCCCACAAGGTTTCAAAAGTTCATCTACTGTCCATGCTGCTTCTTTATCCTCTTCGGGCCAGCCCACCCTGCTGCACCCAGCTGCAGCCTCTGCTGCATCCAGACTCTTCCTTCTCAGGGCTCCCCTCCCAGCCAGCCTCTCCTCATCCAGGCCCCCTGCTTCTCCCAGGGCCTCTCTTTGTCTCTCCTACATCCAGGGTGCGCTCTCTCTCCTCCCTCTGCTTCTTCCAGGTCTCTCTTCCTCCAGAACTCCTCTTCCATACACCTAAGAGCTATTTAACTGCTTAGCAGGAACCAGCCACAGCTGCACATTATTCACATCAGCCAGCCCACCACCCCTAAAGCCAGTCCACAGCTGTATATTACCAATGTTAATTAACCTGCCTTCATTCCTCTATAATTCCTCTACACCCCAACAGCACCCTAATTACCTGGGCAGGAAACATCCCACACACAACAGGCCTCATGAATACACAAAGGAAAAGTTAGAATTTCTTACTTGAGTTTGATCTAAGCTAGCAACTTCAGTGTTTTCTTTATCTCTTTCAAGACTGAGAAACAAAGATTTTGTTGCACCTCTGAAGAACAGCAGATTTTGGATGCCTTGCTCAGCAAAACCACAGCCAGGACCTTATTCAGTGCAGCTTTACTACATGCTCATTGATATGGCATTACAGCACTTGTCATGAATGTACTAAGAAGTATCTGCCATATATTAATTCACTCCCTACAGAGGAAAAAAAAAACCCCAAACATACGCATGTGAACTTGAGCGAGGAAGTACAGTCATTAGCGTATATATCTATGGATATTAGAAAAAGCAAAGGCAAAACCAAAACAAACCACCCACAAAGCCTCACTGTCTTCTTACTCTCAATTCATATTTTTATTATCCACATTTCATTATTTCTGCCACGCATTAAGATATTTTTCTATGTTCAAGATTATCACTAATGCAGAAACTGATGAAAATTCCTATTTTTACAATACTCCGGAGTCAACATGAATTCATTTCTCCCTGTCCACAGTTGACTAAATAAGGTCAAAAGTCAGCAGCATTCAGTTCCCCACTCCCCACCATGCATGTATTTTAATACACATCTTGAGCAACTTAACACATTTGAAATGCTTTGTCCTGCTAGTTGAAAGGCTGAATTAAAATCGGTCTCCTTAGTAGGGAAAGGTGACTTATGCTGAGAAACTGCCATCAAATCTGAATGCTGAGCAACAATTATCTCCTCATCTGCCTCTGTGTAAATCCTGGCAACCCAGTGTTTTCCTGGGTGCTGACCCCTGAAACACTCATGACCCATGGTTCTTTCTAACAAAGCCTCAGGTTTTACTGTTTGAAACTTCAAGTGAATATGGTGCTACACCACCTGTCTCACAGATTGTACCCTGTATTTCTCATCCACTGGATCAAACCTTTTCAAAACACTCACTTGTGGGTCATTCCAAGATCATTATTTCAACACTGCCATTGACAGAAGCAGGGTGTCTGACTACCCCAATTTCCAGCACACTCTGTAAAAATGCATCTCCATCCTTTTATCATAGACTTAGACACTCAGCTTTAAGAAAACAAACCTGACTGTTATTTCAGTCATTCTGGGAATAACTGTTAATATCTACCGGGTTGTTGTGGTATCACTCCAGCCCCACACAGCTGCTCACTCACTTCCCCTATGTCAGGATGGGGGAGAGAATCAGAAGAGTGAAAGTGAGAAAACTTGCGGTTTGAGATAAAGGCAGTTTAATAGGTAAAGCAAAAGCCGCACACACAAGCAAACCAAAACAAGGAATTTGTTCACCCGTTTCCCATGGGCAGGCAGGTGTTCAGCCATCCCCAGGACAGCAGGGCTCCATCACGGGTAACAGTTATTTGGGAAGACAAAATGCCACCACTCCAAACAAACACACCCCCACATCCTCACACCCCTTCTTCCCCCAGCTTTATGTGCTGAGCATGATGTTCCATGGTGTGGAATATCCCTTGGGTCAGTTGGGGTCAGCTGTCCTGGCTGTGTCCCCTCTCAACTTCTTGCTGCCCCCCAGGCTGCTTGCTGGTGGGGGTGTGAGAAGCAGAAAGGCCTTGGCTCTGTGCGGGCACTGCTCAGCAGGAACTACAACATCCCTCTGTTATCAACACTGCTGTCAGCACAAGTCCAAAGCACAGCCCCATACCAGCTACTATGAAGAAAACTAACTCTGTCCCAGCCAAAACCAGCACATGAGTTGAATAAGACGTATCAAAAAGGATGTAACCCATTGGAAGACACACTTCTCCCAATCAGACCTAAACCCATAAATTAAAACTTGTGAAACTGGTATCATAAATGTGGAACTCTAATTTTAAAAAATAATTAAGTCTAAGAGACATTGACCTCAAAGTTTATTTGTTTTAATTAAAGTATTTTCTGGTTTTAAAACTTAAAGTCAGTCTCCACATTCCTATATCTCAGGACACTAATACCACAACACATATGACTGATATGGTGTACATACTGTCAGCTTAAGTATCAAAAAGCTTAGCATCCATTTGCTCCCAATATAATCAGATTAAACAGGCAGATATCATTTCTATTTCACAGCAGTAGAAAAAGGTGCCTGTCTACATCAAAAATAGCCTTGAGTAGTTATAACAAATCACTACAAATCAAACAGCCTATACAGATGTATACAGACTGTTCAAATAGGCTCTGGAACCAACACAGAAAATCAGGAACTTGCAATCAGCATCTGCTTCTTTGCATATTTTTTCCCCCCACTGCCAGTGTCTTTCCTCTTTAGCCCCACCTTCCCCTCGGTAATTATAAGAAAGAAAACAGACATATTTTGGCAAGTATACCATTATACTCAAGGCATTAAAGCTCCTGCACTGCCCTCCTTCCAATTGCTATTAAAAAAAAAAAGGTATTTTCACCCCCTTCCATTGCAGCGCGGTAGGTATCTGTAGGGAAGAAGGAACAGCAGCTACCCCAGACATTTCTGGCTCACCTTCAGCACTCCTCTCAAGGCTCCAAGTAAAGCAGCTGGCAGCGACACCTGCCACCTTCTCCCTGTTCCAAGAGTACAAAAATCACAGAGAGTAACATATATCTGCACAATAAATATTTTCTTTTGAAGACAGAAATCAGTCATAAATGGTATTCAGGGAACAGACTGATGTGCAAAATTCAGAAGTCTGCTAAAGCTGCCACTGAAAGGAGTGTAGTTGAAACAGTCACATTCTGGATAAAATGCCTAACAAAATAGAACCACTTCAAGTCCAGTGTTTCAGGTTGTCACAAGAATATAAATACTAACACATATATAAACAATACAGTTCTATACTACATTCTTCCACTATCCAAAACAACAGGTGCAGGGCTTCAAAGCACAGTGTCGTGTAATTTTACAACACTTGTAATGTTACCAGGATGGTCCCTTTTTTGAGAATCTTTAATCACACCAGTATTCATGAGATACTGGCCAACGTCAACAGAGTACAAATTAAAATGCTAGCTCAAGGAAAGTATATAGTCATATAAATAACAATGGCTTTGATTTTTACAGAATATGCTATACAGCCACACTGTAAGATTACTAATTGTAGTAGGATGGAAGCAGTAAGTCATATTCATTAATAGGACAATTTATCACAGGATTAATTTACCACTACTCTACAATACAACACTACAGGTTTATAATTTTTCCAATTACCTTGTTTTGTCAGCCCAAACAAATGTTTGAAAATGGTCTGAAAATATTCAGTGTACCTTATTTAATGTTAAAAGGATGTTCTGCGCTACATAGTATCTACTTCTATGCTTCCAGGTGGAGGTTTTTCAAATTAGATGCCTGAATTAAAGCATATATATTCACTGTCTTAGTTTCAGAAATAGCAAACACTATGAACGATAGGAAAAGAGGAAAGCATATAACCATAGTCATATAACACATAACTTTTTCAGCTTTGGTGGAGAACAAAAAGACAAGAAGCTAACAGGTGTTGACTATATGGAGCTAGTGAAGTTGTTTGAAAATCCACTGTCTAGATTCAAGAGATATTTCCAGGCAAATATTTCATTTAGTTATGACTAATTTCAAATTTGAGTACCAAAAGCATGTTTTAATATTTGGCCCACCAATATTTCAGAGAAAGCAAAAATATTACAACTGTATTGAAATGACACAAAATATATCTAATCGTACTTGTTATAATACTATACTTTCCAAAAATAGTAATTCATATATCCAATCTTTTACCAATTCTGTAGGTGTTCTGAGTGAAACAGAAAAATATCTAGTTGGCAACGTATTAAAGATGCCCTCAAAAGGTGTTCCTGTCAAAAACCTCCTTTTAATTTTTTTACATTAAGAATCCTGCGTTCCTTGAATTAGGTTTCGAATCTTCTCAGCATCTTTTTCTATAGTTTTGTTTTTAGGATCAATCTTGAGAGCTGCTTCATAATCCTGGAGACCTAATACAGATACATTAATAAGAATGTCAATCAATAATGCAAGAAGAGCATCCTCTTTAGCAACTAACTGGAAATAACTGCTCTCTAGTCATAGACATAAAATACTGATCTTGAGTTTTGCTGTTGAGCAAGATGGAATCAGAATGATGTTAGGTTTAACTTTTGTCAGTAAATAAATTTATATTTTGTTTATATTATTTTACAAACCATTTTAGTGGAAACACAACTACATAAACATTTTCAGGTATTGAAACATTAAAACAGAACTTCATTCACGTGTGTGTGTGCACGCGCGTGCATGCATGAGGGGAGTGTTCAAACGTGTTCTGCAGAAGAGAAAAAAATTGGGTGAGAGAATGAAAGTGCAAGAAAACAAAACAAAAAAAAGACGTGAACTGTGAATACTAGAGTTTGGGGAGGGAAAAAAAGCAAGCCATGAGTACAGGAAATAAAATAAAACCTTGTTCTCTTTTTTTCTAAGGTTTCCAAGTGCAAATAAAGCTGTAAGGGAATGACAAAGTGATTTATAGGTAGAAAAAAGTAAGCAATGGGAAAAAGCTTAGTATTTCAACGCTGGTGTTTTGAATATACTTCACTTTCTGTTATCGACTTCCACTTGCAAATTTGCCTTACAAAACTAAACTGATAGTCTTGGAGCACTCAGTAAGGACACTTAATCCCGGTATTTTCACACAAATCGCACATACTTGATGAAACATTTTGCTCATCGATACAGGTTTCATACATCATTTCACAAAGATACGTTTACTAAGCATTTCACAAGCAAATATTAGAGAAATATTTAAAAAAATAGGATTTTTTTAAAGTTAATTTGTTCTATAATTGGAAATACTGTAAATATAATCTGAAGACCAACAAAACATTGCTTCATGAAGAGCAAAATTAGCACAACCTAGTTTAATCAGTTTGCACCCTACATCTGAATACTTCCCAGTGCAAATACCTCATCTCTGACCTTCCATTCATTCCTCACTAATACATTCCGTGGCCACCAAGCTGCTATGGTCAATAGCTGGCCATTACATACGGAAAGACTGACCCAGCCAATCAGAGGATATGCAACTTGCTAAAGCCTTTTCCTCAATGGAAAAACTGATTTATACTCCTTAATTTAAGAGTACAATTTATTTCCTTAAAACTTGTAAAGATTTTTCAAGTGCAATTGCAATTAGCCAGTAAATAATAAAAAAATAATAATAAATTAAGGAATATGGTATAAAGGTTCATAACAAAGAGGTATAGATTGTATAGGCCTCCTTTGACATTCCTCCTGAAACAATAAAGGTGTGAGCATTCTCACTGAGCCAAACTGAATTACTGTCACGTCACTATAAATTCATGTGCATGTTTTCACAAAATCAAGGTCTCACCTTCAGTATATAATTGCAGCTGACAAAATGCTGTTCCACGTCTCACATACGCTTTCACTTGAGCATTCTTGTTATCGGGAACAGGTGGTGCCAATAGTTCTAGCGCCTTTACAAATGAAAACACCCAGTATCTTTAGAGGTAGATTTTTCATTATAGTGTTTTTCTCATTTACATACACTTCTCTCACCTAATTACTATTATTATATAGTAACATAATAACTATTCAAATAGAAATAGAAAATAACTATTCAAATTTAACTATATGGCTTGTGAATCTATTCATCAAGATTTATTATCTGTCACACCACATTTTGCTAAATACAGTTTCATTGCCATGCCTAAAAATGGACAAACACTGCATTAAATGTTTATTGCAGTCAAATAATGTATTCTGTCTTCCTACATGATATTGCATACCATGCCATACAAAAAAAAGCACACAAAAAACCCCAAACCCCCCAGCCTTATAAAAGCACCTGTGTTGTTGTAGTCACTAGAAAAAAAAACAAGTTTCAAGCCTCAAGTACTTACTAGTTCAAAGAATAATAATTCTGGGAAAACTTTCTCCAGATTATTCAGGTGCCATTCAAGATTGCTCCTCTCTCATTGCACAAATAACAGCTGCTAAACCATCAAGATGATACATCCCTCCTTTAAAAATGTCTAGTTTGTTGGGTTTTGGTGGTTGTTTGTTTTTTCTTTATTAAGGTATTTCTCATCACTACCACCTTTTTTTTTAGTTCCCACTAAACGAAGAACACCACAACATAATACAAAAGGTATCTGTATTTTCTTTCTTTTCATTTCAAAGTTGTCTTTTATTTTTTTCAAATGTATATATTGCTGCAATATTTTACCTGTAAAAAAATGTGTACTGAGTCAACATATGGCCATTCATCCTAAATGTGTGGAAGCATGGTTTGGGGTTTTTTGTTGTTTTGGTTTGGTTTAAATTTCTGAAAGTTCAATAATTAATCACTATCAAATTTTAATATTTCACCATGACTTCACTATATCAATTCTGAACTTAAAAATTTTGAATTGCACTAGCGAGGCTTCACAGATCTGCTTGAAACAGAAGCATCACAGTAGTAAATCACAATCATGTATAAGATGACAGTCTGAGAGCCCACATATTTATACCTTCGAGGAATCCTCAATAGCTTTATGTAAATTTCTCAGTTTAAGGTGGCAAGCAGCACGATTCAGGTACAGTAGGGGAAGCTTATTGTTTAGCCGCACTGCGAGGTTATATGCGTTTACAGCTGCAAGATAGTTGCCCGTTGCAAACATTTTGCTACATTTAAAACAAAAAGCAAAACATGCACTTTAAACAAGGTGATAAATCACAAAATAAATACCTACTTATTGTTAACAATTTGGTTTCAAAACTTAGTAGTTTTAGCAGCTTGGCCATTGATAGCTTCTTCTGAGAACAACACAGCTGAAGTTCAGTCAGACTTGATGCTGACAGTATTGCATACAGACACACAATAAAAACAGCCACTGCTCAAAATCAACGAAGAACAGTAAGAGCTGGACATGTCTGTGCAGACACAGGACTAATTTTGAAAGCTGTGTATCCAATTATGACTGTCTGACCAAACCTTTCTGAATTCACAGCTATATAAGTATATGAATATTATTATCAAATTACTAAAGCTGGTTTTAGACAGATGTTTAACCTCTCAATAAAAAGTAAAAATGAAAGGAAATCCACCCAGGTATAATATTGCACTGACTTAACTGTCCTCATAGAAGAATTGGCATTATGCATTCACAGTGATTTTGTCCATCATGAGCTTCAGCAATTGCATCTCATGACTTTATCAGATTCAAACACCATAAGACATCAATGAATTCTCTACTACACAGACATTCACCATCTGTGTCTAGTATAAATAGAAAATACCAAAACTAAATAACAGACACACACTATATAACTAATATTTCATTTTAAATACATCTTCAAATGGAATCTAACTCACTTTCCTTTGTCCTTTAACCAGTCTGGGTTCTTCTCCTCTTCTTTTAAATCTCCCAGTTCAGACAAATCAGTACTTACTGTTCTTCGAGCTTCTGCTTGTTTACGTAGCCACTGCAAATATACAACGTGCAAGTATTATTTCTGCAGGAACTTCAAAACAAAAAAAGGATTTTGCTTTCATCTGTTCACTCACTCCTATGAAAATAATTCTATTTGCCACATATTTTGAACAGAGAAAAATATGAAATAATGTCATATGTGAAAAAGTTCCAAGTTCCCCCAATTATTTTATTACTATGTGAGAAGTAAGGTTACTGCACCACTAAATAAGTTTTTGTTTGCTTGCTTGCTTTTGAACTTCCAAATGCCTCTTTGTATTCATTCAAAAGAACTTAAAAGAGCTAACTGTAAACTTCTTTTTAAGAAGACAGAACTTAAAGAATCTTAAATATAAGAGTAAAGACATTTCAAATTTTGTACTTCGAGGAATTCAATCAATACTGCTGCCTTTTTTTCTTCCCCTCCCCAAAAAAAGAACATGCTGTTTATTAATCTACACAATCATGTTTGGTGAAAATAATTTTTATATAAAAGTGTTTCTTATAATCTCAAGTTAAATTAGACAGCCTTCCTTGGAAGATAAGAATCTTGCACAGGTAACATTCCATGTCACAGGTAACATTTCCGTCAACTTACTGAATACACAGTAAATAATTCACCACCTTGGAAGACATAGAAGCATCATACCAAAACAGAGAGCGATCCTTACCTCCTCCTCTTCTGCGACACGAGATTCTCGCAGAGCTGTTGGAAAAACTCGTGATGTGAAGTTGATTTTAATTGTAGCAGCAGATCGAGGAGCTGGTAACAGCTCTTCCTTTAAATCTTCTGAAAACATACTATAGGAACCATGACCTATGAAAAGAATTGGAGTACTGGAAATGAAAAACAAAACAAAAGAGATTTTTCTGGTTTTCTACCAAAGTCCAAAGTACACCTAATACAGAAATTCTGCACATCTGAACTACACCTCTAAAAGCTAGAGAAAGGTTTAGACTTGTTCTTTTGAAGAGTAAGTTCAAAAAATGTTCATTCTTTCTGTACCATAACATCTATTTACTGGCTACATTATCTCTCACATACTACCTTAAACTCATCCTACACCACTATCTCTGTCACTTACAGGATTCTCTGACAGGGCAACTGCAAGAGCCAAAAATAACCTCACCAAAACATAGAAACAAAACAAAAATATTTCCTGTTGGTTTAGTTCCCTGAATTGGCTCTCTGTGTGGTCAAGATGTGGGATAGAGAGAGCAAAAGGAAACTGCGTATTTCTATGAAAACTGGCAGTTAGGTAACTTAGGGTAACATGAACTCCACCCTCAGAAAATCAGCATCACACTGTCAGAAAGGCTTTCTGGTTTGCTTTTCTAAAGCTTAGAACAAAACCTGTCCTTGTACTTCCAAAGACTTAAACAAGAGCTAAGAACTCACATGCATTAGCTCAACAACTTGGCTGAAAATAAAGTCACTAAAATAACTGCAAGGTAGAAGAATTAGTTCCTTATGGTGGAGACAAAGACAAATGATGAATTAGAAATATCTAGGAACAAAGTTACATCCACACTTTAAATAAGAGTGACAAAACACACTTCAATAATACAACCTCCACTAGGTTTGAGTCTGGTCTTAGAAGTTCCTTCATTAGGAATCCTAGCTTTGTTCATATTCCCCTTTTTCCTCTCCTTTAACTGCTCTACTTCTTGATGCAGTTCCTCTTCTTTTCGTACCCTCCTTTGTTTCTCTGCATCTCTTTGCTGTTTTTTCCATAACTCCAACTCCTTAGTAACCTTCCGACGCTCCTTTTCTTTCAGATCTTCAATTCTTTTTCTTTCTGCTTCTTCTAGCTGTTTGAAAGATAAACCTATGAGACATGCAACATCTGATCATAGTAAAACGACTACGTAAAAGTTACTATTATTTTCCCAAGCACAGCATCATCGTTAATGTGACCATACAAGCAGAGTCATGAAAGAAGCCTATACATTATTGGAAGAGTAAACATTTCTGATTAGCTTTTAAAAGTCCTATCAGGAACATTCAGAAGTAAGTTTTACTTGTAAACAATGAAAATCCTAGCCATGTACCAACACAGATCTCTGGAATACACAGAAACCTAAACTATATGACTTCATTTTGATACATTATTTCTTATTTCTCCTCTTTGAGATTATTACATATGCAGAATAGATACAACATTGCTACTCAGAAGGTCACTAACTGCAGTTAATTTTGGTCCAAGTTGCATATGCAGTCTTAAAATTTCATTGTATACTTTAAAAAAATCTGTTTAAACACAAATGAAGTGACCAGACTTTTTACATAACATACATAAAAATTTTGAAGAAAATAAATACACATAAAATATACATAAAACACAGAATGACAGATAAACACACACAAAAAGAAATGAACAGCAAGTCTGATAGAAAATATAACAATGAAATATAAGATTTTTTTAAAATCAGTATTTTTGACAGTGCTAAATGACTAAACACTTGCGCTGATGCAAGGCCAGAACGGATTACAGTTTTGCCACGTGACTGTAGTCTCCTTTTAACTGACAAAAATCTGAACGCCTCACCAAAAATTTTCATTAGTATTACTAATGGAAAATGGCAACTTTTAAGTATTTTTTCTGTATCATTTTCATATTTGGTAATAAATATGTTTTAAGTACAAATAAATAACAAGGTTCTCCACCACTATAATAAAAATGAGTACTTTTCATATTTTTCAAGGTCCATTTAACCAAGCAGCTGCCAGATTAGTTGGTAATTCTTTACCTGTACATGTGCTGTAGAGTCCTTTCTAACCTTACCTTCATTGTGGCCTCCAAAGCATATTTTTTGTGTTCCTGCTTTTTAACTTTTTTTGCTTCTGCCTCCTCTTTTGCCTTTTCATGAGCTTTTAGAACAGCATTCTCTCTCAGATATTGGAGTTTCTCCTTGTCAGCTTAAAAAAAATAAAAACTATTTTAGTGATTTAGGCCTGAATGTCTACTGTTCCATACCATATTCATAAAAACAGGATTCCTTTAGCTTCTTAGTCTAGGAAAACACAACACAGTTCAAATTCCACAAGCCTTTCTCTAAAAAAGAAAGCCTCAGATTTGCTCACACACACAATCTAAATTTTACAAGGAAATTCTTGTTTTGTGCACATTAGAGCCCGTAGATGTTGTGTCTGTTTTCACATGCTTTCTATTTTTAAAATGAAGAACAATGTCTAACTTAGCAGATACCTAGCAGCAGAAATTTCACATTGCTCATTATAGTTTGTCAAGTTTTTTCACAGTTTGTGTTTCTTAACACTCAATCTACTTTTCACATTAGAGAACTTACCATTTGCTAGAGTTAGGGAATCCCACATGGCCACTTCTTTTTTATACAAAGTGAAGAAAATTATTCCATTTCCAATCTTTGCTGTGCTATTTGTGTCATCAATAGGAGCATATAAAATGGCTTCAAATAAGAAAGGAGGGATGCTTACCTATAAAAATATAATTAGTTTGAACCAATATTAAAAAGATTGAATTGAATCTCACATATTCAAAATACTCAGTACAAGCATACAGCAAACCTCAAGAAACATGTGCTATTGACAAAACTGATTTCCTTGGTGTACAGTAGGGAGGTAATGCATGTTGTGAGACCAGATAAAAAAAGTTGAAAACGTTGGTTCTTCAGCACTGCAACAGAAGCCGTGGACCTCAAATTTAGAATTATAATTCATAGTATAAGCAGATGTGTCTAATTCATACTATTTACAAGAGAAAAGGCAGCTGGCACCTACTGAGTAGCAAGAGCATTAATATGGAGAAGAATCAACAGTGGCAAAACCATTATCTCTAGTGGGACAGGTACGTAACAGCCTGCAGCATATAAAAAGAGATTATAGCTTCGCTGTTACAAAATATTACACACTTAACAGCACTGCCACGGCGTATGAAGCGTGTGCTTTTTAACTGAGCCATAAAGTAACGTCGAGCCACAGGCCCGCGGGCGCGGCACATGGCATGGGCCGGCCCGGCCCGGCCCGGCAAGGCAGAGCACGGCACGGCACGGCACGCGCCTTGCTGCGCGGCCTCCCACCTTCAGGTACTGCTCGGTGCAGAAGATGTTGGCGGCGGTGACCCGGGCGCCGCGCAAGGGCAGCGACAGGTACACGGCGGAGCCGGTCTGCCGCCAGCTGTACTCCCGCAGCCACACCGGCATGGCGATCCCGTCGCTACGGCCGCGCCGCCGCCGTTTCTAGGGGCAGGACTTCCGGTGCTCACCGAGACCGCTTCCGGGTCCCTCCGCACCGCCCCCGGAAGCTGCTGGCAGGGCCCACTCGAGGCCTTCGGCGGGGCTGGGGGGTACTTAGGGGACTCCCCGCCGTTCCCCTGGAGCACGGCGGCAGCCCCGGCGGGGAGCGTCCCGCCGCAGCCGGACCTCCCGCCCCCGGGGTGCCGCCTGCGGGCCCTCTTCGGCACCGCAGCACCTGCCGCGGGGCGTACGGTAACGGCGCAGGCCGCTCGGTGACGAGCTGACAGAAATCCCGCCCGGCGCGGGGACCGGCCCACCGACCGGCACAGCAAGGGCAAGGCGCTCCTGGTCTGCATCACGCACAGCGGGAGGGAATGCGGCTCTGATGATCCAAATACATTTCCATAAAGAGAGACAACTATTACTTTGAGAATTTCTGATAAAAACTATTACATCTGAGGCCTGATTTAACAGTACGCTGAAACTTCCAGATGTCCTCCAAAAATAATTAGGTCATACTGGCAGCTTCGTGCTATTGCCTCACAATATTGTCCTACTGCAATATTGTCTGACTTCGCTGTCTTTGCCAAACACCAGCGAGGGAGCATGTACGTTGTTGCGCAGCCTTCCTCAAACAAACACACTGTATCTGCCAAAATAAAGTCTAGCTTATAGAAAGCAACTGCTGCTGGGGAACATGGGTTGAAAGGCAAGCTGAACACATTTGGATAAACATTCAAGTATGTGTAAGTTCCTCAAAAGTATACAATTACTTGGAACTATTTGGAAAAAATCAGAATCAAGAAGTCTACTTTCCCCCCTTGTCTTTCTTTTAAATTCTGACGAAGAAAAATTGAGTTTAACATTGGACACATTAGCTAAGATTTCGTATGTCTATCACTGAAGATTTAAATTTTATGTTCTATTGCATATATTCCAAAGCAATGTTCAAAGGGTAGTGGTTACTATTTAGTACTATATATATTTATATATAAAGTAGATCACACAGAGGTTTCAAACTTTTTTCAGAGCAAGAAATCCATTGCAACGGGTATGATTCCTGGGTTCTTCACCCTCAGTCACTCACATCAATATCATCTGGATGAGCACAGACTGGAATCTGAGAACTGAATTACACTCCTCATTCCAAGAGCATTCAAAAGTACAAGAGGAAAGATATTTAACTGAAAGTCAAAATGCTTTACTTTAGGTATTTTTGGCATGTGATTTTTTTTTAAAAAAAACCTTGCATGACACGGATTTTCAGACTTATAGCAGGATCTGCACCATGGCATAAGGAGCCTTGCTGTCAGCTGCAGTGGCAAAAGATGAGACTTCTGTAGTTTATAGTTCTGAACCTAGACTTACACCATGATGTCTCCATAAACAGTCTGCTATCATTCTAAGAAACCGTAAGATAAAATTAATAAGTAAATATAAGCTGAGGAAAGATTCCCCCTTGTGAGAATAGCACTACTCCTGGTTGTGGGGTTTTTTTAACCCGTCTTGTGTTACCTTTATTTAATATCTCTTAGTTGTCTGTATTGCAAGACAAACTTCAGGCAAGTACAGACAATGATGAAACAAGGAAGTTCTAAACACCCCTTCTGTGCCATTCATTTTTTATAGACCATTCTCCACTCTAAGAGATGTTCTTTTTTCCTAGAGAGATCCTTGCCTGCCTCACACTTTTTTTACATAGCTTTATCTTCCTTGCTCACCTCCAAAGCTTTCACAATTCTACTATATTGAAAATGGAAAGGGTTAAAACTGCACATAGTGGTCAAAATCCTATTTGCCTGCTTCCTAGATGAAGTAATGAAGAGTTGGTAGTTGGAGGGGATAGTGTTCTGTTTTGTTGTAAATCAGGGTGTTCCAATAGCAGCATTGGCTAAAATGACTATAATGTAACAGTAACTCAAAATCTCTTACCATTCCGGAATGCAGCTGTAGTCATCCAGAGTGCATCCTTCAGTTTTGGAGAGTTCATTCAGAGAAAACAGGAGTCTTAGGGTTGTGGAGTGCTGGTCTTCCACCTTGGTCATCCAGGTGTCATTTTTAGTTTAATTAGTCACAGAGAATATACTGAAATGAAGCAGCTTATTATTTATTCCTGCCAGAAAGAACATGCTATGTATACACACTTTACAAGACAGGACATAGTTATGGTTACCTGGATTTGGTGTTCTGAATTTACACAAAATAGCTCCAGTACATTAATAAAAAAGTCTACTTACTTAAAAACTAGATCTCCAATGAAAAGCTATGTATTTCACTCATAAAAGACACAGTAAACGTCACTAACATTTCTAAGTCAAAGTAGCAGATTTAGCTGCAGAAGAACACAAAAGGGACTGAGCAAGGTCTTGGATCAACCTTTAAAGTCTTGTATTGATGTATATCTGCAGAAACACCACCTGTGTCACACATGTTTCACACTGCCAGCTTACTCGGACAAATGAGTAAGTTCTCACTATGACACTTTTGCAAAATAAACCAGAAGAGAGGTCCATTCAGGATCCTTCTGTTGGCACCAACTTACCAGTCCAAAGTGCAAGAGACTTTGTAGTGAAGGGAGATAAATTTTTCCCTGGAAAACTTTATACTTAAATTCCTATCTCCTGTGCTACAAAGGATGGAGATTTATATTCCAGTCAGATCTTAATAATATTACTAATACTCTGGAACTTCCAGTTGCAAATACATACATACATACAACTCTTCCAGTGATTATTTTGCTTCTAATGGCTTCAGAGGCTTTAATGGGGTGTGTGGGGTGTGAGGAATCCCTTCAATATCTTACATGTTCTTATCTTTAATAAATAACCTTTTTTTCTCCCCCATCCTTTCTAAATTCTCTCTCATTTCTCTCATCCCTCCATATTTTCTAAGAAAAGCAGGAACATTTTATGAGATGCTATTTATTCCAATGAACTGTTTTGGATGTGTGGTTTGGGACCACCCATATCAGCTCCCTTTAAGAATTATTAGTAAGGTACAGATTTGGTATATATTAGTTCTGGCATTTCAACAAACAGGAATAGCTTAGTAATAACTTTATTAATTAATATCAATAATTCTTTACATGATCTCTTCCCAAGTGCAGATAATTCTAAAAAAAAAAAAATAATCTGTTTAGCCAAATAGTGCATGAGCCTTCCCTCCCATCTTGTAAGAAAGAAATGGGGTTTATTGTGCCAGAATTCTTCTAATCTGCTTTGGAGTTACTTCAGTTTAATGCCTTTAAAGAACAGCGGACCTCTCCAAAAGAGGCAGGAGCTGCCTTTTCTGATCAATACAACCTCATACTGTTTCTTGCGGGATTATGCCTAATCCAAATGCATTCTCACAGACAAAACATTAGAAGAGTTAATATAGACATTACATGATCAACAGGCAACTTCCCCGCAAAAGTTATCTTTATTTCAAAAGAAACTGAAACCAGACAACAGAAAGCAACAGTTACATACAGTGCCGGACAAAATCTACCATATACATTTTCCAAGAACGCTTGAATCAGATTCTGATACATGTTCTTCTAAAAGGTAAAATATCACATCATTATTAACAAAAAAAATTAAATGTTGACAATCTTAATCATTTATTTTGCATTGTTTGGATGGCAGTAGATGGGTAACTTGCCTTTTTCAGCTCATCTTTAACACTGAAAGGAGAATGTGGACAACAAAATTCCAAGTCAGAAGGCCTTAAAGTATACAGTGTCTGCTCTAAAGGCCATAAACAAAAGCTTGGAGGAGAGACAGTCTGTTAAGTAAAAATCCTTCAACAACTCCATATTATTTCACATTTCAGAAAAAACAATGAAGGACAAAAAAAACCCAACACCCTAAGAAAAAATATAAAATATATTAAAAGCTTGCCCTCCATAAGTTATATGGAAGTTCAGGTTTAGACCATCCTTTCCGTGTCTAGGATTTGAGTGTCTTCAAGTGTCTAGGAATAGACACAACACCTCTCATGACTTCAATCACAAACTGTCTCCAATACAGCAATTCCTGAATTACAGTGCACAAACCTCTGAGTAAAAAGGTGGGGTTGGATCAAAAATTACTTTGAGACAGTTTATTTGAACATGAAAAGGAAAATTAATCATGTATGGCAAACACTTTAACAATAGGTATTCCCTACGATGTTGGGATAAAACATTTCTGAACCAGGAGACTAAGGGTGACTGAATACTTTAAGCTACAGTCAACACCTCTAAGGGGCCGAACACCGTTCAAAATTAAGTACCTCAGAACTGATGACACACAACACTAGGGCATTAAAGCGACCCTTTATTCCCATATAAAGCATAAGCCAACAAGAAATCAGAGAAGTTCCATACAAAGAAGTTAATGTGCATAACTGAAGATGTAGTGTAGGATAGTTATATTAGTTATATTGCCTTAAGATTTCCGCTAAGTACACTTAATTTTCCAATTTTAAGGAAGAATCTATTTTAATATAGAAAGCTTCAGACAAAACTTAGTAATTGCAGAATAACTTTAAAATACATCCAGTTCTA
The DNA here is from genome assembly GCA_035590215.1 of Microhierax caerulescens. Lineage (NCBI taxonomy): Eukaryota > Metazoa > Chordata > Aves > Falconiformes > Falconidae > Microhierax > Microhierax caerulescens. The sequence continues at coordinate 18,051,568 of JAVJGJ010000060.1, forward strand.
TAGCCTCCTGCATATATCTAATCACATTCAACAGATAAAAAAAATGAAGTTTTGTAAATCAAGTAAAGAGTGTTAGAATAGAATTTTCACACCCATGAGCTTATTACCAAATGTTCACCCATTTGTCAGTGGATATTATTAAGAAATTCATATTAACAGTTATGGCAACAAGATGACAATGCACAGAAGTGCTGCGTGCTCTGAAAGGTAGTCAGTTTTAATTACTATGAATTGCTACCATCTATCATACCTCATTCTATGCAAGATACCACACCAGCTACCAATCCATAAACAATAATGTTTCACATACTTCATAGAGTAGCTTAAAACACATCGTGATATGAAATAATTTGTATTACATAGTAATTTAATCCCTGGCCACAGGGTTAATGTTGGACAAAGTCTGGAAACTTTTTTCCAATTTGAATTACATACAGTAACTTTGCCACACACCACAGCACTAATGCATGTATTACTTCAGACATGCTCTAATTTAAAATCAAAACAAAAAAGTTGTTGCAAAAATACATGTCACCAATGTGGAACACATTCAAGATTGTATAAAAAGTACTGAACTGATATCCCAAAACAGGTATATTTAAGCAGTACATAAGGAAAGATTAGTTTTAATATGAAACAGTCATTTAAGTCACATACAACATGATAAGAAGCATGACTTCCTTTTTTAAAAATGTTACACCAATACTTTTACTGCCAGGCAATGTTTATTTATAAAATGAAAGGGACCTATTTAGTGCAGATGTGTCATCGTATTAAGTTGGAATAAAGACAAATATTAAAACAGTGCTACACTTGAACACCATTGATTTTGTAAAAATCTCAAACCATAAAAAGCATTTCAATTGCAAATATCATAAGCTCCGAACTGCAAACATTCCGAAATGGTCTCGGCTGCATGCATGCAGTTCCCCTGACTGCGTTAATCCTTGCATGCTTGAAGTTAAGCCTGAAAAATGAGATTACAAAACTGGTTCTTAGATGAAAAACTTCAGAGGTCACAAAGTATATTCTTCTTTGAGCAGTCCCCAAAATTATATTTTTGTTTTAAATAGAGCAAACTTTACTACTTTCTCTAGCCTCTATCACCTCTGATAATAGCTTAGCCTCTAAACACCCTTGGGAAGTAAGCGTTAGTCCGATCTTCTGAAAGAAGAGATTGAGGCATAAACAGCCTGCCTGTCTCAAATTATAGAAGGGATCAGTAAAACAGACAGAAACAGAACTTTTGATATCTACCCTCTAGCCTATATGCAGCACTGTCACTTAACCTGACACCAATAAACCAAGTTATTTTTAAGAGCAAAATACATATTTTCTCATTCAACACTGGTCTCTGCAAAACCCCTAAGTATTAAGGGCAGTTCAATCTAGTTTATACCTATTTATTTCAGCCTAGGGGGAGAAAAAGGAAATAAAAAGAAAAACCCAAAAACCATTTCGGGTTATGTAGGCTGCGTTTCTGACCGTGACAAGGAGCTATTTTAAAAGGACACAGGCATTTCCCATAAAAATGTCAAGGTTTGTAAGATTTACAAAATCTTGGCGATATTTTTGGTGTGCAGCACCAGTACAGTCTAAATCACTAGTAATGAAAGAAGCACATGATAGTTCAATACAAATTGTTTCATGTAGAGTATTACAAAAAACCTCACCTATTCTAATCAGCCCTCCCTCCCACCCACCCTTCTATAACTAATTTCTAATTCTAACCAGCTGACATTTTTCTAGTACCTTACTACCAAAACATGATTGTTGTTTTTCCTGTGCATACTTGAACTACTAACTAGTCAATACATGCAGAGAAAAACAAAGTATAACTCTCTCTCTAGATAAAGAGTCCAGGTATGCCAAGAGCATATCAGTAGGGCAAGCATATTGGCTGGATGATTTTTGAAGATCCTAATCAGTCCTATCTCTACAATCAGTGTGATAACAAGTTTGGTTTTGTTGGGGGTTTTTTTTTACTATTATTATTTTATACAATTGGCATTTGCTAATGCCTTGAATTTGTAGGTTAACAAACACAGAAAATTTACTGGGTTACAAACCCAACATGGTACCAGTTCAGAAAAACTGAAACAAATCATCATAAATACACAATTTAAGGCTTTATAAAATGATACTTCAGTTGATTTCAAGTTTGTAAGAACACTATATTTAAAATCTAATTCTTGCTAGCTAATGCAGAAAACACTTGCCTAACTTTGTGTAGGGTTGAGGAAGAGATTAAGAAATACATGGCTATTTTAAATACGTCTGCTCCAAAACAACTGTTAAACCATTACTTGGACTTCTGAGAACATCTTCTCACAACAGGAATGAGGTGTGGGAAAGGTATCATGAACAGCACACTTGGGTAACATCTTCATTGAATTTTCACTGAGCAAGAATTTTTATTTCATTTACACTGCTGTAGGTCTCAACCAGCTCCCCTACCACCACAGTGCAAATCATTGCAGAGGTGAAATTGATTCCCAGAGGAACAAATCTATCTAGACAAGGTTTGGTTTAATTTCTACTGTAGATACCCAAAGCAAATTCTAACAGCCAGTCAGTCATTAGGAAAACTACTAAAGAATAAATCTCTCTAACAGAGGTTGTTGCTTGGTTGTTTTTTTTTTTTTGTTGTTTGCCTTTAAATATCGCACCTCTAAGCAAAAAAGATTAAGTTTAGTCTCTGTATTACCTAAAGCAAACAGTGATGAAAACAGAAGCCCTGGATCTGCCTTACACTTTCTTCACATCTCCACACAAGAAATCCTCAAGATATGAATTGTGACATTTTAGACATTTCCTTTTTCCTGATGAGAGGCAATACAAAGAAGGAGGGCAATACTGCACTTCGTAAAAGAGCATATGAAACTTTTTACTTTTAAAATAAAACAAGGACAGTCATGTAGATCTGCACAGTATCTTCCAGGGAAAGTACCACAGTAGAGCCCATTTAAAATCAAACACAATGGTGAACTAGCAAACAGGTCTTACTTTTCACTCATTAGCGTAGCTTACCATAAAAACTACCTTTTTATATAGATGACTATTTATATAGGCTTCTGCATCACTTGTCACCACAGACCTGAACAATTGATCACATTAAGAAATGTGACTAGTACCTGTAGTCCTTGACATATGATTTAATTGTTGCCTGTTTAAAAACAAAAAGTTTCCAGCACAGTGGTATCACAGGCACTGTCTGTTATTACAGTGCCACCTTTTATTAAGTTAAACCAACACTTCTCTCTACAGAAACAGTCATTTTCAGTTGTGTATGCAATTTTATCACACTGCTAAGGCTGAGGTCTTCAAAACTTGATGTTTCCCCACATAAAAAAAAAAAAGGGAGGGCGGGTTGAGATCAAGAGTAAAATCAAATTACCCATATTAAAATAGAATTCTTAGCATCACACGTGGAGCTCTAGTGCTATTCATACTTGTCAACAGGGTACCAAGTTTAGCAAAGAAGCTAAATTTCTGATTACTTGCTTCTGATGTGAGCTAGACTCACCTGATGCGAAAGCTATAGTTTTCTTCACCCTAGACGTCCCACCCCCTCACTAACAGACTGGCTGACGCAGTGGTGGGAATTCAGTTTTAAGACTTTGCTGGCCAAATTATCTTGCAACTCAGAGCCTGTGCTAAGCACACTCCGTTGCTTTGCGTCCTCCTTCATGCCAGCTGGTCTGTGTAAGCTCAGGATGACTGAGCAGGCTCTCGTTGAAAGCCCCAGGAGACAGGCAGGGCCTTGCCTGCACTGGTCCAGTCACAGTTTGCAGGCAGCACCGAGGTGGGAGGCTGGAACCATCAATGAGAAACGATGAAAGGGAGGTGCATGACTGCACAACCGTGACAGATGCAGAGACTGTATTCTAACGCATGTGCTTAAGATAAATGAATGAAGGTTACATATGCAACCCTAGTTTTGGTATTCTCTAGATTTAAAGCACTGGACTTCATAAACTTGATGTGTTCTTTTTCTAATGTAATCATATTTTGTAACTATTTCCAAATACTGCAAGACCTAGCAAGAGTCTCCAGCAAGTACGTGCTGAGAAGTCAAACAAGATCATTGCCTTTTCAAGGAAATATAAATGTGTAAGAGTTTAGTGGGTTTCATTGTGTAGTACTAAGCATTAAGTCATCTATTTGTGAATAGTGTGTTAATGCTTTACTTCAAAAATAGGAAAAAGCATACACAAAATTCTCTGTATTTACCCTAAAATAAGAACTATTAGTACTGCACATTCCTCCACGTCATCTCCACTATATTCAAAGAAAGGATAGCAAGAACATCAGTAATGGACATTCAATGTAATGAGTACTTGCAAATATAGTACCATTAAATCCGAGCACTAAATGCTAGTGTTAACACATTAACACTAGCAAATTAGGGGCTATTCATACAGCCACATTTTTGCTTTCAATAAAATTGGCAATGCACATCCTACTTCTGATCAGTTGTAAGTTACGTTTTACAGTTTTAATCAGAAACAAAAAAATATTCCATCCTGCAAAACATTAGCACACATAAGAGTACGAAAGATGAGAGGGAAGTTTATGAATTAAAACAGATTAGAGAAAAAAAAAAAAAGATTACAGCAATCAAACACAACTGATTGTCTGCAGAAAGTGAAGTACCCAATTTGTAACCAAATATTCTTAGCAAGTATTTCAATCACTACCACCAATTCACGTTGTTAGCCATCCGTATTCAACACAGGTGGTCCTGCAGTCTCTCTTGTACGCATTAACTGAACATCTTTGTCAGCCATGCAAGTATCACAACCCCAAACTGCTGACGCTTCTGCTGTAAGAAGGCCATAAGCTGACTCAGTCATGCCTGTACAGATCCGATGAAACCATTTTTGGCAAGAGGCTTCACACAGGATGGCATCCTGGTCATCATTAACTTCATGTGTACAAATTCCACAAGGATAGACGGGTTCAGAGGATGAGTGACCGTGACGACTGGGATGAAGGGGTGTTTTGCTGCTCTTTTCAGAGTTGCATCCTTCAGCAGTACCTCGAGGCTGTCGGGACTTACTCTGAGTCCCATTTGAATGACCAGCATTAGTGTTATCAGCATTATTTGAATGGCTATTATCCTGATTTACCACGTTGTTGTTTCGAGTAACATTTTTTAGGTCACTGTTACCTTGACTCACAATGTCCTCTGTCCTGTGATGATGCTGATGAGCAGCAGTGTTCTGGCTGGCTGCTTTGCTTGCACCTTGACTAAAGTCTTGCTTTTGTGCTGATGATTTTGTCTGGTTGTATGTGTTTGGTGGAGGAACAAAAGAATGGTTTGACTCTAGCTGAGAATTTGGGAAATTTGGATTGTTTCCAGGACCAAAGTTAGACGGCACGTCAGGATGAGGTATCTGACCAGAATGGCCAAAGTTCTCACCAGGATTAGGTCTGAAATGCTGACCAGGCATATTGACATTTTGATTTATCTGACCACCACTATAAGGTGGTTGATTCCCAAAACCTGGGTTATCATGGGGACTGAAGCTGAAAGAGTGAGGTCGACTGAAACCCATTCCCACTGGGTTTTGAGGAAGGGGATGTGGTTGGTTTCTGAGAGAGTAAGAACCACCATATGGCGAGGACACTCTGGGCAGCATGTGAGGTGGCATTCTGAAAGTGTTATAGCCTCCAAAGCCAGGATAACCAGGATTACTAAAATATGGATTTCCTGAAGGAAGTGGTTTATAAGACACAGTATTATAGTTGTCATCAAATGGATTTGCAGCTACAAGGTGGTCAGAGCTTGGATTCGGCGGTGGAGCATATTCAGATGGAGGAGGAAATGATGAGCCCTAAAAATATTTTAAATACAACATTTAAATTAGTTTTAGTATTTCCCTGCAAGACAGACAGTCATGAAGGTCCTGGATTAGCAGCACTACTGCTAAAAGAACTGTTCAGCTGTCGCATAAAGCTCACCCACTGTACCCTGCCAGGCTGTCTGAAATTTCAGTACAGAGGTGAGAGAGGAGTTTGGGCTCTGGATAACATGGTGATTTACAGTAATCTGTGTTTTAAAAATTGTGCAGTTGCACAACCATGCTTCTGAAAATACTAGTTGATATGTGACTTCTATATCTTAATCTTTTACATCATAAAAGCAACAATACAGAAAGCCATGTGCCACTTAAACACAACCACAAAATATTTCCAAATGTTGAAGAACAGATTCGAAGCATTTCCTTAGTTTCATTTTGAGTTCATTTAACTGAATATACATGTCTTAAGACACCCCACTTCTACGAGGATATATAAACCTAATGTTACTATAACCCTAAAAAAAGGTATATAGAATATAGGTGTCTGCATATAGGAATTTTCTATATTCTGTGTACCAAACAGAGGTGTCTCTTATAAGCATGCAGTGACTGTGGATAGTCTGCAAAGCATAGTCCGTAGGTATAAAATACAAGGATTTCTGGTTACAGAGAAAAGTAAAATCAAGACCTTAATGGAACCCCGAGGCTGTTGAAATGTCAACAGAGTGGCTATACAATTGAATTGCATTCTAGACTAGCCTGTGGGGAACATCTACCTGGTTCACCCTCACGCTAACTGTGGTCACAGAAAGCATTTTGCATTTTCTCCTAAATACTAATAAACTTCCCCCCCCCCAAAAAAAAAAACCCAAACAAACAAACAAACCCACCCTCCTGCTGTGCTACAAAACTTGAATCTGGTAAGAAAAGAGAGGAAACTAATCTTCATGCTCTCTACAGTTATCACTATTTCAGAAGAGAAGGAAAGCTCCACCAAGAAGGAGGCCCAAACCCCTTAAATTAACTGAATATTTCTCAGAGCAGGTTTCACCATGACTACTTCAAAACAAAACAAAAATTAAGACAGCAAATCCACATCTCAATGGAATCTGGATAGGCCTAACAGAAAGTAACTGCGTGACCTACATAAATAAAATTACTCTCGCTAGGCAGTACCAAATTAACAGATACTCTCACTCAAAGCTGAATGAACACAACAAAGGACAATTCTGCACTACAGATATCTAATTGCTTTACATGTTTTGTATTCAGGCTTCCTTTCCTGGAAACAGAAACTGTATAGAAATGCCAAATTGCAAGGATTTACTGGAAAGGAGCCGAACCTGCCTCGCAGCAATTGCTTGAAAAATCACTTGAGGAATATGCCAAGAGTTTGGTCAAAGCATTAACAAACTGTACTGATCCATTAGCCCACAAACCTACACATATCGGAATGAAGGAAAGAAGAAAAGTAGTCTCATGGCAACTACTCATGCTATACAGAATTCTACCAATGGCTACAAAGTCATTAAAAGAAAGCCTGTTTCAGAATCAAATCCATATGGGTAAAATAAAGTTGTGGCAGTCTCACTATGCTCCTCTCTTTATAGGTCTTTGGCAACCTACAGAGATTAACATAACTGCAATGAGAATAACTAGTATTATGAAGATTTCAACTTCACAATGCAACTGAAATATTTTATATGATACTGCTATTAGTGAGAACAAACTGATACTCTGAACAACACAAGCTAGTCATACCAGCAAACGACATCTAAGTGCACTATTTATTAAGAGAGTAAAAGAACCAAAGGGAATTTACCTGTGCATTTGCTTTGCGCTTTTTCTTATCAGGGCTTCCAAGTTGTACTCCTGGTCCTCCTAACCCATCCAATCCACTGTCACCACCTACAAAATTTCAATCAGTGCAATACTGCATTAGTTTTCTTACAGACCATATTTTAAGTTTGCCTCTGCCTGTCATAGCAACAAATATCTGTTATAAATACTAAGCTTGCACTAATTCTGGTGCCTTACATTGCAAGTCCTTAAGGAGCAAACACCTGGAGGTAGAAGTCTGCATACCTCACATACAGCTATCTTACTCTATTACCACTTAAACATCCAATTCATGCTCATTACAGTTGGAATAAACATTTCCATTTATTTTATGTTTATCTGTCCCTTGGTACTTAATGTCTCTGCTTCACCAGTAAGAAATATTTCTTGTTTGCATAACGCATAAAACTTTCAAAAGAACTGCTTAAAACCGTGCCTAAGATTCACCTCCTGTTTAACTTACACAGACACAGCATTTATCAAACTCACTGTACCAATATACAATGGCATGTTACAATACCCCACGAAGGAAAAAAGCAAACAGCAGTAGATCAGTGTCAAAAACCACTGAAAACCTGCCCTGTTGTTTAGACAGATCTCCAGTTTGTCAGATGTAAATTTCACTAAATGCAAGACTTGATCAGACAAAATGTGTAGCTGTGGTGCTTAGAGGGATGGTTTAGTGGTGGACTTGGCAGTTCTGGGTTAACAGTTGGACTTGATCTTAAAGGTCTTTTCCAGATTAAATGATACTATGATTCTATGAAAAAGAAACCTGCCAAAAATGACAGGGACTCTGGGCAAACCCACCCTACTCTGCAGAAACCTCAGAGAATAATAATCACTTTTGGGTGATAACAAGAGCAACACATGTTGAGATACTAACATTAAGAAACTGTGTGTTAATCCATTTTTTCCCCAGGCCTGTTAAGATAATAGCTTATTTGCTCTTTAAAACATAAATATAAATAGTAACAGTATAGAACAGTAAGAAGGGCAATGCAACCTAAAACATTTATTGTTACTTGTTTAAAACTCTTACTCAGAGTACAAGTCAACCTTTATCAAGATGCAAGCATACAGCTGAACACACGGGTTCATCTTTATTACCAAAGGCAACCTGAAGATAACTGTGAATTATCAACAGTATTATGCAAAGAAGCACAATGTATGACATTACACTGCTCTACATTAGACAAGTATTCCCAGCAGAGAGCTAAACCAGCTTTAGGACTATTCAATAAAGTAATACAAAATCTCTTCTCACAGGGAAGAAGTAGACTTACTCTACACAGATCAAAGGAGGCCTGACAAATTTTCACTGGTAGCACTTGCTTCCCCCCCGCCACTCCTTTTTAGAGGTTTCAGAAATTTACCAGTCCTACCTCAAGCAAGAAACCAGTTCTGCCTCTGCTTTAATAAGTTCCTTTTGGCTTTGGCTGTCACTGTTGAAATTTAATTTCATTTTTCATTATATGGAAGAAAGATACGTGGACATCCCAAATCAATACCTATCAAATTGTAGGTCTGAATTTCAAAGACTAGGTCATGAAGTCACGATCAAGTTCTCAAACTCATGCTTAAGCATAGCACATCACGGTATAACCTACCACCAGAGTAACTAGGGATTGCTCTTCAAAAAGAAAAAAAAAAGTCCTTTTTGCCTTGATTTAGGATATAAAGTCCTGCATATACTTAGCGTGCTATGAAGCACTGCCCCTGCATTAACTGTAGATACTAAATATTGACAGCATAAAGTTTTACATAAAGAATGATGACAAATCTCTTTTAAATTCCTACTCGATATATCATCTTCTTGATAAACTATTTGTTCAAAATTTTCCCTGCATTTCACATTAGCTTCTTCTCCCGGATTCCTATACGTGTATCATAAATCCAGTGGGAGATTGTACTGTGAACACCATTCCTCACAACTGTGTAAAATACACTCCTGTTCATTATGGATTTACTCTTAATACATAAATGACATTAACCACTGATAGCAAAATATTACCAATATCCACATTTCACAATAAATTCAACAACTGGCAGCACAAATATTAGTAAATCTGTGATCAAGTAAAACACTGAGGATCATATGCAAGTGCTGTTTTACAGTAGCATAAGTTAAAACTCCATTAAATTATGTATAAATTCCCTCTCTGGGATATCCTTCTTCAAAACCATAAGCAAATGAAGATTAGAATTCCAGTGACAAGTTCCACCAATTTCTACATGAACTACTTTACACGGGTGAAGCCATACATATGCCTAGATTTGTAGAAAGTCCTAGGTACAAAGCTTTGTATTTTCAATTCTTGCCGTGTGAGGCCAATGATTTAATTTAGCCTTACAAATTTATATTTTCCCTGTGGATTTTACAATGATTTAATTTTTACATACAAGGAAACAGAATGTTAGTCCTAGCATACCACCAAAAAAGAGTGAATAAAGGTCATTTTCATGCAGCCAAAATAAACTTTCCAGAGAGTCACTTTTGGTACCCACCACCCAGACTTTCATCAAAAGGTGTACCAAGCATTTTAGAACATTGCGTTAAGGGTGCAAAAATCATTTCACTGCCTGAGACTAATTCTCCAGTAAAAAACACAATCCTTTTGACTGGGGCATCATGTGTGTCATATATCCTGGACTTGTTTAAAGCATTTGACGCTGTTCCACATGACACCTTTGTCTCTAACTGGAGAGAAACAGTTTTGATGGATGGACCACTTGGTGGACAAGGAATTGGCCAGATGGTCACAGTCTAAGTGAGAGACAGCTTGACGTCCAAGTGGAGAGTGAGGAGTGGTGTCCCTCAGGGGTCGGTATTGGGAACAGCACTGTTTAACATCTTTATCAGTGACATGGACAGTGGGATTGAGTGCACGCTCAGCACATTTGCCAATGACACCAAGCTGTGTGCTTGACACGCTGGAGGGAAGGGATGCCATCCAGAGGGACCCTGACAAGCTTGAGAGGTGGGCCCGTGCAAACCTCAAAGTTCAACATGGCCAAGTGTGAGGTCCTGCACCTGTGTCAGGGCAGTCCCAAGCACAAATGCAGGCTGGGCAGGGAATCGATTGAGGGCAGCCCTCAGGAGTAGGACTTGTCAACAAGCTCAACGTGAGCTGGCAATATGCACTTGCAGCCCAGAAAGCCAACTGAATCCTGGGCTCAAGGTGATTCTGCCCTCTTGAGTATCAAGGTGATACTCCACTCTTGTGAGACCCCACCTGGAGTACTGCATTCAGCTCTGGTGCCCCAAAACAAGACAGACACGGACCGG
>JAVJGJ010000060.1:18064415-18113105 GCA_035590215.1 Microhierax caerulescens
TTTGCAATCAGGAAAAGCAAACCAGTGCGACAAGAAGCCCCCCTGACGCCACCATGCCAGCAGCCCTCTCCAGACACACAGCACCCCCAGGGCCACGAGAAGATCACGCCTCCACTTCCAAAGGGACTTTGGGCTCCTTGCCCCTTGCCGGCTGGCACCCTGCAGCGCACAACACATGCACAAGTCATACGGCTGGGAGGAGATGCCAAACCAAGTAAGACTCCCTTCTCCTCCACTTATTTCCATCTATTTCAACCACTCGAGAAAACAACCCCCAGCCCATAGGCTTCCATCAGCGGAGAGTCCTGAAGCCACAAAACATCTGGCGAAGCGGAGCTGCAGGGCTCCCAGGGATGGGACGGGGACCCACCACTCTGCGGGGGCTGCTTTTCGGGACCTGCTAGTAATGAAGATGGAGAGTATCCGTGCCCATCCCAGGTAGCTCCCGGGAGAAGGCGGCTGGCAGCTCCCGCACATGTGGCGTGCAGACACAGCTCCAGATGTCCTCGGGGCCTTCCACAAATATCCAAAAGGGACTGGGGAATGGTCGCCAGGAAGGAGCTGATGGAAGGTAGCCAGCAGTAATTTCTGTGCTCAAAGAGCATTTTTCCAAAAGCTGCTAACATTTGTGATCAGATTGTATTTTTGAAGGGGTAACATTTGAAAACACGTTGAAGAGAAAGTAAGTGCCTGCATTTAAATGGCACCATTTGTCAAAAGTCCTTCCCAGCCAGTTGTTCTTCGTTATTTTGATGTTTTAACACTTGGCTCCTGGCTCATTTTTTAAACTCCTGGCACCAGCTTTTCCATGCAAAAGAGAATTCTGATTGTGTGTGTAACTTCAGTGCAAACCTGTTTGTACTAACACTGTAAATACCACGTCCTTGCCTCCTGGGGGCAAAGTCACATCAAGAAAGTAAAAACCTGCTGAAGCAAAGTGACTGGCCGGGCATGGGAAACTGAGGCAAAGAGGACTGAGGGAAATATTTCACAACTTGAAGATGTTTTACAGCTCTTTGTCTCATTCTAAATCATAGGAAGTACAGAAAAATATTGAGTTTTAATGGTTTCAGTAGACAGAAAAGTGTCTTTTGAGGTGTCAGTGAGGAATACTTCAGACATTTAGGCTCAATAGATGCAAAGCAACTCACAAAAGTAGAGATTGCCACTTACTTAAAGAAGAAATACTTGCTTTCATTTGATATTTTCCCATATCTATTTAACTATCCTGAAGGACTCATGACTCAGAAACGTGTAAAAAGAGAGCAGTAATGGAGAGCTGCTATCACGCAAGAGTGCGAAACAAAGAGCCAGAGTCAACAGAGCTCAGCGCATCCCATTTGGCCTGCTGGAAAACATCTGCCGTTTGTCAGGACTACAAAGCAAGCAGAGCCTCTCCTCCTTGATCTCTAGCAATTAGGGAAATTCTGTTGTGCTAATTACCTGGGGAGACAACGCCAGGGAGAAGGCAGATAGTGAGTGACACTTGAAGACAACATTTACACCAGTAAAAATTAGGCAGATATTTCAAGTTGCTGGAAACCACAAAAAGTACCGTGCCAAACTTCCACAGCAAGCTGGAGAAAGTTGATCCCTGCGTCTCAGGGTAAAAATGAAAATTAACAAATATGTAAAAAAATAAAAATTGTATAAATAATAACAAGCACAGCAAGAGAGCCTCAGGAGCTGCCGACTGCAGAGGTAGGGAGGATTTTAAATGATCGGCTTCCCCAAGTACACATGGTTTGAATTGCTGAGAAATGGAGCAATCCGCCGTCCTGCAGGCTGGAGTACCACTCCGCTCTTCCCTCTGCCAAGCCATTATTGGGAAATATTTGTCACATATTAACTGGAACAACACATTACTACACTGAACATTTAACACTGTTTTGTAATATATACATACATACAAAAGCATATGACACTGTCTTAGCACAAGCTCAAGATGAAGACAGGGATATGCATCATCCAGCAGCCAGGAAATTTAGAATTAAGGCTCCAGAGTGCAAAGCCTGGGGACGGGCTGTTAAATAAAAAGGCACATGGGAACACAATGTGTACGTTGCAATAGGCAGTGCAAGAGCAGCCAAAAGAGCCGGAGACTTCGCACCCTCGGTCTGCAATACAGCAAGGACAGCTGCTGGGCAGGGCATTTTCTGCAGACTGGGGCTTGGTTCAAGCCTTTTTTTACTGGATTTAAGAGGAAACATTTGCTCTCAGGCTCCAGCATGGTACATCCAGCACCTCGAGCTCTGGAGGGACCTTCTCACAGACCCTGAAGACTTTTGGCATGGTAAATACTGTATTTAACAAGAGCCTTTTGCACCTCAAGCTTCAAAAGACTGTGCTTAAATATACAAGAGAGAAAAATAATAAAAAATGGTAATAAAAATAAAAAAAAGGCAGCCAGAGGCCACACAACCAAAAACCAAAGTGTTTGCAAGCATGGAGTTTTAGTCTTGCTTTCAAGCCACCTCCAAGCCTCCATCGGCCCCAGGCTGTCCTACGTGCCACGCAAACAAGTGTTGCTGCACCTGCTGGGCTTGATGCGGCAGCGAAGGCTGTGCGGGGCCGGGAGCCCCCCGAGAGGGAGGCTGGCGCTACGGGGCCCCTCTGCAACACATCACAGGCCTGGCTCAGGCAACGACAATAATAAAATTATTAAGCTGCTGCTTCACAGCGAGCCAACATATGGGGACAGCCTGTCCTGGGCTTGCCCGGTGCCAGCGGCATGCAACCGCTGTGGCCCCCGTCCCAAAAAGCCAGGGGGCCGGAGGGCTGCGCTCCTCACCGCAGCGGGGTCCCGGCACGGCCCCGCTCCAGCTGCCCCCAGCCCCCAGCGATGCTCTCCTCTCCCTCGGCCACAGCAGCACCCAAGCCACGAAGGAGCCAAAGCCACGCGAAGCTGTCGTCATCGCCTGCCCATCGCTTTGGCTGCAGAACTGACGCCAACCCACAGCCGCGCGCAGACGCCGAGAGCGACGGCGGAGACACCTTTTCGCAGCCTGCCCAGCGTCAGAGTCAGAACAGTCGCTATTTTAAGCTTTTTTTTTTTTAAAAGAATTATTAAGATCTTCCTTGACGATGGGATGGCTCTATGGCCCTGGCGAAACGGCCGGGCCCCCTCTGCTGGCCACCAGCCCCCAGCCCCACCAAGGCAGGGTCCCACCTGAGAACAGCTGCTTTACAACAACCCAGCCAGCCCTACAGCCAAGTAGGTGACTTACTGCAGAGCACAAAATGGGTCAGTTTTGTTGTTTTTCCTTTGGGGACGGACGGACGGACGGGTATTTTGTTTTGTTTGAGTGTTTCACAAGCACTCATTCAGGGCTTTGCTATAGTTGAAATAACTTGAGCCTCTTAACTTTTCAGTGGATCATAGTCACCCAGTCCCAAACTGTGTAAAGTCAATTTTATCAAAACAATCCCCTAAAAACAACCACCCCCACCCTCTCAAACCCCAGAAAAAACCCAAATTAACTCGCTTCAAGGGAAAATGGGTCTTGTTTAAAGCCAGCCCAGCTGGCCGGGCAAGCTCTGGGCAGGCAGTTTGCTCCTGCTCCTGCCCCTGCCTGTGGGTTCCAGGACAGCAATCCCCCCCCGCCCCCCCCACCCCCCCCCCCCGAGGAGGCACCGTACCAGCACATGATGCGGGCAGCACCGCCATCGGCAGCGCTCTGGTGGGCTTGCTTTAAATCCAGTGATAAGAAGGAAGTCTTCTCCTGCTTAGCAGGGTTTCTGGAGGAGGACATCCCCCCAGCCCAGGCATTCAGCATCCCCACCAGCTTCCAGCAGACCTCGGGAAGCAGGAGCGGGCTGCAGCCAGGGCTGCTGATGCTGGCCATGCTCCCGGCTCCCTGCCCGTCAGCAGGGCTGGATCTCGCCATCTCACCATCCCCTCCAAAGGGAGAAATTTTCTTTTTCCCCAGGGGCTGCTTTTTTGACACACAAAGGCAAACTGAAGCTTAGCTGTGAATTTGCAACTTGGTGTAGCTCTGCAGCAAATGCCAGTGAGGCTCACAAGTTCTCAGGATGTTTCTAGACAAGCTCTTTAACTACCGACCAGAAGGCAATTCAAGCCTTCTTCAGGAGAAGGAGGAAATAAAACCCCACACATGTAAAGGTTCCTTTGATTTGCTCAAAAAATAGCCAAAATGCTTCACAACAGGTCGGCAGCACACCCTTGCCTTAGCACAGTGCTCGGCTCCTCAGCGGTGGTGGCTGCTCACGGATGCAAAATTTCCTCCTCACCAGGAAATCACTTCTCTTTCCTTCGGCTCCCAAATTACTTTGACATTCGTTACTTTGACATTCGTTACTAATGACTGTAATGAGCATTTCAGCAGCACGTGGGAAAACCTCCCCCCTCCTCTCTTCCCCCCATCTCTCAAACACAGCAACTGGCAAACCCAGTGACCCGGAACAGAATTGGGACTTTCCTGGCCACAAAGGAGCCTCTTCAATCCCAATTGCTTTCTGCAGAGCAAAGGAAAAGCCTCTTGACCACTTAAGCACACCAGTAGTGCCCTGGTTGCACAGACTGGAGCAAGACGCAGCCTGCAGAGCTCCGTGAGGCTGACGGCTTGGTTGGGTCTGTGCATCAGAAGGGAGAGAACTGATTTGACCATCCAAAAATAAGCTGAAAAAAAGCATGATTTGAGTCTCAGTTGACGGGGTTTGTGACAAGGCAGCAAGGCATACGGGACATCCATAGCATCCTTCCACTAGAAAACAGCAAGTACAACTGCAGCTGCACATTTAAAAGCATCGCTACTGAAATGTTTCCAAAGTTATTATGCATAATCTTATGGGCAAAAAGTCCAATCTTTTTTGTCCTGTGAGTATAGACTAATGCTGTGTGTTCTGGTGGGATTCATATCCAGGGTGGTAGGAAAAACTCAGACCACCCATTTGCCTATTATGCATCTACACGTACCACTTAATGTTGGGTTTTTTTTTTCTTTAAAACCAGAACTGATTTTTTTTCTTTAAACCCAGAACTGAACTATCTGCTGCTTGCAAATCTTTGTAACAGGCCTATGCATTCTCCCCCATCAAAGCACTGCACATCTTTCACCCATCTTTTTCTACTTCTGTGAAAAGAAATAATAATAAAAAAAAACAAAAACAGAAAGGAAAAGGCTTGAAGTGCCTCAGCCCAAAGTCATTCATGCCATTCAGTATGACAGCAGCGCACTTAACGGAGCATTTCTATAAATTAGATTCCTTTACAAACTAATCTAAGCTGTTTATTGTTTCCAAGGAGCATGCACTTCCACAGCAGAACAGGAAGTTCTGACAGTTTAAGAAGTTCATTAAACTCTGTGAGGAAATTTAAACAATCAGTGACAGCTTTCATACAACAAGGCAGCCGGAGAACTCGCTACCCTTCTAAAAGGCAGAGAGGCTGCAGCTTTTAATTATCACACTTGCATTAAGCCCCAGTGATTTTGTTACTACTTCTAAATTGTTTTGGCCCAACACCCAGGGCTCACAACAGAGTGAAGCCATTCACTCTTTTATTCTTATGGCCAAACATCGCTTTTGTCCAAACCTCAAACTCCTTTATCTGTAAACAGGCCAAAGCAAGGCAATGGATGAAGTTAACACTCCCAAGCACAACAGAGTGCTCCAGCGTGGAAAAAAAAACTTCTTAAGGCATTTTCCTAGTTACAGAGGAATATATAAAATAGGAGAGGAGGAGCTCAGTGGTGTTGGTGCGGTGAGCAGGCAGCTCCCGGGCAGTCTGGCGTGGGCTGTGCCGGTACGTTTGCACCTACCTGGGGGGCACATGCAGTCTGATGGAGCCTCTCTCGCCATCCGCAGCTTTGCTAGTCCTTCACCCAGTTTCTGTTTGGAGGAGGAATAAAAACAGCCACTTAGTGAACACGTTCTATCTAAACACAGGTGTCACGTGCATGCCAACAGGCAAACCATCCAGCACATCTCCTTCCAGTGAGGGGTAATGGTCTCATCCTGTGGCATGCAGCCTCTTTGGGTAATACCCCGTGCCACAGCAGCACACAAAATATTAAATGTTTCTTAGTGCTGCTTAGCAAGTCTACAACCCTTGCACAGGGCAGGCAGACTCCTGCACAGCCCAAAAGCCCCGTGGGGTGGATTAATCCTGAGCACCTATTACCAATCCCGTGTTCAGATGTCAGCATCGTCGCAGCGGCTTTAGTGGCAGGAGCAGCACTGGGCAGAGCCCCTCTGCTCCACCACAGCCCACCCCACATGGGGCAAATTCCCTGGCAAAGTCCCACTGCAACCACCAGCAAAGCTGCTCCCAAACACCCTGCAGGTCACATTGCAGGGTGGTATCTGCCCAACAGAGATGACCTGATTTGGCTGATTTTGTACTTAAAATTCATGCTATGCAGGCTACTACAGGTTTCCTTAGGAGAGGGATGAGGAGATGAAAGCCAGTGGGGTGGGCACTGCCAGTGAGGTGGGTATGCTCACCCACCCCCAGGTCCACCCAAAGCCCCTGTTTCTATCTCCATGGTGAAAAACTCATCAGTGAGGCAACTAGAACACATCAAAATTCACAACACTAAAGCAATGTGGCATATTGCAGACAGATGTGAGCGCACTCTGCCTGCTCTCTAAGCCAACCAAAATGTTGGTGCCTGCATTTAGGACACTGCCAAGCCCAAATTAATAAGCCCTGATGACAGGTAAGTTTATTAGCTCAGGCACAGCGCTCCGTGGCTTGGGGCAGCCCAGCAAGGGTGGAAACACCTCATCCGCACGCACAGTCGTCGCCCTCAGGACTCCAGCAATGCCCTGTCTCACCTAAAGCATTTACCGAGAGAAACCAATAAACTGGTAATTTCAGAGACAGAAAATTCAAAGTACTTATTGAATTCAGGGTGTTCAGGCTTTAATTTTATACAGCTGATGACCCAGTCTATGTTCAAATATTTGAACACTGTGGACTATTCAGGAATTAGACTACCTGTGAATTAGGTTATCTTCCTTTTATTCTGGGGATTAAGTACTTTTATCTCTTGCTGAAATCTTACTCATTCCTCTCCTGGCTGCTTGGGTGTGATGCTAAGAGGTCCTGAAAGTATCAACACTGTTTCATAGCACCTGACAGAGAAGTTGTTCTATGGGAAGTATAAATACCAGAATGATCCCAGCTGCCTTCTGCAAAACAGAGACTTTCCTTGAGAAAGAGCAGCCAAAAAAAGTATCTAAAGAGACTTTTCTGACAGCCACCTGCAGTCTGAATGTTAGAGTGGCTCCATTTTTATCTGTTTATTTTTAAAGCAATTTGGATGATAAAGATGCTCGAGGAAATGAAAATAAGCTCTTCCATCCTTTTAGTTCAGCAGGCATCACTGGGAACAGCAGAGGAGATCTGAATCCTGGAGCGAGCCCTCTGTTCTCCCATTGAATTGTTCTTGTCATGAAACTGATTAATCTGGACACTCTCTGCCTACCACGGACAATAAATCCTTTGTGAACCAAACGGTCCAGCTTTGTTTACAACAACTGGATGCTTCTATAATCCTCCCGTTCCCATTTTCCCTCTGGTATGAAAACGGCACGCTTCTCGTTGGGGCTTCTGACGGAGAGCAAGTGGAGATGCTGCCACGTTCAGACCGCGCCGTTGGAAACGTTTCGGAGGGCATCAAAGCAGAACCCTGCAGCACGTCCCGCTGAAGGAACAGCCAAGGGGAGGGCAAGGTCCCGCCATATTAAAATCAGCAATTTCTCCAAAGTTAGACGGATGCCTGTCACAGGGCCAGAAACTAAATCCGAGTTGTCCAAACTGGCTTTCTTTGCCTTAACTACACGCTCACCCTTCCTTTATTGTTTCCTATCCTCTTTTACTTGCCAAACGTTTAAACATCCCCAAAAGGAACAGAGCCAGCATGTTGATGTCGTATTTGCTGCTCTTTATACACAGCTCTGTGATAAATTACAACAGCAAACCCCTAGACTGGTGGATGGAGTAATGTTTTTTGGGTAGTAACAGAGAACAAAGTATGCTGGGTCATGCACAGAGAGCATATGCAGCTTTGGTTTCACTTCTGAAATATTGTGGTAAACTTCAAAGGAGGACCAATGCAGAATTTAACAAAAAAACTGACCCCAGGCATCTGTTGATGTTCATGACGATGGGAATATTCTCTGGCTCTCCGGAAATTCTCAAGCACAGAGAGGACAGAACTGCCCGATGAGCGAGCGGTCTTATGTGAGTGATGGAGAGGAGGCTGGTCAAGAAACAGACAGTTTCTGAAACTTTAACATCAACAAAGAAGTTCATTTAAAATGACTGTTAATGGATAGCACAATCTCTACCATGCATTCCTTGAATCCGTTACTCGTTTCAAAATTTGTTTTCAGTATCGACAAAAGTTTGGTCATACCAAACGTTTCAACAAGCTCACTCTTGCATTAGAAACCCAATTACGTGGTTTTGCTTTATTTTCCCCTGTACAATCTCCATCTGAGCGTTCCCAGTACAAAACAAGCTTTCCACACTTAACTAAATCTCAGCAAGAGGTTGCACATGATCTTAGGCAGTGCCACAGAAACCATTCCCATTGCTACGCACATTTATTGGAGTAATTGGAACAGAACCGCTGCCACGACTGGCAGGCTAATTCCTGCCTGGAGAAAAGACGTTAACTAGATTCTGTGATTACGCCTCGCAGGCACCCCTCTGGTCTGGTATTCAGGGTTTTCAGAAAAACATTTTTTAGCATTTCCCTTTTATCAAGGCACATCAATGCAGCCGAGTTTCCAGGCGAATGGACGTGTGGCGGCGGTTCCTCACCACAATTCCAGCAGTAGCGGGCAGCACATGGGACCGAGGGACCGTCTCGCTGTCCCCCCAGAGCTGCCTCCATCCCCCCTGGCGTCCCAGGAGCTGCTCACAGCTGGAAGGTGCCACGTGCAAACACATTTTTGCACGATTGAGGCTTCACGGCTGTGACAATTGTAATGCAGCGCCGTGTTGTGCACCCCAGTCTGGCCATTAATAAAATCCCGGTATAAAACCTTCCCAGATGTTGGGATCAATCACTCGGCAGTGTCCCACGGCAGCCCCGCAAGCCGCTTGGAATCTTGCTGCACTTTGTGAGCCACCGTTTACACAAACCCAGCAAACCAACGGCGGGACCTTCAAGGGATGGGAGCCCTCCCCGCCTCTGCACCTGGAAAAAGCCCCTCAAAGGCTGCAAAAAAAGAACTTCAATGCCAGTGTCTGGGGAAAAACAGACCCCTGAGATCAAGCAGACTACTCCCATGGGAGATTTGGTTTAGTTCTGGAAAAGGGCATCCTCATGGATAATTATTCTCCAAGTAGGAGAAATCTTTCAGCACAGAAATCTTTACTGAATAATTCTAAAGAACCCTGGGACTGAAGGGCACCAGTTGCTGGTCTTCTCTACCAGCCATAAATCAGTTCAGAACTTCTAGGGCACACGCTGCGATAGATGGTCCCGATACCTCGGATCATGTTCATAAATTTCTAACAAAGAAATCATAGTCCATTACATCCAAACGTAACTAGTACTTAAGGACTGGGTTACCTTTGCCAGTGAATGCAACGAGGGAAAAAGCCGCATGTCCCCCAACATCAAGCTGCTGGCCTTCGCACCCGGGCACCCCCCGCTCCAGCCCCCGCGGGCTCTGCCCCGCAGCCCGCCTGTCGGCGCCGGCAGCGGAACGGGGACAGCGCTGGGGAAAGGGCGACGTTGTCCCGGGGAGAAGAGGGGCCGGTACGGCGGGGAGCGCCCCCCCCACCCGAGCTGCCGGTCCTGCCGGTGGGGGCTGCGGGGCCGTGGGGGCTGCGGAGCTGCCCATCCGCGGGGGCTGAGGGGCCGCGAGGTCGGCAGGACCGTTAGTGCGCGCGAGGGCGGGGGCCGGGGCGGACGGGCCCGTCGGGTGGGCGCTCGGCCGCAGGCACCCACCGCACGGTACGTAACTGCTTCCCCGGTGTCGGCCCCGGGGCGCTTCGCCGCTTACCTCGCGGGCGACACGTGCTGCACACTTGGCGGCGGCAGCGCCTCCGGGTCCCCGCGGGCTCTGCCGCGGCCACTGCAGGGAGGTGCGCGCCGGCCAGCGGTCCCCCCTCAGGGACGGTCCCCCCTCAGGGACGGTCCCCCCTCACACAGATATGGCCCCACTCTGCCCCGCTGCTCCGAGGGCAGCACTAAGACCCAGCTCGCTGGGCCCAGCTGGCGCCCCTCACAGTGTTGGTGCGCCCCACTGAACCCCTGAAATGCACAACAGCTAAATTGCTCTTGATGTCAATAATTTTGTGGGGAAATACATCCCGCCGCCATTCCCCATCTTCTGAAGTGGCTGCATTTCAGAGGTGTTACAGATGGAGTCCTCATCCTTGATCAAAGCTGATAACCAACAGTAGTAAAAATAATTATCTTTTGAATAAGGATCTATCCTCCCTTAACTGGGATAAAAATGTCCAGCTGTGAAGTATGGGTTTTGCTCACATGCCTTATTTCACAATAACCTAGCAGTGCCATTTCTGTACATACCTTCTTGTTAGATGGTTAGTTGGTACTTTTCTAGTATTTGGAACGCTTTTTCTGAAGGAAAACAACAGCTGCTTGTGTACAGGTTAAGGTACCAGTATTACTGTGTTTTTTCTTTTACATTTTGCATGTCGTAACTAAATAAAATTGAAAAAGCAATCCATTTTTTCATGTTGGATTTCTGTACTCCCCTAGACATCATTTTCATTTGTCCACAGTCTCTTACATTGCAGTGGTTCCAGAATGCATGTACCTTGAAGTACAGCATATTGCCAATATACTCATGGGATCTGCTGGTTAATTTTGTGTAATCTTGCTGAAGAGAAGTGTAGCCCGTTATTAGCAAGGTGGGAGTGAGCTAGTATACATTTGAAGGAAGACGTGTCTTATCTGTGAAGAGATTTGCATTTTCTGTGATGGAGCTCGCTGTAGGCCTAGATGATTCTCCAAGGGCTGCATGAGCTTTTGTGCAAGGCTGCCTTGTAATAGCATGTAGACTGTAATTATGGATGTGCAGATTGATGTCACTGAGTCTATAAAGGCTCCTAGGGGGAAATTGTCTGCATCAGAAATGTGAGCAGGGAATTTGGATTTAACCCAGTGCTCTAGTTGCAAAAAATTATGTCTGTTTTGCTGTTCATCCAAATTCAGCTTTAATTTGTACTCTGGGCTTTAGTCAGTGGTCTGCGAGAATCCCGTTGGACCAACTTTATGCTTCTAAACCTACACTGGAAATGGCTGCCGCAGTGTCTGAAGGGAATTGATGCACTTGCTCAGGTGCCTACACCAGCATTTCACATATTCCCCAAAATTCTGTGAAACTCTCATTATCACACCATTCACCACCTGATAGCCTTGCTGCTCATTGGTTGACCTTAAAATTAGTCCAACATTTCTTCCTCTCAAAAACTGGCATTAATTAAGAAGGCTTAGGGGTACCTAGTGGTAACCTTCACTAAGATGTTGGAAGGTTGCTAAGAAGAAAGAGACTGGCTCTTTACTGAAGTGCAAAACAGGGCCATGTGATTCAGTGGTCATTATCTGAAATGGGGTTCCAGCTGGCTGGGGCAGGGGGGGATTGTTTTGGGGCTAAGCAAGCATTGGGACAAGCTGCTAAAGAAATCGTAGAATCTCTGTCCTGGGAGGTTTTCGAGACGCAACTGGACAAAGCCTAGAATAGCCTGGCCCAAGATCAGCATTAACCTTGCTTTGTGCAGGAGGTTGGACTCAAAGTCAAGACCTCCCAAGGTGCCTTTGAACTGTAATGATTCTGTCATTCTGAAATAATTTTCTTCTTTTTAACAACAACCAACCACTCAAGAGAGCTCTTGCTCCCTGCCAGAGTGTTCAGTTGTGAACAAATACTGTTTAAGATTCAATACTTTATAACTCACCCAGACTGTTGAAAAAGGCGGCTTTAGTGAGATAACAGTAACTTCAATCGCATGTGACACATCAGGCTTAAAAATGTTATTAAGTCTAGAAGAGCTGGTTTTGGTGACTTCTAGGTTCCTTTCCTACTGAATTCAGGTTACAAAGAAGGCTGTTAAAAGAGCCTTTCAGTACAAACTACTAGTAGGTAAAGGGAGTTCTTTTACTACTTGCTGTCATACCGTCTGTACATTGAACACAGCATTAAATTATCGGGAGAGACATATCCATGAGACCTGGATCCACACCAGAGCATTAACATTCAAAGGGTGTTTACTGCATCTTTTCACATGTATCTACTGTGTATCTCGGGAGCAGAGAATAGCACAGAAGCCTATTCTGACAACATAAGTAGATGTGCTAATGGCAAAAGTGTAAACACCTCTGTGAAATCTGCTGACATTTAAGGGATTCAGAAAAGGAAAAAGTGAAAGATTTGTTCTGTTTGATTTTATGGGAGCCAAAATTTCATCCCAGAGGAATAAAATCAGGAAAGAGAAAAGGAAGCATGACATCAGTAGAAAAAAAAGCTGGAAGCTGACTGAACTGTGTCACCCTGCCACTTCCAGTACTAGGGGAAAATACAGAACTATTCCTCTCATGTAAGCCATACATGTTCTAAAAAAACAAACACAGCTTCGACCTGTCAAGTTACTGTGATTTATCAACTTGTCACAGGAGATTTCTGGCATGTAGACACAGAAGACAAGTGGCCACCAATCTCTCTCACAACTGGACAGAAAGTGTTGAGCTGGAGAAAAGGGACACATTTAAGGAAATTTGTACTGTGATAGCTTTACCTCATAACGATCTTCCAGCATCAGTAGATTTGATTCCTTTAAGTGTTATAAGGGAAAAGATATAAAATCAATAATTCATTTTTCTAAAAGGCCCTTTTTCATGTTATACAAATTAAAAGTGCTAGTTCTACAAACTCGTACATGTTTCACAATACTACTGTGATAAATAGGACTATCTCTCAAGGCTGGAGGGAGTTTCTTCAGACCTGAGACAACACAAAATCTGGTTTTGTTGTTATGCTAGTTACACCTCTTCCTCCGGACTTATTTGTTCTCCTCCTCCACATCTCCTTTTTTCAGGGTAGTAAAACTAAACACACACAAGTTTGTAAGTTACTTGGAGATGTGCTTTTTTATGCCTTTTTAGCCTACCTGGTTATGCAGCTGGTATTGCTCTGGAAAAATGTGTTAACCAGGTCCCTTTGGGCCTGTGAGATCTAGAGCATCTCTCTGCCAGTCTCAGGGTTGTAACTGGAACTGAAACATTTGAGCACAAGTCATTGAAGCTATTTTAGCGCAAATTGCTCACCTACTGGTGAATGCTACATCTGTTACGGTGATAGAAACCAGGTCTCACTAGCCCACGTCTGTTTCATTTCTGCTTTTAATCAACAAAAATTAAGACTGTCTAAGCTTCTGCTTTAACAATTTAGCCACATAATTTAAAGTACAACACAAAATTTAATTAATTGTCTGTTCATGTTTCAACTTTAGTCTGAAATGGATACAAAAGTGTCTGTAGGGGAAAAGTGCAGAACAGTTTGTTTTATGAGTTAGACCATGAAAAAAATGTAAGATTTTTTTTATTTTAGTCCATTGAGCTAGTTTTATTCCTTATGATGCATGACATCTTGAAATCAAGTAAAAACCCTGAGAATGGTCATGCCTTTGGCTAATCATATAGCAAATCATTGGCTCATGAAACATTTTTCTAAGCTTTGCAAGACAAGTTATTAGTGGACTGATCAAAAAGTGTCTCAGAAATGTGTACAAACAGCCACTCTAGTGTCATACCTACACTGGAACAAAATTTTTAAAGTTCAAAGCAAGCTCTTAGCCCTGAAACTTAGTGAGACTAATTGATTTCTTTTTTTGAGTGTACACTTACCTTTGCAACTTACAGTTGAAATATAGCCATGCTCAAGTGTTTCAGGAAAAAAGCTTTTGATGCACACAGATGTTCTTGCCAACAACACATATGACTTACAAAGTTAAACCCTAAAATTTACCAACAGTTTTAAACTATAAAATTTTATAGTCAATATGTAAAAATTAGTAAGTATAGTACCCAAACGTTTAAAATTTGAAGACGGACATTGATTATCTAGGAACTTAAGTTTCATTATTGTATCTATTTATATACCAAAGCACAAGAGTTTTGACAACAAATCCAGTGGGTGTACGTGCATATATGCATTAAAACCCCCCTCATTTGATCTTCAAGTCACCAAGGAACATAAGATTTCTTTCCCCTTTATGATAAATAAGAAGGAACTTTCAGTTTGCCATGTTAACATTAGCAATATAATAAATTTTAAAAAGGGCCAAATATATGTTTAACAAACCATTATGGGCTCCTCTGAAAAATGGACTACTAGCCTGTTGAAGAATGAATAATGAAATGGAGACACTCTGTGGGGAAATGAAAGAAATGCAATTTCTTGCACCTTCTGGATTATCATCTTGAATCCTTTCCATACTCCTAATTATGATGGCTTGATGAAAAGAGAGGAGGAAAGCATTTAATTCCTGCATTTACCTGGTTCTCTCAAGACTGCAAAGGCCATGCCAACCTTTGCAACAATCGGTTATGAATCTGCTCTTGGATCCAGGCTCTATCAATGACTCTGCTGAGGGTGAAAGTTAAAAGCTTGTTGCTGTAAAACCCGAGGAAGCCTTGTTCCAGGCTGTCCTGTGCATCAGTGCATTTGTAAGTAAATTTAGGCAAAGATTCTTCTGGGATTTGCATTGCAGAATTGCCAAAGTGAAATCTTTGCCATAAAACTAAAGGAGTGGCAATGCCGACTCTCGAGGTAGCAGATCCTCTGCAGAAAAAGCTCTCCAGGCTTAGCAGGGCTGTGTGAGTGTGCTCTCACCTGAGCCCTGTGCCTCCGTAAAAGCCTTGGACAGGCACCGAGCTTCCTAAGCTGTGCGTATCTGTCTGCTCGTGCTAGAGGGAATCCTCCTGGACACACCTTTTATATGTCACCAACAACTTTATTACATTTTTGCAAGTCATATTCATTTGACAAGGTCTATATATTACAGAAAGTTCCAAGCACAAAAATGCCTTTTTTTTTTTTTTTTTTTTTTTTTTAAGGTCTGCTTTTTCTCGTTTTGGAGAGTGCAGTTCACAGGGCGCTGCCTCTGGGACGGATCAGACCCACTGAACATTGTCCTTGAATTTCAAGCACTAGGACTGCTTGTCCAGTCAAAGTACATATAAACACTGCAGCTCAGAGCGGCAGGCAGAGTCCCGGAGAAAATAGCAGAGCCTCCCCTCAGCACCTCTGTAGACTGTTCTGGATTATGTGATGCCACTATATGCAACTTCGAGCCAGACCACAGTTGCTCAGACCCCGGTTACATATGGGTAAATAACAGCTTTGTGCACTAAGGAGGAGAATCTACCTCATTGCTATAGTCACAGTGCACACAAAGGAATAGATTGATTGCATTTGTGATTCACTGTCATCAATTAAAACCAACATGTATTAGTAGTGAAACAAAATACTAATGCTCTACTCATGGGTACAAAACTCCAAGTCAGATTTAGAGGCCAGCTGGTTTTGATGTTACTGTACTGGTTTCTCTTTGAAGGACTCTATTGGGGTTTATGGGGTACATCTGACTCTAGGAAGCACATGAGTAGTTAAGAATGGGGACAGATTTTAGCAAGAAGATGTCTGTCAAGAGGAACAATTAGTTTTACATCCACTTCAGTCAAATTATATCGCTTGCCCTTCCCTCCATCCAGATCAGCAGTTGAGTTTTTCAACTACAGTTATGTCTTTTTGAAATTAAGAGCAGGATGCTCAGAAGCCAGCTCTATATTAAACAGCAAATGGGACCAAAATCTTAGTACAAAAAACGTATTAATGTTTGTATTGGGTGTAGGTGACATGGTTTTGTAGCAGGGGGACTGCAGGGGTGGCCTCAGGAGCAATAAACTTAATCTTCCCCAAATCAAGTCTGTTTTGCCTGTGATGGTAACTGGTAAGTGATCTCCCTGCCTTTATCTTCACCCCTGAGCTTTTTTGTTTTATTTTCTCCCCATTCTGTTGAGCAGGGGGAGTAAGAGAGCAGCTTGGTGGGCATCTGGCAGCCAGCCAAGCTTAACCCACCATAATGTTACAGACCTTCTTACAGTATGACCTCAGGTATTTGCAGTAATTACCAAGCATTTCCACAATTAACAAGTATCAGGGAAATGTAGTTAGTAGACAATTGAGGGGACTGCTACGTGACAGTATGTGATGTAATTTTTTTTTTTTTTTTTTTTTTTTGGCAACTATAGCTTAGTCTTAATTTTTAAGGAAAATACTTACTGGAATGCAGTAATGTAACTATGTCTGACTGACAGGAGATCTGCTTGGAAGGAGGAACCAAACAGGATGTGAATTTGGAGGTTTGTAGGCTATGAAAGGAAAATGCTGCTAAAGCAGAAAAGAAAAAAAGAAAAGATACCACAAACATACTATTGTTAGGAAATGCAGGAAAAAAATGTCACTATGAAATCTCAGAATTCTGCCATCCTTTAAGATGAGATAGTGAATCAAACTTAGTTGCCTCTCTTGTTTGTTGTGCAACAAAAGTAGAGAAGAACACAAGAACAGATAACTAAATATGCCTAAGTACACTGTGACCTAGTTACATAGATGCTGCGTTCACCCATTACATCTGAAAGCAGCTTCCCTAATCCCCAGGCTAAAATTCACATGAAATCCAGGATTTCAAGAAAAGAATGTGGAACTAAATATTTAAAATATATGCACTATTTGTCTGCAAACACCAAACTGGATTAAATTACTTGACATGCCTAGTGGGTGCAATTCAAAATCTGAAATCTCCAGACAGACATTTTAGGGTGCTATACATCTGTTCCTATGGGAATCCTGACATTTAGTTATCTGCAACTGCAGGGCTGGGCTATAAGTTTTGGCCCAGCTGAGCTACAGAAGAGAAACATCGTCGACCTCTCAAAACCTTGTTGAACGTTAACCCAAGTTGTGCAGTGCTCCTATTAAAAGGTTGTTCCCAGTCAACCCAGCTGCAAATGGCAACCTCATCACTTGGGCTGAGACTTCTAAATCACAAGGGATATGATGCAAACCAGCATGCTGCTGGGTGCCAGGGTGCTTATCCCATCTCCAGCCAGTGCTCCAAAGCTAATCAATCACACTGGTAGTCCAGGCTCTTGTAATCCCCCGAGTCTTTACGACGGCAGCCCTGGACTCTTGGGTACTGACTCTGATTCTAGGCTGTTCTACAATGACTTCTAAGATGCAGACCTTCTTCAATGATTTCATCTTACCATATGTAGATCACAAAGCTAGAGATGCAGTATATAAAAAATAAGAGGGTGCTGTCCTGTTTAATGTAGTCATTTTTCTATAAAGTGTTGTGACAGCCAGTATTAGAATTCTTACTATGAACTAGAGGTTGTCTTGCTTTTGATTTTGCAGAAGAATTTTAATTTAAATACTTAGAACTCAAGCTTGGAGTTAACATCCTTTGAAGTTGGAAATCTTGATCTCAAGGGATTCATTCTGCCTTGACTGTGGGTTTTGTATAAAGCAAAGCCAGATTGTTTTATTTGGTAGAGACTGAGCAAGCTGTTACTGACTTTTAAATATTCAGGATCTATTCCAAAGCATGATGGTTGTTAACATGAATGATATAATTTTTATAGGAAATTGGTTTTTTAAAAAATTTTACAGTCTGTGCTGTAAACTGTCTTACTTCCAACTTCAATTGCATGACCTACTATAGGGAAAGCTATGAGCATATAGTTCAGTGGGATTGTTTTAAGCTAGTATGATGTAAACTGCAGAAAGTGAGGCGGCAGCATATATTGAGCTCTGTCACTCATCCCCTGGTGATAGCTTTCAGCAGACTAGAGGAGTTAATTTCCTTAGACCAGCACACAAAAATGCAGATTGTTAAAGGTTGTAGTGAGCTGTGGTGTGAGCAACACTTTTCCTGCTTTCATGTGGTGCAACTGCCTGGCAGCCTAGCCAGAAATCTGCTGCATTGCTCAAGAAAATCTTTTTTTTCCCAGTGTATTGCCATGCAGAGAAAAGTAAATTCACAACCGTTCTATTAAGATGACCTCTGGGGAGCCCCCAGTTTATTTCCAGCTAAAGCAGAAACTCGCATTTTGGGCATTGATTTAAAACTTCCCATGGAGCAGTACAATATGAAACATATCTTCGGTCACCTACAGAAATTCACTTTAATCCTTCCAAACTGCAGATGATTACAGTATCTAGCATCCCCGGGACCCACCTGGAATTTTGGTCACCTCTCCAGAGAAATGCTAAGGAGCTTGGAGGGTTTCACAGCACTGCCAGAAACCCATCTCTGCTGGTTCTTGCAGACCAAGTAGGGATTCACGCCTGACAGCAAGGGCAGAGGGCCCTCGGAGAGTAGCTGGCACCCAATGTCTGCCAGCCCCCAGCCCTCTATCGCCAGCCAAGGGAGATCCTACGGACTAGGGATATCCATGCACGGTATTATCCCTGATGGAGGCACAGCTACATTCTGCATTATTTGCATTTCCTCTGTCTTAATAGTGCATTCCTGTGTAAACAGGATTTCAATTACGGGACCTAAATATAGCTTATGCTCCACTTTCAAGTAGAATAATATGGCATCTCTTCGTCAACTCTGAGCTTGTTTGCCTGCGGCTGTAGCATGCCAGGGATGTGCAGAGAGGAGGGTTCAAATCCCATCCTCTTCACTGTGCAGGGAGAAAAGGATGAAGCCAAGTCTTAATATGTTACTTATAGAACGAGTGGGACACTGCTACATGGACAGCAACAGCATTAGCACCTACAGCTTCTCTCCTACTGACAGAGGATGCACTCTACTGTCCAGCACTAATCCTGCGACCATGATTGCAGATGAAGAAAAAAGGGGAGACAGACTGGGCTGCACACGGCCAACACGTATCAGAAGTAAGATACAGCATCGGTTAATCCTACTGGTAGCAAATGCTTACGCATCCCCAAACAGAAAACCCAACTGGATTTACTTGTAAATATCCAGAGAAACAACTTGAGGAATAAATTAAAGAAAAGATGTCATCTTTTTTTTAATATATAACAAAACACAAAGTCTGGCTTCAGGTGCAAAGGAGCTTCCAAATCTGCAGTCACCAGAACTCCAGTTTGTGGAGAGCTGGGCTGGTTTTCAAGACACACATACCCAGTTTAGGCTTTGCAGCAGCCAGTTCCTTTACCCTGTGGTGCTGTGCACTGTCAGCAGCCGAATGCAGGCACAGACTCTGCTGCTTAACAGAGACAATAATTTTACCTGCTGAGTGAAAGGATGAGGACAGGGAAAGGAATTAACCCAAAAAGAACCGCTGCTCACATGTTGTAGCACAAGAGATGTTTCACATACCGCCATCCTGATGCGTTGCCCCAATTGTAGGTAGAAAGCTGGCCTTTGTGTTCCGAGGTATCGGTCCTTTTATCCAAAGAGCAGGCAAGCGAAGACTGTAGGCTGATGTCACAGATTAAAGCAGCAGCAATGCTGTCATTTCAATTAATGTGACCAATTCAACATAAGCAGCCCACGGAGCTCACCTGGCCGAAGCTCACATTCAGGTGGGTGGCAGACTGCAGGCAGGTAGCATACATCAGCTCACAAACTAGGGCTGTTTTAAAGCTTTCCTTTACAGTAACAACTCCGGGGAAGATGGGGCTTTACTAATTTATTGCTATTGAGAATGGTGGTTCTGGACTGTAAAATGCACCGGTACTAACCAGCACTAACATAACCAAGAACTGCAGCTGGTTCCTGTTCTCACCTACAAAGCACAGCATCTCTGGTGGACGACACTGACAAGAGCTTTCATATCACTGGACAGTCCAAGACTGACTGCTCCCTAGCTATTTGAAATTCTTTGTTATCTTTTAAAATTTATTTACTATATTTAATATTTATTCATTTTTTACAAATACTGTCTTCAAATACTTTATTAGTTTTTCAGCATTGGTCTAATTTTGTCAATTACCTCTGAATACACAGTATTTCAGTGTTCCTATATTTGAACATAAGGAATAAAGAATTTTGGATTAGAGTTTGTTTTAAAAATAGCCACCACAGCTGGTGCTCTGATACTCCCAGGGATAAATGTTGTATAAGCTACCCACCTAGGCAGAACTATAAGCAGACTCTGCAGGTAAGAACAGCTGTGATTCATAAAGAACCATGATGAGGCTTTTCCAATTTCCCTTGTCTTCCGAGAATTCAAAAGGAAAGGAGGAAGGACATCATGGTTCTACTACAGAATCCAGGCAGCGCGGCTCATCAGCCCGAGATGCTGCCCGAGCAGAACGGCTGTGTCTCCCAGGGGCGTGCATAGCGCACCCTCTCCCTTAGGGGTGCCCCTAAGTGACAGTGCATGCCTCTTGGAGAGTGTCAAAACAAGAAGTTAAAACAAATGTCTTCAGAAGCAGTCATTTCCTGGACATAGAAGAAAGTTAGTGAACATTCACTTGAAATCTTCAATTCCCAATACTGTGATTTCAAAGCTCTTAAACATCTGTGAAATATCTTTTCTTCCCCATTAAGTATATTCAGTGCCAGTAGAGAGTTCCAACATTTTAGGGAACAATAGAGACGAAAAACCAAAGTCAAACCTACCAAAGTATTGCAAGAGTTCAGATTCCACTGCCGTTTTCTTTGTTCTCCCTAGAAACCCTGTAAATAACAGCAGCAATTACCGTGGTTTCATTTCCAGTAGTGCAAGATTGCACAGGCACCGCTATTCTAAACCCAGCTCTGTACCTAACTCTCTAAACAGCCTGGCTAATTTTTCAGTTGCTTTCAAGTGGCAATCAGCAATCAACTTGCCAGCAATAGAAACTTTTTAATCCCTACAGAACATCATTTCCTCGCTACTTTAATTTCACTGACTTTTGCCTAGAATGTAGTCCTTTGTAAAAAGAGCAGTTTGCCTTTTGACCAACAGCAACTGCATTTTCATAGTTTTTTCAATACGTCGAACTACCTGCTTTGGCAGTTCGCAGGTGTAAAATGCTGGGGGGAAAACTCAGTAGTGTGGCTTTGTCAGTTGCTTTGCAGATGCGAGAACAACTGTGCTGAGAACCACATCTTCCACACCCAGTGAAAAGGAACCAAAACAGAGATCTTGCACCCGTGTTTGACAGTAGTGGGATGCTGACCGAGTTTTTAGGTGGGAATAATTCCAGATATATAAATGACACATAAACACATGTTTGAGGAAGTTCTATGAATTTCAATTTCAAACTGCACGTGCAGTTTACTCTCTACCTCTTTTTATGACTTAAATACCAACACCTTCGCAGCTGCTCAGCCTAAAACAAGTCACTGGACTTGTATCTTCCTTGCTTTGAGCCATTCAGAGGCATTAAAAATAAAATATTTTCTCAAGTAGCACTTTTACTAAGGAAAACTTTTATTTCAACTGTGCAATCAATCAGTATTTAGACAGCAGTTTCATAAACATTTGGCATTTAAACTTCTATTACTTTTTGGCATGACCTTGGGATAGTATTTAAACAACCCTGGAGGGGAAAAATGAACCAACACACTAGGTAACATTTACTAGAATGCTAGAAGAAGAAAAACAAATCCATATTATTAAACAAAATCGGTTTTAAAAGACATTAAAAAGTTACATTCAAATCAGGGCAAACATTAGCTTCCCTCATGCAATGGAATTCACAGAGCTGATCCCCTGAGACAAATATAAAATTAATACAATTCAGCTCTGTCCTCCATTAGCCAGTCAGCCACTGCTGCCCTTAGAAGAAAATGGCACACGGAGTGAAAGGATCCAGACCACCACAATATGAGATACATACCTGGCTCCTACACTGGCAATTCATTCACAACTTAAAAAAAAAAAAAAAAAACCACAACACCCAAAAGCCAAACAATCAAAAAGCAACATTTGTATAAGTCAGTTTTTCATATACAGTCAGTCTTTACTGAAAACGTACCAGGCAGATGCGACGTGGGTATATGCAACCATGAAAAGCTGAACACTTCCAGGAGCACAGCTCGCAATGGAACCAGCGGGACAACAGCGAAAGCTTAAGCATGTGTTTACATCCCTTTTCAGTCAGCTGGGACCAGACTCAATGTAAATTTAGAGGAATTTCAAAGAAATAAAACTTACATTCGAGCCAAACTGAAATTTGTGTTCTTTTCATACCAGTCTCTTAACAGAAAGCGAGTTGGTTTTGCACTTGTACTGAATAATAGTATTTTTTGGAAACACATGTTCCAAAATACACAGTTACACAAATAACATTTTTTACTTATGTTATTACAGAAAGGCGCTCAATATTTCTTGCAATCAAATTCCTCTGCTTGCCATTACAGCTGCAATTGCAGCAACCAGTAAGCGTGTAACAATTGTTCACGCTGAGAACTACCTCTTTAGCAATTACTAGGTGTAATTCTGCTTTCAATTTTACCCGAACAACTTCAGTAAATTGATTTCTGTGAAATAGCACCAGAGCTACACCTGTGCAGCGCTCTCTGCAGTTGCTGTAAATGACCCCCAAACCTGCCAACATTCCCCATGTGAGAAGACAGACTTTGCCCTGCATGAACTTCATTCTGTAACAAATAAAATGAGCAAGAGCTCCTGGTCTTAGGGCTTGCAAGTTTGCTCAGAGCAAGATGTTACTGGGAGTTGGTCCTGAGACCATGGCTACTATGCTGTGTATGCTTGGGTTGCAGCAAATGGTAAGTCATTCGAGTTGACTTAGTTTGCAAGGAAAAGGAGGTGAACTGACTTGAAATACTCATTATTTACTTCAGGCTAAGACTAGTTGTATGGAAAGTTACAGTGGACCTCTGATGCATGGTAACTTGTGATCTTACAAAAATCCATTTGCCAATGGGATTTTAACTACACAAGGATTCTGTCCTTTAAAAGAAAAATAAGACTGAAGATTTAAAAAATGGACAAGCAAAAAGCTGATGATGTCTGCCCAGACTATGAAAACTGAAATAAAGATTAATTCTCCCATTGACTTAAAGAAACAGATTGAGGACCCTAATTTGAATAAGGCAAACAAGATTTAGCTCATTGTCTACAGCAAAGGAGTAAAACCAAAGATGGAATGGACTAAGAAGAATAATTTAAAAGTAGTACATAAATCTCTCAATACTCTCTTCTGTTAGAATCTGATAAGTTATACAGAAAATACACAGCCATTATAGGAAATTATTAAAAGTGATATGTAGACTTTTCAAGTTTCTCTTAAAAAAGCAGAGCTATTAAAAAAAAAATATCTACTGATAGGCCTTGTTCTACACAGCATACACATTCCCAGTTCTCCTAGGTAACTGCTGCAAGATGAGAATACTTTTTATTTGTTAAATATGAAGAAAGCACACAAGTGTAACTGTGGGCAGATCAAGCATTTGGGTTTGGATGCAGGTCCTGCAGAAGAGGCACTGCTGTTGCAATTAAAGGGCAGAGTCCTCACATGGCAACACAATTAGCATGGTAAGCCAGTTTTAAGATTTCCTCTGTAACTTTTGATGCTTTTCAAGTTACATCAACTGTAATAACTTTGCTTTCTTTTTAAAGTACCAGGGTTGCATATACATTCATTACACCAGCCATGGCTCCTTAGTTCTTAATACACTTAAAACAAAATCAATTCACATAGTGTAACACTAAATTCCACATTTATGTTCATCTTCCAGAACATATTTAGTAAAATTCATAATTAAAAAAAATGATAAGTTTTTCTCCAAGACCCAGTTTCTACAGTCATAACCAAGAAAAAAAATACTGGAAAACCTGAAACCATTCTGCCTTGCTGTGTTCTGGCCAGCTCTTCCTAGGCCAACAGAGTGAACAATATTTAAATATGGAAAACTGATTTCCTTAGCCACAGGTATAAACTTTTAAGAAAATTAGTATCTGTAATATCATCTCAATAATTTCATGTGTTGGCTTCAAGGATATGAAGTATTTAAACTCTGAGCCCAATTTTGCACTGTTACTATCATGAAGGATTGAATCTGTGATTGAGTTCAATAGAGAATGTATCGATTTTTTCACGATTTTTCTGGAGATCCTTTACTTATATTGGTGGAATCTTCAATCATAAGACAAACTCACAACATTTTGTGATATAGTAGTAATATGCCATGAATTTTGAGGAAAATGTATTTTTTGTTCTGTAGTAATCATGACTGTGACAAAGTAAAGGGAAGCACGTGAATGTAGACTGGGTTCTGGAGAAACACATTATAATTGGTTAACATAAAAATAAAGAAAAAGACAGAATAATTAATGCCTAACTAAGCTTGCCTATATGCCGAGGTAACCTTAAATATCTTTGGTTTTCTTTATTTGCTGATAAAAAGTACCTTAACAAAACATTAAGTGACAAATAGAGTTCTGGATGCACTGCTCTCTTAATACACTGAGTATTTTCAACTCTTTGGCTACTGAAGTTAGAGCATCTATATTAGATTGATGAATTTTATATGAAGTCTGTCTCTCTCTAAATTATCCATGGGTTAAACTACAGAGTGGGTACCCAGAAGTAGTTTAGGATTTAAAGTATTTACCTGTAGTGAAGGTGGTAACATTACATCTCATTATCAGTACTTACAGCAAACAAGTCTTTGGAGAAGCAAACAGTTACCGTCTGCATATTGGCTATTTCTGAATGAAACTAACAAAAGAGGCTACTCTGAAAGATGAAGTATGAAACTTCATGCTACAGTTACACTTCTTAATCTAGTTTTGATTAATGCACACTTTACCTATCTAGAAACAGTACTCTGCTGTACACTAAACATTCTGCCTGACAAGACCAAAAATAAATCTTTGGTGAAAAGGTTTTCTTTTTCTTCAGCAAGTAGATAAAAAACTGTTCAAAAATATTATTTTTAATACTGTATTGTTGATCAACTACATGCTGGAGAAAAAAATCACACTTGGAAGTCTTTGGAGATATCTGCTGGTATTATTATAACTTTCTTTAAAGGCTCTTGTAACAACAAGGTAGTTAAAATTGTGGAAGCATACAACTCATCTATGCAATCAACTACTACAATCAAGAAGCCCTATTGTTTTTTGTTAGTAACTACTTATACAATAAAATGTATTCAGCTCTTCAAACCTATAGCTTTTAACTAGTTCAATTATTTTTGGACAATATGTGGCTTCCTTCTACAGAAAAGTCTTTGGTACAAGATCGTTTTTAAAGCATTTGAATCAACACTGTTAGGAAAAGGTGAACACGTACTGTCCGGTTCAGAACTAGCGAACAGTTACAAGGTAAAGGACTAAAGGAACTAGAGGCTGATCCAGCAACGCAGAACAGAGCAGTCGGGCTTACTGACGACTGCTGACCACCTCTGGATGCGTGAGGGACAATACAGAAGTCAGCTCGGCCTACCTGAGGGGCGACACCTCGGCCCCAGGAAAGTCAATGGGAGTTCTGACAGATTCAATACAGCCAGGAATTCCTATGGTTGCTTTCGCACAACCTTACATTTTAAAACTTTTTTTTTAAGTAAAAACATATGCCTCATTTTTTTTTCTTCCTTTCTTTCTTTTTTTTTTTTTTCTTTTTTTTTTTTTTTTTTTTTTAAGTAAAACAGGGAAAGAGGAGGAGTGAAGAAGAGGCCTGGATATAGGTACACTCAAGTTTGTAACATTGAATGATTCCAACCTCCTCCCTCCCTCCCTCCCTCTCTCCCCTATTAAAAAACAAAACATGATACCCTGTCAGTTTGCTCCACGTTTCCGTGAGGCAGCTCAAAAGTAACAAACTGTTCCCTGAGTACAGGAAAAAACAACAACAACAAAATACCCCAAAAACCACTAGAATAACTTTTAAAGGAGGTAGTATAAAACA
The DNA here is from genome assembly GCA_035590215.1 of Microhierax caerulescens. Taxonomy (NCBI): domain Eukaryota; kingdom Metazoa; phylum Chordata; class Aves; order Falconiformes; family Falconidae; genus Microhierax; species Microhierax caerulescens. The sequence continues at coordinate 18,090,282 of JAVJGJ010000060.1, forward strand.
GGAATTGCATGGGTTCAAGGCAGTAGCAGTACTCGCCTCTTTCAACAGACTCTTCAACTAAAGCTCTGGCTTTTTTTTTTTCCTCATGGTAACCTAATCAGAGTTTTAGGTAGGCATGTGGGTAAAGTCACTCCCTGAGCTAAAATTCCTGGCTAACAGCACACTAGGCGAAAGCAAGGAGCAGGGTTGCATCCTAACAACAGCTCTGAGACATACTACGATGCTAGCAGTGCCTATCAGCACTCAAAGCTGGGTAAAAATGAATATAAACTCATGATAGTTTACTTAAAACATCTAAGAAGCATTTAAGGCATCTTCCTGTACTCCAAAGCAACTTTATGAATACTAAAAAGGCATAAGGCAAATTAGTAATTTCATAATATATAACGCAAGGCACCATTGCTAGAAGTACTGTGAATTCTCAGCATTATTATCCATTCCATGACCCTCAAGCAGAGCCAAACTGTTTGGAAATGCCGAATACTTCATTTTGCCATGCTTTTTAGCATTAACTGTCAGTAAAGGGGCAACATTTGTCGCTGTGGGGAACCCAACATGTCCCAGAGCCCTAAGGATAAGCATACATCCTACCAGCAGCTGCTGGCACAAGTTTCTGGGGGAAAGGCACTGTCCTAGGCTTACTGGGGTTATGAGAGATCAAGAGGTACAAAAGATTTCATGTGGCTGCATACATGGAAGCACCAACTCCAGTTTTCCCAGATTTTAACATCCTCTCTGTCAACCACATTAAATCATTACATTTTATACTCTGAGATTTCCTTCTTTGTAAAGACAGAGCTTCAGCTAAACAATCTTGTTCACCTACCTATACAACTCCCTGATCACTGAGCGCATACATGTGCGCGCACACACACACACACACTCTACACACAACTGGGGGAAAAAAAAACCAAAACCAAAACATACCCAAAATAAAACAACACTACTAGGAAGTATCATCAGTTCCATAGCTGAGACCAACTAGAACATAAATGAGGTAAAGCAGTTGTCATTCATAGTTCGCCTCTCGGCAAACTGAGGTAGATAGTCAGCAAAAGGGCCAACAAGCCTTCCCTTTGCTCCAGTGACATATTTTTAACTTTAGTCAGAAATCTTCACTGTCCTTTCACATTTGTTGACCACTGAACATTCAAAATGAGTGAGTTTTAAAAGACAAACAAAATAAAAAAAAAAAGAAAAAGAAAAAACATTCAACAGTGATATGGGATCACCTGCTAGGTTAGTCAGGTTTTCCACAATAAAACTTTGGCTCCCTGTTCATTGTCCTTCGAACAGACATACACGGCAAGAATGTCTGGTGTGGCCCTAAGGGTGTCAGTTTTGCACCGCAGAGTGTATCTGAAGAGGTGAGGTAGGAGTCTGGTCAGTAGCAAACGGCAGAGGAGACTCTGTGCAGTTACTCATGGCAGGGCTCAAGGTGTTCATATCCAAGTCACTGCTTACAAACGGACCAGTAGCGGGAGGGGTGGCACTTGTCACAGAGGAGAGGTGTATCTCATCATTGGACTCGTGAGAAAATCTTCCAGAGTCACCAGTCTCGTGGCTTCCTTCACTGTTGGCCGAATGCTCCGTATCAGCAACAATACTGAACGGCACCTGGAAATTAGACTGCTGGCCAGGAGAACTGGGGGAGTCATCCTCACCGAGCAGCACGGCGGTGCCTGGCTGATACAGACACACCGCCTGGACAAATCTTCTCTGAGGCTACATAAAAAGCAGACAGGAAAAGGTTGTTGAGCCTCTAAGAAGCTGAGCCATAATTTGAGTTTTTACCGAGTTTCCCCATCTCCTGTTCTGCCAGAGTGCCTCTACCTGCATTGGCTCAGAACAATCTGGGCTTTCCTACAAGAGGTTAAGCAGAATCAATCTCAAGTCTTGCTCATACTTTTCCGTAATGGATGAAATAATCCCTTCTAGCTAAGCATGGCTAATCAAGAATGATTTCACTGGAGAGACCTGAATGGTATTTTAAAAATATACTCGATAGAGCTCTCTCCCATCCCTTCATGCATATTCTTTTAAACATTACTCCTTGGGTGGCAGCAAATACACAGCTGCTTCTGGAAATATTTTGGAATATGAATTTACCACATGGGTATCAAGACTTTCTATTCCTTAAAGACACAAGAGCACAATACAAGTTACAATTCAATGAACATTAGTGAGATGTCCCATAGGTGTGAATTTGCACGATAATGTTCAGGATTTGGTTTAACACTTCAGAATTAAACTGTTATTTTTCTCATTCAAATAGCAAATGTGTCCAGACCCAGCACACAGAAATCCTGCTCACAGCTAAAAGGGCACAGGCAAGATAGTGACCAGTTAACCATAAAGGGTTACAGTATCTAACATCCTGGGACAGAAAATGTAACTTCCACAAGAGTTTACTACAAGGTAGAACACCATCAACCTTAACACAATTGAAACTATCAAATTAAAACTTAAACCACTAATTGTGCTTTTCCATAAACAGGAAAGTACATATCTTCCTTTGCAAACACGGGGTACTAGTAAAGGTTGTGCACCTCTGCCCATTAGACCAATTACCTCCTCAGCCTTCACCTTCTTAGTATCCTGGAAGAACAGCCACCTTTTCTTGCAGTTAGCCTTTGTGACAGGCCCGTAGCTGTTAATAATCAGATCGGATCCCCCCTACAACAGAGACAGACACAGAGACATTTATTTTAACAAATTAATTTTCTAAGATATTTGAAAATATTTTTCTATTTCTACCTTTTGGCTCCATACTGAAAAGGAAGACAAATGAAATCTTAGGACTGCATCACATTTTCGTGGTCTGGTATTCATCTACTGCTTGAGACAAGTCAAGACTAGAGTCACTAAATCTAGCCAGTCCTGGCAACTACAATGCTGCGAACACACAGCAAAACATTCCAGCCCCTGCTCTTGCTCTACTACTTCGAATGCGACCATTCACGGACATAGTGCCTGTGCCTGTACTGGGGCCCATTCCTGCACATGTCCTCAGGGAGCAGCTCCATGCAGGTTGACAGTGTGTACAGAACAAGCCTTAAATCAATGTTGGTGCATGGGAAAGGAAGGCCAGCGTGGTTTTGTCATGCTGGGCTCCTGGACTATAAGATTCTACGCATCCACTGGTAAATCCTGCCATCTACATTAATTTATCATTTGACCAAATATGAATCTATAAAATGTAAGGTTGTTTTACCAGAAAATACAGAGAAAACCAGTATTTTCTTTAATACCTGCTTAGTGTCATGCTTGACACAGGCACTTTGAGACCTAGGTGCTGACAAGGACCCTCTCACCTGCCTCCTTGGACTAGCAGAGGCTACCTAGCAGCCCCGAGTCTATGGAGCTTTTATCCTCTGGCACTGTGTCAGAGCCAACCTCTGCAGAGTACAGTGCAAGACAAGCACACTGAATCAGATCTCTAGCTGAACTGTACAGTAAATCTCGAGAATTTGACCCTGGATTGTCAAACATGTGCTTGTCCCATAAAAGATCCTCCTGTGGATTTGCAGTGTACATATCTTACTTTTGATAAGGATTCTGATGTTATGAATCTAATGAAATCTAATGAATTCTAAAGAAAGATTTCTGTTTTGGGAGTGAGTAAAGCTCACAGTACCTTGGCGTCAATGAAACTGTTTCCCACAATCATTGGCAATAAGGATTCTTCATTCTCTGCAATTCCTTCAATACCCTTCTCCACCTCATTAGCACTAGCTAACGAGATGCTGGTATGTGACAGCTGGTCAGTGCTTTGCTGCACAGGTTTAGGAGCAGATGTTTTCCTACACAGTGTTAAGAAGGAATAAAGTTGACCCACAGGAAGAAAATACAAAAAATCAAGGATGAACTTCAAAGCTATTATTAATCAAGTAATATTGGTATATCCTTGGCATTTACATTTTGTTATACGATACTGCTAACTCTCATGGAATTTAAATGTTATTGCTTGTGATAAAAATAACATCTGCTTCCAGTTAATCATACACAGTAGCCTACAAGCTTATGTGCAGACAGGAATTGTTGTGATTAGTAATATTACTTGGAGGAAGTAACCACTAATGATATTAAGACCTTTCTTACCATGCTACACAGAGACTGCCTCCCAATCCATATTTTTTCCTGCATGTACGCTAAAAAGCCCTTGTTACTAAAATACACTTTCAGACAGTTTTTTAATTTATTATTTCAAGTAACTTATACTTGTTCTGATCCCAAAGTTATGGGCAGAGTCACTGTGCCAGTTTATGTCCCATAAGAGCCTATGACAAGACAGGCAGATGGCAGTTTGCGCCATTGCAAAGGAACTGCACCATGGAACTGCTTTGTGTCAGAGTTTCCCTTGTCCAGCAACCAGAGGGTTAAAGCCTTGCAAACCAGGTCTGGGCAGGCTGGAGGGTTAAGCAGGAAGAGCAGATGATGTAAAGCAGCATGCTTATCTGACTCAAAAGGGGTTTTTTATTTGTAAACATGCCTCATACTTAGTTGTGAAAGCACCACTGACTCACTCTGTGGGTTCTTCCTTCCTTTCATTGGAGAAGGGGCTCAGGTAGAGTAGGAAGAGCCAACAAAGTGCTTTGTTTCCACTGCTGGTAGGAACAGGTGAAGAGACAGAGTACTTCAGAGAAATTAGCACTCCTGGAGAAGGTGGCATGTCCCAAGAATCAGTGCATTGAGAAAGGGCTCAATCTTCAAGAATAAAAACATACCTGGCTTTACTTCGATAAACTAAGATCAGGATGCAGATAAGGATGCATGTCAAGGCTATGCAAACCCCAACAACAATGCCAGTCATTGATTTCTGGTCCAGATGGTAATAGTCAGAATAAGCTATAGCAAAAAAAGAACACAGAAATGCCCGGTCAATAAGAGTTACCCCCTTCTCCCTGTCACGAAATTAATAGGGTTACAGTCACAACCACAGAGACAAATGCTTCCTTGTAACGAGATTCCAGACCTTCTCTGTCACACACTTTGACACTTTTGAAAATAAAACTCATAGACCAAATAGAGGAGTGTATGCAGACCTGGTGTGGGGATGGGAAGAAAGGACAGCTCCACACCACAGCCTCTTTGGTGGCCTACAACCTGGAGCAGAGGAGCTCCCTCCAACCCCTTCCTTTACAGGGGGCTACTAGACAACAAAGGGAAAAGGCTTGGGGAATTCCAGCCACGGTCACCTCAGAGGGTTCACATGGGCTTATGCTTTGACATCATGTGTCTGTTAACCTAATCCTGAGGGCATGACTCTATTTGCTTATCCAGGCCTAAAATACAACTGAATTCCAGGAAGGGAGAAAACCTGAGCAAGAAAAATCTCTCTGTTTTAATCACAATTCCATGTGTAGCAACAAGGAGAGGTTAAAAGGTTTATGTACCTGAATAATTACTAGCTCTTGCTTCCCCAAATATTTTTTAAATCTGTACCAAGTCACCAAGATAAATGCCATTCCCTGGCAGACAAAGACAACGTGTTCTTCCATTCTTATATGGAGAAGCTACTGATGTTACCTTAACGTCCACAAGGTAACACAGAGTCTTCCCCAAAGAGCTGCAGGTGGGGCTAACTTCTTTGGTGAAAACATAGGCTGGTGTATCACTGACTGACAGGTTGATTTGGGTTTCTGGAATACCGGGAGCCAGCAAATCTCAGCAGATTTATTTGAGATGCCTTCTCATCTCTGCTGCACTGTCTGGTTCTAACTGACCCAGTGCTACTGGTACCTCAAGCCAAATAAAGGACTTAAAGGAAGTGCACTGGAAGAGTGGCTGCAAAGTTGATGCAAAATTCAAACCAGTTACATATTCTCCTTTGAAAGGCAAACTTCCAACTTCCAAGCAAAAGAATTAAACCAGTTCTGAGTTGAACTGAGATAAAAATTCCAAAATGGTTTCATTTAGAAGAAAATGCTACTGTTGGGACTGCCTCACATAAACCAGAATGGTTTACCCAGAAAGTGGCTACAGGCTAAAACAAACAGGGATCTTTTTTCCCAGTACTTGTGACAGCAGTAATCAAAACATCGCTACTGACTTGTGGAATCTCCCAGATCCAAGCGTTTAGGCCTCTGATTAGACTCTGATGTCTCCTTCGGCAGGACAGCAAGTTCTACCGCATTTGAGAAGGGTCCTTCTCCTACTTCATTGGAGGCTGCTATTTTGACCAAGTAGACATTCCCTGCTACGAGGTTTTCCAGCAAAGCCATGGTCATTGCTCCTATGAAAAGATTTGATAAATAGTTTCCAGTTAGACAAAATCTGTGGGAACAGACTGAGATTTAGACGTTGGGATCTACACTTTTTTCCCCAATACAACCTCCAAATCTTTGAGGACTGTGATCACTTTCACATGTTCTAACCTGCATATACAGGGTACAGAAACACACGAGTACCCTGCTTGTCCCTTCTGTCCTTTCTGTCCACACTGCTTGAACACAGCTCACTGTCAAGTGCCAGTATAGTTCAAAATCAAGAACCAGGTATTAACTACAATACACAGCATATTAATCCTAAATCTAGTGCTAGTGTGATCGTGTTTCTGTTGTGATCATACCTGTGAGGAGATGCTCCAAGCATTACCCAGACTTTCAGGCAGAGAAAGCAGAATGTTAAGACCTCTCTCGTATAGGAATCTACATGCCTCTCCTAGAGCCACCGTACCATGAAAGTGAATGAAAATTGTCATAACAAAATAATTCAGGTTCAGTTTGTCAAATTTCAGGTCTAGTTGGTTAAATGAACAGGACAGATTTGGAAGAGTACATTATACCATGCTTTTAAAATAAAATTAACCCCTATTTAGACCTGCATAGGCTTCCTTGATTATTGTACATCTAAGCTGTGATACTAAAAATATTACAGAAAAATTTTCTCACATGCTAAGAATTCATTTCATAAAGTCCCTGAAGGCAGGAAAAACAGAATAAGAACATAAATAGGATTCACTTGCATTGTCCTTAAACCGGCAAAACTCCTATCAAAGTAAAAAACAGCTTTGCCTGGCCGGGGACTGCAGGCTGCTGCTTAAAATTCCAATTCCTTTCTAAAATGCCAGTGTTTCTTCCTACCATAGAAATATATCGCTTTTCTTTCCCTAAAGAGTGGTGGTTACAGGATCAAGTCTGTCCCTTGGTCTCTTTCACATATACCATTCAGTTTCTCAGACTGAAGTCTAAATTTCAACCTTTCACATCAGTTTCAGAAGTCAGAATTTATAGCATCATGGGAGCGTATAAAATACAAGATTATTTTGTTGACAGAAAAGATTATACATTTGGCAAAAGGGAAGCTACTTCAAAAGCTATTTCAGCTCTTCCATAAAAGACAGCCATTAGCTGAAAGCATTTGAAGTAAAATGTGAGGTATCTGTAACCAAAGGAGCTGTAATATTTAGCACCAGCAAGGGCGAAAGGTCACATTTCAATATTACAGGCTCCTTCCCACCAGCTCCTTTCAAATCTGCTGCATTGCTGAAGCAAGTAAGCACTTTGCACTGATTTACTGCACACCAAGTGTGTAAAGGCTGTAACTTCTTATCCACTTGAAGAGATCTAGGGAAAAGGGAGGTGGCTGGAAGATAACTCACATCATGAATCAGCAACAAACTGCAGCTGTATTTTCTAATTCTGCCATGCCTAACGCAAGCTCAGTCAAATTAGAGGGTTTCTGGTTTTAAGTTGGTGGATTGGTAGAAGTATCATGTATAAACCCATGCTAGGACTTTTCCAGGTGGTAGGGTTCGTTTGTGGAGTTTTGGTTTGGTGGGGTTTAAATTTTTTTTTTAACTGGGGGGGTCTTTGGAGGTATGAGAAAGAAATGGGTTAAGATTTCACAAATCTTCTGCAGAAGTTTAGTGTCAAACCAACGCTATTTATTGCATAGGGTTAGCTGATCTTTTCAGAATAAATGCATTAAAAAACCCAAACCCCACTTCTACCTCAAATTTACCTATGAAAGGACTGTAACGGGACTATCACAGTATTTGCTCAATTCTAACTCTGAAAAACAGACTTTTTCATCTGTACTTTAACTAAAAGCATTACAGATTATCCTAACATGTCAAGATGCTCGAATTCCATGCCATGCCTCAAACCCTAATATATCTGTCAAAATAGAAAATTAGTGACTCTAACATTGATGGACACAGTAATACACTGAGATTTATAGCTCTCCATTTGCTCATTCCCTCCAACACTTTCAGTATGGGAACACATGAAAATGTTTACTGCTATTGCCATCCTGTCATCCAAAATACCGATGGGTAAAATACTGTTTGAGATGCTGTTCTGTTTCACAGCCATGGCTGAGCTGAAGTACATACCTGAAAGCAATTCAGCCACTTCACTGCATACAACAAATTCAGCATATCATCACCAGAATTACAAGATTTATCCTTCAAATATAAGTTCTCTGTGAATTTAAATCTGCTGGGTTTTTTTAGTGAGTAAAAACTGATATTAAATCGGTCTTTTAATATGACAACTTCATGCCACTGTTTCTTTCAACAGTTTAACGGGACAACTTTGTATCACTGCTTCTGTGAACAATTTTGATAGTGAAAACCCATAGGCTCCATCTTCCCCCTATAGTTAGACCTCACTGATATTTCAGACTAATTATTTTTCACATTAAAAAGAAAAAAAAAACCAACAACTTAACTTGCTTAATAATAGTCATTTTGGTGTATTCTTCCCAGCTGACCATTCTATTTGAGGCCAGCCCAATGGATACCATTCTGCTCCAGCAAAGACCAAGTGGCACTGCCACCTGTCAGAGTGGCTTTCGTCCTCTCTTCAGGAGCAGCATAAAGGACAACCACCCTCTTTGAACTGAAACAATTAGCTCACACCAAAGGCAAAATGAATTGTCCTCCATCAGCATGTACTCATTAAGTTTTATACATTTTCTCCCCAGAGAACATAAAGCCTCACACTCTGCTGACAAGCTTTCAGCTATGAAATGACACAGACCAAAACCCAGTAACTCTTCCTGGGCAATCCTCTTCAATAAGTTACTCAGGCACATGACTTTACTCTCTAATACCCAGCTTCTCTCTCTGGTTTAAAACATTATTAGAACATTATCTATTCTAAACTGTCTCTGCCTATTCTGAATGCCAATCCAACAGTAAATGCCCTTTTTTCCCTGGTTATAGTAGAAATCTGTTCTTGAGGCAGCTCTTCACGTCACAGTATTATTCTGGGAAGTGCCTATAAAAGTTTGTACAGTGCCTACACCTAATACAGAGATGTGATTGCAGTCCCTATCACTGTACCTGAGTTAGTGCTAGATTAGTTAGCTGGGGCTCAGCATTAGAACAGAACCAGAGTTAAACTGAATTTGCAGAGCAATTTAGTGGGAGTAGGGGAAAGTTCATTAAGCAAACTGAGCTAACTGAATTGGCAGTGATCAAAAGGAACATAAACCCACACAGCCACGGTTATAAATGTATTTCTGGAGAGCAAGGCACCTTGGAGACTTCAGGTTTGAAAGAGTGCATTTACAAAACTAAACTGTCACAATCATGGTTGCAACAGAACTAAGATGGATATAATTGGATTTGCAAGACATTTTGGTTCACATGCATGCATCGAGCTCCAAAGCAACACAGACAGCCCCTCTCCCCTCACCTTCTGAGCATTAACTGGTTTTTAAGACGTTTTCATCACAACCATGGGAATATTTCTAAACTAATTATAACTATAAATTATAACTAATTTATAACTTTTACGTGAACTTTTCCATGAATTTCTTTCTTATCATAGTCCAAGGGAGCTGAAAGCAACAAAATGTCTTATAAGTCACATCACTGTTTGCGCAATTCATAGGTTTATGATTTTAGTTTACCTTCTCTGTGCAACACTTGCCATTCCCCAGCAATCCAAGACTTCCTGGATGCATACAGGATAGTATAGCGTGTGACAACTGTTTCAGGACCATCAGGTGGCTTCCAGGAAACCAAAGCAGTATTATCCTCTATCAAAGTCACCTTCACTCCTACTGGAGGGCCAGATGGTGCTGTGAGAACAGTAACACAATGCTATTAGGCTAACCTAATTTACATGCAATTAAATTGCTCAGAAAGAAACTGATGGGCAGACCTAATGGCTGCTGCTACATCCCAGATAAACAACATATAAACAAGCACGTACTGCTCCTCAGGAGAAACGCTCCTGTTAACTGTGAGCTGGTCAATAGCTTAGGTCTTGTAAAAGCAAATTCTGTATTTTTCCCTCAACTCCAGAAGGAAACAGTTACTGACAAAAAAAAAAAACAAACCACCCACCCACATCATCACCCTCTGAACAGATACATTTCAAACATTGCAATGTTGAGAACATGAAAGTGAAGTTTTTGATTTTCATTGACCAAGCTGACAGAAAACCAAACCAGCAGCTATGCCAGTAGGCGTGTAATTTTTTTACAGTTTCTAAAAGTTCTGGGTTTTAAAACATATTTTCATGCCTATGAATCAGCCATGCCTCTTCAATACATATTTTGAAGTTTTTATTCAAGTTATTTCCATTCAGTGGCTGCTAACTATACGTGTACCATGTTTTATATAAAAACCATTGCTGATTTTAGGTAGATTTTGAAAAAGAATTTCACAGTTTCAAAACAAGGATTTTCCTGACAGCATTTTTCTCTCTCACCAACAAAAGCAATATCTGTATCTCAGAGGAAAGTGTTCTTTCTCCTACAGACAGAGTAATATTAATAAGAAATTGTTCAGGCCATTTGGTTTACAGAGCTTTCTTTTTAGAACCATGTGGTCCTCTCCTGGTGCCTTACCTTCTGGAAGGGTGGTATGGTAGACTACTGGACTCCAGGGACTGGAGAGCTGGTCCACATGCAGCCGAACCGCAAATTCATACATGGTTTTTGGCTCAAGACCTTGAACTAACATATGAGTCTCTGACCTGTACCAATGGAGGAATAAAGTAAATTAAACAGCAGCAGCTGACTGGAAGATTCCAAACTCAAATGATATTTCTTACTCACTGTGGGCAGATTCTCACTGTCAGTTCAACACAAGACAAACCAGTTCATGTCCAGAAACCTAGTCCATCTGTGCTGTCTACCTGAAAATACAGCTGTACTAACCCTGGAGCTCTCTGGAGGATATTTCCGTCCAAAAGGAAAATAACAGAGTGAAAGGAAGGTTACAGGGTGGAGGGAAAGGGAAGGGTTAAAAAAGACCTAGAAAAACATGTTTACTTAAATTATACTTTAGATGTGAGATCACTTTTGGATTTGTACCTACTTTGCTGTATGAAGAAAAAACCCAAAAGCAAAACAAAAAGCTAGTCTTTTTCATGATAATATGGAATTAACTCTTCCAGCGTTATGACATCCAAACATACTGCCTGCTGTCAGTTGACTTCAGCTCAAGTTTTTACAAAGGTTGTACGGACAGCTGATGCACAAGCAAGTCCAAGAATAGTACTGCCCATGTCACCAGCAGGTATCCCAAACGCAGCTCTTTCCACATCTGTCCACAGGACACTACACTTGCAGCTGGAGTAACACGATTACAACCAGCACCACAGCTGAAGACGCTCCATCAGCTGCTCCCGGAGCAGAGAACAGACACGGGCGATGTGTGCAACTTTCACTGATAGCCTCTATCACCTCAGCTTTAGGGGATCTCTGTAAAATATGAATGTTCCCTACTTATCTTGTAGTCATATTTGGTAATTTATTAATTGTAAAATTGATTATATTAATTGTAATATTGAAGTTTACTATTTGATCACAAAGTCAGCTGCAGGTATTCTGCTTTATTTTGATTCTGGGGGCAGGGGAAAAATCTTTCATATACACCAGGGCTAAAACTGGACGATAATACACAAGTTGAGATTAAATCTCAATTTTAAATGGTGTTAAGCTACAAATATTGCTTTATTAAATCTCATTTAGTAATTTCATCTTCCATACTGCAAAGGCAGTCACCAATATTTGCAGTAGTCTCATCCTAGCACAAAACGCAGCACTTGTTGCTGTGCTCCATACTGCACACTGAGAATTTTACATGGTGATTATACTGTGTCTAATCGTTAAGACAGAAGTTAGACAGCGGGAGATGTGTTCTTTGAAGAGAAAGCCATCAATATTGGGATGGAAACTATCTTTTCAGACAGCATTTTTCTTACTTGGAAAGCTTGAGTAAACCCAGGTATTGAGGGAGCTACACATACATGGATTCCCTCACAGCTCACAATGGACCAAAGTCTTCTGCTCCCGTCCCACCTGGGCAGAGAGCTGAACACCAAGCCCAGGCCGATGATCTTCCCTGTTCTGCCACTCTGTGGCTCACGCGTTGCTTTTCTGAAAAGCGAGCTGGAGTTCCTACTCAGCTTTCTCCTGGCAGGGTGCTGCGCACTCAGGAATGTGGCATTCCCACAGAAAAACAAAAATTCTTGTTTCCAGTCTTAAACTCAGACACCGGACTAAGTCCCACCTCTGCCCAGACAAGCCAGCTATAAAATAGGTATTCTCTTTTGTTTGGTTGAAGAAGAGCTTAAAATTAAAATCAACTTAGACAGCTAAAGCACCACTAAAAATTCAAAAGCTCGCCCAGGGATCCAGCACAAGGATCACAGGTAGAAAATTAAGCTGTTCTATGGACACATCTTAAACAACCCAAGAAACAGAACTAGCAGCCACTGGGCAAAACAGTCCTCTAAGGGAGATAAAATTGTTACAGTAAAAGGCAATTAAGAGAGGGCAGGAAGAGTAGAAACTGAGTGGAAGGATCTAGAAATGGGAAACCAAGACTGCTTAGTAGTGCTGCACTTACGTTTGAAGGTAGAGAACCAGAGAAGCATTCTGCAGCCCCACTGGGTTGCAGCGGATTGTGTAGTTGACGACTTGTGCCGAGGAAAAGGCAGGCTTTCCCCAGTGAAGGTAGATAGAAGATGAAGTGTTAGCTTTGGCATAGAGGTGGTGAGGAGGCGGTGGCGGTGGCACCATGCGATCACGGACAGCTGTTTAAAACAAAAAAGGAGCATGAATTATTCAATGAACTGTATACAGATACTGGCAAGATTAAGAGACAGATCTGAGCACACAGCTTTAGATTCAAATCTGCGCCGACCCAGCACTAGCTGGTATTCAAACCCAGGAATCTGGTCCAAGCTATCAGAGATCCCTCCTAACCCAATACACGGCACATATTACTTCTGTAGTCCCTCTTGATTAGTCAAAAACGAAGTCGAAGTTACAAACAGAGACTAGGGAGAGGGATAATCATAAAGTATGTGATAAGCCACTGGTTAGATGATACAGACAATCCAGCAGGGCAGGAAAAAGTGCTTGATAGCTATCTTGTTTCCTGAGCTGCAATTCATGAACACAGGAGACTGTCTCAGTTGCAGGATGGCTAGGACATTACTTGTCACAGATACGATCTTTCTGGTTCTCTGTTTTACACTGAATTAATTGATTATTTATAGGTTAAAAACACAGAGCTGCTGAGACCTTGAAACAGCTCAGCTCTTAATAAATCCTTCATGTACCTACAACACTTACAGACACATCCTGGAGTGCTGACTGTTTGATCTGCCTGATAACCTTCTTCCATACTGTTATATGCCAGCAGCCTTACATGATATTTTCTTCTAGGATCTGCACGAGGAGAAAAGGAATTAATAGACCCAAGTAAAAAAATACAGATTTGCATGTTTGGTTCAAAACTTGCCCACTACCACTAGCGGGCTGCTGAACAGGCTGGATACCTGGAAGCCTGTCTTTTCTCTAGCCCTATGAATTCCGCTAAATCTTTGCCCAGAATCACAGTCTTGCTTCCAATAGCCTGATACAGACGTTCGTAACATAAATCAGTGGGAGTAGGATAAATATCACATTTCTAGCTGTAACAAAATCACACCTTCACAGCTACAGAACTAGATTTAATAGTATGATTCAGCATAATGAAAGTGCTTTCAGTCTATAACAAAGATTTGTTAAAACAAACAGCATGCAGTCCACAAAACCAGTATTTATTTCTGGGTAAGCAGGCTGTAATGAAGCAGGGCAATCAAAGCACACGCAGGAAGACAGGACCCAGCAAAGAAGTGGGAAATGTTTTGGTTCCAGGTCCTGAGAGGAGATATACTGTGAAACAACAGTGATTGTTAATAATGCCTTTGACTAACAACTTCTGATTCCATGTGTTTTCTTGAAAGCTGGTTCTGGCATCCTTAGAGGGTCGCTGTTCCCAGCTCGAAGGGTCTCCCTGTTTCCCATTCTCTGGCCGTGTCTTTGGGTAGATGTATCGCAGTTTGCTGCTTCTCTCAGTTCTGTTAATTATACACTGGCCTTGATCCACATCAAGTGACAAATTACTACAGAGAAATGAGTTAGAAAGGGCTCGAGCTTTGCGTACGTGGGGTGGCGTGGGGCACCCACAGGTGGCTAGGAGTGCAGGCCACTGGGATGGCTGCACCGCTTCCCTGCAGCCTGCTCCCCTGCAACGGTAACTGCAACGAACCCCTTCCATACAACGACTGGCAAGGTGGCAGCATGTGCTGCTAGTACATACGAGCATCTGGGTCCTGCTAAACTTCACCCCAGTACTGACGTAGCTCTTAGGACATTCTCTTCCATTGTCTTGAACCTGCTTCTTTCCGTTAAGATTTTCAGAAGGGTCAGATTTCCACAACTGTGTTGTGCTGGTTTATTTCTTTTTGCCTTGCCCCAAAATACCATAATATTACCCCTTTTCAAAATAACCTCTCCTCTTTCTCATTTGAGCTGAGATTTGACACCGCCTTTCATGAAATAAACAGGAACACAAATCCCTGACATTTCTTCACCACAAAACCAGGACTTTGTTTACATCAGATTGTCAGCTCCCCCTGCAGCCTCGCACCAGCAATACAACCATAACAACTCGAATTGATGTTTCCAGCATAGTAATTTCATAATAACCCATTTTGTAAAATCTTTTTGTGTTTATTTTGAAACAGACAACCTTTTCATGCTGTAGTTACCCAACATCAGCTTCAAATGAGGTATCCCTAGGTGGAGTTTACATCTCTATATACTTTTTTTTTTTAAGTCTGTTTTACCAAAATCTAAATATATACGTAAAAAAACAGGTTCTTAAATTTGGATTGAAGTATTTCTTTGATGTGTTTAACACTAATGGTAGACCAGGCAAGAGGAACCCATACCCATTTTTCATATAGACTTTAACATCACAAGTAGACAATATAAATAACAAAATGTTGAAAAATGAGGGTTGTTTTAAACTGGAGTAAAATTCTCATTTTCTTTGAAGTTTTTTTTCACTTTACAGTATCAGTTTAACAACAGATGACAGCGGTTGTTCCTAGCCCACAAATTGCAAACAGAGAAAAGGAGATGGACACAGACACACAGAACAACCGTGTGAAAAGCATGTGAATAGAAGAAAATAGGGAATATTAATTTTGAAAATTCAGAAAGACAGTAACACATTACATGTAAACCATTGCAATCCCTTAAATATTTATAAAAAGCAAAAGACGTGAAGGGAAGGCGCATCTAAAAACACTGAGCCCAACCAGAAAGATAACTGCCCTTTGAAAGACCAAGTGATTTGAACACACTAAAATCAAGTTATGGTGACTTGTTGAGGCAAATTATAGCATACATGTCAGAAAATCATAAACACATACAGGCTCCTTAACCTGTGGCAGGCATAACGTGCATTTAGCATGTAACCGAAATATTCAAAAACAAAGCCAAAATTTAAAAACAGAGGCAATCAAGACACTGTTAAGATCTCATTAGGAATATTCTTTGGAGGTTGTTACAATAATCGCCTCTCCCATCTGTTCTTAGAAAAAAACTGGAATCTGGGTACTATTTAACAGACCCTTGAAGAGATTCCACATAAACTGGCAGCATCCAGCCGGCCAAGTGTCACAGTCCATCTTTTTCTTTACAAGTTCCTGCAGAAGAGACCCCTGCTGCATTTCCGCACGGCACAGGATGACAGACACGACAATTTATCATGCTGCCGAGCACCTTCAAAAACTCTGTGCCCTTTGAAAGTGGTCACCCAGAACCAATCATCTTCACTGTGAAATGAAGAATAACTAAGGTCTAGTGCCCCGCTGAGCTGAATGAGGAGCCTGTGAGGTCTGTTTATCCTCATTGCCTTCCCCCCAACCCCCACCCCCAAAACCTGAATTCCTCATTAACACTTGATTGGGGAGGGGAGGAAGAATAATGGGATGTGGAAGAAAGGCAAAAACGTAACTCCCACCAAAAAAAATATATATTCTAATATCTTTGAGGAAAACACATTTTTTTTAATCTTATTTTTAAGAACCTTTAATGCTCTACCTTTAGAAAAAGCAGGATGTTGAATACTATTCATCTTACCCTTGTATAATGCAAGAAATTTCAAAAATAATTATCTTCATATAGAAAAGCCTGTCCAAAAATACAGTCTCCTAACCAGTCTCTACATTCTACAGAACAAGGTTGTTTCCACTTCAGAACACCACGGTTCAATTGCTAGCAAGACTAGTTCAACCCAAAAGCGATGTCAGAATTTTGAAGCTGTCACACAGGACTGCTTCTGTGGTTGAAAAAACATTTGCTGGTATCTGTAATTGAGCTATACTGGCCTAGAAAAGTCTAAATGTTATAGGAATCTAAAAATGAGAATATAAAAGAATTTTAAAGACTGCGTACTGAGCAGCAAAAGAAATTGATTGGAAACTTGCTTCACAGATTACACAGTATATACATATATATGATGTACAACATCAGTCCAGACGAATTCAAAGTGCCCACTGAGATGCTGTTCCATGCTGATGATAGCTTCACCACATGCCAAACAAGATAACCAAAGACCTGCCTCCAGTTCCAACAGATACTTGCACACTATTTGTTTTATGAAGTGGTGTTTAGAATATTTTTAACAGTTGTTAGTTTTGTTTACAGGCTTATGATATGATTTACTCTTCAATGGCAGTCCCAGTACAAACTTGGCATAAACACTTCCATCTAGCAGTTCATCAACTGGATCAAACACTCCAAGCCAGACATATCTTCAGAGAGAAAATGAACTTCAGGAGAGCTTTCTTATCTTTAACCAGCACAGGTATCCTGGATAGTTTACACATAAATCACTGATAAAAGATTGGGGATAGCACGACCACCTGCGGGGCTGACAGCCTCAGATTTAGTGTATGCCATCCATGTGCGTGATACAGCAACAGGAGGCTGGAGAAGCTCAGCAAACAGGGAAGCGAGCATCGAGGACATCGGTTACGCTTGTAACAGACCCAGGAGTAATGTATCTTTCCACAGAAGATCACTGATATTCAGAAGCTAATTATGTGCAGCGATTTACACAACCCGTTCAACCCCTAAATTCAGTTTAAGTAAAAAAATAAAAAACTCACAGCAAAATTTCACTTCTACATTTTCAAACTTTCTCTGAACACCGAGTCATTTCAATTAATTCTCTTGCAACTGCCAGCAATTGTGTAGTGGCTGAAGGCTTGTTCCCAGACCCAAGGTGAACAGGAACAATTCTGTAGCCTATTTACCAACTGGTTGAATATCTTAAAGGTAATTTGTTTCTGTGCAATATGGTTTAGTTTGGGTTTTTTTTAGTGATGCTGGCAGTTAGGTTGTTGTAAAATTAAGTGTCACAGCACCTACAGTTTTCTAATAAGCATTTTTATTGTTATTACTTAAATCAGCTGGTAGGAAGGATGCAAAAACTACACTGTACAAATCAAGAGGCCGGCACTGATGCTGATATAAACATGCTAAAGGTAATTCTTAAGTTTTATTACAGGAGTGCCTCTGGAGTACACAGAGAGGGTCTTAAAAGACATTATAGGCTGGATGTGATAAGCTGGCACAGCTTCACACCGCACAATGGATCTGCCTCACACCCCCTTTTTTATAAAACCAAAACCTGATAGTATTAAAACCACACGAATAACAATAGTTCAACCAGAGAGACAAATTTCACTGCTGGTAATAAAACTCCTATAAGATAAGAGGAGGAAAAACCTAAATATGCCTTAAATTGATTAATTTCAACTTATCAAAATAGATACCGGTTTGTAATTTGTGTAGGATCAGCCTAATTTTCCTCTGGCAGCTTTTGTAGGTAAGGTCACTGCTCCCCGGCTGTTCTCCTCTGGAATCCCATATGCCGTCATTCACTCTCCCATAAAAACCTGCAGATCCAACCCTGACACATGAGGGAGCAAGACACATGAGGGAGCCTTCTCTTTGTTTTGTGAGGCTATGAATAGGTTCTGCACCTTGTAGTAAAACTATGGCAAAGCTGAATACTGCAAGTATGAGCAAAATTATGAAGTTGAACTATCATTTAAAACATGGGTTGTAACTTGGAAAAAACATTAAACATTACAGTAGCTGAAGCTTGGTATGAGTTCAGATTTACTTGTATATTTTACTGCCTTACTACATCCCCAAGGTATAATCTTAGATATTATGTTCAGCTTCTCAGAAAGGCGATAGGAAGTTCATAGAAGTTATAGCTGTTAATGCCGGAAAAACGGATTCTTCAAGAAAAATACTACAGCGCACTCAGATGTTCCAACTCTGTTTTTCTGACAAGTCATTTCATTTCCCAGCATGGAGGGAGAACCACAGCTGCTTATCTGTCTGGACACAAGAAACAGAGGAACTGCAAAAATATAATGAAGAATTGAGACTTGATTTATTAACAGTTCTGTTGCTCTAGAATTCATTGCAATATCCATGTTTTACTGCACCAGCTCAAAGTCACTTGGTATTCTTTACTACTGCCATCAGCCTTGCTTCTATGTAAATGTTCCACTTCTCTTTCAGTAAGGGGAGAAGTTGCTACTACAAAGCAGCTGTCAGTCAGAAATACTCGTATTTTACTATGTTATTTTCCAAAACTTGAAAATTTTAGTGTGTTCAAATTATATATATATTTATTGGTTAAACGTGGATTAAACATACAGAGCCCAGGTTTCAAAGCTTAGGAAAAAATAAACGTTCAAATAAATACATACACATGGTAGGCATAAGCAAGTACGAGTTGACATCATCTCATGCCAGAACTAGTTTTGGTGTATGCTGGCTTATTCCACAGAATTCCAAGAACTCAAACTGAGTTCTTCAGTTCTTCTAGAACATTTTGACAAATACACAGAACCATATAAAACAATCTGGCATTGTTCCACAACAGAATAAATGGTGCTTCTGTTGACCCTTACTGGCCTCTGAAATACATGCACTGAGAACCTACGTTTTGCCGGGACGACTGCTGCAGCAGCTACCGTTATTTGGAGGAAGGGAGGAGGAAGGGGGGGTGGGGGGTGGGGGTGGGAAGTCCTCCGTTTTGAAGACATTGCCCTAGTGACAAAGGTGACATGGGGAGAGGAAGGAACATCTCTCCACCCAACGTGAGTTCGTTCCATCTGGTAGAGTTATACCTCATTACTGCCAGATGGTGTCCTCATGCACTGCCAAGGAACGCAGCTGGAAAAACTAGAGGCATCAAAAGATTAAATGCCTGCATTAGCAGTTACACAACTCAAAACAAAAATGTGCTTCTCATCACTTTGCAGCTGGTGAAGTACTTTTTAATGCAACTATCTCATTCTTAAATTACCAAGCTTGCACTGACTGAGCTTTTAGGAAAAGTTACTAAGAACAATAAAGTCGCTTCCATATTCACAACGCAACAAAAATTCCATTCGCAATACTTTCTATTACATAATCAAAACCCTCTAAGCTTAAAGCAGCACGACATTAACAACAAGCCAATGAAAAGTCCTAATCCATATATAATTCCATCCTCCCTTCTCAAAAGAATACATAGAAATGTGAATGTCCTGATTACACTTGAACATTGTCTTCAAATTGGTTTTCTGCAAAAGACCAAACTGTGTTTATCCCATTCAGATTTTGCTAATTTGTCTTCATGCGATTCTTCTATTCCAGGTAAACTTAGAGCACTCAAGGTAAGTGTAAAGCCTGTAACAGCAGGTTCATGACCACACTGCACACACGAGACACACCCCGACTGGTCATTCAGCTGAAGCTTATGTTGAATACAAAACCAAGAGTCCTAAATCAAGAGTGTTACAGAGCCCTGTTTGCCGATACCAACATAGCCAAAATTTTGGCTTTCTGGCAAATGCTTCGTAGCAACCATCTGTTTACAGGCTCCTTAGCCAAGGTTACAAAAGAGTGTAATATTGCAACCCCTAAAAGCCCTGTCATTGTCTCCTTCAGCTGCTGCATGTTTGTGAAGCTTCGAAGGCCTTGAAAGGAGCCAGAGCAGAGCCAACAGGTCAGGGCTAGATAAAATTAAGAAAGAATCCGAGGTCAGACCATGAAAGAACTTTTTTTTTTCCTTCCCACCCCTCCAGAACAGCAAGTCCACCTCCAGCCGCCTTTCATTCTGTCCTGATAAGAAGAGACAGTACTCCACAATCTGGATTTCAGACTTTTTAAGTCCTCTTTGGGGAGAGGAAAAGATAAGGAAGCCCACAGAAAATGGACATTTTAGTATCATTTACTGTTGACTCATTAATCTGGATACAGAACATGCTTTCATACCTGTTTTGACCATCCCTGTTCTCAGCACTTTGAAAGGAAAATACTGATAGAAATAAAGTATTGGGAGCTTTGCTATTTCTAAAAGAATTAGGATTGCACAGATTTTCTAGGAAAAACAAAACAACAAAAAAACAAGCCAAGAAAGTTCAGTGGCTTGATATTCTGAGTCAAGTTCAGCAACTAGAAACCTAGAAATAACTTCTTAAGCTACATCCAATACGGTGATTGGAGCAGCTGGGGAAGGGGATAAGGAAAATAATTCAGTTTTTTTCTAGCTTACACAAAATTTTAAATAATACCTTTTTCTCTTCAATTAAAGGTATCAAAACCACACCACACTCAGAAGGCTGGAAAAAATGTTTGTTCAAAGGACAAAACTTCTGTGACCAAATGTCCATTTTTAATTTAATCTTTTGTAGGGCTGGATTTTTTGTGTAACCTACAGGTCCATTGTTGGATAGTGGTCCGGCTGGATAGCTCATTGGTCTGGTTTGCCAGGGTGACTGCGCTGCCCTCAAGCCCGTCCCTTCAACACAATAAACTCCAGATAATTATTCAAAGAAGAGGCCAGCAGCATGGGCTGCTCTGACATCAGGTCATGGCCTTTGACATCGAATCTGGGGCTAGCCAAAGTCTGCTCCGAGCAACAGAGGTCCAGGGGAATTATTAAGGGGGAAGGGTGGGAAAGGAAGAGCACTGAGAAATACTATCCTTAAAAATGTACTTTTGAAGCAAAGTAATGTAAATACAGCAGAAACTTATTAGGAAAATAAGCAAATACATTTCAAATATACTAGACGAAAAGGACAGAGAGAAGTACATCAAGCCAAACAGTAACATAAAGCCGGGAAGCAGGAGGATGATACAGATTCAGGTCTGTCCTCTCAAAAGCAGGTATACCCTCCCAGATTCTCAGTACTGGATTTTATTTCTTTTTTTCTAAAAAATGCCCTTTTACTTTGCTTGAGTGCATATGATTAAGCAAATAAACACAGTTTAGCAATCCTTTTCTACTCTGGCATGTAAAATATTGATGAGGCTCTCAGTATGTAATTTCTAAGCATTACTACTAGCTTCAGATAATATTTAATTACTTCTATTTTTAAAGGAGCTGGAATGGCAATTCATCACCCATTTTAAATAACAACTTTTTAATATCAGATTAAAAGAGTTTGAGAGGTTACAAATCGCCAGCGTTTTACATCTCATGGCTTCTTTTCCAATTCAAAGGTAACTTTATAAATAGAGTTAGACGGAACAAAGACTGCCTGTGATACTCATGTTTTCCTTCGCAAACCAAATAACTGAAGTAGAAACTAAGCAATTTGTTCTTTGTACAACACTGTAAAAGTTTATTTTGGTAGAAACTTGAACATATGACATATGTGAATTGATCCAGCTAAACGGTCTGGCTTTCAACGGCTTTGGATGGCTCTCGCTTATTTGTCTAAATCTGAAAAGGGTCTGTATCCCTTTTGTAGCTTTGCCTATCCCCTCCGGGGCCCCAGGACAAACAACACCTCACACCCCCCTGCAGTAAAAACATCACCTCTCCTACTGCCCACCATCAGCAATAGCAGCTTTATACAAAAAAAGGGCGGGCAGAGGGCTAGAGGGGCAGGATGAATTCCCAGCATACAGCATTTTGGCCTTTTGGAGACTAGGGAAACAAGGGCATTATCTAAATGTCTCAATCTTTTTACAAGAAGTGAATAAAACCTGAAGGATTTTAAGTTTGCTGGATTTCCTTCTGGGCACAGAACACCGCCACTACGCCTGCGACATTTTCAATCCGTCCCTACGTTTCCCTTGTGCTTTAGAGAACTGTTAAATTGCACAAGCAACAAGCTATCTTCCAGTATTATTCTAACGACACACTCTAAAACTAGCAGACACCCTTCTGTTAACTAGCCTGGCTCACCGTTTTCAAAGTGAGCCCTCAAAAGCTAACTTGAAAGCAATACCAGAGGCCTGGACAAACACCTCATTTTGATCTTTTGTGCTCGTCTTTTCTTCTGAGAGACCTTTTCTTTTGTTGCTGCCCAGTGGAAAGCACATAGCTCATTGGTCCTGCTTTGAAAGATGAGAGCACTGCCCCTCAGTCCACCCCTCAGAGCACAATCACTTTAATGGAATTATGTAGAGAGGCAGTGCAGGAGATGAAGCTGAAGGTTTGCAGAAGTGCAGGGAGAAGCAAAATCTGAAGTTACAACTGGCTGTAAG
>JAVJGJ010000060.1:18113226-18127695 GCA_035590215.1 Microhierax caerulescens
AATCAAACACTACAGTAGAAGGTCGGGGGGGGGCGACGACGGGGGGACGACCCCAAACACGCCCCCCCCCCCCCAAACTACACAAATGCTGCTACAAGCACACCTCAAACCAGCAGTGTGCTATACAAGGGTCTTTTCCCTAAGATGGACAAGACTGAAGAGATGACCTCCCCAGCAAAGACCAACGGTTCGGGGTTGCAGATCAGAAGGAAGTTTGGACTATTTGCCCAACCTTCATGCTAAGAGGAGTGCTTCCAGAAAATGCATCTAAACACAAAGCAGTAACTCTAACAAGTCTGGTTTAACATCTCTTTAGGTACCGAGCTCCATCATACATAGGCACTGACATCCAGCATCACCTTACAAACAACACATTTTTACACAATGACAAAAGCAATCTGTTCAGAGTGCCCAAACTTTCCCCTGAAGCTATGAAATAAATTTTCTTTCAGAACCAACATTTTCTGCTGCTCTGTCATGGACTCCCCATGCCATTTTGACCCTTTTGTGCAGCAAAATGAAAACACTATCTATCATTACTTGCACCACAGCGACTTTCCAGGAGGTGCACAGTTTCATTGCAAAAACATCTGTGGTCTGGTGACACTTCTCAGATCTCATGCTTTAGGAGCAGTGCTGTTGCAAGCATGACTGCAAGATGCAAGTTTCAGGCCGGGCAACTAACAGTCAGTCTGTCTCTCTCTTCCTTGAGAGGGCAAAGAGGAACTGCACTAAAACAGATTGCTAGAGGGAAAACCAGTCAGTCGTGACAGGAAAACAAACAAAAATATATGCCGGTAGAAACCACCACTGTATTTTTCTTAAGACAAATACTGGCTGCATGGCCTATATCCAGCTGCATCTATAATTAGGGCCCAGGCTTCAGTGGGACATTCTGTTATTGCAGGTGTCAAGGGCCATGCGTGCTCCCCTTTATTTGCCAGGCACCAGGCTGTGGCGTGCACCCGCCAGGCACATAGGCACCCACCTACGCGCCGCGTCCGTGGGCTTGCTGGCACACACAGCGGTGGGAGCACTTGACTATTACCATACAGGCACTTTGCAGAGGGAAATGCAGCAACTGCTTAATGAAGCTCAAAATTTGGAGCTCATCTGCTGAGCACAGGGTGAGGGGCAAGTTGAGCTGGAAGGCTAACAAGTTTTATAGTGAATGTGCTACACTGACATGTTTGCCATAGACTGCCAGTAACGCCTGATATATATTTACCACCTCTAGCATGACAACTCTCATACTTCATTTGCTGAAGTTAAATCCAGATGCAATTAAAAAGCTTGTAATACAAGGCTGGCATCAAGCTTCCTTTGCATGCTACTTCTAATGCAAAGTATTCATTGAAAACTCAGCATACAATGCTACACATTTTCCAGTTACACAGGTTAATAAACCAGGAAACAGGGAAGACAGCTAATATTACTCACAAAGAGTTCAACGCAAATGCCTTTGTTCAGCAGGTAGCTTCACCTGAAGCGTGGTGGCATGAGGTCACAGGTCTCCTCAGCCATGAAACGCACTGCAGTATCTCCCCATACATCAGCATGTCTGTTACCTTTCCCTGTCTTCTCAGATGCCTCATTCTCTACAGCCTCTCTGACTGGTTGCCTATCTTTGACATTTAGCAAGGGCATTCATTGTGATTACATTTAGACTATGCTGAACTACCTCCCTAGTGGTTCGGTGCAGCAGTGTTATTTTTAGCCTTTACATTTTCATACAGCACATCCCAGACTTCTAAAACATGCCCTGAAGAAAATTTCCATTTGTCAAGATAATAAAAGTATCCAGGAAGCTACAACATCCTTGGCTTTAACATGCACCACTGTTATATTCAATGGCACACTGGCATGAGCTACTCATTATGAGTTTTGTGGTAGGCATATATTTGCACAGAAAAGTTTATTAAAAGAACACAATAAGTGACAGCTTGTCACCAGGCGACGAAGCCTGATAGACTACATATGTATGTTCTTTCTTGAATGCTTTCAGTGAGCTTACATTTGGTACAAATACCCATCTAGAAGGCTAGGAGAATTAGCTTCTCTAAAAATTATACTAGCTTTTCATCTCCACACTGATTCCACTTAAAACTGTATTTCAATGGCATCTTGTGTTCACCTCTTTCCAAGCCAGGACGCTGCTCTTCTAGGATAACTCACCAGAAGGATTACTCTTGTCTATATTAGTGGCAGCAGCTGTGTAAGTTAATGCTGTTGTTGCTTTTAGTTAACTAGATGTTAATGGTTTATTTGAAGACTATTTAATTAAGACCGAATCTCTGGAACAGTATTCTTGAAAGCACCATAGACAGATCTTGCAAGTAGTGGAAAAGGGGTCAACCTGTGCAATCTGAATTTGGACCAAATATTCTCAGAGGCTAAACTCTCTGCTCGCAATAATTTCTGAACTGTGTTCTGAATACTAATACCCTTCTACAAAAACGTTGTTGAATGTCCATAAAGAAGCATCTAAACAAGAAGAGGAACCTGAAATGTTCCAGGCTTCCTGAAACTTCTGAAACTTTTGCTCTTCTGGCTGACATCACAACACCTACTATTTCTTTTATACTTTATAGTGTTTTGTAAAGACAGAAGTATATTTTTCCCTCACTTGGGAATGGCTTACAACATGTTTTTAATGTAAATACTACTTACTACAGGTAAATACTACTGTACTTTAAAGGATGCTCAGACTAGCACAGAACAGCAGTAACAGCATGGAAAAGTAAATTACAACTTTGCAGAATCTGGAATAGAATTTCACAGATTATGTCCCTTTTTCCAAGAATGCTTTTTATATGTGTAAAGTATTTTCCATAATTATATACATGGGAATTTGGTCTAGCTTAATTTTTTCCTTCAAAATGTTCTTTTTAAAAACTTTTTTTAATAAGCTAAATCACTTCTCGTGTAAGGCAATGCTGTTGTCGTCAAAATGCTTGACCACAGGCCAGTTGCAATTTAAATCTTTCACCATACCTGCCGCATTTTCAATTAGCCTTGTGAAGAACAAGCATTGAATACATGTCAAATGTTGTATTAACTAACTGAAAGGTACACAGTAAAAGATTAGGAGATGACTTATAATCAAGGTTATTTTTGTTATCTTTCCTAATGCATTCAAGATTTAAATCCAAGCTATATTACTGCCTTGATTGAAAAGGGAGAACAAAATTATCTTGATGTAATTCCTCTGCATATGAAGTTTATACAACACTTAGAAAATGGAAAGCAGTCTGACTGATTGATTACTTAGGTAAAATAAACACACAGCTACTTAACTCTTAGCTAGCTATCTTCCTTTATACAATTAAAAGGGTTTCCCATCATTAATTTAGTTTTACAAATGCTGAATTGAGCCTGCAGTTTGATGAGCATTTTAAACCAGCATTAGCCAACACTGCTGCTGAAAGAAGCCAGCCTGCTTCCCCTCACCCTTCAGCCACTCACTCTGCCACAACCTTCCTTTGCAGAGTTATTTTTCATTCAGGCCAACTTCCCACCCTGTCCCTGTGCAACCACACAACCAAATGTTCATGCAAGCACAGAGAGAAGCAGCACCATCAGCACAGGCAGGTACACAAAGACCTGGGGCGCTTTGTTCCAAAAGTGCCAGCTTTTGCTACTTTATGGTGCTCCGAGTTGCACTTTGATGGACTCCGAGAGCCAAGTGACATCCCAAGGCAACAAAGTGAGCCACTGGCAGACCCACCTTGCTTTTCCCAGCTGTGGCCAGCTGGTTAGGACACAGTGCAGCCACCCTAAGTCTGTTCCATCTCATGCAGCCTGATGAAATTGTGAACCTCAAACCTATCCACACAAAAAACTTCAGTGACAGAATAGCTGCATTATGAATTTATTATTAAAAGGCGTTTCCCTCAAGGGGGAGCTGTTATCTAATAAACTGCAAGGCTGGAAATCGGGAAATTTAAAGCTCGGTTCTGTCACTGATTTCAGGGATATCATACCACGCTTGCTTTAAACCATCAGTGCTCGAGCAACTCCATGAAAGTAGCCTTTCTCTTCCTTGTGTTTCAGGTACCCGGTCTGTAAGATGGGATGACAAACACTCACCCATCTGTGAAACTCATTGGAATGGCTACAAAGTGCTGGAAGAGCATAGCATGTGTTATTAGCAGAAATAACAAAGAAAAGTGGAAATAGGAGTAACTGCCTAAAGAAGATTTTTGTCACACACACTCCAGGCAAGACGCTTCAACTGCCTTGCGTGGGGGAGCACGGGACAATGCGGGCTCTGGGGTACCACTGGGGAGACTCCTCCCGGCTTCAAAAAGGAGGAAGATGACCCTTCGGAGGCAGATCTCCCAGCAGGGAGGCTCTGTGGAAAGAGGAAGGTTTAGGCACTGCTGGGCCAGCCAGAGTGTCCCGGACTCGTGCCTACACTCCGAATCATGCTAAGCAATTTGCGTTTCTGTCCTGCAGCTTGACTATGCTCTGGTGCTTTTCTGCAGCTGCTTTACCAGGTTGATGGGGAGCATGGTCTGGCTGTCATTTCTGAAGGAGAGAGATGGTTATCACTGCATATACAACAGGGCTCTTCCAACCATAGCCCATGCACACCTGCCTGCTCTGCTTGGACAACATACAAAGACTTAATACATCCAAGCCACCCCATGAATAGTTTTCCAGCACAAATAACTGGTGAGGAGTGCCATAGCCATGGGTGTTCCAAGGCAAGGGGTTATTACTGAGGCAACAAGGACTGATGGGAAACTAAGAGAAATTGGATAAAGGCAGGTGAGAAGCAGTAAGGCGGCGGCCAAAACTCACGAGAAGAGAAAAAAGGCTAGGTTAGGCCAACATTAATAATTATCATGATTATAAAAATTAATACCAAGAACTGATATACTAAGAGGCATGCTTCTGATGGAGAAGTGTTGTACTATACTAAGACAAAAAGGATCAGGAAGCCAGAAGATATCCTATTTTTCTCCCAACAGCTTCTATATACACATGTAAATACAGACACACAGATACAGAGCTCTGTAAACAAAGCTTTTTTTAAAAAAAACAAAACAAACCAAAAAACCACAGGCTCTGAGCACATCCCTCCCCACACCGTAAACACAACGGAGAAAGCGAGGAACTGATGCGTAAATGGACACAAGGCACAGTAGTGCAACACCTATCCATCTGCCTCTCTTCCCCCATGTACACCATCCTACCCTACTGCTTCCAAGCATCTCCAGTTCAAATTGCCTTCAAAAAAAGCCCTGGGACCACATTTTCAAGATATATTTGCATAGAATATTTTATGTCTCCTTTGTCTGAATATAGAAATGTGTGAGTTGCACAAGAGACACAGCATGCATGACTGGATGCACGCACACAAGAGGCAGAAAACTCAAGTCTCTAAATGATCTACCAAACAAGATAAAGAATGTATTTCCTTGTCCCTGCTTCTACAGACATGTGCAGTAAAAAGCATTTTTGTTTTGTAATGACAACCAGCTTGACTCAGGGTACAATATTCAGCTACAATAATGGTCAAAGCACTGTGAAAGTGAATATAAATTCTGAAATACACTTTTTATGCAAAACATTTCTACAAAACTTTTTTCCCAGGTGCAAAAAAACAGGTTTGGAAGAGAAGTTTCACAGCAAGGGCTGCTTCTTCCAACACAAGAATGTTTTTACCCCGCTTCCCACATGCTCTCCCTTCATTTGCCACAAAAGTGTGACTCCAGTCAGCCTGAAGAAAAAAACAATAAAAAAAATTAGCTTCTCCACAGCTGTATCTTTTCCCAAAACAGAAAAATGCTTCTGTTGGCAAGAATGCCTTCACGGCAAATACATAACTAGGGTGTTACTCAAGGCAGGAAAGCTACCAGAAGACATACCAGCTTAGCTTTAGGACTGCATTTACTTACCGCTAACACTGAATTTGCAAAGAGCCCCAGCTTTCCCATACAACTATCACAAGTGGTAACATGACCCAAAAAAAAGTTAATGAAGAAAACCACAGGAAAAATTAAGTTAACATTTTGATCACAACATCCGGATTGTTGTTTAACAAAGGAAGAAAATAATAAGTAAAAAAAAAAACACGGGGAAAAAAATTAAGAAATGTAACTAGCCCTGTACAGCAAATGTTTTCTTCTGTCCACTCTGAAGTCTCTTTCATGTGCTAATGGTGGCATTTTTTTAAACTCTTCCCCTTTGACTTACTCAGACCTTTAAGGACCTCACACATCTAATGGTTCCTCACATTCACCAAGAACAATCAAGAGAGGTCTGGGGGTTGACATGCAGTATGATTAATGGACAATGTTGATTTAATTTCCTATAACAGGAGTTTTCTCTAAGCTTTCTCCAAGGAGCAGTTTCTTTGCAATCCAAGACTTAAGTATTTTACTAATGAAGTCCAATAAATAGCAAATTAAATAATGCTGTCTCCCAGAGACAAATCCTCTCATTTGGGGGGGGCAGAAGAAGAAGAATTAAAAAAAAAAAAAAGAACCACCGTATTTAAAGTTCTGTTTAAATTTGAAAAAGGTTGTAGAGCAAGAATGCACATAGTTGTTGGGGGTTTATTTAGTTTGGTTTGGTTTATTTTGTTGTTTTGTTTAAGAAATTTGAGCAATTATCTGGTCATTCCTGCCATTGTTAACTGCTTGCTTTTTTTTCTCTTTTAACAGGGGAACAACATTTTACTTTACTTTCCACTTCCAAGAAAATTAGTCTTTATTTATTGGTCACTTTTACATTATAGCTATTAAAATGTATACTATTACATATTCATTGTAATACTTAGAAATATTTCAAAAGCAACTTTGAGGGTTGTTATTTTAAATAATTTACAACTTTGTTGATGTAAGGAGTGATCAATATGTCCTTTTCATGAAGCAAATTTTAACCTTCAGCTCCAGCAAACGAACAATGAAACACTATTTGCATACATCCTAACTGTTACTCAATCAACATGACACAATTTCCCAACTGAATTCCCACACAGGCTTAGCTTTAGGTGGAATTTCTACCCTGAGAACACAGAGCAGCAGACAGCATTTCCTGCAAGATTCTAATCGCTTTCCCACCATGGAAAATTCTACCTTTAAATACTTTGAAGACAGCACATTTTGCTTCACTAAAGGCTGGCAAGTTATCTTGCCAGAGTGCAAAAAATTTCCCCCTCCTATTTCCAAGGCTTTGCAGCACCCTTGATTCCAGTTCTTAAGAGTTGTGACACGATTAGTCTGATATCCTGAGAGAAACAACACAGTTACAGGGACAGCTGATAAAGAGACTCAAAACGAGGCAACAAACCTCCATGCTACTGGAGTGGGCACATGGAACAATCTCTCCTTTTGCCTTAGTCAAGCCTGCATCTCTACATTTTTACCTTTACAATTGCTAAAAATTTACCTTTAATAATGCTAAAAGGCATTGCCCCATGAAATAATGAAGCTTCCCTCATTCTGACAGCTCCCCCCATCTCCTTAGAGAGTGAGGCTTAACTGGTCTTAGCACTCCATTTTGTTTTTTGAAGTACAGTACGTTCAATCTTTATTCTGCACTTGGGTATCTCCTCCCTCACCACGTCCTTCCCCTTCAAAGAGCCACTAGCTTGGGGAGTAAAAATGAATTACTGCAAAAGTCAAGGCATGTTTAAATGAGGATGTCAGGCCTATTTTCCCAGATAAATGGGTTCAAACTGGAACAGTTCAGAGAGTGTGTTCAAGGAGTTACATAAAATTACATTAGGCAATCCTTCTGACACACAATCTACCTGTTTCTGAAAGATCTTAACTGTCCGAAAGCAAGAATGCATCTTTCTGACCCAAGATTAAGTGCTTACCATGTAGACAAATTCATACTTGTCCATGAGCTATAGAGCCGTTTCATGAGTCTGCAGTTAATTCAAAGAATACTTATAGAGATTTCACATAGTAACTGTCATATGTAATATTTTAATCAACACAAAACCAGTTATGTTGCCAACACAGATGTTAGAGATTTCAGTATTCCAGTGCCCACTGAAGTTGATTACTGGCTAAACCAGTAACCTATTGAGAGGCTTGATGATATAATTTAAAATTGACAAATGCATTAAACAATAATTACAGATTTCCATTACAAATGAACTGTATGAAAATAACATTTACTTTCAGACACCAAAAACATGGGCAGAAGTAACTGTGATGTGGTTTCCAAAAAAAAAAAAAAAAAAAGAATTGATAAATCCAGTTTCTTTAATAGAGGCAAACCTAAATGCTGTCAGAACACATGACAAAGTAATTTTTTTTAAAGAACAAAAATTAAAGTGAAAATATGTAATTGTGATACAAATATCTGCAACACTGCACAGTGCAAGAGAAATAAGGGCAGAATGACACAGGAAGGAAGGCACTACATTTTTACAGATGGGCACTTGAACTGCATAATAAGCATGGAGCATTAGTGCTGAGAGTTAACTGGCCTCTCCTCAGAGCCAGCTGATATTTATCTGGGATTCCCACTCAGCCCTGTGTAAGAGTGCTTAAATAAAGCTGAACCGAAGACACACTTGTAATGGATGCCACGCCAATAAGCTCCAACAAAGGCCCACATACTTAAACACTAGCTTCAGTTTTGCTTGGTAAGAATTTGATTTTACAACCTGAGGGAATTAATTTTTCCTCTGATTAGAGCAGTGTAGCATTTTTCTTCCGTAAGGGAGACATGAACAAAGCGTGTGTGTCTGCAGCTCAGTTTGGCTGGTCACCTCACGTCAGTGTAACTGGGCTGTGCAACCTCCTGCTATTCCCCACTCGCCTGTCCCGGTACACATCAAACTGCACATGGACCAGCAAGTATAAATCAGAAATGGTGCACAAGGCTGACATTGGATTCCTTCCCTGCCTCTGCCAGCCAACCTAGTTCTTTGCACAAGCAAGAACAGTAAGCCTGATTCTAAAAGGAGCTCTCTGCTACAAACTACCTAGAGAAATTACTGCTCTGATATACATCTGAAACCAAATGTGATGTGACAGTTTGTAAATTCCAACAACAAAACAGAACCAACATCAGTTTGATCTCTATTTACACTTACAGCCTGTAAAATGCAATATGGTTCCTTATAGAAAAGAGGTAAAAGCTTAACAAAGCAGCATTTGCTTTGATATTTTGCATGTAAAAAGAAGTTACAGTGCAATAAAGCCCCCTCCTTTTGCTATCTTAATCAATAAGGGGTTTCTCCCCCTCCCTTTCTAAACCCTGAAAGGGAAAAACCCTAAGATAAGCAGATATGCCACGTCTGCGTTCAGGAGACAGGCTCATTTACAGTGGTGACAGGTCTGCCTTTCATGAATATGAGGTAAGGAATGTGTATCTGTTTATTGACATGTATTAGAAGTGCACTATCATACCACGACTGGGCAAGAACTTGGGTTTGGAAATACAAATATACACAGACTGCCATGCAAAAGAATGAGGACACAGTTAGCCGAGGAAGAGGTTGCTTTTAAACATGCCCAGTCTACTTCTAGGGCTTTTGAGTTTAGTACTGTGCAGTATGACCAATTCCTCCTCCCCCTCCCAGCAAATCCCTTGTTTTAGCTGATAAGTAGTAGTAGCAAGCCTGTTACACACAATCAGGAGAATTGACAGATAAGAGGTTTAGTTTAAGGGTGTAATCAGCATGAGTAAACATTAGACTGACCCAGCTGTAAACAGTGGAAATAAATGATAATATTTGTCCTGGTCACCTACTGAGCTATTAGACGCTTTTCACGATGTAATGACGTAAATATAGTGGCTACAGTATATACAGCATACAGTGCGATCATCTGGTTTTCCAAGCAAGAAAACTGACCTTTTAGTTTATCTTTATTAAGGGCTAAAGTAATTTCTGTTTTGTTTTGTGGTTTTTTTTTTCTTAAACAGAACAGTAGTTTGTTCAAATTGACATTTCATTAACTGTGAATGTCTGATCTGACATAAAATAAATCAAGCAGAAATAAAGTATATCTGTTATACTAGATTATATTTTATTGCATGCCATTTGAGAATAGTTAGCAATGAAATGAAAAAAATTTGAATGTTGAGGGAGTAAGACCTGTGTTTCACATCATTTTAATGAAACTGTAGGAATGCCTGGCTCCTTGAATTTGTATGGGAATCCCAAGCTAAGTTTCCATGGTAACTCGTAACGAAAAAGCAGTACCAATTCCCACATACGTTATTTTGGATATCCCAGAATTTTCAGATACATGTATGTGAGACTACATTTTGACACCAACAAAACCTAGGATAAAACTGAAATTACAGCCCTAGCTATCAGAAATAACTACATTAACACATGTCATGCTCTTACAGTATTTCTTCTCTGTATTACAGCATTTGCAGTTCTTAATGAGAAAGATGTCATCAAAGCTGTCAAAGATGTCATTAATTTCTTTAAATTTACATTTTTCTAGCACATCTAATTACAATATGGCACAAACGAAACCACTATGTCATATCTGACCATCACACCAACTGCTTTACAAAACTTTGTAAGTACTTTTACAGAATTATTAGAAATGACACTTAGGAGACATGCATCGGGCAGTTTAATTGGAGAAATCCTTTGCAGCGACTCTTCCTACACACCTTTACTCAATTTCTATAGACTGCAGAATCACCTTGTCAACTTTGCTGCCCTGGACTGAAGCTTAGCTATAATCATGGTTTTAACGTGCTATAATTAGATCCAAGGGAAATTAAACAACTGAAGGCCAAGTCTCTAGGGGAACGCTAAGTGTAGTAGGTAGTAGCTAATTCTTCACCACAAGTCCCCTTTTCAGAGGAGAGTGCCATGCAGGGTCACAAAATGTGTCTTTGTGTTATTTACACTTTGACAAATTCTTCATTTGGAAAAATTTTGTCCAAGTCAAGGAGGGCAGAGTATTTTTCCCTTATTTCTCCTCTCTACAACTGGAAAAAAGTAGGACACAGAAGAGCTTAAGTTTTTCTGATTAAGACCAAATTTTTTTGGAGTAAATTGCACAAATGAGTCTGACAAAATCTCATTATTTTTCCAGAACTAGATTGAGGCAGGGGAAAATGCCACCAGGGAATGTAAACCGGAGTATCAGGAGTAGCAGCAAGGGGCTGCAATGCCCTTCATGGTAAAGAGCTTAGATGACTCCAGACAGCATAGAAGCAGCCTCCCAGAGCAAGCTTGTAGTCTCTCCAAGCCTCAGGGGAACCATCAACCTATTTTATTTTATTTTATTTTTTAAAAAAGCAGATACACTCCATTTCATGGCCATCAATCACTTGGCAGCTTCTGCCAGTCCCCTGCAGCCTGCAAGCGCCCCAAGCCCCGGGGAGCCAGCAGTGCTCCAAGGGGCTCTACACCCAGCGCAGGATGCTCCACTCCTGGGGAGGGGCCTTGGCCAGGGAAAAGCACAGGTATGTGGGCTCCCACACTCAAAGCCACATTTTCACCAAAGCTAACAGACCAGTTTTTCCATCCCCTAAGGTGTCTGCCTGAAAACGGTTATTTACTGCGATATCATCTTGTAGGCAACAGAAACAAAACAGCACCAAAGAGGCCCCCATCTCTGCCACAAGCTGCTTGTCTCAGGGTTTCGTGTGCGTTTAGTTATTAGCCTTGTCACCAACGTGCAACTTTCTGGAATCCACGCTGTAACTACCATCACTCAAGCTGGTACAGCTCCCAGACAGTGATACGCAAGAATGAGCTAGCAGAGTGAATTCTTGCTTTCCTCCCTCCCTCCAAGTGTAGAAGGCATTAACAGCACATGAACATGCTGTATTCCCCCATCACCAGTGGCACCTATTTAAATAATTACTACATGACACTAACTGAAAAATACAACAAAAGTTCAGAGGGAGACTTCCAGGCACCTTGAAGAACAGTGTACTTGCGTTACAGCATCAGAACTGATCTTGCTTTCTTGAGTTTGTTAACCAAGAAGTTGAATTTTATTTTATTCTCCCTAGATGTAGATTCCAGGATGAGATTCCCAGGAGTATGACAACCTAGTCATGAAGAGTTCCTGGCTCCAATAAACCAGGTAAGCTTAAAATGGGTTCTTCTGAGTCACTGCCCTTCTTGTACAGGCTCTGCCTTCCTACCAGTCATATAGCTACCAACACAGTGAGCTGAGGCAAACAGTCCACCTAGCACAGTAGTGAGTACCAGCCACACTGAGGAAGAGATGCATATGCACATGCTTAAAATACTCTGAAAAAAAATCATTTGAAGACACGTAAAGGGGAAAATGAGTTTCTCTGGACACCCCCTTTAACTCCCAAGCTTTGTCAGTCCATCCCCTGTTGCATAGCAAGAAGGTTCCCAAAACTTCCACCACCAGAACTCACTTCAGCTTCTGAACCCCTATATTCTGAAATATTACAGAAACAGAACCTGTACCAGCAGACTCATCAAGCCTCACAATGAAAGACTTTCTGTCAGAGAAAACTTTCTAGAGCGGGAAGGAAGCAAAGGAGGAATTAAAAATAGAGGCAAAAATGCATGGTATGCACCCAAGGCTCTGCTCCTGTAGCAAATTCAAGTAATAATGGAATTTTACACTGGACTAGGAAATGGCCTGCTATTGAAAAATAAATGCCAAGACCTTTAACACAAACAAATGTCTATGTGAAACTCTGGGTATTTATTTTGACAATGGCAGCCCTGACTCTGATCAGATCTTTTAATTCTATTTACATGGTGACTAGCATGCTAAATAATCCAGTTTAAAAATACACAGAAGTAACTGCACAAACCTACGCTGGAGTAAGAGAGGTCAGTTCTCAAAAAAACAAGGTAGCAACCAACAAGAGATTAAAATGTATATCATATATTCATATTGCTGTATTTAACGTTCCATCATGGTAACCTATTTAATGTTAGCATTGCTGATTCTGCTTTACCTATTATACTTGTCCCTCCCTAAAGAGCCCTGTAGACACATGCAAATAATTTACAGTAGTTATATCAATGCTATCAAAAATCAATGTAATCAACAGTGTTTATAATATTAATGCTAATGTACCCTTTGATTAGAGAATATTATGAATTCTGATTTTGTGATGTGCTTCAATAGCTACGGAGTAAATGAACAATCTTCTTTAAATACACAGATTTTACACAATTGTACCAACACCTGCAGGAAGTTCCAAGAAGAGATGTATTGACATGCTCCAAATGTCACTAGAAGTCTATCTGCAGTTTATTAACTTTGCAAGAGAACAGGGAACGGTAAAGCAGCCTTAGGTCATGACAAACTAAGACACGAAGAGGCAGTGTTTGGAAGCCACATAACTTCATGGCAACAGATAATGCAAGAGAAACTACTCCACCTTTGCGACTGGGAAGCACCTAACACTATTACCATATTCTTCCAAATCAGGAGGAACCTTTTCTTTTGATCATATTATCCAACATATACGAAACCAAAAATCTTAACACACCGCTTTCCCCTTCAGGTTTCTCTCTTGCAGTATTCTACTAATTCCTGTAGCTCATAATGAAGACATTTATTTTAAAGAGGCTGTCAATAAATCAGTAGTTTAGTGTCCTCAGGAGAGGCAGATGGATGACAGAACATTAGTCCTCAAAGCCTCTGCCCAGTTCATGAAGGTTCAGTTTACCATAGTCATGGAACTTACAGCAGCGGTTTACCTTGTTTTATCTCAAATTCTACCAGGTAGGACCACTTCCTAACAAGTAATAGTTTCAATTTGAAATGCATAAATAAAATAACCTGGTCCAAATGATTTAGGTTGTTCAAAAGAAATAAAATTTAGGAAAAAAGAAATAATGGAAATCAGTCCCTTCTTAATATGTGGATGTTGATGAAGTCTTTGTGGGTTTATATATTGCATAAAATTTTATATGTGATATATATTCTCCACAATATTCTCTGCTATATTCTCCACAAGTGCAGCTGCCACAGGCAAAAAAAGGTTGGTTGTGTACAATTGTCTAAGAAATAATTTAATATACACAAGTATTCTAAACAGGCAGCTTCTCAATGGGCAAAGACAGGCACTGTCACTATGAGAAGTCTGTGTGAACTTTCCAAGCTTCAACATAAGTAATCATCTCAGCAGTGAAAAATCATGACCTAATCAAATTTCCCGTGCCAACTCAGTCTTTTGTAGCTGTAGAAATGAACACTTTTTTCTGTAAATGCCACAAAACAAACAAGAATATGAAACAAAGAAATTTACACAGGAAGACTTCCCGTATTTGATATGTACTTCAAATAAATCAAGACATCCCATTAAAAATATTTTTTTAAAAAAGATGACTTCTACTGAAGTTATTTGAAAAAACACTCTTCAGTGGATCTAACCTATGGCAGCATAAATTACTCATGTGAAACATATAAATTACAGTGATCAAATCATATGGGATATATCATGTTTTGGTGACCATATTTAGATACTTAGAATCATGATAAGGAATAAACACTCAAGACACCACATACACCA
>JAVJGJ010000060.1:18132915-18156325 GCA_035590215.1 Microhierax caerulescens
CCCCCCCCCCCCCCCCCCCCCCCCCCCCCCCCCCCCCCCCCCCCCCCCCCCCCCCCCCCCCCCCCCCCCCCCCGCAATGCTCAGCAATTCACATTAAAATATGCATAGCAATGCATGCAGCAGTCCTTGTCTTTGTTGGGCTTTACTCCTATAGATGAAGGCTATAAAGTGGAATAAGGATGGTGAAAGCTGCTGTGTTAATGAACAATTCAAACCAAGTGCATGTCAACTTAATCAAAACTCTGTAAGAGCCAGCTCCTCCTCTTCACAACTGATTTTATAAACAAAAAAGAAGGCAAATTCCACCATTAAGTTTTCCCACATTTATGAATTAACTTGATAGCATTTTAATTAGACAAGATTACGAGCATCTCACAACAGACTAGTT
This sequence comes from Microhierax caerulescens, assembly GCA_035590215.1. Taxonomy (NCBI): domain Eukaryota; kingdom Metazoa; phylum Chordata; class Aves; order Falconiformes; family Falconidae; genus Microhierax; species Microhierax caerulescens. The sequence goes on from JAVJGJ010000060.1 coordinate 18,133,304, forward strand.
AATGGCTTGTTAATTAGGAATTGCAAGGCACGATTTCTGACCTGCTAAACAAGATCCTTGAGCTCAAATTAAAAGGACTTGTTCTCTCATTGAATGGATTGCTAGGCCTCATGCAGAGGCCCTAATGAAACAGCCATAATAGAGAACAAGGCTTGCCTTCCACCACAATCAGTGTTCCCTTTGTGCCTTTTCTAAATCACTAACAAGGAATTAACACACTCCAACATGCATGCTCATCAGACCCTTATTCTTCTTGCTACTATGACCCCAATTTGAATATAAAATATTCTGCTTAAAGAAACAAAAAAAAAACCCACAAAACCCCCACCTGTTAGTTTCTTCAACTAACTCGATTAAAACACTAACTTTTTTTTCTTTTTTTTTTTTTTGTAAAGTAGGGAAGAGGACCTGAACCTGTTTTTACAGTGAAACATCGGAATACTCGAGTTGTGAAATTAAACAATGAGTGATGGTATCTTTTGTATTCAAAGTACTAGCTACCACATTGTGAGGTCTACAGAAAAAATAAATTAGTGTATTATCCAGCTTTCCTTTCTGTTTAAGGTTTATGGAATCATTAGCACGACTTAGGAGACTTAGCAAGCACTGTTTTTCTTTAGGAATAAAATGTTCTTTACTCACACTGACAAATGTGGTTCCTAACTAAAACAAGAGGGCAATACATGAACATAAAAGTAAAAAAGTTACACATGAGAAGCTTAAAGCAAGGAAGGTATACTTCTAGTTAAGTCAGATACATCAGAGGTAATTTTTAATATTTGTTAGGGTCTGAAACTGTGTGAGGGCACACTGGGGCAAGGCAGGTTGAAAGGAATAATGAAAGCAACAAACTCATACAAACTATTTACATTAATATATAATTATCCAGAATTCTTAGAGAGTAAATAAGGTGTTGGCATCAAAAGTCTATGTTAGCACCTCTATGTACCTGGAATAGCGTGAATGTTATCAAACAATTTTCCTTAATATTTGATTTGCTTTTTTAAAAATATAGTTGCTTCTAAATTTATATTAGAGAGATAGCCAATGCGATACTTTCTACAAAGGCATTTTCTAGGTTTTTAATAATGCCTCTGACACATGGGCCACATCCTCAGAAAGATTTACCGACTATCACCTAGAACACAATTATTTTTACTGAAATGCAGACTACTAGCCTTTTGAAGCTCAACATTTTTTCTGCAAAATGAGACAAAAGTGGTTTTATGCCCTCATGCAGATCTTCTGGTACTACCCAATCATGTTACCAAGGAAAAAATGCATGCAGATCACCTACGCTTTGATTCCTACCACTGTAATTACTCATCTTAACACAGCCTTCCCCATTTTCCCTGTGTGGATTTCTTTACTAATGCAAAATGATGCACAACAGCATTATATTAAACAAACATCACCAACCAGTCTAGAAAGATAAAAAAATGAGCATTTGAGAAAGTAAGTTCAAGTAAATCAGAGGGGTTTTGTTTGTTTGGAGTTTGTTTTGTTTTTAAACCAATCTCATTTCACAAGATAGAGCCTTTGGATAAGCAAGCAAATAAAGCAGGGATTGCAAAACAATTTTGTAGAGAACACATTTCAGAAGATACCTCCTTTCACTGTGTGCGAGAGTATTTCCTGCACAAATACACACTTCCCTAAGGACAGTTTTCCAGTTTTCTTTGAAGTAATCGGGTCTCTGCTCTCCACACTGGCACCGGACACACAATTACCCAGATAACTTATCTAGTGTGGCTTTATTCATATTAGCTTTAAGAGGGGGTTGTGAGCACAATACCTCAGTGACTGAAAGTGTAGGGGGTAATTTCCCGGACCTCTTGTCCTCATTATCTTTTAAAACTCTTTCCTTCCTTCCTTCAGACAAAATTCTCTTGTGTCCTGAAATATCCCATTTGCAAAAGCAAAAGCACTATCCCTGCATCAGCATTAGAGTAATTAAGCTGTCCTTCCTGTCCTCTGCCTCTGCTTAGCAGATGGCAGCCTGGTATTCCACACAGAGCTGAGCATCTGCACCCCTGTCCTTGAATAAACCACTTACTGAATAGAAATGGAAAACAAAATCACTCCTAAAAACAGAGCTGCATCACAGCTTGGTTTAAGCCATGCACCTAATACATTTTCAAGTTGTTTGGCAATCACACCTCCTGCTTATGAAAAATGCATGTTTTCCACCACCTTAAAGATCACCTTAACAAAGCAATTACACAATACTAAGGGTTTTTTAAATGTCTAGTTACTCATTTTTATTCCAACTATCCATTCCCTTTTATATAGGAATTTATTAATCGTTTCAGAGACAAGGATAAACCCATTCATAGCTATTTCAGCATATTTTAGAGTTTGAGTATACTTTTCTTATTACAGGAGATCAAGGGGTGAAAGAAGAATGGATTTTACCATTCAGCCAATATTTGTTCTAGAAGATTAGCTTAATTACAATGAAGTATCACTTATTCTACTCCAAAATACATGCAAGCCAGTAAAGTCCCAAGAATTTGGGGATCTGGACAAGAGTTGTCTCTGGTGAAAAGTTCAACTCTGTAAGCCTCCAGGATTTTGTTGTATGTCCGTCCTTCCCTGCCAAGCACACACGTGGAATAGAGCAGGCAGAAGCTCCTGCCAAGGACAGGGGGATTCCAGACAGCAGTATGGAGGCCCCAGGTTTTAAAGTCCATTCCTAACTTCAAAATCTGCTCACTGGAACAATCAGACAAGGATGTGTTGGAAGAACACTCAGTCCCAAAAATGAGATGATGAGGCAAAAGCATTTTTCCCCAAGCGTGCCTGTTTACAATATGCATTTATATGCCGGTATGCTCCGACGCAGCCCTGGTTATGAACCATTCAAATTCAACAGTCTTTGCAAAGACATTCAAGTTCTTACCACATACAAGTACTTAAGTAGTATTTAAATCAAACTGCTTACCTTCTGCTTTCATGTAATGCACGGAGTATGCAATCACTTTGTCTGAATTATACAGTGGCCTCTCCCAGGCCAGCAGGATTGCCGAGCTTGACATCGTTTCAGCGTGGACATTGTAAGGTGCACTGGGTCTGTCTTCTGACATAACTACAGTAAGCCTGGCCCTGGAGAGAATAGATCCCTGGCTATTCTCCGCCATGCACTGATAAATGGCATCGTCTTCAGGGATGATCTGGTTAATCACCAATTTACTGAATCCAAAAGGAAGAAAAAGGGGGAAAAAAGCTCACACCTTGGATAAACTTAGCTCTACATAATGCAACAACAGTGTTCAAAAAACAGGCAGATGTGGTGCTAGGAGGCATGGTTTAGTGGTGGACTTGGCAGTTCTGGGTTAACGGTTGGACTTGATCTTATCTTAAAGGTCTTTTCCAACCTGAATGATTCTATCATTCATGAGTTTAGCATAATTGCCGTATGTGCCACAAACTCTTCTATTAGAAGTGGACGTGCAGCTGTGAAATTTAGCAACTTGAAGTGTTCCTCAAAACCTGCCACGTTTATGTTTATGCCTGAAAACCAGGCACAGTGAAAACAAACCCGTAAATCTATTCCTCATCTGCAAAAAGCAGAACCTTAGGGTTGTAATTTCTTAACCAACTCTTTAATATGAGCTCCTCATCCACAGAAGTAGTGAAATAGAGCCTCAAACAACTAGCACAATTCTGGTCTCTGCTACACTGCTGTAAATCTAGAGCAACTCTGTGGTGAAAGCCTTCAGTTCCCTCTCCCAGGTAAGGTAGTGATCACAAAGGCTTTGCTGAAGATTTTAGGTATTGACTAATCTGCATTCCTTCTGCCAAAGACATGTCCAGAACTATATTTCATGTCCAATTTCATGTTTACTTGAGTTGTATCTTGCTTGGCTATATTTAGTGACTGGAATTTCATCCTCTGGAAATACAGGACCGGCACAGCTCTCACATAGCAATTGTAATCATACCTGTTGTACATTTTTATTCTACCATTGGAGTGTATTCTCCTTCCATTTTTTAACCACGAAATTTTGGGGGCAGGATTTCCTTCCGCCTGACAAGCAAAACGAGCAGTACCAGCTCTAGGCCTTGTTAAACTTTCCGGCCATTCCACAAATGAAGGTGGAGCTACAGAAAAATAACAAGTAGGTGGGGGGAAGAGAAAAAAAAAATAAAAACCTAAGCCCCTGCAAATATGACAGCCAGAATAATAATGAATTTTCCACACACAAAACTCTCCCCTCAGGGCAGTCAAATACATATACCTACATAGAAAGGATGTTCCATGTAAACAAAGTACATTTGTTTAAAGGTGCATACTATCTGCAGAGATAGCAACATTTCTACACATTTTTGTTCATGCATTTATAACTATAAATAAATCAAACTCCAGCCTATGACACACTGCTCATGAAGCGTACATACATATGACATATTTTCACTTTGTTATGCAATTCTTTTCTGTGCTGAAAGCCTGTCTTCTCACAGCAAACACTGCACCTGGGCATCTCCAAGTGCAATTGAATTCTAGTTTATAACTCAGACGTTGAGTATCTCATACTTCTCAACTAAGCCAACAGACAGAAGGCAGCAGCCACAGTTCTGTGATCCACTTCATCTCTGCAGTCTCCATACAGCCCTCAGTGCACTACACTCGAGATAAAAATTCAGCCCAGCACACAGCACAGGTCAAGAAAGGCAGACAGACATGGGATGTTGAAACACACTGTGGAAGTCAAAGCAGGCTCACCCAGCACAGTGAGAGTTGCCATTGCTACCGTGAAGTTTCGTGTGCCTGGAATAGTGGCTCGACAGGCATACACGCCTGCATGCTGCACCTTTACATCAGAGATCATGAGGTTCCCATTGCCAAGGACACGGGTGTTGAAGACATCAATGGACTTATGGTCTGTTTGAGAGAGCAGGAGAAGCATGGTTACAAGGCTGTTCAATGTACCTACGTAACTTATCTGAACAGGGTGGCCTAGGCAGTAAGGGTGTAGATTAGAGTCAGAAGTCAAAGCATACAAAGAGAAATCACTGGTGAGCTTTCAGAGGTTTCCATTTTGCATTTGCTTTGCTCTTCACTAGTTAGCTAACCATGCAGATAGTTGGGTCTCATCAATTGGCAAGTGGTTTATATCTGAAATTCACCATCAAAGCTAAACAATTAATGCCATTTTCCCAGTGTCCCCAGCTGCTCTGCATTATGACTCAGTTTGTCACTACCAATAATCTACATCGCTTTTACAGAGATCATTTAGCACCTTCTGAATTATGCTGGGGATAAAATGAGTATATTTGATTACCATATATTTTCTTCTATTTTCACAACAAATGCTCTATGACTCTTAGGTAACTTTTGTTTTACTTGTTCGTCTGTAAGAGCCACTGAGTCAACCAGGAAAGATATGTTTATTTCTCCCACTTTCACAAATAAAAACGCAGGAAAACCTTTCATGATTTGCTTCTACGGGTACAGTCCTGACTTTCACTTTTAAGTACATGTCAGAATAAAAACAGAGGTAACTTCCATGGAAAAATGTGATGCACTGATAAATATTATTGTTACTATTGCATTCCCTCTCTTCTCCCCTTCCAGGCAGACTACTTGGGGGTTGACTATACCTATCTATAGTGCAAGCAGCCCCTTAACACAAGGTCCAAACCACATTCACATAGAGCATCTCAGAAGAAGAGAGGGAGAAACATTCACAAGATTGTTTCATAAGATACAACCACCCCAACCTGCCCTAACTCACTACTGATTCTAGTCTGAGTCACAGACCCCTGGAGGTCACCACCCTACCCAGCACCTTGCCCACCCCATGCTGGGGGCAGTGCAGGATTGACAGCAGAAGCAGGGAGTCCAAAGCCTCAGAAAACCTCAGGGCTTCTTAACAACAGTATGGCAGCATGCAACTAAAAGCGTTTCACCTATCCTGCACTAACCTACTAATCGTTACTTACTACATGAAGCCGCAGAACAGTAACCTAATTGCTGAAATCCTTTCTTTCCGGTTTCACTTCCTCTCCACAGGCTGAAGGTCATATGCTGTAATTTCAAGACTTACCTAACCGGCTCCATGAGATGATTGGCTTTGGATTCCCTGTGGCTACACACTCCAGTATGACAGTTTGATGAAGAGATGCCGTAATGTTTTGAGGACCAGCTATTATAGATGGCTTGTGAAAAGGCTTCAAGTTTGAGGCTTTGGAGGGAAAAAAAATAATTTAAAAAATATTTTAAAAAACATCAAAGAAAGTGAGAACAAGTCACCAAAACCTGAATTAAATATGACACAAAATGTGATTTCTTTTTTAAAGGATCCTTAAAACTAAATTTACACCAAAGCCTTATTTCAGTAATTGTGGAAACTTACACTTAACAGTATTTTAGCCACAAGATACAGGCAAGCAAAATTATTATTTGGGCAAGTGGTTCAGAGGACAGTTACAGCTCTTCAACGCATGTTTCTTTGCTATAATGTAAAAAAAGAATATAATGCCATCGAAAAAAAAATCTCACATGGTGAGTACCTGGAATAACACTCAGCACTGCCTCACTGCTTTTACGTCTATTGGCTATCGTTGTGGCAACACATCGGTAATTCCCAGCATCCTTCAGTTCAACTCCATAGATCTGAAGAACTCCCGTAGGTAGAGCAGTTATCCTGTCACAGAAATCAAAAAAAGAAATTTAAATAAATGTGCAACCAGTGAACACCATCATGGAATTAACTACTTGATTTACAGGCAGCTATTGTTACACTGACCTGGGAACATCATGCTGGAGACTCAAAAACATTCTCTATACATGACTCACGCCACGTTTCTGAACTACAGGTGAGATTACCCCTAGCACCAGGATGAGAGCAGAGGAATTCACTTTCAACAAGCAGATCCTTCTCACCCTCAGAAGCAACCATCCCAACTTCCTTTAGCCAACTACTGCATCCATACTATTCCGACTGGCTGATTTTTGGCAGCAATTTCTGATATACCGGCATAACTGGTGTACAGTTTCCAGAAATTTCCAGAAACCCTCCAGTGGTTTGAATTTTCATGTTTCTCTTTTTACCTCCCTTTGCAAGCTATGTACCTTAGACGTAAAACAAAAGTTACGTGTTGAGAAGGATGGAAGTATGTTCAAGAATACAATCTGGACAGGGAAAGAATCTAACAGGGAGCAGGCTGCATACTTCAAGTTAATAAATTCAAGAGAAGTCCCCCTGTGCAGAATTTCTCTAGTGTGAAGTGTTTTAACTCAATTTTATGTACACATAATTATGTATTGTTCCTCTAAAGAAAATCAGGTCCAGCATCAATTCTTCTGTGAAAGCAATCCTGCTAGTTCAAACCACCCCCACAGCCAAAGTCCAATTATTCTGTATCCCACAGCAACTCCCACTCCCAAGGATGACTTGCATACAGAATCCACCAGTAACAATTCATACATCAATGATTCTGTGTAGACAACAGCAGGTGACTCTGGTCTCTGCTCCTAACACTTACTTAAAATTGATTAACTATTACTAGCTATTGTAGACATACTATATACATTGAACCTTTTTTATGTAACGGCATTGCAAGTATTCAGATTTTCTTCTTGTAGCAGGCTCAAAATTATCACAGAAAATAAATGACATTCTAAAATGCGTAACTCTACATACCTGTCCATGACTAAAGGTAAAGTTGTTCGATTCACTTCCCATGTCACAGTGGCAGGAGGATTTGCTGTTATCTTACAGGCAAATCGAGCTACTCCACCTTCTTGGACCTCAGTTGAAAGTGGCTGGACTTCAAATGCAGAAATGGCTAAAAATAAGAGAACACAGAATTAAAAGGACTAAAGCAAGGAAAAATTCCTGGTTCCAAATCATAGATCAACTTGCAAAAATACACAGAAATACTTCAAATAGTCCTCTTTTCTACATGCAAAAGAAGATGAGCCTAATTACCTTATCAACTTTGCACAACAGCATGGTCTCATTGTTCAAAGGTTTACTTAAAATAACTTTGCTTTAACCTAATTCAGTATAATAATGTTTCAATGAATATGACATTCTCAAATAGAACTAAGCACACAAACTGACTGGCATGCAGCTGGCAAGCTTATTAATTAACTAATGAAGTTCATGTCAATTCAACTAGTTTAGTATTGGCCCTACTATGCTTTTAAAAAAAAAAAAATAAAATTGACTGACATAGAAAATTTCCAAAACAACATTTAGTTCCTGACAATCATATTTTAGTCTTTCAATAATAGTCACTTTCATAAAAACATCTGCAGAGTTGCACAAGTTTATGTTTGATAAGAGAAAGGAATAAACCCAAAAAATATCTCAATATAAATTTCATCACGTAAAACCACTTCCATCCCAACAGTCCAAGCGGTCACCAAGTAGATGCCTGATGCATAGCGTCAATATAATTTTGAGCATTTACAACTTCAGGAGTTTACAGAATTGAGACAGCTGAAGTGGCAGATCATTATATACCTTCCAACTAACAGACACCTAAGAAGTTGATCAGTAGTTCGATTTCTCAGAAAATAAAAGCCAAAGGGAAAGGAATGCAAGACTAATTGCTTATCTACTGCTACTTACAACAAAACTAACAAAGAACAAGTCTTCAGAGGCAACTCTTTTTGGATACCTCACAACACAATTCCACACACATTTCCACCCCCTGTAACTGCAGAGGGAACCATCTCTGCATAAACTCAATGGTACTGATTTGAGGTTTTTTAAAAAATCAGATTTCAAATAAATTTATACTCTTGCATAAAATATACAGAAACATGATTTCAATAGATAAACCAATATTATTAAGTTACCCATCACTTAACATTCAAGTTTTGCTTTCAAAGAATTCCTGTTTTACTTGTTTATTAATCGAAATGGGTTTCATCCTATTTAACATGTTCGCAATGCCCTTCTGCATAGAAAACACATCCAGTACTGATGCACACGAAGCCATCTAATGAATGTTCCTCCCCCTCATCATTTTAGTACTGTTGCATAGCATCAATAGATTGATATTGGAGTGTGAAGGAAATACAACATTACCTGGTTGCTTTTCCCTCCATGCACAAATTAACTCCTAACATGGGCCTAACTACATAACTTAAAGATTCCTATTACTAGTATACCAATTTCACTTCCTAGATCAGGATAAATATATTTTTTTTTCTTCACTGTGTTTCTGTAGTTGCATCAGCACTTCAGGAATGAGTGCTCCTAAATACACCAGCAGAGTGAACGTATTGCAGCTTTGTGAACAGACTTCCCAAAAATTGTAATTAACAAAACAATGGAACCACCTTGTACAGCAAAATCACCTGAAAGCCATTGTAGCTGCATGATGCAAACACTGTGGCCATCGGAAACTAGGTCTGGCCCCTCAAACGTGATCCACACTCCCAGGGCACAAGCAGAGATGCTCCTGGTATCCGTTTTTATGACCAGTGGGTTCCCACAGCCCAGCACACCCTGCAGTCTGTTCCCTACACACCTTCACCTCAGGGAGAACTACCCTCTCTCACCAGCAGAATTTAACCCAGTTCTCTACATTCTGCTTTTTGTTCTTTCTTTCACTTTTGAGCACTACCAGGTTCAAGAACAAGCAAGCAAAACAAATCCCACAACTTGCATAAAGACGTTACAACAGAAGTCTTACATTTAAAACCTATGGGGGAGACAGGAAAACAGTTCTCTTCTTAAACAGGTTTTCTTTCAATTGCTAAGAAATCATTAGAAGAATAAAAAAGAGACTTAACAGTTCTTTGCCTACCTACAGAAGCTCAGCTTCACAGAACAGAAAGATTCAGTACAAGTCAAATAATTTGCACATACCCCGGGTTGTTCCCATAACTCTAAATTTTCTGGATTTGCTTTCTGCTGCATTTGATGCAGCCTGACTCTCCTGTGGTTTTCCACCGCGGAAGGGGTCGGGGCGGGCAGGAAGGCATCCAGGCTTGTCTGTCTTCCTCCCTTCCCTCCTTCTCCGTTCTAATTTCTCCCTACACTGATTATGTGTGCTCACCTGGAGTCAGAATACTATTTCTCTAGTGCTATTCTTAACAGATTTTCTAACAGGAAACATACTGCTTTGCATTCGTTGTTTATTTACTGAAAGTATGATGTAGCAAACCAGGCAAGTCTGCTTAGCTTTCATTATAAAATCTCTAGGAATGCAATAAAGGCATAGATAAGAAGAACACAAATCAACGTGACATGAGTTTCAGAGCTATCACGTAGCAGAGCTGCACCACACAGACAGCGGCATAAGAAAGGACCATTTTAACAAGGCAAAAAGGTAATTACACAGTCTTAGCAAAGCAAAGCTCTAACCTTTAGAAGTTTAATCTCCATAGGAACAATAAAATCACATCCAGAATTTTCTTATTTTGGTACAATTATTTAAAGGGACAGAGTGAGACAACAGAAACACAGTATTTGGTTTTCATTTATGTATGTAAAAAAGTTATCTCCATGCATCCAGCACATTACAGCTGAAAATTAAAGACAGAAGTGAGACTCTCAAGAACTACAGAAGAAACTGAGAAAATTAGTATTTCACAGAACACAAAATGTCATCATGATAGCAAGCAGGAAAAGATTCAGCTATACTATTTAGAAAATCCAATGCTAGATGTTTATTTATTTATTTATAAATATATTCAATAGTTGTTAAGCTGATATTTAAAGAACATCTTGCCAGCTGTGCAGGAACAATATATTTCCTCAGAAAATTAATCTTTAAAGATAGCAAAATCAGAACTATAGAGGAGTCCACAAAATCTTCAGAAAAACTCACTGACATCACTAAATGTGGTTTTCAAAACAAAAAATTCCTGCTTATCTCCCATCTAAATTTATACGTTATCAGTTTAGCTCAATACTTGCTCCTTCTGTATCTTGTTTCTTTATGCAAAGCTCTGGTTTCTTCTTAATTCTGACTTTATTTGTTCCAGTAAAATCTGTTTTTACAAGTCTATTGCTGTCTCGTGAAACCTGACCTCTTTGTAACAGGCTTGTTTTCATGGCAAGCGCTGATACCAACTCAGAACCCCAAGAACAAGTCATTAAAGCAGTGCTGTTAAGAGGCCAGAGCTCTATAAAATGGATAAGAAACAAAGTCTCAAGAGACATACGTTGTTCCTGAAAACAACCCTGCAAAATGCAATAAATGTAAGTGCCTTTTTATTTGAGTTTTCCCCCTCTTCTCCAGGCTATTTAATCATTTTGTTCCCAGATTTATAGCCAAAAGAAAACAATTAATGTTACTCCAAGAAGCTGATGCTCCCACCCTTTTTGACTTGCAAGATACCAAACGCTGCTTGCAGAAGAAGGAAACAATAGCTAGAAACTGTATTTACTTTTATAATTCCTGCAATTTATGTGATGGGAACATGTGCTTGTATAGTTACTTCTCAGTATGAATAGCTTTGATGGCACAGTGCTGTCCAATAAACTTACCTATGCAGACAGAAGTCAGAGTTCAGTTCTGGTATGAGTTCCCTCACCTAGCACTGAAACAAACACCCACAAACTCAAAACCCAAATGATTACTTGCAGACACATGCTGATTAAATCTTACAGAAACACTGCTGGTGTCTTCTGCACCATACACAGAATAAATACCATCCTGAATGCATGCAAAAAAATATTATGCACCTAAACAGGTTTGCATAGATTTAACTATTAAGGTACTGAAACGTAAAGCTTAAGCAGCTCAACCTTCACACCTCTTGTTTGTTTTTTTTTAAATACAGCAGCAGTCCTTCACTCAATAAAAACAAAATAAAAGAGAAACAAACAAACAAAAAGGAAACACTACAAACCTACTTCATTCACTCCCGAAATGAAGTCCAGCAGCTCATTCAAACACAAGTCCAGGCAACTTGTTCCTTGACATGCTGCACTTTCTACTCACATGCTTTGTGTCATTAAGTGATTTTCTGAATGAGCTTTCTTAGGAGGCAAAAGAAATTCCAACGACCTACTACATGTTTATTATCCTTAAGGCTTGCTGTTTCCATCACAGCTGAGACTAGCCCAAGACTGGACTGCAACTGTATAATAAACAAACTGAAAGAATGGAAGAAAAAAACCCTGAACTGAAACAGTAGTGCAGAATTGGGTTTCATCTAACCAGAATACCACAAATATTGAGAAACTCTCCAGCACACCATACTGGCCACTCAAGTGCTTCCCAAGAGATAATGGCCACTCAGATAGAAGAACTGCTCAGGTGGAAAGAACAAAAGTGCATAATGCCATTTGTAGAACTTAGGTGTTAATGCTACTGAGAATTACACAATAACCCTAACCCTTCAAATGAAACCAAGAACTTTTTCCTTTTTTTTTTTTTTTTTTTTTTTTTAATTCTCAGGTGAAGAGGTTTCACTTGAGAAAAACAAACTTGTATGTTAAAGAACAGCTATATGTCTTTTTCCAAAGAAATTTATTTCAGGACAGCACATGACAAAATCTTGGATTTTCTCTTCTTGATCTAGTTTTCATGATGCGCTCTCTCTTGAAACAGTATTTAAAAATGCAACAAATATACACGTGTTAATTTTTAGTACCAAAGCCAACTTGCATGTTTTCCTGAAGTTTAGTGTGATTTCTCAGTCCTTGCAGGAATGAGGCTTAAAAGAGATTATGCAAGGAGTTCTGCCATGCCCTTTTGCTATATCAACACAATTTCCAAATGATTTGCTACTCAAATAGTACACACTGGTCTGGATCTGGGTTGGGAATAACCTTAACGTGAATACTGACAGAGTACTGGCAAGTCTACAGTCACATCACTACTCTCCCCATTTCCATTAAAGCAATTGGAATATGCAGAGCTGGAGCTGGCATCAAGTGATCTAATGGGTGGACCTTTGCTGAGTTTCCCAGATGCTAGTAACAATTTAATAAAGTATTTCAGAGCTCAAGTTCTGCTTAGTACATAAGCTTCAGAGGTGAATGTCACACAAATGAAGCAATATGGGTAAAGTTTTTCAGAACTGTACTGTGAAAGGGTTCTGAATGTGCTACTGCAAGCACAGCGATTTCTTACATTCACCCTTAAAATTTTCATTGTGTTGTTTGACCTAGAACTATTATTTTTAAAATGTGAGGCATAAAAATGAGAAATTTCAGGAGAAAACAGAACCTGACCTTTAAGGAAAGATTAAAAAAGCTGGGACCTGATTAGCTCTGGGAAAGGAACCAGAGAGAGAAGTGACAGTCTTACAAATATACAAGGGCGATATTAGAGAGGAAGGGGAGCTATGACTGCCATTAATCCATAAGAACAGAAATAGCAGGAGGAGGCTTTAGCTCTAGCATGGGAAGTCCAGGTGAGGTTGCTAAAGGGAAATATATTAGCAAGGAACAGGCAAGTACGGGAGGCAGTACAGTGCTAGCAAAAGATCCTGGGCTGTCACCTACCTGCCCAAGGGCAGGGACACGGCTCCTGCCACTCTCCCCACACCAAATGCTACAGCAAAGATCCTTTTACAAAGAAAATAATTTTGTCCTTCAAAAACAGCCGGAATCTATTAGTGTTTTGGGTTTTTTCCTCAGGCAAAAGACAATTCAAGTAGATCTCCATGAAGAGGCTCTTCAGTTTTCCAGGCCTCCATCCCACCCCCACTTTCTGTTTCATTCTTTGCTCTTCAGAGCTTTATCAGTGCAGCACATTTTACATTGATAGGCCCTAAAATCTGTGGAGATAAGATAATAAAGCTAGTACATAAACAAAAGGGTACCTAAGAAAGCCAGTGCCAGAGACTGTCCATCAGCAAAGGGTCCCAGCCTCACCTGGAACCACTGCTGCTGGATGAGGGTTGGTTTGTACACCTGCTGCTCAACAGCTGATGCGTTTCAGTAGGTTTATTAATATCCTTAACACATATCCATTCTTTCCTTTCAAGCTAAATGAGTCAATTAACTTCCTTCAGAGAAAAAAGCAACAAGATGGTCAACAGGTACAAAAGGTAGCCTCTGATGCCACAACAGCCATTCAACTACATTGGGAAGAGGAGGATAGCTCTAATGATTTCTTAAAACAAAAACATCAACCTACTTATTTAAAAAGATACATTCAGGATTTGAAAATGAGCTGGAGATCGGTTTTACAGCAACACAAACCTAAACTGCTCGGTCAAAAAAAACCCTGACTGCCTTTAACCAGTACAGGCTGTAGCCTACACATGAGTGCTTCTTTTTTAAAAAAGATATCCATGCAAACAGAACAAACATAAAGTGCATGGGAAAATCCAAACCTTTCAAAGTAAAATATTATTGCCCTTTTTATTTTTTAATTATGAATCAGGTTGTGTTTCAATTGAAAATCAATAGTTTTAAATAAATAAAAAAAAACACCCGTAAGTCAACTGTGTCATACAACATACAATGACCATAGTTCCACACTAAAGCATGGAACCCTAAACACACAAGGAAAATCTCTCCAGATAGCTGTAAAGTCTCACAGCACAGGATTTCTAGGATGCAGGTAGATGACAGCTCTTGAGGCATTTAAAATGCCACGTTTTTAGTAAGCTGCTAGGGAAGTAGCTATATACATGTGGAAGCACACAGTCTAAATGTCATCTAAAAGGACATGTATTTTGCTCAAGGCGTTGGGAACATGCTGCTCCTAGTTCACTAAGAAGTGTGGCTACAGGTCTGATTTAAACTATAACTTACATTCTAGATAAAAGACAAACACCTCCTTTGCATTATTATTTTAAGGCAATATAACATCCTCCCAATGAAGTCACCAAAGTACCAAGAATCTCCTAAATCATTCTGAACATCTTCAGTTACCACTAAATATGAATATAAAATAGTGGACATGCTCATATAAAATATGAGCATCAGAAAACTCCAAATTCTAGCCAGGACTGCTTTCAGGTTCCTGATCTGACCTGCCCTTACAATTCACTGTGTCATGATGCACTCAAAAAAATTTCAGTAACAGTTGGGCTGCTAGACCAAGACCATACATGTGGACCAGTGTAATGCCCTTGTAGTCTCCTCTCTGAATCTGTTTATTGTCTTTTTTTCCTACTTAAATTGTGAATTTCTTGGCAGAGGGGCTGCATTTTTTTCTGCATTTGCTCAACTGCAAGCAAATGCTGTCTTCTCTGTGTCTGAGACCATATCTCAGTTTACAACAATCTTAAATCCATTAACAAGGAAACTATATTTTTTTCTTCCCTCAGGTTCTCTTCCCTTTTTTTTTTTCTTTTGAAAGTATCCTTTTCAACTTTCTCTTCATTAACACATCTATTATTCAGCAGGAACATGTATTATTCAGCAGGAACATACTGAACATAGGTGCTACAGTTGATGAAAGGGATTATAATGCTTAGCTTTTCCTTATAGATTCCTGTTGCCATTTTTTGGTCCAAATTCTACCTGTTTCCATCAAAATGCCATGGATAATCAGGTAACTCCACATTACTGGCACTGCCTGCTCTGCAAAAACTCAGAACCTGTGGTGTTACAGGTCAGTGGGGAAGTGAGTAAGATCAAGACCATAAAAGAAAATTCCCAAAGTGTCATCCTGACTTCACCCAATGAATAAATTTCCTCTGTTTAAATAAAATAGTATTTTTAAAAATAAAAAAGGAGAAAGAGAATAAATTGGAAGAACTATTATAACTATGTTGAAGTCCCTGTTTGGATTACTGTAGTTAATGGGACCCCCTACACAGAAAAAGCACTTACTTTGCAGTGAGTACAAGTAGATCTGAAATTGTAAGTAATTCTGGAAAGCAACCAGTTGTTACACTAGAGGCATTGGTACAGCTGCAGCAGCAAATGAGATCAAGAGGAAATTGAATTTTACCAATATCCTGTGATCAGAGGAAGACAGCAGCACCATACTACAGAACGTGCACCATACTACAGAACATGCCTTCACAGAATTATGAGCTAAATATGAGGAACAAGCCATCTGACATCCTCTTCATAATATCCAGCACAACTGAAAGAAAACCAAAGACAAAGTATTAAAAGAACCAAACCCCACATACACTCAGTGGAGGAGGGGACTACTTGTTGGATTTTGCTTCTTGCAAAGTATTTGCCTATAATTGGTCCTTCTCTAACTCCAAGGATCAGACTCAATTTTATCTTATTTTGCTTTTATTTGAAATCCAACGGTGTATGTTAGCTTGGGATCAAAACATTAGTCCTGGAGTCTTCTTGACCACTCCAGCATCAGAAAGATTTGCTGCTGAACTACAGACCTCTGGTAGTTTAGCTCATGAATGGAAGCATCTGCAAAGACTTGATCCTCCTTCAGTCTCACTCATTGTCTGCACAGGTATTTTCCTTCTATTAATGACTATTGTTTAAGGGGAACAATAGAGTTTGAGATAGAACCAAGTTCCATCTGTAAAAGGAAGTGATACCATCCATAACACATTTGGCCCTTTCACGCACAAAGGAAAAGTGTCAGTTCATTCTGTTATAAGAGTAAAGAGAAAAAGACTGTAATTCAGACAACGTACTGGCAATAGCATTCTTGTAAATTACCAGAGATTTAACTCTTCTGATAAACTAGAAGTGTGGCTTTTTCCCTAAAGCCAGCTGTTATTTTTAATTTCTGCCAGAGTGGTTATGAAAATAAGCCTAACTAAACCACACTTTTTCTATATCCTTGCATTTGAAAAAATATTCTGAAATGGCATAGTTTTGTACTACTACTGCTTAAAACTTTAGTTTCATATACTTATTTTTAATTAACAACCAAAGGTGTATACAGTGCTGAAAGCCTGATACTTAAACTCAGTTGGAAAAAAATTAGTCTCCCCCCCAAAAAAATCAGAAGTATCACTACATAAATAAATAAAAATATCAAATAAATTATATGGGCTGGTGACATCACTGCAAGATATTAAGAACTCAGTGAAAATTCTGGGTAACACTGTGTCAGGTGCTTAAGTTTTCACACTAGAATTTTAAAATTGTCCTTTTTTTCCCCTCTGCATTAAACCCTGGCAGTAAATGCTATCACGCATTGATGTATTAATGAGCTGAGATGGCCTAAACAAAAAGCAACTGATAACAATAAAACAGCTAACCAATTGTCCTCTCCTTTTCCCCACATTCTAAAACAAGTGAGGGGATTGATGTGTCCATAAGCTCATCCTATGCCTCTGCTCAAATTAATGAATTCATAAATTAAGGCTCTCAAGAAGGTTGTTCTCACTTGTATGCTTATAAACACCTGTAGTACCACAGTACAAAAGGGAGGAGAATAATGACCAACCCTGTTCCAACTACTCACACTGCACATGCTGCATATTCCTGCATACTTGCAGGAGAGAAAAGCAGAGTATTGCACATCATCCTCAACTAATATATAAGGAAGTCTTGATTACAGGTTGAATCTCTAATAACAGTATCCACAATTTTAATGCCTTTGAACTAACCTGAGCCCAACCACACCTTCAGCCCCAGAAAGGCAGTGTGGACTGTAACTTCAACTACCGCCCTTAACATTTCAAACAAGCATTTCCAGACAATTTCACTTCCAAAGATAACATATGTTTAAAAGGATTACTGAACCAGTTCATCACAATTTTAAAATCCATACAGGTGTGTTTGTGTGTAAAGTATAACTGGGACAGTTAAAGAAATCACAGTCTTTAAGCCATGCCACTACACCTCACAGCTACCTTGGGAATAACTTTGCTAGAATGGCACCTTGTAGCCTCTAATCCAAAATTAAACCAAATCCTTTTAATGTGTAACAAGGAGATTGCTGCTATTAATCCCTGGCTTTTAATGAGATACCAACACTAAACTGTTAAGATATAATTTTAAAATCAGTATTTGCTTGAATCTTCTGGGAATGTGGTCACCCCTGTTAAAGGGCATCCATTTCACCTTTCTGTCATTTTCCAGCTTCATATTAGCTTTAATTTCTGCTTCTCCTTTGTTCTATCAAGCCAGTTACTAAGAATTCAGTCTTAGAAAGAAGACAGGATACAAACGTAAGATAAGATTACATGAAAGAAACACGCTATTTACCATTAGTATGACATTTATTTTCCCAATATGAAAAATAAAATCATTTTCCAGGATAACCTAGAGGTTGCATACCAAAAACAGAAGGGGAGGAAAAAAAAAGGATGCAATTCAGCTATTACATTACAAAAAATATTTATTTTAGGGAAGAAAGAGGGAAAAAGAAACAAAACAAGAGAGATGAAATCAGAAGTGTTACGTAAGTAAAAGGACTCCTCCAACCACAGTATCCTGTCAGGTTGAAAGCCCTTATTGCCAGGTGTACATTTTTTACTACAAACATTGCTAAAAGCAAGCTTTGGTTGGCACCTAAGGTAGTGTTTCTACATACAGGAATATTTCAGTACTTTTCAGGTTCTTTGTTAACACCTTTCTCCAGAAACATCTGAACATGCAGGTGAGTGTTTTCACAAGACAAAAAGCCCATGTATCTAGAGAAGAACTACTGTGCTGGGAGGATGGAAACTGTACAGAAAAATCTAACTGCAAATTCAGCCCTAAATCTACACTGCCAATATCTCAGAAAAATCACGAGGATCTCCTCGAGAACATTTTTGGAAAACACCTCTATAATCAACCCAAGTGATAGTGAAACTACCTTTAAAGAAATGCTTATACCTTGGACTTACTAAAAGGAGAGGAAGAAAAAACCTTCCCTTTAGCAACTAAGAAAAAGGTTTAAGTTCAAATTCATAAAAACTTCTTTCCATGAAAAATTCTAGTTCTAGACAAAAATGTAAGTCTGGGTATGGTAATGAGTCATGTTTCCTTTAGTCTACACTGAAATGAAAAGTAGTCACAGAAGTGCAAATAATGCTCCCTTTTTTAATAAGCTCTCTCTATGTTGTTCAGAAACATACATAACAAACCCCCCCCAGCCTGCTGTGTACACTGGAAATATCTGCAAGCAGGGTTAACATTTAGCCTTTCACCATGCTATTTGTGAAACAGATTACACTGTGTATTTTCACACATACTTCTTAAGTTAAACATATTTCCAGGATAAACCTAATACACCAATTATCTCTTCTTAAAATGAAACCAAAAAATAAAGGAATGTTCCTGTATGACTTTACCAATATGAAGAAATTCTTACATTGTCATAGTATGAACACCATAGCAGCGGCCTGGAACACAATAGTTCAGAATTGTATTGAAAAAGGAGTCCAGTCTCAGACTATTACCATAGAGAATTAAAATTAAATGATAGAGAGGTTAAATGAGACTGAAACTGCTGCATTGATTTGACACTACCAATAATTGATATGGGAAATCTATTAATGTCTCTATCCCAAGATTTTTCTTAACCATTTGCCATTCAGAATCTCCTAGCAGGCATTTTAACATTTTAAAGAAGGTGGATTGGAATTACAGCTTGTACAGTATGCAATCATATTCTACTGGGATTGTTATTCTCTTGCTTCAGAAAACCCTGCAGAGTGGGAAATTGCAGAGCTGCATTTTTAGGAGTCACTAGCTTAGCACTACAGCTTGGGTTCCTCTTCCCTTCTTACCATTTTTTTCTCCCTAAGCCAAAGGACTGATTTTATCGAAATGGGATGACACTTTGGGAGCTACCGGCATAGCTTACTGGCATCCAAGCACTTTATGTTCACAGAAACAGATCGCTCGAGCACCAGACATTTAAGACTGCTGACACATATATCTTCTACTTTTTTTTTTTTTTCCAACCTGTTGACCAGTAGGAGTCTTATCCTTGATTTCAATAGCGTTTGAGTCAGGACCTTACCTTAGAGAGATAAGAGACCCTTTATTGAGTAAATACTGTGCCTCCTCAATTCTCTAACTGACGTGTGTGTTCCTCCATATACTCCACTCTGGCATATATTACTTTGTTGGGATCAAGGAAAGAAGGAAGACTGGAAGGGAAAGAAGTTGCTCTAGTTTGTTTTACTAATGTTTATCAAAACAAATTCTATGAGTGTGGAATATGCCAATAATTCAACTGAAAACGCAACCCTAACAATAAGCAAAGTAATATAATTTTTTTTAAGCTCCAAATATTGCAAAAAACTAACAAGATCAGAAACCTCATTTCTACAGTGTGAAAGACATGTAAGCACACAGAGTGAACCAGGTTTGGCCAGGAAATTTGACATTCCCTATAGACAAAACTGATCCCTTACACCACGAGCTTCTCACATTTCAGTTCACAGAATAGTATTGGCAGGTTGTAGGCGAAGAGCAAACCCTTCTGAAGCGTTAGTCTGTGAGACCCTCTCAAAACCACATTTTGAGTTTTGGAGGGACCAGAAACTGCTCTGCACGTAGTAGGTAACAGAAAGCTTTCACTGATAAATACCAAGGAGATCCCAGATGAGGTACTGAGTGAGGATTTCAATCACCTGTCCTTTCTGCTGTTCTCAATTCATTACCTCTGCTCTGGACAAATCTTCTTCAGGGCCCTGACTGCTAAGCTAAAGGGTGAACTCCATTGCAGAGCTTACTGCAGTTTCGCCTTCAACAAACTGCCAGTCAATTACACCTGGGAAGCAGTCTGCTCTGCTAAAACTTATGGTCACGTTATTGAAAAAACATTTATTTCTATAGCCTACAATATACTTAGCTCCACCACTAAAACTAAATAGAGGGAGGTGCAATAGAGAAAGGCATGAAAAAAGGAAGAAACAACAATACATTTTAATTTTTCCTTTCCTCTCATATTCTTGCCAACATGCTGACAGATATCTAAGTGTAATTTTTAGACAATGATTTCCAAACCAAGATGCAGATCACTAGGAATTATTCTCCATTCTCTGATAAAAAGGGAAAAAAGGAAATCATTAGCTTCATATATAAGTCACACTTAAAATACAATGCAAAACAGTTTCTTTATGCATTAAAAGCTTTGCACAGAAACCTCTATGATTGTTGCCCCTACCAAAAAAAAAAAAAAAAAAAAAAAAAAAGGGTAGCATTTGCCCTGTCACAAACTAGCCACTACTTTTCTGGTACTGAAGAATGCTATAATCTAAAGGCAATGAAATGGAGAAGCAAAGAGGTCAACAGCCTGAGCACCCTTGAACAAAAGTTCCCTTGGAGATGTCAGCTGCAATCTCATTTGTTTCCTCTAACACTTTCAGGTCCCCTTGCTCCTTTCTTTACAGCTCCTAATTCAGTGGCTGACAAATGATCACTTTAAAAATCTCTGTACAGGAATAACCAAGTCTGAATACATCCACTGAAGATCACTAAACTCTACACCATTTGGGTTTCAACTAGATTCTGTAAAAGTGTTTCTGGCCACACACCGATAAGACTTTTCACAACCAGATTCTCAAAGTTAAGACCAGTCTGAAGTTTCATATGTAGTATTTCTCTTCCTGGAAACTTGGAAGTCAATTCTGGACTAGTTTTTAGGGAAACACACTCATTTATTCTTTCTCTCCTACAGTATCCTCTTATTCCTTCTTTCTTACAGTATCCTCAGAAAGTAAAGTACATTCTCTTCTCCACATGCAGAATGTGAACTACCACAAGCAAGTTTTCGATGTATCCCAGTGCAGAAAGTCAAGAGAAGAGGACAACACAAAAGGGCGCACGCTGAAGACAGTTGACAGGAAAGAAGAGGAAACTTGACAAGA
Organism: Microhierax caerulescens; assembly: GCA_035590215.1. Lineage (NCBI taxonomy): Eukaryota > Metazoa > Chordata > Aves > Falconiformes > Falconidae > Microhierax > Microhierax caerulescens. The sequence continues at coordinate 18,154,932 of JAVJGJ010000060.1, forward strand.
TAAGGACAAATTCCCCCCTACCAGGAAAAAACTGAGATTTATTTATTTATGCCTTTTCCTTGTATGTCCTGACTTACCCAAGTTTGTTTTTGTCTTCATTTAGAAGCTCTTTAGAAGTGTCTGAGTACAGTCTCTCAAAAACAGAATTATCACCTTTGGCTGCTAAAAAAAAAAACAAAAAAAAAAACCGCAGAAAAAAGGACAAATGAGGCACATGGTTCTGGAACAGCCTCCCTTTGGTGAGGCAGTTTTGGAAATGCAACCTCTTCCCACATGCATGGCCACATCACTGAAGGCAGAAGCCCTACCACTGATACCACTACTCTGTTCAGAACTGTTCAGTCCTGTAGATGTTTGTTTTCTAGGCACAGGACACATCAAATGGCACATCAGGCTCTCAACATTTAAACATATGGCTGGCTGTCTAAGCTTTCCTTCTTGGGTAAAACTGTGAATTCAAAATTATTATAATAAGCATCACAATACACAAAGAATCTGTATGATACCAATACATTTTTTCAAGGATAAAAGCAATCATTTCATCTCAGGATATATTGTACTTTATGAAAGATGCTCTTTCCTGTTGCTAAATAGGCAGCATATGTTCACCATAAGTTTTGGAAAGCATTAACCTTAGCAACAGAAAGAGTTCATAATCAGCATGTCTGCTGTACGTTAAGAAAAAACATCGCAACAGTTAAAGAAAACTGGCTCCTCAGAAGTGGATAATCACCCTTCAAAAAGTTTGCCTAAATGCAGAAACATGCATGCAGGAACAGAATAGTACAATTTGACAAGGTGACTATTAGACTGTACTGTTTCTTCCACTGGAACAGCCACACAGCTTGTTATTCATGACACATTAACGTAACTGTGACAATGAATGGGATCCTAGGCAGCATCAATGCGTTACAGAAAATAACAGAGGGACCCTAACCGGCATACTACCAACCCATGAGCTCCTATTTTTGGGGATTTTTTTTTTACTGTTTGCTCTCCAGCCCATCGGGCACTCTTAGAGCCACACCAAGATGAAGATCCCGGAGAACTGCAATGTGGCGACACACATCAAAATTCCCAATCTGTGAGGGAGGAAAGTACAAGATAATACATCCAGGTCTTTCTATTTTACCTTGGTCAAATCAGCTAATGATATTGCAACAATGGCACTTTCTACTTCTGGCAGCTACGTGTAAGCTATTTGCACAACCACACATACTGCCTTACTACACCTCAAACATCTAGTAAAAATTATTTTTAGGAAAAAAAAAATATACCACTACAACCCTTCCCAATGAAACCAGGCATACATATCACCTCAGGAGTTATCACTAGCACTGTTTTAAAGGAATTAAAAGCTTGAGGCTTTGAAAAATGTGGCTCTATATATTCAA
>JAVJGJ010000060.1:18163135-18174946 GCA_035590215.1 Microhierax caerulescens
CCCCCCCCCCCCCCCCCCCGCCCCCCCCCCCAAAGAGATGGATACTGACATGACAATTTCCTATCCAAAAGGTTAACGTGTCAGAAAGTAGAGTCCTGCAATACAAGTACTGACTAACTAAAAGCAGAGTGTTGCCAGCCCCTTTAGAATAAGATCATAATTTGCACAAAACAACAGAGCAGAAGAAAAGACTATGACTTGTATTTTTTGCAAGAGTTATGCTTAAAAACATCAACAGGCTTCACCCCTACCACGCAAAAATAAAGTTTGGTAGCCAATTCTCTTTCTTGGGGTGGGTAATGGGAAGACTTTTTACGTCTTCTTAAAAAAATCACTGTGGGTTTTTTTTCCCCCCATTGATACAACTCTAGGCTCTGCTATTCCTTCTGAAACAGTCCTGCTGGGAGGACTATAGACAGGCCCTGCTAACAATTCAAACCTGTTTCACCTTACCTAGCACAAATATTTTCATGATTTTAAATCAAAATAACACCTGATGGAAGTTGGGTTACCTTCACACTGCTGTTTCTTGAGACAGTCAGAGCTAAACTGCCAGTTAGTAGCTGCTAAAAAGTAGACAAACTCTTCCCAGGTAGTCCCAAATCCCTGCTGCTCTTGCCTACTTATCTCCAGCCAGCTCTAGCACTTGTCAGGTAACACAGAAAGCCATTTCAAATCATCACAGCTAATCACATTAGTTAGACACCTACCCAGCATTAAATTAAAAAAAAAAAAAAAAGGTATTTTTTTCTGCCAGGTTATCAATCAGATGAGCACCACAAACTGCACAAGGGATATGGCATTAACTGCATCCTATTCTACATTTCCAAAACTTCAGAATTAGTGTCAGCCACATTATGTTTAAAGCGTGATTTATTATTCTCTTTTTGCAAACTAGTGGACTGTTTCAACTTCTTTATATTCCATTGCAGATTCTTTTTTAATAGCTTCATGTTTATGTCATCAGTGGACTTTCATACCTAGTACACATCAAAAATCCCACAGGCTACTACTGCTGAAGGGCATTAAAGAAAATGTCAACATTATAAACGTTCACCTAAACACAAAGCACAGATTATGGATGTGCCTCATTCTCTCACTAGGATCTACTTCCAGTATCAGCTCTGGTGCACAAAGTGTAATATGCCTCTGACACAGCTCTAACAGGAAAGAAATACTGTTTCTAAACTGAAGTGTAATAAAATTCTTCCTGAGAAATTTTTATTTTATTCTTAAAATCAACCATTTCCAATAAAACCTCTGACCATAAAAGAGCCTAATATACTACCATGTATCCCATAATGATACCTATTAGCAGATTAGCTATGTCACCTTTTGTGCAGAGAAACAGTTTCCTGCAATTATTTTATGATAGATAGTACAGGGTCATGTTCAAGCCTGCATATATTTTAGTATTATTGTTTATTTATCTTAAATAAAGTCATACAAAAACAGTAAGGGGGGGGGGGGGAGGGCGGGGAATAAAGCACTGTGTGGATTTCAGGGATTCACCATCTGAAAGCTTTTATTCTTCCACAGTGAAGGAAAGTTACGACCTTTGACATGTGGCCACGGTGCCAAAGAAACTGCTCATAAATGTATGTCAGTAAAGAAGCAGAAATCAATAAATTCATTTAATCCAGTAAACTATTATGTAGTGAGACACAATATATTTTAAAGAGCCAACTGCTCTACTCTTTCTCTCAAAAGACAAAAATTTTATGTAATAGATTTTTGGATATTCAATTTTTGGAAGGTTTTACAAGCTAAACATTATCTTTGACCCCTTAATGAATATTTTAGTCAGGCCATAATTTGTTAGTACATTCATACCTGTTTGAAAGACCTCCGATACAGTTGGATGCTGGTAGCACAACAGGAACACTAGCAGGTGGGCAGATATCCTATTAACAACCTCTGCCATTATGAAAGACAGCTATCCACTGGAATCAAACTCAGGCAGGTGTTAAAAGCGTCTATTTTTTTCCCCACACAGGGTGCTCAAGCGCAGAACCAATGAGATGATGTTCACCATTCCAAACATAGTAATTTTAAAAGACCAAAATAAGCAGTGCTCTACAACATGTATTACAAAGACTTCCCACAAAGAATCTGGCCATCTACCATGTATTTTATGAGAATCAGCAATATGCACCATCAAGTAAAGATGATGCCCATTACAAACAAGTACTAAATGCCATGCACTGAGAATGTCATGAAATCCCATGAATGCTACCAATGGTTAATTACTTGTACACTGTATCAATGCTTACCTCTTCTAGTGTTTTATACATCCAAGAATTCTAAATGCTAGAAATCATAATTACTGTTACAAATAAAAGTTCACACCATAAAAAAAAAAAAACCAAAAACAAAACGGGAAAGAAAGAGGGGAAAAGAAAATTTACTAACTGGAATAAACAAAAAAATCCCCATGCCTAATTATGTCTCCGCTTCTTAAATAATTGAAAAACTTATTTTAAGAGTATAGGCTGATGCCTCTGAACACAAACTCATGGGTACCTGTTCCATGAGCCACCCTGCAGAGTACTGTGGATTTCTGTTCTGATCATTTTTACAATAGTTTGGTCGTGTGATAAAATTGAGCTGCCTCCCTGGCACAGACTGGCCGAACTAATAAAAGCAGTATACACTTTCAACCTCTATTGAAGATCAATGATAAATCTGCTTGCAAACTGGGGTCCACAGGGCTCTCTGCATAAATAGGCATTAAAAGCAAGATTTAAAAAGAGCTGGTCGTACACTCACTTAGGCTTTTGGGGAGGGGGTGGGGAAGGATGTTTCACCCTTGTAATTTGGGAAGTGCTATGTACAAAGTTTCTCTCTCCTCGGGCAAAACGACAGTATCATGCCAGAACTCCCAGAGAATATTTCCAGTTAACATCAATTTGCTGGATGTCACAGACAAGTTTAATGAACAAAATGATAAATGTCTGTCAATGGCTTCAAAAAGTCAACGAATTCTCGTTACAAAGAACATACATAATGCACAGCTCTGCCCGAGGCACATGTTACAGTTATTAGAGGTTTACTAGAGATTTTGATGTGGACAGTGAAATAGTAATTTAACAATTTACACTAGTTAATTTGCTGATAAGTTACCTGAACAGTTACTAATATATTGATGATTGTACAAGCAATAGTAAGCAAAAAAATTATTTAGAACTCTTCTGCATGTTCAAAGATCTTAAGATTAATTTTAAAGTTACTTTGAAAAGATAATGGCTTATTTGAAACTTCCAGTTGTAACAACTTGTAAACCAAAAAACAATACCGTGTAATATTGAGCTGTTTTTATTGTACATTGTAATGGCTATCAAAACAGTTTTTCTCAATCATAATTATGATCTGGTTTTGAAGTGACAGCCAGACCACTCGAGACAAGATATTACACTTCTGTTGAATCATTTTTACCTCATCTAAATTTGGGGTCAAAACTGACCTCGAAGTATCTTATGACACTTCCCTCTCTGGCCACAGCTGTGAAAATAAGCTCCACTGGAAGTCTGCCTCCTTGCAGTCATCAGACAGGAATAAGAAAAGGGGGGTCACCAGAAGCAGTTTTGCAAATCCAGAACGATACAGCATATATGTGACAACTTATAAACAGCAAAAAGGGAAGGGGGGGGGAAGAAAAAACCCAAAACATGACTACACGCAGCAAAAAACTAGTCTGTACCCAACATGGGAGAGGACACAAAAGATGAGAAAATCCCAAGTATTAGAACGCAGCAGCAAATAAATGAGAAGCTTTTCTATTTGATACTTTTTCCTCTCCTTAAGGCATACAGGACATGAATGTCTCTAAATAAGGCATAAAAGAACTGAGAATCCCTTTTTGTAAACAGGCTGATAGATGACCTTTAGTGGGGGGACGGAAGGCTGATCATTGCTACTTCGCATGAGAAATTCATGTTGCAAAGGTTGAGGGGATATAGAAAAGGAAGTTATTTGTCTAATATTATTTTATCTTGTTTTGTCTTTTATCTGAAATGGCTCAAAGAAGAGCCAAAAAAAAAACCCCAAGTATATCATCAAAGCTTAAAACCCTCTTGACTGGAAGATTCAGAAAGACCTTTGGTGTAATCCAAGATTTTAGAAGCAAGTCATATGTATCTATCTGACTGTCCAAAGATGAGCTAATACACATAGGGTAAAATTACACTGATCAATTAAATATCCAAAATTTTTTCTACTTTGATATTTCTAACAATTTGTCAGTGATACCATTAAGACACAAAGGTTTTGCACAAGAAATTCTGAAAATTTATACTGAAATGAGAACAGTGTGATCATTCGATGTGAACAGATTATCTGAATATGCTAAAAATTAAATCTGAAGATAGATAGAGTTGCTTCTGTTCACAAAACCCCCTCCAGTTTCCAGCATTCATGCATCCCTATACACAAGATACACATCACAAGCTGTAACGACTTAGTTTAACTGCCCCCAGCCACGTATTAAAAGAACACCAGATGACATGTTTAATGCTTTTAATAACTTTTACATACCCCTTACCCCTGGTCAATCAAGTGATTATTTCTTTCAAAACTGTCTCTCATACGCAAATAACTTCAAAATGGAACTACTGCACCTCAGAGCTAAAGAACAAATTTCCATTACACATACTTCTAAGACAGCGTAAATCGTTGCTATTATTATATTCAAAATCATTATTTTAGCATGTTCTGAGGCTGGAAGACTAGACCAAGGTAAGTTTTGTTGCTCTGCCATCAATATACCACTCAGTGTAGCCTGCAGCTAGAGACAAACTCTTTTCTCCTTGCTGAAATACTGTATTCACCCCACCTAAAGCTGTGATTCAGAAAAGCCTGCCAATTTTGGACAGAACTGTGAATTTACAGAATGGAATATGTTGCCCATTCCAACATCTACTTAAACACAGGCATGGCAAAGATGTTCCACGTCTGAACACAGATTTGGCAAATTGCAATGTTTTGAGACAAAATTTATTCTACCACCAGTCTCTTTATATCAGCCAGTATGTAGGAAGTTTTCTTCCTAAGATTCTATACATGGGAAAGGATATCAAAGACCCTCTTTGCAGTTAGAGTCGTGCTTTTCACAACAGATTTCTGTCATAACTCAGAAACAACAATGACCTATCTCCATCCTTGCTGTCCAGGAGAACTTTACCAGGGCTCTTACGGCAGACACCGCTTTCAAACAGTTTTTGTCAGCGTCTGGAGATGTAATTTGCTCAGTAGCACTCTACCACTGAGAAAACTGGTAAAATAGAAGTTAAAGTATAACTGTAAGGTCTGAAAAGGAAAAGTGTTGACCACTATTGCCTATGGAAGGGACTGCTGAGATTTTGATTGGGTTAGGTTTTTTAATACTGACTTAACTGAGCAGTGGCTTAGCTGTACTTTCTCATGTAGCAACGTCTCTTAAAAACGGCCATTGAGAGAATAGTTTAGTGTCTGCTGAGGTATCCAAAGGCAGGACTTCCACACTTCAAGATTATTATTCATTTTTGCAGAAAAGAAGCCCTGCTCTTTGGATTTTCAGTCTTCCCAGGCTTTTTTAAGAGAAATAATTCCTTGGTTTATGTTATACAAGGTGAAATTACAGGAGCTAACTGTTTCTTGTACAGTCATTAGTTTAAACCAATGCCCAGATTTAGCGACAGGAAGAAATAGTGAAAACGTTACAGTTGCATTTCTTTTCTACTTCTCTTTCATTTCTCAAGATCACCTGAGATATTTTCATCGAACAAATCCCCTACAACCAGAGATGTAGGATATGGGTGCATCCTTGTGCCCTTATGCTCTTTTCCTGTATTAACAATCTCAGACAGTAAGGACAGATTTCTAGAAGGAGCTAGGACAGACTGCATCACATGCTCTCTGAGACTCACAAGCTTTCACACCCATGACTGCAGGAAACTCTATTTGATAAGGTTTCTACCCGTTTTCTAGTTTTATAACAAAAGTTCTTGACTGTTCTCAATTTTGCTAGACCTTTGCAATCAGTGCACTTCCATTTATTTTGTATTTCAGAAGCCATTCCTTTCCTCAAAACTTTGCCTATGTGCAGAAACCACTTCATAGATCATTTTCAAATGATTTATGGGAATAACTGTGTTTTCTTACCACTTTATACAGAAAAGAAAATCAGTTTATACAGGTACAAACCCGAGAATCATGATTACAGAAAATTAAATCACTGCACTCCTTGCTGACTGACCTCCTCCCTCCCCAGTAGCTAAGTCTTCCTTACTTACCTTCCAGAGATGGTAAAGCAGTACTTTGGTATACTGCAACTTTTGCCTCAAATTAACGATTAATTTCTGATAACAGCTTTGGATATAAAGTTTGTCAGTGTTCCTGTGTCTTTCACAACAGATTCATTTCCAGTATTTCACTTCCCACACTGCATTCTACTGCTCTGACACGCAGTAAATGAGAAGGTACACACTGAATATTATCACAATTGCTACCATGAGGTGTTCAGGCTAGAAGCAAACAACTCCCTCAAGCTTAACTACTGAAAAATTCATTGTTTTCCCATCAGCCAAACTCAGGCAAAACCCGGACCACAGCAGGAATTTTAAAAGCTGTTTAGCGTAATAGTGCCACAGAAACAACCGGCAACTCTGAAATCTTTACCCCACAAGTTACAAAGATCACACACACTATCATTTTTGGGTTATGATAATAAAAATCTAAGTGAACTTCACAAGCACACTGCAGACCTACGTGCATCTGGGTGGAATGATACATAGATCCTATTTCCCTAAGCTGCAGGTGCTATCAGAAACCTACTAGAAGCCCAACAGAGACAGGCAATTGAGAAGCAAGCACTTTGGCACAGGGTCTCAAGATGATAACTGTATTATTGAGGTGCCACTCAGTTTATTTTGCATTCATGAGCATTCATGTTGTTAAAAACAAAAAAGCCTTCCACTCACCTAAGAGATCAAATTTGATTTCATTGGAAAAATGACAAAAAGAACCAACTAACCAGAATTACTGTTGAGAGTTACAAAACAAACTAAAAGCAATAAAGAAAAACTGTCTAGTCCTGCTTTTTTTTTTTTTCCCTCTAATACATTAGGAAGACTATCTCCTTCCAAAACTGTTACCTATAGAAAAAACAACATAGGAGGTTACAGCAATTTCATAAAGTAAGTCACAGACAAACCCTCCACACTCCAGTGGTTTCACAACCATCTCCTTCCTATGCCTGCTCTTTATCTCAATCTATTAAAAAAGTAGTGATTTCATCCATACAAACAAAAAATGTTTCCACTAAAGATGTAGGCTTTGGAAGGCTGCCAGATGGATTTCTAACTCCCAACACAGATCATCTAGTGTGATATTTTTTTTTCACCTCTAACTCAATTGCTGAGACAATCAACTTTAAAATGTAGATGCTGCTTAAAACGCTGCTGCTTAAAAGCTACATGGAGGTTGACCCTAGTAACTAATGTTGACCATACAACCTACACTTACTCAACAAAATGTGGAGACTTGACATTGTTGATTACTTTTTCACTTAGGTGGTGATTACCAGTTATAAAGACTGGAAGTAATCAATCCCAATTTAACAGCTGGGCCTATTGATGAAACAAAAAAACCAATGCAAAACTAAACAAAAGATTATGTCCACAATTTTGGAGATAAGATGTGGAAAAATACAAAAAACTGAAGAAAACACACAAAAACTAAGCACAAATTTGCCCAACAATGGAAACCACCATATTCCTGTAGGAAAAAGCTTAGTAACTTTTAAATTCTTCCTCCAAGATTCTCTTTTGTCATTGTCTCAAATTGTTCTGCACACCATCAATAGCCACAGCTGTTAAATTGTGAAGACGTGACAACAAGTCTCTAGGCAAACAACTGCTCAGAGTGAGATCCTTTTCTTTAGGATAATCAGAGCTGGCTGACAAAAGGGGGCCTTACTGAATGCCCTTTCAACAAATTCTACACCAAGAAATGCAGAGAGAGGGAGGAGGAAGCAAGGGAGCAGTGGGGGGGAGCACCACACTGCAAGAACAGAACAGCATCCCTTGCTGCCATACACCGGTTTGCAAGTAGAAAAGAAATCGCAACAGTTAGTGCACATATCACACATAGACCCTGCACCACGTAAGAACTGAGTGCCTCTAGTCACAGCTCTGAATAACTTCTAGCATGGTATCGTGCTTTCCTTCAACATTTCTCACATAGGTGAAGGTTTTACTAGCTACACAGTACACTCCCAATAAGACAGGGCATTCCTTTAAAAAGAAGCTGGTAAAAACTTTATACATTATAAAGTTACAGTGATAAAAACTAGTAAAAGCCATAACAGCTTCAGCCTTACTAGCTAGGAAGAAAATCAAGGTTATGAAAAGCTTCAGTTTGGCATTATACTTGACACAAATTTGAAACTGAGGTGTTGAGGGAAGCCATGAAAAGCTTACTTCTCTAGTAACATGGTAGTGGAAACAAACACTGTTCATGTGCACTAAGTAACATTTTATACAGGTTTTTTGTCCTGGCAACAATACAAAAGCCCATCCTTCACCCTGTGGAAGAGCTTTTACAAGTGCAGACCAGTCACTGCTGAAAGAATAGGGAATGCCCTAGCGTCAATAAAAGAAGAAAAAAGTAACTAGTGGTTATGTCTTAAAAGGACGTTGACAATTTCTTCTGTAAAGGTATTTGTAGGACTTCAGGTCAACAGACAACTGGGGGAGTTCTGGAGGAAAACCATACAAGAAAGAGTTCTGAGAAATACTCTCTTCTGTTTTCTTATTTCTTCAATGTATCTCAGTTAAACAAGAAAAATCATACTGCTCTTCTTCACCGTTATCAAGTGACATTGCCAAGACATTAAATGTGCTCCTCTTGCCTTCAATACTGGAATTTAAATGCACTAAGGATCAGCCATGTGCACTCTCACCTTAGAAACGGATTATACTCTCAGGACATTCAAATCAACTAATCAAAGCAATATAATGCAGCCATTGTAAAAACCTAAAGACGTTCCTCAAACTGTCCATATGCACACCAGTTCTACAGCATTAAGATTTTCCTATCTCTTAATACAAGATCATTGTCTACAACTGTCATCTGCTCCCTAACCCCACCCTTCCATCTCAGGATTTGTTCCTCTATTCATTACCATTTAAAGTAATTAAACACACCTTTGAGGGCTATATGCATTTGGAAGACACTTGAAATGACAGATTCCATACAAACTGATAACTGTACTGTTAGACCACAGCTGTTAATCCCTTCATTTAGGGCAAGACACTAAATAATTAAAAAAAAATTAGCAGCAGAAGGGAAAAGTTTTTGCCTACACACATGTTCCACAAAGACTCTAGTTTGCTGAACATCTATTTTTGCGACAGTCTAAGTCTCAGCAGCCTTCCTCTGTCCCCACTAAGTCTTTCCACTTCACACATCACTCCTCTCAGTTATGCCAGTGCAATCGCTGTGAGTGGCTCCGTGACAAACCGCATCAGGGAACTCATTTGGGTTAACACCATCTTTTGTTTTAATTCTATTATTTTAACCCAGATCAATTCCCTGTTCAGTTAACCACACGTGCAGCTGTGCCCACACAAGGAACAGCACAATGCAGAAGTGGGAACAAACAGCTGGAACTGCTAAGAAAACATGACTGTCACAGTACAGAATAAGGCTCAGCTGGATGCACTCTTAAGTGCAAGTATTTAAAAGCAGAGTAAAAGATGCTATTTGGATATTAAAACATAAATATTGCTCATTATTGGCACGACAGTGGGACCAGAAGTCACATCACTGCCACAGCAGGTAAGCAAAATCACAAACCCTCCACAAAGTATACCCTGCCACGTGTAAAAGGCCCAGCATTTTGCAAACTGCAGTGCAACATGCAGTTTCCCTCCAGCAGCATGTTCCCAGAAACCTTCTGCTTGCATAACCTTCACTTTTGTGAAATGTGGAAACCTGTACATGAAGAATTGGGCTTGTTTCCTGTAATCCACAAACATTAAAATCAATTTAGCCAAGTTACAAGAGAAGAAAGGGTTATCTAGGAATGCTCCTACCCAGTTGTATATATCCCATCCAACCCTCTTAAGACTTCAATTTCCAGTTTTTGTGAAAAGGAAATAAACAATGAGCATCCTGTCCAATCACTGCCCAAAGCCCGTGTTGCTAGCTTCAGAATGCGATCCACCTTCTCCATTTGTTGTTAACACCATCTCCTTGGAAGTCTAGCTTTATTTTTAGACAGCATCTTAGTTAACTGTGGTAAAATAGTCATAATTCAAAAATGTAAGAATACAAAAAACTCAGCTTATGTATTTCTGGCAGATTCCAAGTTGTACCAAAAGTGCTTAGACTTTCTCCACAGTCTATGTTCCTTTTACATTCCATTCGAGAGACCTCTCTTATTAGCAGAGGCAGCAGTAAGTCGAATTTTGAGTAACTTATACTCTTTATTATTAGTATTTTACCCCCACATGTTGCCTCACAAAAGAACCACACAGGAACCTCCCCCTCTCCCCCACAACAGTAATCCTGCTTTGGAAGCAACTACAAGCATGTGCTGAAACTAGTATTTATTTTTACCTAAGCAGTACCTCAGCCCCAGAGTCTCCTTTAAAAAAGTAGGGGGATCTCACCGAAAAAAAGCCCTAAATTAGTCAAATTCTTTTGTGCATGGATGAACAACAGGAAAGCAAAGCCTTGGGGCCTCTGGGGAGGAACCCTGTCCCTGCAGACCTACTCTGATGTGCTCGGGAGATAAGGCTCCATAGTGACACTTAAGGAAAGGCCTGCTCACATTTGAATTTCTGCATTCCTCAAGAACAATTCATGGCAATCACTAACTTTGCAGAGGAGCTACATGAAAGCTTTGGCCAATGAATGAGGGTCATCTGCTCTTTATCACAAGGGTAAACCTCATCCTGGCCAGTTTCTAACCTTTTAACCCTGTGAATTCTTAATTTGCACATGAATAATGGAATTCTTGCCAAGAGTGCAACCTTCAGCTTCCAGTTCCTAACTTTAGAAACCAAGACCTGATCTCCTTGTGTGTTCAAATCTTAAACTCTTGGACAGATTAAAGTTTTTGATTTCCAAATGCCACACTAAACATTACAATTCTGAAGCAAAAGATAAGCTTACTGGCAAAAGCCCTGACCAGGCAAAGTAAAAGAACATCCTCGCGCCCTGCTGCTACCAGTGACTGAAGAGAGAGCGTTTGCTTTTTTCCTCCAAAGAAAGAACGCCCATTTAATGCCTATTCTCCACCTGTTTAATATGTATAGTTCCTTCCGCACCTTGACCACAATGTAATTTGCCTTCGCAGCAACAGACAACTCCTTCTAAGCAAAACTGTAAGCCTACAAAATCCCTCACAAGACTTCTAATTTTTTTCACTTGAAACATCTGTGAAGTCCAATCAACTCACGATAGCAGGCAGAAGCACTGTAAAAATGAGATATAAAACTAATTTTGCACGTGTTTTATGGGCTTCAAAATATAATGATACAAATTACTGCCTTATTTCACAGTCTTACAATAAAGACGACATTCTGAAACTGATCAGATTGGAGCATGATTAAAAAGAAGAGGCTGCTACATAGCATAACTTCATGTTTGGCCACTATTAACTAGTTAATCACTAAGTCAACAGCACCTACTGTGATCATTATGGATCCACAATCTCTTCCAGTTTTCTCCAACAGCTATAAGAAACCTTTCAAGTATGCAAAGTAAAAAAGAAACCTTTTGTCACAGTCGGGGGAGGGGGGGGGGGGGGGGCTGCAAACTAAAAGT
>JAVJGJ010000060.1:18190534-18201585 GCA_035590215.1 Microhierax caerulescens
CTGGGAGGTTCTGCCCGCCCCGGGGGAGCCAACCCCAGCGGCCCGCACCCCCGCCCACCGTCGCACCGGGGGGCTTCGACCGCCGCCCCCCGGGGCTCAGCCCGGCCATTGCGGCGCCCCCTGGCGGCTCCCCGGCGCCACCGCTCGCAGCGCCGCGGCCGGGGCGGGGGGTGGCGAGCGAGGGGGCACTGGCAGCTTGACCTTCTTGTTTATTCCTTTATAAAGCCATTATTATCAAAGTTCTGTGGCAGGCAATTCAAATTTTTCAGATGTTAATGATAAAAGACCTAGATTTCTGACTGCAGCCTCCTGCGGGAGGGGAAAGGCACAACGCAGGGCAGATTCTCCAGTGTACTTTTCTAGAACAGCCGGGTTGCATCAACATCGACCTGCAGAAGCCACAATCGATGGCTGGGAACTGTTCTGCTTACAGCAGCCCACAGAGCTCCTGCCAAAACACCCCCCTGAATTTTCAGTGTGGTGTTCTTAAAACGGGGAGAAGTGGAACTGCTCCTGGTGCAGCTACTCGCTTGTGTTTCAGGCCAGTCCCTGCCCAGAATCAGCATCTTGCTCAAGTCTCTCCCCTTCACAGACTTGTTTCTTCACAGATACATCCTTTTAACCAGACCCACACAAAATCTATTCTCAAATGCCAACCCTTACCTGCCTGGGAGATTTTTCTGTCTTATCCCTCACCTGGCACTGCCCGGTGTTGAGAGTAATGAAATTCCAGTGTAAACCAGATGGTCATTAACACACAAGGAAGCAGCTGTCAAACTCTCATCTGTAACGCCGGGGGAAGTGGCCTGCAGCTGGCACACACAGCCATGCTAGGGACAGCATTCTGGCGAAAAAAACAGGGAAATGTCCACAGTAACATCTTCAGAGTCATCCCCTCCTGTCCCCAGTGGACGAGTTTCATAGAATACGGAGGTGCAATGTGCAGAAAATAAAGAGTACAGAGGGACACACAGGAGATCCAGGAGAGCATCTCCCCAGCTGGCCAGTCCAGCACCCTTGTTTAGGTGTCCATGACTCCCCCCGAAGCCTCCCAGATTGTCCCCTTGTACTGCCCTTCCTACAGACATCAGGGGGTTTAGTCTCCTGTAAGACCCAGGATTTGCCATTTTGGAATTCCTTGAGATGCTTCCAAGACCACTGCCCACCTCATCATAACAAACCAGTGGCCTAGGTGTTTCCTGTACTGGTGTCTCCTCTGACCCAGACTCAGAGAGCTCTGTACCAGCCTGTCACCCCCTCCACAGGTCTCCCCACACCCAAGTGGCTCCAGCCACACGAGCCATGCCCCTTGTTCCTCCTGGTCTTTCCCCGGCTGCCTGTGAGTGTGTTCAGGCACACGAGCTGGGCTCCCTTCAGCCTGTGGCATCCTCCAGAAGGGCTGCCTCACTCCCACCGCCCTGCCCCGGTACTTCACACCAGCACCACTGGCCTCTCTTCTCTTATTTAACCACAAGCTCTTACCACTATCCCTCCACAGAGTTTAAAGCCCACAGAAGGGACTCTTATCACCCATCACTTCTCGGTGTGAAAACGCTGAGTTCAGGCGCACCTGGTTCCAAACCATTCCCTTAATGCAACTTTTTCCCTTCCTCATCTTCAGGACTGCAGCAATTCTGTAAATTCATACCCAGAGGTGAAGAAGCCTTTCTTCTGACGCCAGAAATCACAAGCTTCCAGCTTCACCCACCTTGGGTATATCCATCCACCACGGGCCCAAGCAGGGCCTCCAGCTCCCCTTCTCACTCCCACTGTGTGGTTTTGCTCTTCAGCCTCTACAAGGTCTCTGTGAAGACCCTTACAACCTCTCAGCTGTTTATCTCCCCAATGCTACATGTCTACTTGGTCCTTTTGTAGCTCCTTCATGCAGCAACTTGGTGCCTTGCCCACAGCAGAGCTTGTGCCGGCAAGGCCAGCCCTGTCCTGTGGAGTGGCACCAGGACACTCCCTGCACTGCAGCCCAAGACCTGGCAGCTGCATCCCTTCTCCAGGAGCTTTCACCCACGCACCGGGGCTGCTTCCCACAGCTCCAGGGGGGACCGAGCCCTGTGGCACATCCCCATCGCCACTGGGTGGTCTGTGGTGCCTGGAGCAGAGTTTCAGGGCCCCCTCCGCACCCCTGCTGCACTCACCACCGCAGTCTGTTGGCTGCACTCCTGCCGGCCAGCTGAGAACGATGTTCCTACAGCAGGAGAGAGGAGCCTGACCCTCCCGCAGCAGCGGTCAAGCCAGCATTTCTGGGGGGCCACCACCTCTGCCTGTCTGCATGCAGCATTTCTGGGCTGGCCGTACATACAATGAAGGCTCACAGCGACCTAGAGCTTTTATGAAAACAGTGCAGTAATTTTTCGAAGCCTACGTGCCTTGGGAGCAGAACAGTAGGGAACAGCGCTGCTGTACCTCAACACCTATACAAAAGTAGCAACGTAGTGTGGTGGAACTGCTGCCCCAGTCTAACTAGCAGCACTAAAATTACCGAATTCTTGCTATTTCAAGACTACCGATTTGCACTTCAAAGAACTGAGTCACAATTTATTAGAATAAACTTTTATTTACTGCTCTCAGGATCCTTATTTTATACTTTAAAGTATGCAACAAAACCTGCTACATTCAAATCTATACAGATTTACTGATATATCATTCATGTTTTACAAAACTGCATATAGATTTCCGAAATTTGTATAAGTTACCTTTATTTACATGTAATATTCTCAGCCCTAACAACCTAGTCAAAGAATAAAACAAAGTGGGATTTTAAATATCCCTTAAGACCCATTACATTTGTTACATAATTTACATATCTTTATAGAGAGATGTGCTACACTTCCTTCTTGCATATTTATAAAGACTGTGACTAAACAGAAATTTGCTGGCCAAAGCTAGGTACTGTCATTTCCTCAGATCATATTGGTAATAAAATGTTAAAATTAGAGCAAGCCTGGTATAAAAACCAATTTTTCCTTTTAGAACCAACTTTGTTAATCATTTTAACCAGCACTTGCTCAAAAAAAGTGTTAACATTAATACAAAAGATACCCACATTTACAAAAGAAATCAAACTAGTATTTATATGACAAGTTGATCTACAATAAATTGCACATCGTTGGTTATGACTTTGGTTATACTGTATTAACAAATTTGGTTTATAGACTAACAGTGGAGAAAAAAAAATATAAAAATGCAGCTATAGAAACTAGCATAACCTGTAAACATATTACAGAACCAAATTCGGCACCTGGTTACATGTGCATAACCTCCAGGCGGCACGGAGAAGTTTGCACATATCAGACGGCTGAATTTGGCCCAGAAAACCCTGTAAACATGTTCTTTATTGTTATGTAGTGCAATACTGCAAAAATGGATAATAAAGGCCTCTAACTACCAAGAACTAATACTGAGTGATATCCATACAAATTTCATTTCAAGATTAAGTTGTTGCAAAAGGCTGAATTGAAAACATTATCCATTGCTGAACTAGAAATTTATCAAAAACAGTGATGAACACTCGATAAACTGACAGTATACAAATTCAGACAAAAATGGATATAATTTCTCATTACAATTCAGAATTATGCTGCTTGTCTGTTTCATATAAAATCCTGGTTTTGTTACACTCTTTCAACAAAAGCAAGTTAGAAACAGAAATCTAACAAAACAAAGTGTGTCAGCAAGTCAATTTTCTGCAAACTGATGGCTGATAATGCAAATAAATGCTTTCCAGTCTTTTACCTAATATGCTGAAATATAAGGTGCTTTGGGCAGATCTGTAGCAAACAGCCTGAAGCAGCACACATTATGGTATTGCATTACATGAAACTTGGTGGTTTTGTTTCTGTTTTTCTTTTTTTAAAAGTCTAATAATTTCAGTTGTTCCTCTTAAAAGCAGCAATTCAAATTTATACCCTCTGCAAAGATTTCTTCACAGTTTTACTTCAGTAGTTTACTGTAGGACACTCTGTCAAATACTGTAGAAGAGGCAACTGCTTAAAAATGTTTTTGACTTACTTGGCACTGGCCCATCCAATGTGTATACTGTAGTTACTAGCACAGAGACCATGGAAATGGCAAAATACATTTTCAGAAGTTAGTGAATTTTTAATACTTACTTACTTTACAAGAGATACTGTGAAGATTCAATAGCCATGCGACTAAACACAATGGTAGTCCCTGGAAAATTCAGATTTTTGTAAACCCTTAACATGAAAATGCAGCACTGGACCGACATAATTTATGTCTATGTCTTAATCAACCCCATCAAAACCCTGAGTATTTTCAATCGCTAGAAGAAGTTTATCCCATAAATCTTCAAATGAGTCATATGGAGGCAAATCCAAGCGATTAAAGCTGAAAAACAGATAAAAACTCTTAAATATTTTTATAATTCTTAATAAATGTCATCATCTACCTAAATTAAATACTCACCAGGTATGAGCTCTTGGCAGTTTTTCAGGGGTACCCCACTGCTCAACTGTAAACAGCTGTGGACCATTTGAACCTGACGGAAAATATACATCAATTTACATCCCAATACAAGATTCCCTTATAATCAGAAATTCAAATTGTGAAATATCTTGGGGTTTGGTAATCCAATTCTGACATTAGTTGGACCTATCTATATGAATCAAATATAGTCTGTACTCAGTAATGGTCACTGATTCCAGTTCTTTCATTTTTAATTATTTCTTGCCACATCTTAATTTCACACCTTAAACTCAGAACTTTAAGACCTAAATGCATACGCATAGTAGCTGGCATTGAAAATTTTATGGGGAAGAGAGTTTTACGCTGTGTAAATTTTGCATGTAAAAATTTAAACATGTTTATCACAACATGCCAAGTTATATAACCTGTCAGGAAGTATTCAGTGTCCACTGTCACAACAGAGCAGAGTAACTAATATCTTTTTGAAACACTGAGACTGTATGTGTACTCCAGGGAGGTATATATGCACCTGAGAGAATACTTCTGCCTCACAAGTGCAGCTCCACCTATGCCTGTGTTCAGCAGCTGTCTTAGAGCGTGTCGTATCTGAAAGTTCCTTGGACCTCTCAACTCTCGCCATGTAGACGCAAAGGGCATTTTGTAACCATTTCCTTAAGCTGTTGAAAGCACTTGTGTATGTCTGGAGAAGATGATGTAGTTTAAAAAAATAACAGTAACAAAAAATTGCTGTCTTGTCAGAGAACAAGAGACGATCTCTGATGGAGGGTGTCTTCTGACTACTCTATAAGGAGACCATCAATACAGTTACAGAATGGTATTCCAAGGCAGGTGGCTACCCAAGTATAAGTAGCCTTCTGAAACTGAAAATGTGGAACATGTTTCAGATTAAAGGTGAGCAGCAGTAATATGAAACAGGTTGATCAGTGAATCCAGCTGAGGTATAAGTGCTGTGTTGAGTACCTTTAGACCTATGAAATCAAGTTGGTTTTATAATGCAGACAGACACCTCCCGTTTTTTTTCATGACTCCTCCAAAATGTTTGGGTTTTTTTGATGACACAAGTTATAATTGTCAATTAAAAAATATTTCATTTGTGGTTTTATGGAGACACACAAAAAAATTATACATATTAGTAATAAAAATAATTATATTATTATCTCATATAATAATGCACATTGTGGAGGTGGATTTGGAAGATGTTAGCCAACTTATATACACAAAAAAACCCCCACAAAACCATCAATAAAAAATCCAAGACAATCTTAAACATGAAAATAAGAGGAGAAACCACTTTCACAGCTACTAACATACAGAAAAAGGTAGGAAATCCCAATCAATGCACAGAAACTACACTTCATACAAGCCTAGTGAATGAACTAGACAGGTGAGAGCAAACACTGCACACTTCATCCTAAAATACTATCAGCGAGACATATCCGTCAGGAGCTGAGGGAACAATTCCAGCTCTTCTTCTTTACTTTCTTCTTTGGCTTACACGTTTCTTCAGCACAGAAGGCTGGTTAGAGAAGGTAACTAGTAAGAACGCCTTGAATATGGATGAAGCAGAGAAGCAGCTCTATGACCAACGGTGCATTCTACCACACGACAAGAAGTTCTCAAACTGGGGAGGATTTGCTCCCAGACACCAAGCAGTCCCTTTTTATGAGCAAAACCGCCTCTCTGGGCCACAAGAGGGAGGTCTCCCGCTAGAAAGTCAGCTCTAGGGCTGTGCCCGAAGGTGGCAAGGCCACCACCACCCGGGCAGCCCGGCAGCAGCAAAATGCCATGTGCCAACACGAAACACAGAAGAACCATCTGCAGTTCTTCAAGCAGGTACTGGAAATGCCACTGTGATCATTACTGGGGTTTAGGGAGGATGGCCTGTTGGCTACAGTAAAGCAGAAATAAAAAGCTAAACCAGAAATGTCAAAGCCCTGTGCAAGGCAATCACTAATTGAATTTTTCATTGAGTGAATAGAGCCACAGAAACTAGGACCTGGCCAGAAGACTGCCCAAGGACATCCTAATCCCTGAGCAGGAGGAAGCCAAGCTTCAACAGTTTCTTTCCCTATATTATTCCTTAATTCTATTTCTGGCTAATGTTTTTAGACAAATTAACCAAAATCCTGATGGGGTTTCCACTGCGATGAGCATGCGCTGTAACTCCAACAGGACAAAGGTACAGGTGCAACAGCTGACACGCGGCTCAAGTCCGCTGAGGGCACTGTCCTTTCCCTTGGAACTCACAACAACAGAGTATTTACAAATGAGATTCAATGAAAATGAAGAGAGGGAGAAATGGGGACACATGGCAGGTATTATTTGTTCACAGCTCTAGCATTCTATAAAGAACAGTAGTTTGTTAATAGAAATGTTTATTCAAATACCTGTTAGGCTATTCAGTCATTTGCATAGGATCTCAAACCCTTTTAAAGGCTTGACAGAGTAGTCTAGCAGAAAAAGTAATAGCTGATAGCAGCTGAAAATAAGACTTCCCATAAGCAAAACACCCCCACCCTTTGTGGGCTGTTCTGTCCACTTGTCCCTGGTCTTTCCACAGAGGGTTTTCTGGCTTCGGTATTGAAGTCTGCTCCCTGCTGCCATCTGCTTGTTTCAGTCTCTGCACTGTAGGTTCACTGTGTTTCTTTTGGCATTATGTTTAACTCGTGTCATTTCAGCGGTCCTCTTCAGAATATATCCCTACAATTGTAGTTGTATCTAACTGTGGCTTTCCAGCAGACAAAAGCAGTTGGGGAACTTGGGAAAATCTGAAGTTAACTGCTGATGCCAGCATGTCTTTGTAATCAGATCTTAGATAACTGAGAACTTTCTTCAAGCTCAATCACGTGTTAAACAGGGATTTTTGCAGCTCTTTAGAGCTTTAAAAAACCACATTCATTTCAGAACTCCTATACATTTAAAACTTCCAAAACCAGAATTAAAATGACATATTTATAGAACATGGGAAACGTGATCTAGGTGACTCTTCTCTAACTTCACTTCTTATAACTGCCAGTATACACTCATTTTTAAAGCAAAATTTGAAAAATAACATGTCTATGCTTGAAGTCAAGTATCACAACAATGTCAGTATCATGTTCCCTGCTACTTAATTGTAAATATTATGGTAAGTACTCACCATACAGCTCAGCAAACCCATTCATAGGTACGCGTGATGTGCCAGTAACAAACTGAAGTAATCTTATTCTCTTTTCAGAGTCCATCATTAAGACAGCCTGTGTATGATAATGATTACAATTAAACATTTATTTTAAAATTAAGGTATTAAGCTAGCCGATTTATGCATCAGTTTCTATTTCTAAATCATTATCCTTTATATATATATATACACGTGCTTTTTTTTGGTTTATAGTGACACACACTTCTCTGCCTATTGCTAAAAGATATTAAGTCAACAATTTTTTAATGACACTGTAACAGGAGTATGGTTACTGGCTAAGCAGGCTGCTGAAATGCTTCCCTGAAAAATTTGGCCCCTACTTTCTTTGAAGTTTCCTGATGTTATGAACTAGCAGCCAAACTCCTGTAATTTATTAAACAGAAGAGTTTAACACCTCTTTAGTGTAACCACGCCAGAAAAACCTACATAGAAATATTTTTAACCCCAGTCAGACATGGATTTTTTGGAAAAAACAAGTATCAGTAGTGTATTTACATTCTTACCATGCATCTCATCTTTAGTTTTCTTACTTTCTCAGGAGTTTTAATAGTCAAATATTTACCTACCTATTATCGAATCACATTATAAACTAGCATAGCTGAAATGCTGCAGCTGTTGAACAGGTTTTAACTTAAAAAAATCAGAATTTCTTAATACCTTCCAGAACCACTGTATTACTTGATGGTTTATGTTGTAGCCATTTTTGTATTTTGTATGTAGTTTCCAATCAGCCACATCCACATCTCCGAGTCCACACATTAATAACTACACAGATAAAAGAAAACAAAAACAAAAAACCAAAACAAACACCACCAGAAGTTTAAGTCAGTAACATTAAATTTCAACATAATTTGTTTCCTTTTCCATGACACACTTACCTCTAGCTCATTTTCATCAAAAATTTTAATCAGATCCTGCGGTATTAGTTCAAAAAAGCCCTAAAAAAATGAGGGATGCTTTTTAAAAAATCAAGTCAACATTATTTAAGTGGTTTTGTTCACCAAGAACAATATTTAGATGCTTTAATAAACAGAGCCAAAGCAATACATCAAATACAGATGTTTGGACACCAGCAGTCCCCAGTTTGGTTACAGTACTTTAATTCTGACTTATCTTTATTGTGCAACACTGAATAGTGAATATGCAAGTCTGAATATCATACGTGTGTAAATTATATTGCATATAAGGATAAACCAGCTAGTTTAAATCAAACTAACAGAATTAATTTTCATTTCTGCAGAATTCATTAAACAGATTGCACTATAGCCAAAGCTGTCAGCCAGGACTGAGAAAGAAACAAATTTCTCAGTATGAATTAAACACCTCAATAAAAATATACCAAAAAGATTTTAAAAGCTGAAATAATTCAAAAGCCAACAAACAGCATCACTGCCTTTTTTATACTTGTAGCAATATTATCTGTGGGTCTTCAGGATGTCCAAATAAGCTTGTCTTAAATTCTTCTAAAAATTTGTAGTATCTAATCTTATTTTGTAATTAAAGCTATACCTCTTTAAAGGCTGCCATTTGTTTCTGTACTCTGCTCACAAATCTCCACTGAATTACAAGACTGTAAAACAACAAAACAAAAACATTTTAAATAAAAACAATTTATATACAAAGCAACAGCTTCCTCTTGTTAATACAACTAACACACAGCCCCTATTAGTAGAGGGGCGATCCAGTAAGATGCATTGCACACAGTGACCACTACTTACTGAATGTAGTCTCTCTTATTCTTGTTGGTGACGACTATTTCTGATCCACCACTTTTCAGTTCATGTTGATGGGTCTAAATGCGATACATAGAATAGGTCTTATATAAGAGAAGTATGTAGCAGAATTCAAACATCAGTATTATGTAATTTAGTTAACTCTTGAAGAGTGCAGGATTTGAAAACCGTAAGAATCAGAATTGGTGTCACAGTTCACCTGAATAAACAGCATTTGGTTGATTGCTTTAAAAAAAAAAAGTTATTCAGGGCTGCCAGATTTGCACACAGGTTTTCAGTAATGTGGACTTCACCAACTGCATATTCAGTGACACAGCCATTTTTCCAAATCTCAAGGAAAAACACTTACAGAACAATTTCAGCAATGGTTCCATTAAATAAGTGAATCAATATGCATAACAATGTTATGCATATATGTGCATATATGCAATATAACCCTCAGTAGACAAATACCTAATTTCCACTTTATTATGGATGTACATTTTCACGCTCCTATTTAGGATCAGTTTAGTTACACAAGACCACAAACGCTACTGTCCTACTTAGATCTAGCTGACACTCATAATTTGCAATTTTTATTCAATACCTGTGGTATTTCTACATGACTTACCTTGGATAGCTTTCCACACAACAACAAACTTGTTTATTCCATAGTTTTCTAGTACATCTTTGAAAAAACCCCTTATTATTATCTCCCAGTGAAATTTATGATTCCAACCATTCCCAAAAGAGCTCATCTTTTCCAGCCAACCACAGAAAACCAATCGCTAGTCCAGATTACTAATGGGACTATGGATATCTTAGTCTTGGTTGCATTCACAGCAACAGCTACATTTCAATACAAGTATTATTTAAGAAAAAAGTATGAGTTATTTTTTTAAAGCTCTGCTTATTTCCAAGTCCTTTATCACATTACAGCCAGGCTAAATGAGCACTGCATGAGCACGTGCCAGCTAAATGCAGCAGCTGAGTGAACAATCCAATATGACTGTGAATGAAGGGTTTTTCTTAGTACCATACAGATAAAATCAGCTAATTTCACAGGTCAAGTGTTTTCTTTCATGTTTTGTCTATTCTACTTTACATAAACATACTAACCTGACCAAAAAGTTCTTCATCAACTATAAATCTAAGGTCCAGTTCTGCTGGATCATTTTCAAGAATCCATCTCAGAGAATTGTAATATTCACTATCCTAAGAGAGAGAATTACAAAACAGTAAATACAAAATAGAGTAGCCACTTTTTAAGCTACAAGAGGCTCCGTTACCACCCAGTGAATGCTGCTACCTAGGATAATCCTGTATTGGATACAAAGACTCTGCAACTGTACAAAGCTACAAAGACATCTGAAACCTGAAGACTCAGCAATCTCAGGACCAAAAATCTCTCACATAGCAAAATGGTGATGTAACAGCATTATCAGAAGTAATGTATTGTGGACTCTTCTCTGTCTCTCATCCTGTATTTAACTTCCCTTTATTGTTAGACATTACTACAAAGAGCATTAGGGAATGAAAATTAAGATAAAGCAAAATCACATCCTGGGCTGCATCAAAAGAAGCACGACCAGCATGTCGAGGGAGGTGATTCTGCCCTGCTACTCCACTCTTGTGAGACCCCACCTGGAGTACTGCATTCAGCTCTGGTGCCCCAAAACAAGACAGACACGGACCGG
>JAVJGJ010000060.1:18214871-18244177 GCA_035590215.1 Microhierax caerulescens
GGATCCGGGCACATCATATTACTGAAATAAATAAAAACCCCAAACCCCACCCCCATAATTAAGGTATAATGCTTTGCCCTTCCCGCCCCCCCCCCCCCATGCAGAAAGTGAATTAGATTTCCTGATATTCAGAAAAAACATTTCATGTTGGATTTCAAACATGTTCATAGAGATGGCATTTTGGTTTCAGAAAAGCCTACATCCCTTTGAAAGAGGAAGCAACCTGCTTTCTTACTTTCTAATACAATAGTTAAAATAATTCATTTCAGAGTATTAATGTATTAGTAATTCTTACTCAGCTTGAGGTTTTGGGAAGGTAGTAACCTTATTATAAATATCCCTGTAAATAAATGCAAACATGCACAAAACTGAAGAGCATGCATTAACAATACTGAAGCATCTGAAAGTTACAGTAAGATTTCAAGGCAGAGAAGTGTATGAAACTATGGCAGCATCTCTTACTACAAAGCCTTGCCAAACTCACACAGTAGCCACTACAAGGAGAGGTCAGATCCTTGACTAACAGACAAAAATTCAATTTATGTGGAAGCAATAAATATTATTCTTCATTCATTTACAGGACAAGAAATGTTAAATTCAGAAAAATAGGAGATCAAAATGAAACAACAATCACTAACTGTTAAAAAGCACTGATGTGCTAAAAATGAGTCTGTATAAAAACTACTATAAAAATAGTCTTCTGCTACCAACGTGGCTGAGAAAGGTCTATAGATCCCACATGTTCTGATGTTATTTCTCAATTGTAACCTATTATCTGAAAAATGCTGACATGCGTTTTGTGCATTTTATTAGAAATAAGTTCCTAAAAACTGCTCAGATTTATGTTAGGAATCTACATTTTAAAAACAAATATGAAACACGTAACACTAACATCAGCATCAAAGTGCTACCTATCATTTAAAAATTCCTTAGGTTTTTGTTTTTTTTTTTTAACAGAGGAAGACCTAAATGTTAAGCAGCTTTTCAGTTTAAGTTTTATTATGTTTACAATTAAAAGTTACATGAAACAGGCGAACAAAAAAGACAGGAAGGCAGGAAACAATCTCAAGTTGGAAAGGAATAAATCAGTTACAGCATAACATTGGTCACCGATTTCACTGTTCAGTGATATAGTAAATTGTTTAGATGAAGTTATAATGTGAATTACATCATGGCCTGAAGAAAAATGGTTTATTCTTACCAATCTCTAAGTATTTAAACAAACACTGACTTTTTAGTAGAACCACAAATATCTTTACTCTGTTGCTGCTCAAATTTCTTCGATGAAAACATAAACGTTTAGCCAATAAGTAATTATACAACAACCTTGTTTAGGTAGGTAAGTTAGAATTTTTATGTGGTATTTACTAACCTTCTCGGATGAAGAACAAAATCCTTAAATGTATATGGTCTCTCCATACTTGGATTTTCTGTCTGAATAAGACAAAATTTTTCAAGAAAAATCTGTTTCAGACACTTAAGTTAGAGAAAACTATCAGAAATTTACAACAATTTTCTTTAAAGGCCATATAACATTTTAAAATTTAAGTTATAGGTTTAGGTACAGTAATAGTAACACCAGCTTTAATCTTAGTAATAAGACTAATTCCCCAGTTCAAGAAAAAAGTAATTACCTTTCAGTGTATACATAGATCACAGTTTCTAAAGCACAGAAAAAACCCAAGCAACTGTTTAGTCTGAAATCAAGAAATAGCTTCTCAAATTTTCATATTTAAAAGATCTACCATAACCATTTTTCCTCCCTCATGATTTTTCAATTTTTTTTTTTTTTTTTTCAATTTTTTTTTTTTTACACAGAACAAACACAAAAAGCCATTTCTAGCTTTAGGACTTGGGGATGAAAAATAATCACAGAGGAATCCATTCTGAGAACATCTCTGTTCTAATTCACAAAAGTGAAGCTGCTCAACAGAAAGAAGCACAGAGGTAAACAGACATAATTTTATAAATATACATCCCAGGTACAGATAGAGAAAAACAGGAGAGATCATTTGTTTTTCTGGTTAATATAAATATTTATAATGCATCTGAAGTTCTGCAATTCTTACAAAAACATTTTATTTTTGCAATATTGTATTTTTAAAAATATCTGTAAATATCTTCTTTGTTTCTTTCTACACACACACACACACCGCCCCTTTTTCAGCTGTTTGTAAATTCTGGGGAGTTAATCCAACACATTTTAACTGTTTCAAGAAGTACTGTATAACGCATGAGGAAAAACTTGCAATTGCTGTATTTGTAGACCTTTTAATTAAGAAAAATGGTACACAATGCAGTCCTCAAAGGTTGAGCTAATTTGACTGGAAAGAGACATTAAAAAAATACAGAATCTAAAGGTTAGACATTATTAAGTTATAGATAGAATTTTATTTGGAACTGTTGAACTTCGTTATGAAAAATTCCTAAGATTAAGCTGACTACATTTTACTGAATGTGGTAACTATTACATCATATCTCAGAAAGAAAAACGCTCTCTTGTATTTCAGAAATTTCAGCGTAAGCTCTTAATAAAACAATTTAGAAATACTACACAAACTGGTGTTCATCCTCCACAGAATTAAAATGCAGATCTTCAATCCTGTAACAATATATGTGTTACACTGGTGTTATCTGCAAGATCAGTTTCTATATTTATAAAATGAATTGTTTTACAACAAAGATAAATAGTTCTTTGAAATTTGAATGGAATTAAGCTTGGGTTTTGGTTTTGCGGGGGTTTGGATGGTTTTTTTCTCCCATCCAACATTACATTATTTCTACCAACACACACACTAACACACTGTGAAAACAGATCACTGAGGAGAGAAAAAGAAAGATTATCTAAATTTCATAATTATTTTTCTGACTTCCCAAAACCAACAGTTGCCTCAGCCTCAATAATACATTATATCTGGATTCATACATTTTGGTTTTGGAAAGAGCAAATTTGTATCTGCCAACTATCTTACCTTGCAGATGATTTGCCCTTTTTACACGTCTGCAATTACTAGCTCTTTTTAGTCATGATCAAGTCTGCATTTGCACAGCATGAAGCAAAACCAAAAGTGCATGTAATAAAGAATTTATAAACTGATTATTTATCCAAGATATATTTACTTTTGTAAATGAGAGACTTTCCAAAAATCCACCTATATTTGGACCAATAAAGTACAATGGATTTAGATGGCAAGAACAAATAATTAATAACAAGGAACCAGGAAGATGGAAACAGAACACAGGGAAAAGCAGACTTTCAAGGCTGGTAAGAAAATAGCCATGAAAATACTCAAGTGAGGCTCTATAACCTAGTTTATGCTTTTTTAAAATAAATTTTAAAAAGGCACCAATACATCCAAAATACTCCAGATATTGCTGTCCAGTTTATCAGTGGGAAGTGAGAACAGTCTTCTTCAGAGGGACGTTACGGCCAGTCTTTCCAACCCGCCTGACTGAGGGAAAGGGGTTAGTGTGATCTCACATCCCAGTTACAGTGGGAAACGGGACATATATAACTACTCCTGACACAGTTCTTACCGGAATGAAAGAACAACTGCTCTTGGAAAGGTTTTTCCACAGTTGTTATCCTGTCTTTAAAACAGTTGCTGATAAATCTGTTAGCATTTGCTAATGTTTCGAGACTTCAGAAGAAAATGAAAAGGCTTACATGTTTCAATGTTATTGGTGATATTTCTTTAAAACTAACAGTGTGCTTTGCAAAAGAAATACAAAACCAAAACAAATGCACAATGCACAAACCAACACCAGCTCTATTTCCCACTTACCCGCTTCTGTATCTGTTTATGGGAATAAGGTATATTAAAAGTAAATCTGTTGACTTTAAATAAAATATTTTAAGAAATGTGAAAATAATTACAATCTCTTCTTGTCTTTAAGACTGTTTCAGTACTTGCACTTTATTCTTGGAAAAGCTACAAGCACTCCTAACTCTTGTAACAGCAGAAACCAGTATCTAAACACAAGATAACCTAGAGGGTTTTGATAAATACCAGCAGTAAAACACCCCTAACAAATCCACAGAAGAAAACCAAACAAAAACCCCACAGACCAGGAGAATTGAATCACTTATATTATCAGTATGGTTAGCTTCCTTAGATAACAAATACAGTTGCATACAGAATAAGATTTTCCCTTTTGTAATCTTAAAACAAAACCAAACAAACAAACAAAAAATACAAACCGGTAACTGATAAAGAGGAATATCCACTTGCCCAAGAAAATCATCTCGAGTCTACAGAAAATAAAAACAAACAAAACAACAAAAAACACAGAAAGTTTAAAGTTGCAAAGCATTTAAAAAACATTATTGCACAGCCCTCATAGCATAGCAATGCTTTCTAAAAATTCAAAGATACTCTCAAATTATAGACAATGAAACTTTTTCTGTACAGAATGAGTTCTGATTGACCCAATACTCACGAGCCTTGGACAGTTCTGTCTTCCTCAAAATAAATGAAATTTGAGGGAACTGGGCATGGAAATTTAGATAAGTTTTTTAGAAATCATATAGACTAATGTTAATCAAACATGAGAAGGTTGTTCAGCATAAGGACTGAGATCGTCAGCATCTCCAGTAGAAACAGGATCCTAAAGGGCTAAGAGTAAACACACTTTTTCCCCTTAGCTGTTTCAGTAAAATAATTGTCTTGTTAGATACTTAAGCAACTAAACATTTATCATAAATTAAAACAGAATTAAAGACCTTTATCCTAGGAGTGCCTGACAATTTCTATAAGCATAAGCAGCTATTAAAACATATATAAACAACTTCTGCTTTTCAAAATAATACAGCTACTGGCAAAAATAAGACAGAGCAAAAATAAGTTTCATCTGTGATAAGTGTTTTGGAAGTTCCAGTAATTCCAGTGGTCTCAAGCCTGGCAGCAGGAGCTCCAAGTTTGGCATGTTCCCTACCCCCTGCCAACATTCCTGTTGACATCTGAAAATATGCTAAAATTTGTTGTATCTAAGAAAAAATACCATTTGCCTACACACACTGAAGAGTTTAGTTTTAATAACTAAAATCTGAAAGATTCTGCCTTGACTTGGCTGTCTGGACTATGAAGGCAGCAACTTTGCACCCCAATTCCCTCCAGCCTACCCTGCAGCACCAGGAGAGTGACTGACAATAGATGGTATCGCTGTACAGTTTACTTTTGATCACTGATTTTTGCCTGCCAAAGAAATTAAGACTTTAGCATTTATGTAGGTAATCCAAGTATTCACCAATAATCACTGCCAACAGTCAAAGTAATTTACTTGAGACTTCTTACTGGAGCATATGCTGAGTTGTTTCAAGTTCATTTGTGATTTGAAAGCCCTTGCAAACCTCCACAAAAGCAGGAAAATGTATTATATGAGTAATTTAACATGAAGATGTCTCACTTCTTGCATGCTATAATCAAGAGGACATGAAATTTTTAAAAGGTGTGTATAAGCCTATAGCATTTTTCAAAAAAACCCACTATATAACAAGAGTACACTTTTTTGCATAGGCAGAGTAGGGAACTGTGAAAGCCTTCAACAGTTTAGCCTGAGCAACCTCTGCATTTCTAGTCTTCCCAGTTTTGCCAGTTAACAAAAGTTTTGGTGCCTATTCTTTCTTAGATCTGTTGGTGCACCACAAGCTTTTATTCAAAATTCTCACCCGAGGACGGCCTTCTTCCGTAAAAACTTTCTACTGTGAAGCTCTGCATCCTGCTGACATCTATTCCCTGCACCTCAAGACAAAGCCAAGTGTTTCACCTTTCTTCTAGCACGACTGTATTTATAATTTTCAATCACAATGTTTTATAGTATTAAAACTCCAGTTCAATTTACTCCTTTTTTTGTCCCACTGACAACATTCTGCATGCAAACAACTCTGATATTAAAGGCTATCAGTATTTCTTGAAGCAGTTCTTTCTCCCTTAATAATTCTGGGACCTTTTTTCTTTAGCTCTCTTGTCCTAAGTTTGTACTTTTCATGTTTAAACCGTATGTGTATATGGAGAACCAGTGCCTCACATTTGTGCAAGCTCTAAATTTTTTACACTTCCAAAAAGCACAACTAGACTGCAGAACTTGTCATAGATGAAACATCCTAGAACTCTAGAGACACATAACTTGAAACTGAATTTATAGTGTGTATGTCTTATATTAATATTGGGGGTGGGTGGGAGGGGGGTGGAAATGAAACCCAGAATATCCAGCTTTTTATTCACAAATTCCTTTAGGACAGAAAGCTACAATAGGTTTTCATACCTAGAGAGTCTGAAGCTTCCCTGAACCACTGAAAGAACACTTTTCTGTATTATTGCAGACCACAAGCTTCTGGAAAAATATAGCTATCATTTTTGCCCATGAGGTTCTTTTTAAAATGGCACAGCACATACCTTAGACATGTTAAAAGGCTTAGTATTTGTAAAGTTCTTGGCAATCCTCAAGTAGAACATGCCTTTCAAATAAATTACTGGAATGTGGGACAAAAGTCTGCTGTATTTTAGAAAACCTCAGAACACTCTGTTTGTTACCAGCATTATTTTAGTATGGGCTCCTGTTATTCACTTTATTATTCTGTTGTCTCTCCCGCTATTTTTAGCTGAGCTAGCCTTGATAACCAACCTTTAACAGTACTTTCTCCTCCAGCCAAAGAGTAAAATCCTCCAGTGGAGATTTTTGTTGACCTCCAAACAACTAATACATAGATCAGATAGCAGGAATGCTCTTTAGCAATGTGCCCCACCATGACAAGCTGACTAACTGCCTTCAAAGAAGTGCCAAGGAAGCTTTGAAACAGACATCACACACATTAACAATTAAATGTCAGTGGAGCTGAAACTGTTTGGATCTCTGTTTCATGAGAGCAGGCATCCCAGTATTTTCAAGAGGGACAAGTGGGTCAGTTGTTCTTGTCAACTACTAATTTCTTAACAGAGAACTCAAACTTTCTGCTTGCCAAACTGTAAGTGCATAAACCTCAATTAATGATATAGTACACTAACAAAGAGGCCTTTTATTTTACTGATTCATTGGTTTAGTCTATAGAAAGTTATTAAAAACACGTGAGGACAGACAGCTGCTGTATACATTTAAAGAACTCCAGTGTAATGCCAAAGCGAGCGCTCCAAGAAGAAAGTAATCAGTCAAATTCATTTTCATCTAATATACTTAATAAGCCTCAACAGTTAAAATTTTGGATTTTTTCTGCAATTCCCATCAGAAACTGGACAGAAGTAGATTTTAAGCAGACATGCTTATATCACTCACACACTTAAGAGCAGTACTGAGAACATTACCCATAATTTATCAGGTTTGAAGACAATTAACTGATTTTCATGCCTTTCTTAATTGCTGGATTCACCACAGTGCCTTTTGAAACACCTCTTGTGTAAGACCAGGGTGTTGAAATAACAGGTATTTTCTCTATACCAACTTTTGTGACTAATTTTGTTGGTGTTAGTGCATGAATTCGAACCCAAGTATACTCCCAGTTTTCTTCTGACTAAACAGACAGCTAGTTGTGTGCAAGTCAGTCCTCACATCCAAATCTACAGCTGTACAGCAAAATGAGAAATCATACAGCTTTTATTGGAGGGAATATAAGTATCAATTCAAACTGAAAAAACAAACAGCAATCTGGACTATCGCAGTTTAAGAAAACAGGAGCTCAACAGATCCCTTACAAAACCAACATTCTTCTTGCTCAAACACCCAAACATCAACATTAGTTACAAGCTTGATGAGAATGAAAAAAAAACCCAAAACTTTCCTGAGCTACACTAGCAATTTCAAGTATGTTTCTTGTCATGCTGTGCCGAGTATATTATTTGGTTCCCTTGAATTTTAAATTGAGAAAAGTGAGGGGACTTTTCTTCCATAAAATACTGCCAGCATGTGCTATTCATCATGGGAACACAAGTTTCAAAAAAGCAAAGAAATTCAATTATCATGTCAAGATCTTACCAACTTCATGGAATTCTAAAAGTAATGTTTTCTTTATCTTGCAAAACAGTAAATATTTGGTGGCATGAAATTCATTACAGTCCCAGTCTCCTGTATTTTTAAGGGGAGAGGTAGACTGATGAGGAGTGTTTGTGGTTTTTTAATGACATGTAGGTATTTCTTTTTAGTTGGCATCTATAATCAACTATCTGCAATACTGAGAAGAACCTATGAGCATTTTCAAAACAGAGAAAATAATGTACTCTTAGATCAATGGTTATTATGCAACATATGTTTCTGCAGGACCTTCAGCCTTGCTGGCTGCTTTAACAGCAAGGTGTCAGCATAACATGCCTCAGCAGTTTTACCATCTGTTTAACAGACAGCATTTAGAAATGACACTGAAGTTATTTTCACTAATTCTCCTTCGCTTCCAAAGATATTTTCAGAGAACTGCTTCTCTAAAAAGACCAGAGCAAAAGTATCATCTGTTTTTTCATTTATAGCTTACGCTTTTTATATAGAACCACAATCTTACAGCTTCCTTAAAAGATCATATTTAGTCTACAGTGATTTTATAACATTCATATATTACTCCACTCAATGTCTGCTACTTTGAGAACCTGTGCTTATAAGTTCATTAACAAAGCTATTTAAGACAGCTTTTTTTTTTTGCATACAAGAACTCATTTTCACACAGGTCACAGGAAGACAAGAAGTCATCTAATATAACCAAAGCATACTTAATCACAACTTAATGAACAAGTCAAAAGTTAGTAATGTGTATATTTTATTCATCAGGAATTTGAATTCTTTTGGTTTTATGGACAGATGTGCCAAATAAGCTATCATATAAAAAGCAAGTATAATACATTTTATGAAGTCAAGAGCCAATCCAGTTTTGGCCTCCTACGTTAAACCAGCCAACATATAAACACACACACAAGGTAAATAAAAAATAAATCAGAAAACAGTACCAAGTATTTTGTTTAGGTACTATTTCAACAAACCATTCCTGATATCAAGTCAGTTAATTTCACAGTAATATAAAACTATAAAACTTCTGCACTTCTATGTGGAAGCTCTGGTGCCAAATCTTAAGACTTAAATGGAAGTTTGAAAATCAAACTCTCACAGTAACAATTCCAGATATATTTTTACCTTCACTGATTAACACCATAAAGCTTAACACACCCAAAAAATTCAAAACCCTATCAAACATTAAACTGCATGTGCAATTTGCTCTCTGAAATGAGCAACAGATAAACCAGATATGACAGATGTTAACCACACACTGGCTAATCAACACACTCAGCAGAAGGACACAATACACAGTCACCTTTTTGTTATTCAGAGCAAGAGGAAATAAAATTTAGAAACAACTGATTTGCCTCCAAAAGGCAGACAAGCAACTGGAGCATCTCTGCATCATGGTCTCACTCCTGGGAAGTTCATTAGGTCCAGTACAGATGCACAAAATAAGGTTGAGCCTGCAAGCTGCCTTTTTCCAGACCTAAAGACAATCTTAACAGTCGGCCCAGGCTGTACAAGTAACAGAACCCTTCTAAAACATTTCTGTGACTGCAGACCTACAGCAGGTCTGGATGCAGACTGAATGGCCTCAGCCTACTCCCAAGTTAGTCCAGCAGTTTTCAAAAGCATTCTTCAGTCTACTGTTCTCAGCTACTGTTGATCCAAGATCAACATCAACACTAGCTCAGGAATTCCCTGTGCCTTTGCACCAGCACACAGCCAGTGGTGCTGCCAGCCACTCTTCCATGCTCTTCTGCACTCCACATTAGCCCTAAGCCACCATCGATCTGAATCACAGCCCCAAGCCTGTCCCAGCTCCAAGCCTATACCTACCTGCTGCCAGTCCTAAATGTAGGCAGACAACCTGGATACAGCAGAACTTACTGTTTTGTCTTAAACTGTGCTACACTGAAGTTATAAAACCTGTCTATCGTGTGAATTGAATGCCTTGACCTCCATGACACAAAGCAACCACAACACAAATAATCCACCCATGATTACTTTTACAACAAAAGTGCTATTACACCTGATTTCCAATAAACTCAACATTTCTTACTAAAGTTACATTACACTTCCCACATTAGACATGGGTTTTATCAGCCTATAATTTGCCAGATTTTAACTACTTTGCATTTATTCTTTATAAGCTAAATGTTTGTCCCAAATTGAACTTACTAGAAACAATGATTACCACCGCAACTGGCTAAGGTGGAAACTCTACTATAAAAAAAAAAGTAACGTTAATAATAAACTCTGGGAGCCTTTCTCTCCAAAAAGCCCTTATGCTTTCGCATTACTAAACAAGGCCTTCTCCCTCATGCTGGGAAAATTGTAGGCTGCCAGAGAAATCATCTAGGTTTAAAAGAATCCAATTCTATGTTTCTTCCCGCATTCTGCTTACTGAGTAGCTGGAGCGTCCCATTTGCATTTTAACACACCCTAACTTCAATGACTCCAATTCAAGTTAGTATGTAACTTCAGCCAGGAACTTGCTGATGTCCTTAAATTCTGTTTGCTTATGTTACAGTTGGTACAGCTGAAAGCAGCCTAAGGTCTCAAAAAATAACTGCATCTATCTGTAGACTCTTCAGTTTACCATAAACTGCCATGATGGGGAAAAAGTGCTGTACTCTCTTGAAACAGAGATTATAGATCCGTAAACTAACAGTGAAATGAGCTACAAACATTTTGCTGGCTGCATTCCCAATCAGTATGTTCTGTTCGTCACAGGGAGTAAGGAAGAAAGTTCACTTGAAACAGAGACACTTAACAGAAATGCAGGGCAGTCCCCTTCAGACAAGGGTGAAAGTCAGTCATAAGCAAATGACTTGCCTGAAAAGGCCAGTCTGTTTTGCTTGCTTACTCAATCTGTGAAATTCATCCACTTCTGGAAGACAAGAAAACACGTGTTGGAACACGGAAGAGCACACTTAGCTCAAGGTGAAGGGAGAGCTGAAAAGAGCATTTCTACTATTTGATCCTAGGTGGGTGCAAGGGCTGAGCAGGCACCACAGAGCCTACTAGTCAGATTAATGTTCTGTGTAACCTTGTATCCTTACCCTAGTAATGGCCAGGAGCAGATGCTTAAGCAAATAATAAAAGCAACAGTTAAGAACAGTACTTCCTCAGATATATTCCCAGTTTCTAAAGAATGAGTGGTCACGGGACTTTTTGTTCCTTACGTTAAAATACATACTGAAAATGTAACATCCTTTGATGGATCTTTCTTCGAGTTATCTAACCTCTTCCTGAAATCCATTTCTACTTCTGGTATGCACAGTATCTTACAACA
This sequence comes from Microhierax caerulescens, assembly GCA_035590215.1. Lineage (NCBI taxonomy): Eukaryota > Metazoa > Chordata > Aves > Falconiformes > Falconidae > Microhierax > Microhierax caerulescens. The sequence goes on from JAVJGJ010000060.1 coordinate 18,226,141, forward strand.
GTGAGCTCAGCAACACATATGAGAACATACTTGTTTTGTAAGAATGGATTCTCTGTTTAAATTCACCTCCCCTGAACTATAGTTTTATAAAACTGCCTTTATATCACTTCCCCCCCACCCCCCCACCCCACCCCCCGAGCTGAAAAGCCCTTGGTCTGCTTGGTGTCTCCTCACATAAAACTCACCCCAATTATGGGACCCTTCTTGGTATTTTTCTTGTTCCATTATACACACTTCCTGAAAAAGGATGACCAGAAATATGCATGCCATGCACATATGTGGATTTGTACAACTCCATAATGGCGTTTTTAATTTTGTTAGTTTATTCATTTCCCAATAAATCCTAACCTTCTACTTGCCTTTCAACTGTCAACAAGATTTCAGCTGACATTTTCAGTGAGTCACTCACCATGACATAAAGTATTCCCTGACCAGTATGGGAGACCATTACCACGTACGCATCGTTAGCTGTTTTTCCTGTGTGCAGTAATTGGCATTTATCAACAGTGATTTTCAAAATTGTCCATTCTAATGTCTAGTCACTCACTACCATGAGATTTTCTACTGCTTCAGAGGTGACAATTTCTTTTCTATCTTTTAATTAGCTGTCACCAACGAAGAAGCTTTTCTCTTATGCACCTATGTCTGTACTTTTCAGAACTTCTGCTAAGGGTTCTTGTCAAATATTTTTAAAAGCTCAGTGTCCTGCATTAACCAGCTCAGTCATCTTTGCATGTAATTTCTTAGTTTGATTTGTAAGACACAACTTCCTTTTATGAAAGCAGTGTTCAGTCTCCCTTCTTGTAAACACAAAACCCATCATATGTCTACTAATTCTATTCCCTGTACTCTTTCTTTCAGACCAGCCTGTTGTGGTAGCCTGTAACTTGCCTTCTGGTCATTTTAAAAATCAACATGCTACTTACCAAATTCCTTCAGTAATGGGAATCTAATACACTCAAATACTATTCGCTATAGTTGGTATTTCAACAATTTTATTGCTGACCTTCTTGACAATGCTTGGGAGAACACCTGCAGGCACTATTGGTTTTGTTAAGGCCTTCTGTCTTATGCTACAATGCTTACAAAAACTATGATTTCTACATCACCATAACATTTTTGAGAAATGTTTTTGTTTAACCCAAAGTTTTGATCCAATTTCTCACAGAAAGCAAAAATGATATACCATCCAAAACAAAAATTACAGTGACCATGGTCTCATATCTGAAAGACTATAAGTTATTTGACTAGTCAGGAGTAAAGTGAAGAAAGTCTTTATCCTGCCTTGGAGACAGTTTTACTTTAAAACATCTTTAAATGTATTCTAAGCCTTAAGAGACAGCATAACTACAGCTTGTGGCTATACTAAAGAAGCCACACCATCACTGCTTCCCACTCTCTCACGGTAGATTAAAAGGACATGAATCAACCTGAAGGCTGGATAATTTAATATTTATATAAGCTGTTTCAGAAGCTCCATTCTGCATGGTTTTGCAGTTTTAGTTTCCCCTTTTGCTGGCAAGAGAAACCTACCCAAACTCAGTTCAGCTTCAGACTATAAACAGAATGAGGTTAATCGTAATTTGTAGATAGCACAATCAAATAAACTCTTTCTTTGCTATGTACATGTGGTGTCTGCTAGTGGATACAGAGTGCTAGAGCTTCAATAAATATAACTTGCTAAAACTGACAAAGAAAAATTTCAGGGATGGAGATGATACCAAATAATACTAATTGGCTGCTTCCTTTGCTAATGCTTCCATGTAGCAACTGTTCTTGAGCTAGTCTTGACTGTATGGTTTATGGCATCCTTTGTGTGGAATCTTTTTTGCCCCCAAAGAAGATAACTAATCACAAGCTTAAGACATCAAGAAAGTAACAAAACTCTGCATTTAAGCAAGAGGGAAGATAGAAGAAATCAGTACAAATCATCAAAGCACTTCAGGTCATTTTTACATAGAGGATTGAAGATCACCTACAACTAATTATACACTGTTAATTATTGTGATTAATAGACAGTTTCCACTGTCTTCTATTCAGTGCTTTTATGTATACTTCAGCTTTAAAATCTGCCTGAGACACAACATAAATAGGATTATGTGATTTAACTAACATAATTGTCACCATGATTCCTCAGAAACACCTTTCTTTCAACCCCAATTCTCCTTGACTGAACTCATATATCATGACACAGCAACGTGCCATAAACAGTCCTGTAGCATGATCAAGATATGCAATACTGAACAATATGAAAATTATTAGGTGATGAGGTTATCACAGCACAATAGCGTAAAGAGATATCAGTTTGTGCTTTGCCTTGCATTGTCTCTATGATGTTCTGCTTCACCTTTTCCTCTCACTTCCTTGCGCAGAATTGGGACACCAATACCCATGCAGCACCTTTGCTCAATATAAAAGATGCAGATGGCTGGAGATAAGGCACAGTTTTCTTCCCCTTCTCTTGGCACTTCTCCCTGGTTGGACCATTACCTTCTGCAAAGAGGTTTTGCTAAGACTGAAGTTCTACACTCGAAAAGGATGCAAGAGAAGACAACCTCAGACTATTCAGTGCTAACTTGTGGTGCAGCATTTATCAAGGGAATCATGAACTTCCAGGCACAGGCTCTGGTCCCCTTGGCATGTTCAGATCAGCTAGGAAGTAACTTAGTGAAGACATCCTCACACACAGCCCACTCAAATTACTGTTTGTCAAAAATTTAAATGTAGTACTGGAAGATTCAAATAGCATCTCCTTTTACAAATACAAAAGAGAGTTCCAGGACCTGGTCAATAAAACCTGAGAGTTCCAACTAAAGGTTTTCTTCACAGGAACCTGACAGTAAAAAAAAAAAAAATGTTCTGGTTACTTTTACAACACTCCTGAAATTTTTTGGCTTCAAAACATGTATTTCATTCACTAGAGACAAAACTTGAATTACTTGTAAACAAAAGGACACAATGATTCCCTTAATTGTGTAAGAAATTCTTCTCAAGGTATACTGTTGCTGAGATAGATTTGCAAGTACATTTATGATATTTACATTATCTAACCTGCAGAGATACTCAGGAGGAAGGAATGGCTAATGTCAGCAGGGATGTCAGCATAATATTACACTTGTGGAAGAGATTAACATAGATTTTTTTTTTTTGTTAAGTTTGTTTATCATCTACAGGAAGTGGAACTTTGGTCACTGCTTCTGCCTTCCTCTGTAACTCAAAGTTTACATACATAAGATGACATGTAAACTGCTCCCTTACTCACTCCTACCCTCCCAATTCACACCTATGATGTCAAAATGCTTTAGTTGCAGATTTATTTCTGCCCTAAGCAAGAGAGAGATGCACTGAAAAACACTAAAAACAGAAATACAAAGTCAAGGACAACCTTCAGTGCTGCAACCTCTTCCTCCTGCTTTGCATAAATTAAATTCCACTATCTGCTGCAGAATCAATTCAATGTTTCCAGTAAAGATCAGCAGTGGTATGTGGGCCATCACCATTCCACAATTTTCAAGTCAATTAAAAATAATCCAAGGCCAGTTGTCACAGAAATGGTGTTTTAAAAAAAAAAAAAAAATTTTTTTTTTTTTAAGTCAGCTTTTAACAAGCTGTTGATTATAGAAAGCAGGACATCTGATATGAGGTGGCTGAAGGCTAGTAGCTAGGCACGTAAGAAAAGAATGCATAGACCTTTTGCTGCTTCAGACTCTCGAGTCTCTGACCAAAGCACTGATTTGATTTCATGACTGCTCGGTACAGATAGCTGACATTACTAAATGCTACTCCAGTATCAACTTGTTAAATTTGAACCCAGACTCAGCATATCAATATACTAGGTCAGACTAACTGGAGTCAAGCGAAATATTTTGGGAGTTGTTTATTTTTAAATGAGTCACAATACACCATGATAATTAACTGGACTATATAATTAAATGATTGCCATAGGATCTATTGTATTTGTCACAAAGACTATAATAGCAATTACAATAGTATTTACCCATTTTTTTCAGTAAATTGCTCAACCGCTTATGGTTTTTGCTTGGTTCGGTGGGAAATTTTTTGATAACATTTTATAGGTTATTCTATAAAAACTGGTTTTCCATAAAGACTGAAAATGCCATTTCACAACTGAAAGCTCCTGGTGCCTGTTGTTGCATAAAGGAATTTGAAACAAGTATACTGTTATAAAATCTTTATTGTCCAATTTTCTGATGTCAGACATCTTTTTGATTTGTATGTAGACATGGCACAAATCTAAACTTTTGCAAATACATGAAATGTACAAAGATAACTACAACAATTGGGGATTAAGACTTTTTTTTCTGTTTTTTAAACCTGTCTCTCTCATCTTCTAGTCAGAAGATGAAATCTTAAGTATTCAGGAAGCTTAAAACATGCTGCCACAGTAAATACGCTCAACTAGCACAGAAGCATTCCATCAAGTGCTTTAAAAAGTCAAGTTTCCTAGATTTTATGTCAATCCACTGTAAACACCACTTCCAGGAACTGAAACAAATCATTGTCAGTCCAGTGGCCTATGAGGTTTTCTGGAAATGTTTGCTACCAATCTAATCCTGAACTTGAATTCTACCTAAATTGATTTTTTAAAAATTCACTCAGTATTAAAATATATCTTACATATCAACTGCCACTAAAGACAACAACTAGCAGTGCAAGTTGATGAGATATGTACTTGAAGTGCATGACTCAACATGTTTTTCTTTTTGCAGTATACTTCTAAAAAATAACTAGAACCAGACTACTTAAAATATGTCATAATCTGTTTGTGCTTATTGTGGAATTTACCATCGACTTCACAGTTTGATTTTGGGATGAGGAATCACCAAACAATATGCATAGTGACTACCTGTGATCCACTGTGAGTTTTATGATGAAGCTTAAACATAGATCACAGTTTTACAAGAAGGAAAGTGCACTTTTCTTCAAACTCTTTTTAACCAAAAAGCAATAGAAAACTTCAAAGAAGCCAAAAAGTGTAGAATCATCAGGCACTACTCTAAGAGCAACAACAGATTGTGAATTACAGGCTATTATCTCCAAGGTAATTATATTACTAGTTTTGAAAGGGACTGTCATAACTGTAGATCTTTGGCATAAAGCCTTTTGCTTAATCAAGCATGTTAGTTAAATGATAGCAGTGTCAATTTATGCTTTGTAAACAATAATTGTTTCACTTTTATCAGCATTCACAATTAAAACTAAGATATAATATTCAGATGATTTACATCTTCATAATGTTATTTAAACAAGTCTTAAAATACATATTTCACATGGCTTATGCCTTACTAACAATATAAACTGCCTGAGGAGTTAGTAAAAGCAAACACATTTCTGCAGTTTAGTTGGATGTGAGCTTTATTACCAAAAAAATATATTTAATACAAGCCTTCTAGAACCAAGTACTATAATTTGAACAGCAATGTTGTTGGGAGAGGTATTAAGTTACAGTGTACTGCTCAGGCTGAAGCAGCGGTTGGAAGGAAAAATTAAAAAAAAAAAAAAAGAAAAAAAAAAAGGAGAGGAAACTGAAAATTCCTGTGGTTCAGGGTGTATACAGAAACAAATGGTATTTACAGTTTCTCTGCTCAAATATTACTTATCTTCAATTCTACATACAGTAAACTGTTCTGTAAAATAAAGCCTATATGAAATAAACCTAAAAGTCTGTAAAGTAATCCACTCATTTTTACCCATTTTAGTAATTACTATTGATTCACTGAGAAGCAAAGTTACGTATTTAAAACTACACAACTTGATCTGAAATTTAAATAAATCCCATGTCTAGATAACTAGACAAGGAAATCCCTTTGAGTTCATGTGAATAAGAAACTGTTTATAATATAGGTATTTCACTTCAAGACATATTCACCTATGCTACTGTATGTACCATATCCTAAAAAACTAATCTAAAAAACAAATATTGCAGATAATGTAAAAATTAAACTTCCTAACGGTGACAGTTTGACACCATTTGGAAATTCTGAAATCATTGTGTTTAAGTCTTGATTGTAAATTTTATTATTTTCCAGTTAAATTTCAGCTGTAAAATACTGTCAAATTTTTCTATAAACTAGAACACTCACCTTATGGGGCCTCCACAAAGAAGTGCTAGACATTTCCCTCTTAGAGGTTCCATATCTTTTCTTAACACCAGTTGTTTTTCCTTCATTCCCAGGTTTGAACTGTATGTGCAACTGAGACGTCCTTGCACTATGACACTTGTATTTAAGGCTGGATAAACAGCAAGAAACTTTTTGATGTGATCCTTCCAACGAAACGCTTCTTTGCAAAACATTGTGGGTTTTGCTCAGCTGTGCATTCGGTCTTTCTAGTTCATTTATATTAACCTGATATTCTGAATCTATTTTTGAGGGTAAACACGCCGATGTGCTACGTGCCAGTTTTAAATAAGGGTATTTTGCACTGGAGTTCAGATTTAACTCTGGACTGCAACTGCCATTAACCATTTCACTGCTTGAAGCAAATGCTTTTTGAGTGAGATGAACTGAAATACATGAGAAGCCATCAGCTGCTTCTTCACAGGTTGCCTGCTCGGAACTATTCAACGTTTGACTTTTGTCCTGTAATGATGTATTCGAGTGAAGTGGTCGAATGTCTCTGACTTCACCAGAAGAGCAAACTGTTTTAGACAGTCGAAGTCCATTGACTGCTGTTGAAAGGAATCCCTTGGAAATAGTGTGATCTTCTTTTTGTGCCAGCTCACTAGGAGAAATAATTAGTTTATGGGATGTTTGATAGGCACCTCTATGTGATAGTTGACCTGAGCTTACTGGAGAAGCTGGAGGAGTACTGGAAGGACTCCTAGGGAAAATAACCAGTGATGAACAACGTCGCAGTGGAATTTTTGTTTTCTTCCTCACTGACAAATCATCCTGGTCAAAAGTAGTATTACTTCTACAGAGAGCTTCCCGAGATGAGCCGTTCCTATAGGGATTACATTTGTCTGCAGTGGTTCTATACAAATAGTCGCCGTACACAACACTATTACAGAAAGTACCATCACTGGTCGAAAGAGTGCCACTACCGCTGTCACTGATGACACTGTTACTATATGAACCTCCATCACTTGTGGTACTTGCACATGATCCATAGTCACTGCCAGCACTGCTGAACGATCCACTGTCACTGGCTGCAATACTGACGAGACTGCCATTGCACGAAGCAGTATTGCTCAGAAGGCTATCATTAGATCGATGATCAACCACAATTCTAGCACCACAGTTTCCTTCATTATCAATACCAATGAATGAAGTGTCTTCACCAGCAGCTACAGCATCACCAGACTGAAAACATCCACTATGCTTTCTAGACTGCAGGGAAATGTGCAGTGAGGTGCTCTTTTTTATTTGCAATGAAGAAATAGCTGCATTTTCTTCTTGATTAATTACTTGTTGCATTACAGGTGCGTAAGCAACTTGTCTAGGAGTTAGCTTTATTTGTGTAACATTAGGTGGAGAATTCTGCGATTTTTTGAAGTACATACAATTGTTACTATCCAAAACATCTTCAGAGGCTTCAGATAATGGATCTGTGTTGCTTCTTTGGGTAGCAAAATGCAATCTTAACCGTCGTGCCATTTGTTCTCATTTCCATGCATGTTAGCAAATGCAAACCACAAAGATCCTTCAGCAGGAAGGCTACAGGCAGCTGCACAGAACCTAAAGCTAGTACATCACAACAGTAAAAGCCCGTAAAAGTTGCAGTCTTTGTCCTAATTTCTACAAGATACTAGTGTTAAAAAAACCCAAACTGTACCTCTTGAAATAAGTCAGCCATTCGTTGAACTGCAGTTTCTGGACCGTCTTTGCTTGCAGTCAGAAAGCATTCATTTACAAAGCACTTACATTCCAACGACCTCAGCAGCAACACACTGACAAACACTACTGACCTTGTTTCAAGCACACCTTCTGTAATTTGCATAAATGAATACAATAATAAACTTCCAGTACTTCCAAGTTTAAAACAGCAACTCCTGCTGCAGCTGCACTAGCTGAGTCAATGTGTCCGTACTTTCCTCAGCAGCGTATGACTACTAATATTTTTACCCATAGGTTTAGAATTACAGGAAGTTGGTAGGAATGAAGTCCCATATAATTGAGTATCAAGCCTAGGATTGAATTTCCAAATAGTAACCATGCTAGCAAACTGCTGAGGTCTGAATTATGCATAAACCAGTGAAATAAACCTCCTCCCCTTAAAAAAAAAAAAAAAAAGCAGCAGCAAAAGTCTTTCTGCACTATTTAAATAAAACTTGAAATAAATCTGGCTTTATTTTGCAATCTACATGCTGTTAGGCTATCACGCTTTCTTAAAGATTTGCACATAGTAGAAACCTCTCCCACAGAGTCATAATTTTCAGCAAGGTGCAACTGAATTGGAACAAAAAAAGTTATTCTGATTAATAATTTGGCATTTATTTTCAGCCTACCACATTAAACTTCTAATTTATATTTTAACATTGCCAAATTACTGCTGTTAAAGGTAGAAAGAAACAAACTATTCCTACAGACTTAACTATCTCACCTTATTTGCTGGAAGCCCGCAATAAGCAGACATTCATTAGAGTTCAATTCTGCATGCAAATATATTATATGACCAGCTACACAAACTTTAGAACACTGAACTAAGCATACAGAGTTAAATACAATTACCAAGCACAATGACAGAAGAAAGTATGATGTAAAATTACATACAAACTGTCTCATACATTCATAGCTAAAGACTATTTTTTAAATAAAATTATCAGCATGTCAAGAAGTTAATATACTGTCAACTCTTATAAGAGTAATGGGATTGAGAATTACTACAAAAGGTTTCACTGGCTCATATCCTCTGAAAAGGTCCTTTGCTGGCACCTAGTGGGACTTTTGAAAAAAGACAATCTTGAATCTTGCTGTTAAGTGTTCTTTTTTTGTTGTTGTGGTTTGTTGTTTTGTTAAAAAAAAAAAAAACAACCAAAACATTTACCTATGAAGGTACTTTTGAATACAGAAGCCATATATGATGCAGTACTAAACGTTACCATGCTAACATGAAATTACTTAGTGCTGCTGAAAAAGTGCAAACAGAAGAGAACACTAGGCCATTTATACCTTTATAGGTCATACTAGTGGTTTTTTTTCTGCTCCATATTTATTTAACCTTTACTGTATTTTAAGCTAGAAGGCAGTAAAATTAACATTTATACCTCCTTCCCAAAAAAGGGCCAAGAATCAAATTCACAGTGCCCTGTTTGCAAGCAACAAATTAGTTTTCTAATTATACTCCAGAGCTTACTTAACCTCCGTTACCTGAATTCCATTATTAGAACACAGCAATAAATGAATACTAGCTTATTCATAGAAAGCCAACAAATACAATAGTTCATTTATTTCATTATGCTTTACCAACTGGACTTCCTCTAATCTTATATGTTGGATGGGGAGAGAAGACGAAAGGAAAATGCCATAAAAGATTCTTTTGGTCACAGTTTCAAAAAGATACATTTGAACTTCAATATATTTAAAAAAACCCAAACAAACAAACAAACAACAAAAACACCCACCAAAAACCCCAAAACCACATCAAGAAAAAACCCACCCCAAGATATGTGAGTGAAGAGTGAAAAATGCATTTCTCAAAGGTACTTTTCTCGCCAACAACAAATTAGTAGCATAGTTTGTAACAACTTGGTGCGATACACAACAAATCGTAACCAGTGTATTAGATACTGCTTTTAGTAAAAGAAAGAGTTTCTCCCCAAAGGGATGATCAGAAATGTTTTTCCAATTTTACTACAAAACTCTTTCAGAACATGATAAAACTGACATGATTTGGTAACACGGGCTTAAGATTTAAATGAAATTTCTCAACACGTCACTTTTTCCTTACCTGTAACAGTATAGGTATAGCCAGCCAACTACAGCTTCCTTAGCCAACATAAAATGGCTTTTAAAATGCAAAAGTTTATCTTGCTGAATTAAGAGCTGACAAAAAAAGTTAAAATCATGATTTTTGAAAAGTACTATAGCTCCATTCAAATCTTAACATAATTGACTTCTTCAGTTATCAATAATGGATTTTGGCACTTCATTTGAAGTATATACATAATTGTGTCAAGTTATTGTAACACAGGAAGACATAACAAAAAGTCATATAGTCCCTTCACTGGTCCATCTCATAAGTGAACTCACTGTCCTTGTTGACAGATTTTTCTAATGTGTTTTGAAATACAACCCTAACCAAGGACTCCACAAACTGCTCAAGCCTTTTATTCTACTAATGGTTTGCAACAAGTTAACAAAACACACTACATTTAGTGTTCCCTTACCAAATCCAAGACAGGCATTCTTGAAAAGTTTTAAAGGTATTACAGAAAGATTTTAAAACTCCCATTGTTGGTGATACAAGCGATGCAGCAGGACTCTGAATTTAAGTCTAACATTGAAGTTTTGAGCCTGGTTCTCAAGAAAGCAACATTTCTTAAAAACAAAAAGCAGAGAGTTCAGGCTTCAATTTATCCCCCAAAGTTACAGGGAATAAAAGCAATTGGGATACATTTTTATAAAGAGGAAATTATTGGCTGGGTAGAGGGTCTCAAAAATGTAAGAATTTCAGTTTTCCCTGCTTGCTCACATCTGCAGTTTAAACAGTCATCCAATAGGTAGAAGAAAGAAAGAAGAAAGAAAGGCTGACTAACACTGAAGCCCCCTAAAATAATGGAAGATGAAACACCTTCTGATCATAGCTGCATATCCTAGTAAGAGTGCAATGCATCTATGATTTCTGACACATGAAGATGAATTAATAGAAGGGGGGGAGCTTGTCAATGCTAAAAGACAATCACAGCTAAAGCAAAAATTTGACTTATTTAAAACTGCTCGAGACATCTGTGGTAGAAACTTATTGTTTCTGAGAACAAGCTAGTGAAACAGGGAGACAGCTTCTTCCATTCACAGAATAATGAGATGGAAAATATAAAAATATTGGAGTTTTTGTAGAACTATACAGTGACTGATGAGGTCATAATCCTTTGATATCTAACTATAATCATACATAGGAAACAAAGCACCATTTCCAAGTTGATGTTAATAAAATGTTCTAATGGCTCCTCTCCTGTAAGCCAACAGGTCAAACAAATTATCTACTCCACATTAGAGACAGAATTCTAAGGAATTATCTTGGTGGAAACCAGAAAGCATTGGCTTTCTCCCTCAAAAAATCAGGAATCCCGACTTTCTAATCGTGCCTCCTGGCTTCCAGGGGGTGGCAGTAACGTTCCAACGGCTAATGGACAAAGTACTTTGACCTCATGAATACACTGCAGCCTGTATCACCTCAGCATCCTGAAAAATCGTATTTCATCTGCCATGTAAGCCACAACTGCTGGTGATTCCCTTTAAAATTGCTTTTAAAAAATATAAGACACCATATTTGAAATACTTGTGACAGGTAGTACCACCAGTCAAGAAGTAAATGGTTTGGGAAGTCTGTAAATGCCTATAACCATGAAACAAACTGCTTCTTTCTTCAGTCTAATTATTCTAGACAGTTTGTACTTATATTTGCATACATTTTCACACTTCCCCAACTTCAGCAGAGGAGCACCTCCATAAAAAATACAATGTATTACTAAATATATGCAGAAAGCATTAGGAAAAATTAGTAAGTTTTTCATAGCAAACACACTATCCAAGCACAAAGAGATCCATTGTAACAGCTATCAGAATGAAACAGCGTTTGGAACACAAATCAAAGAGCACTAAACCCCTCCTATTAGTTTCAAACTATTGCAGAAGGAAAATGTATATATTCCAGTGATAACAAATAACTGTGAAGTGGCCCTAGGATGCAAGCGTCATGATTGTACTGCTACCAGCCTTACTCATTTACAATAAAATATACAGACACAAAGACAGGTAATTGGACATCTGCACACGTAAACCGAGAGCACCATCAGAGGATAAGTCTGAATTTCACTAAGAATATAAAGGCACAAGCTAGCCATATCTTACTCTTGACCTGCCATTCACAGTGATACCTATCTACAAAATCACAATCTACAATCTGCTAAGATTTCTGCAGAAAAAGAACATTTTCTTTCATGCTACTCCTCCTCACACTGTGTACAGAGATACCTACATTTCATAATACTACTTTGAATGTTTATTTTTCCCCACAATCAGAGCTTTCAGTATCAACAAAGAATTTGGACATATCTTTTGAGAAGTGCTATAAAAGGACAACACTTTTATAACACACATTAGAAATCAAGAATAATAATGTAACTGTTTCAGAGCATCACTAAGTGTGGTCGTGTCAGATAAGTAAACAAATCACGTCTGCCTTTAGCTTTAGGTTTCATTAGAGAAGTTAAGATTATTTTGTTTGGGTATTTTTTTAATCCATGTTGAACCCAGATGAACTTACTTTCGTTCAAGTCTTTAATACACTGTTACATTAACACAAAAGGACCTACCAAACGGTTTTCATCAAATACTTCAAAAAGGAGTCTGTGTTTCTGAGGATTAACCTAGGAAAAAAAAAATGTTGATAATTAAAATATATGCTGAATTCCAGCATTTGTCTTCAGCAAAACCTCTATGTTTATGCAGGAGGAAAGAAATACGTAAGACCTAAGTTAAACAGCAAATCTACACTTTGGCGCCACTTCACTACACAACATGTTTCTATCAGGACCAATGGGCCAAGATTGGTGTTATCCCAAACTTGTTTTAAATCCATGTTTGTGTTTTTAAACATTCACGGAACAAAGAAGATAACATAAAGACTGAAAATTTAACTCTGACACAAATAAAAATGTTAACAAATGTATTTCTAAGGAAAGCAGTTTGTGAGCCTTTTTGAACGTTAATTGTAGACATGTTTCTGATTTTAAGCTGAAGTAATGAGAAAACATTTTCCTAATGTGTTAATATAATATTCAACATCGGTAATAAGGCTGTAAAAAAACACTTACTCTAAATAAGAGTTCTTCATTCCACTTTGGGTTTAAGGACTATGGGGGGAAGAAAAGGAAGACAGAATTTATTATAGTGACAATTCTATATTGGTGTCTTTTTTGATGTTTTACCTCTGGTTTATCCCATGTAACAATCCACTCACAGTACAAAAAGTTTAATCTTGCTATCACTGGTAGTAGTCATAGGAGTCTTCTACTGTTTATCACAGTGCAGAATAGAGACAATTTATGCAAGTACTCTCAGATTTCGGCTAATGCTGTGGATGCAGAAGACGCATTATGCAGTTCAAACCAGTTAATTTATGGTTTGTTTTCAGCAATCATCACTGCCTTATCAGTCAACTATCCACATGCTTATATGCAAACATATGTTGATCCTGAAATTATGAACCTCCTGCAGGTATTCTAGAGAAATGAGTAGTATCGTAATTCAGGTGAACTGTGCAATTTCACAATGAAACACACCAAACTGTGTTTGTGTTTCAAACATAAAAAAGATAGAAGTTGTACAGCAAGAAAGTTTCTTCTGTCATTAAAGATCTCAGAAAATCATAAAATCATTTAAGTTGGAAAAGACCTTTGAGATCTTCAAGTCCAACCATCAACCAGGACTGTCAAGTCGATCACTAAACCACATCCCTAAGCATTGCATCTATGTGCTTCTTAAACATCACCAGGGATGATGGATGATTCCACCATCACCACTGGGCAGCCTGTCCCAATGCCTGACCACCCCCTTAGTGAAGACATTTTTCCTAATATCCAATCTAAACCTCCCCTGGCACAACTTGAGGCCATTTCCTCTTGTCCTGTCACTGGTTATCTGGGAGAAGAGACCGACCCCCACCTGCCTACACCCTCCTTTGAGGTAGTTGTAGAGAGCAATAAGGTCCCCCCTGAGCTGCTTCCTTCCCAGGCTAAACCACTCCAGTTTCCTCAGCTGCTCCTCTTAAGATCTGTGCTCTAAAGTATAGAGGATGAGCCTCACCCTGAGAAAACCACCTGCCTGATCATGGTGTCTCCCCTGCCAGGTAAGTATGATTCTATCAGAACAATCCTGTATTTCCATGAGTGATGTATTTTTGAATCAGAACTCACTTTATACCCCTTAGTCTTTCTCTACCTTTCACTAAAATTATTGCAGAGAAAACATAAAAATAACACCATGAACAGAGAAACAGAGTAGGTCATGGAACATTCGTTCCCCGTGTCCATTTACACAGGTGACAATTCTCCCATTTCCTGCAGCATAAACTTTTTCTCTAGTCTCATAAAAAACCCAAAACAAACAAAACCACCACACCCATAACAAGAAGATGGCTAACCTTTTTAATAGTTTTTGTCTGAACACTGGTAAGGACTCCATTCACTGGATCATACACTGTCACTTTCACATATGGATCACTGGGAGGGGGAAAGAAAAAGAGATGCATGCTGCTATACATCCTTTTTTTTTGTCAGCATTAATAGCAGTTGAGTTTTAAAAGGCTTAAATAAATAGAAGCTATGAAACTAGGAGTTAAGAGTTACTTTAGGGACACCATAATCACGTACATACAATCATTTTCTAAATAGTTTTAAGACACAAAACTAAACATTACTGATTATGACCATACTAGCTATGCTATTTTATGTTCTGTGTATCATTACAGTTTGATTCTCTACTCTTTCGCAGTTCTTATTTCATGAAAACAGATTTAATAAACCTTCATGCATTTCAACAAGACATAAATGAAAAAAAACCAGCTGTGATTGAAAGACCTTGAAGTATCTTGGTTTTAGCAATTTAGAACACCTGTAATTCAAGGTACTTCCTTGAATATGCAGTGTTTTTACTAAATGTTCTATCAGTTTCACAGAGTTTAACCTGAATTTTTCTATCAATGTCAATGTCCTAATATGGTTTCTTAAAATGGCCTACTGCCTCAAGTATTTTTTCTTCCTTCCTGTGGCACAACAAAAAACAATTATAAGAATTATTTACTCTTCATGAACAGAGTTTAAGGCATTCAGTGGCTCAAACAGATGAGTTACAAAAGGTGACGAAGACTGTACCACACAGCAAAACAGCATATGGTTTTCACATATTTAAGCTATGATGAGAAAAGCTGCCCAATTTATGTTTAAAGTAAAAAAATTGCATGTGAAAAAAAACCAAACTGAAGAGAGACTGTTTAGCTTTAGGGAAAATATGAATATCACAATAAATTTTTTTCCTAAAGCTAAACCAATGTCACACATAACAATTTTGCTAGTGCTAAAATAACAGGATTCCCATACACGTGCCAAAACAGCTGACAGCAGAATTAATACGAAACTCACCAGTACTTTTCTAGACCCTCTGTATATGGGCCAGAAGAAAAAGTAGCTTTAGTACAAGCTGCATGCTCCCACTTGTCAATTCTACAAGATCCTACAAAGCATTTCAATTACCAGTACAAAAGCCTGATCTTTCCTGTGGTAAACGTTAAGCCACTTGATTTGTTTCTTCCCTTACACTGATTGTTAACTTTTAAATTTGTACAGACCCAGAGCCTACAGCCACTGGCATGCATTTCCCACATCTATAGAATTGGTGTATGCTGTTCCTCTGCATATAATTTGAGTGGAAATAGTCTTGTTGCTACCCATGTTTAGTGTTGTGTTTATTCCAAATCTTTAAAGCACAGATGAGAATTGTGATTATAATTGAACTCTTATTATTTTAGCTGCAGTTGACCTGAAGTAAAATATATACATGTATCTATCCTCCATGGCAGAACTATTTTACCATGCAGAGAATTAAATCTTTCCACACATGGTTTTGCCAGCGTGACTCTGTTTTTACCAGGTGACTCTTAGGTAAGAAAACAGGTATCTTCATGTTTATATAGCCTCTGATAATTTTACAAGTTTACCTGTTAAAACATTTCTGATTTTTTTGGAAAGAGGAATAGCAGGATTTACTGAAACAGCTATGGAAAGAAAATAAAGAAGCAGCTGTGCCTTAATACACTGACAACATATATTCTTACCTGGCTCCTAAGATATCCTTCTTGGCCAGGCCAATTCCAGCTATAATCTTCACCCTGACAATTCGTGTGTTCTCCTAAAATACAAAATTACAATAATTCAAGATGCATTCAGATTTATTTTTCAGATTTTTAATATATAAAGCTACAAGCAATTCATGGCATAATTTTGAATTTACAGTGAGAACTATGGACTTCAGTAATGCTGTTACATTGACAGAAACAGCTCGAAGTTTCAGTAGCAAATTTATTCTACCATTAACCCTCTTAAAGTCTTACCACCACTTTACCCACATATGATGGCAGACACAGAATCCAGAAAAAGCGGTTAAGTCACTATAGTAGCGCTTGTGTTGGGTTGGTTTGGTTTTTTTTTAAATTTTTTGTTGTTGTTGTTTGTTTTCTCAGCATTCTAAAGGTGTGGGATTCTGGTTTGAGTTTGGGTGTTTTAACCCCACAGGGCAGGATTATTAACCTAGCATACAAGTGTTCCAGCCAGCCTTCTTTCCCAAATTCCACGCTGTCCTGGCAGCAGCAGTCACCACTTTCCCCCGGCAAGCCTTGCAATACACTTGTATCAGATTGGATGCCGTACCTATGTACTGCATAGCACACACGAGGATCTTCTCCTAGGGCAGTGGTAAGGGCAAGCTGCTATTGCCACAATTCATAGAGCCCAGCGATGGCTAACGCTCCCAACTGCTCACAGGAAGGTGAGCTTCTGGGAACAGTTTCCATGAGCAGTTCCCCTGTTTCTCAGCAGGCAACTCTAAGCCATCTTTCCTACAGAATAGGCAAGGACCTCTGTGAGAACATGCTCTGAACAGCATAACATTTTCTGGTGCACAAGGACACAATCTGTTAGGATGCAAGGAATGGGTTGCCATTTACATCTCACTAGCCATTCAGGAGAGTTACATTAAACACTCGGAC
The DNA here is from genome assembly GCA_035590215.1 of Microhierax caerulescens. Classification (NCBI taxonomy): domain Eukaryota; kingdom Metazoa; phylum Chordata; class Aves; order Falconiformes; family Falconidae; genus Microhierax; species Microhierax caerulescens. Next base: position 18,243,088 of record JAVJGJ010000060.1, read on the forward strand.
AAATGCATATGGACCAATCAAGTTTTCTTCTAATGGTATCCTGGCATTCATCAGAGGGTAGGAAATAAGACTCTGACCATAAATTTTCTTTCCTGGGGGAAATGAACAGGGTATAAACCAGAACAGATTAATAAAGAAATAAAGAACTCTTGGAAAAGGGAAGAATAAAGACCTCTTGCATCTATTTTTATTTTACAGCACGGAGAAGCCATGCTCAAAATAGTGGGATTTCTGAAATGACCTGTCAGCAAGGTATGAGTTTCAAAAACCAAAACGCTGTTTCAGTTACACATTATCCAGATTACTGCTTCACAGGAGTGACATCAGTGATTGCTCTCCTCCTATTAATTAATATAGCTGTGCAGAGCCTTACATGGCTCATCTGATAAGCTACTGAATTCAAGAGGGGGAAAAAATCCCAACAGCTGTGGACCATGTCAGAGGAAGAAGACAAATAAGCACTGTTTCTCTGGAAAGCAAAAAGCTTTGCAGATGGAAGGACTGTTTGTAGGCAACAGCTAGTCAGAGACACTTGTGAGGAAAGCTGATCCAAACTAGGTGGTTAAGGAGTTAAACAGATACCAACAGCAATGGGTGAAGCAGCAGATGTTGTCTCTGGGGCCTTCCTGAATTCCACATACGATTGAAAGTGCTTTCAGAAGACTGTAGAAAGCACTCGAAAGTCTGCTTTATCATCTTCTATATAGCCACAGGGTTGGACTCCCTAATCAATACTAATTGGAGGGTTTTGTAAAGCTAACAGAGAACTGCATGCTAATCCTGAGGCAGAGTACTGGCTAGCAAGGTAAAACTGAAACCAAACCACTAAATAAAAATAAACCAAAAAGAACCCCATCAAGCAAGTTTTTCCCACCCTCTACAGTTAGAGCTGATTGCCAGGGGACGAAGATGAACATGTACAATCTCCACTTACTGACAAAATAGTCAATTGACCAAGACAATTCCAACTAGATCAAAAGTCTATCTTCCACCTCCACCTCAAAGAAAATTGTCTCCTAAAAGGAAATATAATAGTCGGGGGGGGGGGGGGGGTGTCAAGAAAAAAAAAAAAGACCTAATAACAAACTTC
>JAVJGJ010000060.1:18244277-18255335 GCA_035590215.1 Microhierax caerulescens
ACCAGCAGGTGTCCTAAGCTTTCAAAATTCATAGTCATGACCAGGCATTAGGGCACATAAAGGTACCAATATGGTTTATGACAGCAGAAGAACTGACCAGATTTACAAAAGAATAAGTATAAAACTATGGTAGCATCAAATTAAGAAGAGCTGTTCGTTAGTATTTTTATATATCACAGATATCCTAAAATATTCACCCTTTTAACATTTCAAAACAGCATCCTATTTATCTTCTGTCAATTACATGGCTTCAGTAGCATTCAACATCAGCAAGTCTTCTACGTGTGCATTTGTGTTCTCGCTGAACACTTCTGCACTTCACTCAGTGCACCCTGACCCTCTCCCAACAAAGAAGGGTCCTCAGTCATAGACCATGGGACCTAACCGACAGAAACCTGCTCAAGAAACAATCTCCACATCTCCTTCTCAGAAAAAAGATGCTGATGTAGGATACACTGTCCTGAAAGACAAACACCTCTTCTTGCATCTGCATTTAGCTGCTTATACAAGTGTTTCTCAGCTATTCAAGCATGAGAACAGTAAAGACAATGAGATGCTCTCGGCCATGGGCATCTCAGGGCCAGGCTTAACAGGGTATCAATGTAGTCCACACTGGGGAGATACCAGAAATTGGATCTACACTCCTCAGATTTTAAAGCTGGCTTCACCACTTAGTTGTATCATAATAGAGATCTGAATTTATCTGAACGCTATTTTACAGAAAGACAAATTGGTTCGTACATGATCTCAGGAAACAAGAAACTGCAAACCTGAGGCTGGCACACTGGAGGTTGATTTAAACATGCCTTGTTGAAAGACAGAGTATTGTTTGTTTGGGGTCTGTGGCAAACTAGGACAGATACAGGATTTTAGATAGGCCAGCAGAACAACTAAGCAAGCTGACATCTGCTTATGAACTGCCATGTAGAAATATCCTTCTAAATTAACAAAAAGTTAAGAAAAAAAAACCCAACTCTGAATTGTTCAGAAGAATTTTCCCCACATATCTCCTGTTTCACTTTCACGTTTTCTACTAACCACTCTCACCCTGCAAAAACTCACCACACCCCTTTAAACTGATACTGAAAAGTCCACTTCTTCCTTTTCCAAGCTATAAAGGCTAGAAACTTCCAGAAAAAAACCACAGTAATGTGCAAGGGCAATACTTCATTATGAGAGTCTCTGGTCACACTAGTGTGCAAGGCAGACCAGCAGAAATAGAGACAACTCGATCCAAAGGCAGTCAGAAGCGCTTTACGCTGGGCAGACCCATTTTGCTCCAACCCCACACATCCTGGAAGAGGCAGAGGCCTGCTGACAGGATACAGGTCTGCACTGTGACCATATGACCTTTTCTCCCCTCTCACCGATGACAGAATTGCTAAGGAACAATTGCCACAGCTCAAAAAAGCTGCCCCAAACACACTGATCTCAGAAAGCGATGAACAGCCAAAGAGTTCCAGGACCATCTGAAGTTCATTACGTGCAGCCAAAAATTAGGCTATGCAAGCTCTGCACAGAGACAAAGCATCAGCTACTTGATTCTTGCATCCAAAGGGAAGAGGTTCAAAACCAAAGTTTAATTGGGTCAAAGGCCATTTTGAACTTTTTCTTCTTCATTTGCAGTGCTCAGGAGATCCTTCTGTAGATCCACAGGCAGCTGCAACCTCAGGGTGTTTTCATGGTCCAACACACACACAGGCTACAGCCTGTACTTGTTCTATATTGACTGCAGACACTCTCATCTTGTCTTGCTATTCTCTTCCACCACTGCGGTGCTTCCAGTGGTTCTGGTGGCACCTAGTCAGCAGCCAGGCACACACCAGCTATGTCTAGCAGCACTGCAGCTCATCTAGGAAACTGCTCTCTCAGGCCAGTTTATCTCCTCACAAGTCTCTTCCTGGCCATAAATGCCTACCCACACTTTTGCATTCCCAGCATAAACTTGAAGGGGTCAGTCAGAATGTATTCCATCTGTACAGCTGAAGAGACAGGAGCATTCACTGCAGCTTTGAACACACTAGGAGTCTTACAGGTTTCACGCCCTGGTACCCAGCTGCTCTGCAATGCGGACACGCACTTTTGAGACACACACACACGACAGCCCATCACAGGCAGCAGCTCTGGGCACAGCTGTGCAGGGGTTGTTTGTATAGATGGTGCAAGGATGTTCAGCTTCTTTTGACATTTAACTGCCAGCCACTTTGGAGATGAGGTGGGGTGAGACAACACAAAACCAGCTCACAACACAGCATTGCATACAAAATACAAGCAGATCATTTCACCGTTAAAACTGTGAACTGTGAAGCTGTTCCCTCTGAGAATACACATACCCCAATATCAATCTGGTAAAAACAGTGTGGGAAAATAAGTATTTGTTAAACTACTGCATCAGCCTGGAGCGGCTGCATACAAATGAAGTCCAAATAACACAGTGTTTACATTAGTGTGCTCCTAACAAATTCAAGGATAAGTTATTTTGGGGGGTTATATATTTTTAAAGCTGAGGGGTGGAGCATATGGGGAAGATAATGCTACCACATAGAACAAAGACTGAACTGTCCAAAAATTCTTGGTCTGATTAAGTCAGACAAAACATCCTTTACAGATTATTCTGCTGTTACTCCTATCAGTATATTCTAAAGTACATGTTCAAGATACAACTGGTCAAAATAGCTGGGTCTGCGAAGACATGCCATGTTCACAGTCTGTAACAATGAATCTATTTACTAACAGTACATAACAAGATGATGAAATAGAAGGTTACTGAGCTGATCGGTAACTTTAAAGCTTTAAAGACAACACCTGCCATCCTGTGATACTCTGAGGTTATTGTGTCACAGAAATCTTTTTTATGCTTGCCTATTAAAATAGTTTTAAAATGTGTACTCTACAAAGCAACGCCAAGAGTCAAACAAATAAAGTGGCACTTCTGTAAGTGGATTGTGTTTGGAAAATTTCACGCTTTTAAGTCTAAAACCTGCTCAATTGATCAGAATTGAATGGTCTTGCCTGGTTTACAGCTATTTATACCCAATGACTATAAAGAACAAGTATTAACACTGTCCATTCTCACCCCCATCCTTCCCAAATTCACATGGTAGGAAAATAATGCTTATGACAATTGGGAGACTGACTCCTCCTTTAGTGGTGGAAACCCAAGACAGAGCAGAAGACACAAGGAAAAGCACATGCAGGAAGAAAGGGTGAGAACGATGGCACAAATCTAGAAATGGTGACATGGTGATTACTGTAGTACAAAATACTGAATAAACCAGAGAATGATGATGAACTGTGATCCTCATCTGAGGATCCCCAAAGGTAGGCTGCAGGCTGTGAGTGTGAGCCCATGCATGTGTACAGTTGGAGCACATTGCTAGTTCCATGGACTGCAAACAATAAAATATTTCCTACACAAACTGTATGTGATAAGATTCACAACAAGATCACAACGAAGAGTAGTAACTTGTTGCTTTAGAAGTTTTAGCTGCTGCCTACACCCAAGTCAGGAGAGGGCAGGGAAAAAGCTCAAAATTTTTCATTTTGGGCACTGAAAACACTATAACGTTACACCAGCAAGAGGCATTTACCTTTTCTAGACGTTAATGTAACAACATCCAATAACTCAACTATAAATGTATTACACTACTAACTTTTCTCCTTCACTTGAAGCAGTAAGAAAAAAACACACACATAACATGCTATTAGATAATTCAGTGGCTATAAAGGCGCTTTCTGATGTTAATGCAAACACTTCAAGTCCAAACAATTTTACAGGAGTTTTCAGAAAGTTAGAAACTGTTTCTCAGGTTGGACACATCCCAAACCTCCAGCAGGTAACTGATCGAAGTAAGACACAGATAAACAACCATCATACAGAAAAAGCAGTTTGACATGTGTACAATATGTACAAAATCCAGATAAATTAACTGTATAGCAATAGAAGAGAAAGGTTTTTAACTAGAAGTGTTTTTCAGAGTACTTATTTGATCACTATTTCAGAATTATTTATATTTGCTTTCCTATTTTAATCTTTGGTTCAAATTTTGGGTTTGCTTTTTCAATATACTTATACAGAAAAGATTCACACAGGACAGAAGGAAACACCAAAACCGGATGGTTAAATTAATGTAAAACATAAAATGGTAGTATCTGCTGGACTACATAGACAGCTTTTTTTGAGGAAGCCAATATAAAAATTTCTGAGCAGTCTAACAGAAAGAACACTTTTTAGTAAACAATTGCTCTAGGCAATAACATCCTGTTATTCTTTTGTTCCAGCTAGATAGGTCAAGAATCAGCCACCACTAAATCAAGCCAAGAAAAGAGCATCAAAGGATATAACAACAATAAAACAGGACAGCAGCATCACCTTTTAAGATTCTAGTAGTATCGGGAATTATACATTAAGGCTTTCTTGAGCTACATACCATGTCTGCATATAGTGCACAGATAAAAAGAGAACATAACATTCAGATTTGGATATGTGCAGATATGGCAAACTGAAATAAACATACCAACAGTTTGGAAGTTCAAAACTGAAACTAGTAAATAGCCTGGCCCCGTGAAAGAGCATAAAAAGGAAGGGATGGATGTTCAACAGGCTGAACGTGTTCTACATCCCATGTAGAGTGATCCTTGCCATCCCATGTACTGAGGGCCAGAAAGTCAGAAGGGAAGGGAAAAAAAAAACCAAACAGGTATTATCAACTACTATAGTGTTGAGCAGCGCACACCTACAGAGACTGCTGACCTCATTAAGGAACAGCTATAAACAGACAGAAACATTAGGACACTTGCGTGGGCAGAAGTGCACTAAAGCCAAATTAAAGTGCACTAAGCCTGTTAAAGTACTAGCATAAGAGATACACATCACGAATGTACAGTTTCTTTTATAGCATGCTTCTCAAATCTCCGAGACATCTTACACAAGCTACCCAGCTTTACCCTACTAGTAACCTGTATTTTAAGTACAGTTGATTAAAGACAGACATACTTACATAAAAGACTGAAGTCTAGGAGCAGCTTGGTAACAATGCTGAAAGATTAGTTACAGCTAAAGTGACTACATATTCCAGTTGAACTGATAGCTCCTTGCATCTGCCCATTTTAGTAGGTGACACTGCTGTGTTTCTATTAGTTTAAAAAATCCTATCTTAGCGTATTTCCTAACCTGTATCTCCCATCCAAATTGCATTAAAGGTTTGGTTGTTTGGTGGTTTTTTTTATCTTGAGATCATTAATGGCAATAATGAGTTTCACAACAAAAACATATTCCTTAGTGGCATTTACTGGAGCAATAAGCAGTCATGTTATCTCCAAGAAACCTTTCAGAGTCTGCGTAATTAAGGATTTGGCTCTTCCACTGCCTACACTGAGGTCAGCCCAGAATATTTTTCCTTAAGCAGTCCAGAAGGTATTGACATTCTTCACCTGTCTAATGTTAAAAAACACTTTAAAAACAGATCTTCCTCATGTATCACAGAAGAATTATAAATAAAATTCCTTAGCTCCTAAACAAAAAACTCCCAAAACAATTATAAGATCAGGCTAACTAAATGCATTTATATGTGCTATATTCAGCTTCAGCAATTCCAGCAGGAGACAGATACAAAGCTGACAACACGAGGAACAGGTCCAATGAGTTTATTGTTAAAACTTACCATCTCATTTGAAAAAAATTCCCACAGAATGGTGAGCCTTAGCTGAAGCAAAGTAGTTCCTGCAATATTCAGACCTTGCAAGTTAGGCCAACGTGTATATTAAGTGACCTCTAAATGATACTAACTTTTGTTAGCATCACCAGTTCATTTCACCAGGAGGTACAAAGCTGGAAGGAGACTTTGCTGTCTATGACCGTTCCTGCACAATCCAGAGAGCACTCTCTTTCCCCTCTGCGGTGACAAACAGAGCTGAACCATTTTTCTTTGAAGAAATTGTCTCAAAGCAAGTTTTCAATTCAGGAAGATTCCTATTATAGAACTACATTAATCAACCTTGTAAACATAATGGAAGTAATTAACTTCCATCTGATGATTACAGTTCAGTCTTACTAACTCACTAAAAGAACCTGACCATTAATTGTACCACAGGAGCATTTTGCGTTCATAAATAAGGAAGTTTCCCCTTCAAGAAATGCAGGCTGTTCCTACAGATTGTATTTAACACTTCTGTTCAATTGCAAATTAAGGAAAAGATTCAACAAGACAAGAGTCCACTAATAGAACTAGCCATTTGTCAACAAATTTTTACTTTAAAAAAAAAACACCAGAAAACACAACACAAAAAATCCCAAACCAAAAAAACCAACAACCAAACCACTTTTCAACATGTGCAACCCAACACCACAACAGTTACAGCCAGTGTTTGTCCAGTTTGAAAGAAAGATTTTAAGAAATAAAACAAAACAAACCCAGGTACATAAGACAGTTTCTGGAAACCACCATATCCACACAAATTATATTGCTGTTAAAAATAAAAAAACAGCCCAAACCCTCAAACCAACAAAAACCAACCAAACAAAAAAAACCCACCAAAAAGCATTTTTACAAGTGTAAACTACTACAAATACACTGGATTTCAGAATAAATGCAGAGCATTTCTGAAGCAGAGGCGCATATCTTTGTCTTCCCTTCTCCCCCTCCACCCTAAGTGCCCCAGTCAGATGGAGCAGACATCTAGTACAGAGGTGCACAGGAGGCCACAGGGTTTGAACAGGAACCGAAGCACTGAGCTGCCTCAGGCTCAGGCACAAATGAGCCGAACAAAATTCCTGTTTTCATCAGAGGCAATCCAGATGAAGACTACTTCATGCCAGTCTCAAGAGCAATCAGCAGTATGAGAAGGGTTGTGGGGTAAGGCATGCAGTAAAGACAAACCACATATCCAAGACATTCAGTTCACCAGCAGCAAGCCAAATAACCATAAACAACCACTCCAGTAGTATATCCTAAAGGAATATAAAAATATATCTACATCTTTCCAGCATTAAATACCATATGCTTATGGGAAATCCTGTGTGACCTGCAGAAAACAGTAACACTTGTTTTACTTAGGACAGCTCTCAAGTGACTGAGAAACCTGAAAAGGCAGACACATGCAAATGGGAAGTGTATTTTTGCTTGTGAGAAGTTGCCATTACCAGTTTTGATCCCAGAAACACATCAAACATAACAGACTCAAAAGATAAAAAAAGCTAGCTAACTTAGCATGTTATTTAGGCAATACAAAAAGAGCTAAGCAATGTAAGAAAGTCCTTAATTCAGGCTGAGACCGTAAGAACTCTGACATACAGAAATTTTTTAATTGAACTGGCTATGAAATACATGTATAGAGACAAGCAGCATCATTTTATATTAAATGCCATTCCAAAGCCCTACAATGCAAGCAGGTATTTTCATAGAAAACAGAAATAACTACATTGTCATTCTAGACAGATCCTTCAAAATAATTCTTCCTTCAGCCTTTGAAAGATCATTCCACAATAAGTGTCAGAAAGTGCTGTATTCAGTACTGCAGTCAATTGTCACAAAAACACAGTCACTGGAAGCTAATAGCTCAGTGTCAGAAAAGGCTTGCTCAAAGCATTTAATCTTCTGAAATCTAAGTCTTAGAAACCTGAAAGTTTTGTGTTAGAAAGTCCCTCAGCTAAAAACCCTGTAGCTATAGACATCACACCTCAACAAGCACATTTAAGAGCACTGGCAAAGTTACCACTGCTATGACAAAGAAAAGCAGCAGCAGCAGTTGTGTCAGGCTGTGCCTGTGGATCTGAACCAACATTTTCAACTATATTCAAAAGGCAGACATATCCCAAGTATGCAACAACAGGCACAGTTACCCACTTCAGACAAAGTCTGCTCCTGTTTAGTTAAAAACTCCAAAGTTAACGCTCCTGATTTTTTTATTTATTTATTTTTTTTAAGCAGACTGAAACAACGAGAACTGTGAGAGAAAGTCTGACCTGGAGGTGGGAAGTATACTTTTTCCTCTTCAAAAAAACCTAATGAGAGGATAAAAAGTAATTCTTTAAAAAAATTAATTAGAGCTCTTTATTTTTCTACATTGAGATCAACTGCAGCAAGGTGTATCATCTGCTCATTTGCCTTTTTTCTATATACTATCCTGCAATGTAAAATAATTGACAGTAAAAAGAATTCAGAAATATGATCAACATTTTTAGTCTAATATTGTTCCTAGATTATATTCATTTTAGCCTGCTATTGCATATTCATCCTGTTAGAATTTCTGATAATAGGATCATAAACTATTCATTTCCAAGAGACAGACACCTTACTATGTGAGCAATACCAATTTTGCTTACTACTATTTAATATTTTCGCCCTATCTTCATTTTTCAGCATATGACCCCAGACCTCATTTTCCACACACTCCTAAGACCCCACTCTGAATACAGAATTGTTAGTCTTCCCTATTGACTTTTGTAGTGCTCATTATTTCAATATCCAACTAAGTTGTACAAAGTCCTATGGGTGACAGAAGGATACTATATCCATTTTACAGAAGAAAAACTGAATCTGAGACATATAGGACAACTGCATCTGCTAGATTCAGGCACAAAAATTCAGATACCCAAATACAGCACATACAGTAACACACTGTATACACAATAACCTCAGCTACAGCTTCCTTTGCATCCCAGCTTCTTCATTTTTATTTTTTTTTGGTGTCAGGTACATCATAATAGCAATCCTTTAATAAGTCTAAATGACTAATACACCATTAACCAAAAAATCCAGAATTAATGTATTGGGAGGGGGGAAATCCATACTCTGATACTGCATTCAACTGCCTCAACAATTAGACCAACTTCTCCTCGCCTTCCTTATTTAGTTTTTATATTTACCATATAATGATATGCAATAGCTGCAACAAGTAGAGAGGTTTTGCAGCTAACACTGCTTTTACCAGACAATTTCAATTCATACCCCAAGCAATCCATCTTGCAGAATGGGTCACAGAGCAGCCCTACAGAAGCTGCCGTGTGCAGACTACAAAAAAAACATGAAAGAAGGGCGAGGGAGGCTTTTACAGAAAACTCCTTGATGCTACTTTAAATATGATTTGGGTTTCTGACTTTGTGTTTTTGTTGTGATTCTGTGTATGCAATCTTCCAGATTTAAACTCTGAGAAGACAAAAAAAAAAAAAAAAAAGACAATCTGAAGAGGCAGAACTCTAGTTTCCATTCTAGTACCCTAGGCAAAAGCAGCTGGCAGCATTTTTGCTGTAACCCTACGATTATTTGTTTTGTCATTTGTGCATGCAGAATCACACATGAAAACCATGAAGAACACCAAGCAAGTTCTTTACATATGAATTAAAAAGCACCAACTGAATATCAAAGACTGATCATAAACTGCATTTTTCACTGTAACTTGAAATTGGCTAAGCTTTTGAAATACATAAAAAGTTGGATTTGATACATTTGTTACATACTCAAACTTTCTTCCTGTTCCCCCCCGCTGTTCCAAAGGAACATGTTAATGTTCAAAAGGATTAAGGGAAAATGAGAATTGTTCCATTTTGACTAGATTTCAAAATATTCTCCCCATAGCAAGGGAGGCAAAGAAACAACTAAACTGACTAAAAATTAAAATACAGAGCCTGAGGCACTGAATGTTTTAGACCAAGCAGATTGCCTCAAGAAGGTACTAGCAACTGAAAACAGAATCTTGCAATGGGAAGTGCTATGCAACTCTTGCAGCATGCTGTGTTTTTTATTAGAACTCCTATGCAATTCAAATATTAAGATGAAGAAGAAAAAAAAAATAAAGCATTTGAGAGCTTTATAGTTACTTCTCCAGAAGTGATGCACAACTTGAGAAAGAGAGCTGTGATAACAGACCAGGAATAATACTTCATAGTTTATTCATAAAGTGAATTCCTGCTAAGGATGCAACAACTGTGTTTTGACACAGAGATCATCACTGCCTGGACACAAAAAGAGCTGATCAAAGACAGTCTTGGTAAATATCCTGTTGGCTCAAAGACAACGTTACAGACATTTCACACAGGTCATCAACCAGCTTTCAGATGGATACAGCTTTTAGTCTTCCTGTACCTGCAATTAAAAAAAACAAGTGACCTTCTTTCTTCTTGATGAAAATTAACTATTCCACCAGTATTCTGCCCTGTGCACAAGCCGCAGTCGCGATGCAAAAGCCTCAAGTCCACCACTTGAGCACTGTAACAGGTACATCAGTATCCACCACCTTCCAGACCCACGTGCTCAGGAACTACGACTTCACGACAGAAGTCTCCTTAGTACGAAGTCACTTTCAGTCACCCACGAGTTTATTGGAAAAAAACAACCCCAAACCCCAACCCAAACCCACCGAAACGCACACAAGATTTCATAACTCTCACTAATGGCAACGCAGAGAAAAGCACCGTCGCTCAGGCCGCAAACTACCTTTTGCCCAATTTTAATCCACGCATCGCTTCAGCGGTTCGCATACTGTCTGTGACAAAGCCTGAAACAAAGACTTTATTCTTCAGGGATGGGGGAGGGAGCGGGGGGAGAAGAATCCCGCTTCACCCCTCCAGCTCCGTCACGAGGAAGTTGCCCCACATACGCGTCGCTCCGTCTGCCGGGGAGGCTCGCCGGGCTTTCGGAAAGCAGCCTAGAGACAGGAGTGCCGGTGCTAGGAGACAGGGCAGCCGCCAGCTCCCCGCCGCCGGGGCTGAGGGGAGCTGCCCCGCTCCCCGGCCGGCCGGGCCCCCGCCTCACCTCAGCCCGCCTCAGTCCCACCGCCACGCCAGACCGCGGCCGGCCCGCAGGATCCACCCGCCCCGAGGGAAGACCCGCCCGGCCCGGCCCCGCGGGGAAGCCACCGCCCTCCCTCCGCGGAGAAAGGAAGCGGGAAGCGCGGGGGGGGGTAGCGGTCACAGGCCTCACCTCCTCGCCCGGCAGTCCGAACACCTCCACGGGAGAAGCCGCCATGGCCCAACGGCGCGCACTTCCCGCAGCCCCGCCGCCGTGTTTACCCGCCGCCGCCGCCCCGCCGCGCGGCCCGCCGCCGCCCCGCCCTCAGCCC
>JAVJGJ010000060.1:18255438-18295837 GCA_035590215.1 Microhierax caerulescens
TCCCGTCTCCTCTGATTGGCGCAGAAACCCGCGCCACCGCCCACCCTTGAGACAACAGCGCCTTCTGATTGGCTACCGCTCCGCGCCCCGCCCAGAGACGCGCCGCGCGGGCAGCCTGAGGGAGTGCGCGGGCCTCCCTCAACCCCTCAGAGCGCCCCGCGGCGCCCGCCCCCGAGGGTGCAGGGAGAGCGCTGTGCCACCCCCCACCCTCGGCCCTGCTTAGGGGCACACCTTAGCTAGGCCACGGAGTGAGGGCAGTCGTTTTTCTGAAGTTTTCCCTGTGGATTATGCCGTCGGGGTCTTTCCGCATCTCCGAGGGCTAAGTGCAAGCTGTGGTAGGCTCTCGCCTAAACCCCTCGTAACCAGGGAACCTTCTGGAATTGCAAAAATTTGGGGAAAACCGAGAGGAAAAAATAATCGTTGTCAATATGCAGAAGGGACCTTGCACACCAGGCTGAGGTAGTGCTGCCTTCCACGTTACTGGGAGCAGGAAGGAAGTCCCCACTGTGGTAAGGGGCTGGCCTGAGCTAACACCCAACAGGGAGAATGCCAGAGAAGAGGAAAAGATACACTATAAAAGCCTTGTCTGAAATCAAAGCAGCAGGGTTGAAAGACTTTATGTTTTCTCAAAAGAAGAATCTGCCCCCTGCAAACTTATAAGCTGCAGCAACATGTCACTAAGGGTGCATGACAGCATTTTGACTGAACACTTGAGGTCATTCCCAAATCAGCGTTCAGCAGTGCTTCCCAGCCATCACCTACACTCCAGTTGGAAGGACCGGGTTCCATGATGGTTTAGTAAATGGCTTGAATTCATGCTGCCTTAAACAGCTGCCTGTGATTCACTCTGGAGTCCCTCCCTGCCCACCAGCCTTCCCAGCTGGCAGAGGACAACAGGAAAAGCTGTGCTAAAAAAAGTGTAAATAAAGCAGGGTGTTTTAGTCTGAGCCTTGTAGCCATAAGCCTTTCTACAAGCCTAAGCCAAACTCCCCCAGGCACTGCACAGCCTGCGGGTGCAGAGAACGTACCTTCATCTTAGGATGAACACGTGGAAAATCACATGTGTTGCTAACAACGAACAAATGTAGCAACACCTGCACTGGCAGGGAACCAGTGTCTTCCCTCATTTTTCAGCTCCTCCAACCTGGCCCCTCATGACCTGGGTGACCTACTTCTGTCATCATCTGATGAGAAACTACTCTACCCTTTCCAAAACAAACACAGACTCAGGGTCAGCTCTTTGGACTGTGCCCCAAGCCCCCAAGCAGATCACAGAACACCCAGGTAACTAACACCTCCAGGGCAGGGCTCAGGCAAGCATGGCCCATTACCACACACACTTGTGCTTTCCTTCCAGGGCTAGCAGGAGGTTCTGAGGAAAAGCAATCAACCTCAGCAGCAACATCATCAGTTTGTGCATGTTCCCAAATCAATGTAGGGATTTACCTATTTAAAATCAGGTGAATGAGAAACAAAGTGGCATTTGGGCAAGTGTCTTCATAGTCCTGACTGTCTAGGAATATGAACAGGTAGATTTGCATGGGGAACCAATGTCTTTTATTAGACCAACTGATAAAGTTTGGGAAAAAGACCCAGGTAGACTTTTGGATAATTCAAAAGAAACAACCCCCTTCTGTTTCTGAATCAAGCCTCTGGACACCGAGTGTATCTCTCCAGTTCCCTTCACTCAGCCTTGCCCACGGCACTCTCCCAGCATGAGTTTAGAGGCTTGTCCAAATTTAAGTGGGAAGGTTCCTGTGTGACAGCCAAGAAAGAAAAACCTGCCTAAGTTACACCAGGCACAATTTCCAAGTCTAGTTACTTTGTGAAGCACTTCTTTCTGGGATTAAGCCTAATGTTGATTAGTAAATTGTTCTTACAGATTGCTAGAAAAAGCAGGTGGGGTTGTGGCTGTTGGACATGAATACCTGTTTTTGCAGTGCTGCCTGTTACGCTAGAGGGTACAAACCACGTCAGACAGAAAGCATCAGACCCCCAAAAGCTTATGGTTTGGGTTTTTTTCAAAATTGTATTGGTTAGTCTAATAAAAGATACTGTTTTATTTCTCCCTATAAATCTTCTGCTACATTACTATCACTTGCCTGAACTCTGCTTGTTTGTTTTTCCACAGTCCCAGTCTCAGCTTTTGTGTACATTAGAAGCAATATGAAGAAGCACTCTCAAGCATCCTGAAGTCCTATTTAACAAAGGTTTTGTTTGTGAATGTTTTCTTAGAACATTACTTATTGGGCTTTTTTGTAAGACATCAAAACTCAAACGTTAAATTCTGAGTAATTTGTCATTTCAATAATTCTGAAATTTAACATAATGCCCTTTTGGAATTTACATGGCATTAGCATACTCAACTTGTTATATTACATTTCTTAAGTAGCAGAGTGTAATGCAGCCCCAAATACGATCTCATGTTCTTTTTTTTTATGTGGAAAGACTAAACTTATTGTCCAGAATGGGAGTTACCACAGAGTCAAATTGCAAACCCCTAAGTAGATGGCCTGATATCAACAAGGTGTGTATTTCTGGGTTTGTTACCCAGAGGCATCCATATGCTAAAGGTCTATGTGCATTTTCAGTGGGATCAATAGTTAACTTCAATATTCCAGCAGGATATCTAGCAGTTCAATCAAAATAAAAGAATTTTAAATTACTCTTTTACTTAAAAAGAGGAGAAAATATACCACAATCTGTTTAACAAACTTTCTGTTCTTATGTAAGATATTTTTTTCAAAATATCAAAAAGATATCTCCAGCATTTAATATTTTATGGTCTTACGCAATTACAGACTAATTGTGGAAAAGAGCTTTTCTGAGAGCTCTTCCTTATTCTGCAAATAATTGATTTTCAGTTGCAGAGGATAACCTGCACTTGGTTCATCTGAATGCAATGGAACATTTTAGCTGTGTATCAAGACCATTAAAAACATATTAATATTTTATCTCATTACTCCATCCCAATAATGAGCTCTCATTTGGTTACAAAGAAATTTGACTTCTCTTGCCATCTAAATTAACCTTCAGTCCCTTGAAAGATCAAAAAAAATACAAACTTTTAAAATATTTTCCATCTTTTAGATGATGGCATTCAGCATGATGGACCCAATTTGTGGTCTGAATTTTATAGACATTTACAGTATTTAGTTTGCATCTTTCTTTATTGTAAATGCTTTTATAAGCTGAAGAGAATCCATACACTACACTGAAAAATCAAAGCAGTATTTGTTCTTAAAGGAGGAAATAATGTGGGAAAAGGAGATTTGTTTCAGAATTCCAAACAGTTATGAAAATAACCTTTAGGTTAAGATGTATTAACTATAGGCACGGTTAAGTTACAAAAGCTAGGATATCAAGTGATGTCAAAGTATGTTTTATCTTATTGAATATAGGACACACTTTTGCTACTGAGAATTTTAAATTAAATCGGGTGAATTATCTTCACTGGTCTTCCTTTAAACCAAAGGAATCAGAAGTCATTTTAACTAAAATTAAACAAAAAATCTGGATGCAAATGACACAAACAGGTTTTTGTCCTATTGTCTTTTGTTCTACTGAGTCATACAATAAAAAATGTTATGATGAACGACTCACAACGTCACAGTGACAGGTAAATGGAAAACTACATACAAGAGGGAATGAATAGAAAACATTTATATTGGTAGTGAGTCATTGCTATGACTAAGAGAAGTAAATACCTATTGATAGCCTAGTGATCTCGATTTCTCTACTACCATGGCAATGACTCATTAATGAGACTAATGCCAGGGATATAGTTCAGAGCCCAACACTCAACACTCTGCTTGGCTCTATAGTTAGTGGGAAAACGTGCTAGATCCTGACACTTAATACTAGATTTCAAACACCATGATAACAAAATGCAAAATTGTTACAAAGTTGAAAGCTTATATTTTGTAAGCAAGAACTTCAGTATGGTAAAAGTTACCCCAGGCTGACTGTTGTCTCTGCATTGCATCTCAACTAGACTGCTGTTAGCTCACGCTCAGGTTTTCACCAGCCCCTTACTGCTCCTTTTCATTCTCACTTCTGCAAAGTCACTGGTTCTGTTTTCCACAGTTTTTCTACTTTCCCTTAAAAGCAACATATTTTTTGTTTGGACATGTGCTGCCTTCTGCATTGCCTGCTGCCAAGCAGCTGACTCCAGCTGTCTCAAACCCTGCAGCCCTACTTGTCCCTGTGAGATGACAGCAAGGCATGACCATCACCAAGGGGCAGACCAGATGTGAACCAGAAAATCTCCACTCATGTAGCTGCTTTTCAGGGCAGCCTACTGGCAAAATTTAACACTGCTCTTGAAGCCTGGGTCTGTCCTCCAGAGGCACTAACATGTGCCCTGGGCCAGCTCCCTCTGTTCCATTTGTAGAGATCCCTGTCCCCTAGGAAAGCTGCTGAGACCTCTAGCTCTCACAGGGAGAGGCTACAAGGAGGCAAAGATGTAAGCAATGTTTTTCCTAATTTCTGTGACTAATGTAACAGTTTACAAGCAATTTCTTTTGTAAATCTCTGTGGCTTGATGAGCAAACCTGCACAGTAAGAGCAACTGTGGTGGAGGTGGAAAGTCACACTCATTTTGTGCATATGCATTTGAATGAAGTGGTAAACACTTGTCTGAATCACCACCACTCAGATGTCATCTTTCTCTCCCTATTTTCAGCTTGAGGGGGAGGAGACCTGCCAGAACAGAAACCCGGAGGTGCTGAGCTCCAGTCAGCTGCTGTCACGCTGTTTAACACAGGCATTATGGCTATTTCTGCTAACAGCTCAACCCATCACAATGTTACAGAAGTAAGATCTTTCCAGGGATGATGTATTTGGGCTTTTCTTCTTTAAATACCTCAAGATAATAATTCTCCATATGTATCTGAAGTAGTACATGATATATGCTCTTTGCTAGCACCTAAAGCATCACTGAGACCAGAGGAAACTACTGTTCTGACTTGGCGCATGACTGAGCTGTGCTCATGCACTCCCATCTTTTATGCCTCTCGTTTTCATACAAGATGCTCCTTCTTGTAGTGTTTCTCCCTTACTCCATTAGGAAAAAGAGAATAGTAAATAATTGCCGTTATAAGGTGGGTTTAATTACTTCTGAGGTTTTTTTAGTGTTCAAATACTTCTGAGTATAGATTTTCAACATGTTGTCCTTGGTCCACTGGTTGGTTTCCACTGAACTTGAAAGTGTCACTTAATTACCATTAAGGCCAAACTAGACATTATAACATAACACACCACCCAAAAAGTGTCCACATGTCTTCAAGCCTGGCTGGCACAGAAAGTAATCCCATGAGGAAGTACTCCTAAAAACCATGATGACTGAAAAGGATGTATGGCTTTTTGCATGGTATAAAAGGATGCCTGTTAGTGAGAAGACTATTACCTCTGCCAAACGAAGGTAAATCCAGCTATCCTCCTGTACTACATAGTTACCTTTTGTAAATGTTATTTATAAATGAATGCAACTTCTGATAATTCCTAAAGCAGTAAAATAATTCTGAAGTTATGTGCACTGTAATAAGTCTTCAGCAACCCCATATTAGTAAGCACTGAGATCTCCTAATTCACTCTTGCAGACATTTTAGGCCCCAGAATTAGTTTTGCTTCCCACAAGTAATCCTTGTCAGAGTAGGTTTTAGTTATGCCATTGGCACAAGAACCTCTGAGCGGGGCCTTGTGGACACAGGCACTTCGTCTCCCCTCTCATCTGTACATACATAGCAGGAGAGATTGTTCTGAATTTTCAAAGCAATTTGAAACAGAATCAGGGAGCATTTTGTTCCAGTTCATTGCTTATACACAGCTTTTTAAACAGCACTTTTCAAAACGCCTCTTCTTATTTTAGAGCAAGGAGAAACTGGGCTTGATGTCTCTGGGAACTGATTATCACAGCACTTGGAGCAAGTGTCTTTTGAAGTACTGATACAAAGCAAGTGAACTGAACACTCAAGGGTATTTTTGATAGAGAAAAGAGTGAGTCCTAATTAGTTTATAATGTAATACAGTCTGTGTTTTCCCAGCCATGCTAAAAAACAAAGAGTATTTGAGAAGAGGGAGCCCAATAGCTCTCTAAAGTAAGTGTGTTGAGAAGCACAGATTTGTAGTAATGGGTAGGTCAGCTACCTGAGGAAGGCTGCAAGGACCACTTCTCTTGATTCCTACTAGCCTCCCTCCTCCACACAGCACTCAGAAAACAGACAGAGTCAGCCCCAGCAGCAGCCAGGTAATGCCCTATTCAATTTACTCTTTACAAAAATCCACTAGCAACAAGTTAATAACTGGACATAAGGCCATTCCTGAATAAATGGAAATGCTTTTTCAGTTTCTTATGCATCTCCTTTTTCCTACCTTTAAGGTACATGAAGGCTTTAAAAAGAAGTTTAGATTATTGGTTATGATTTATTTACTACTTTGAAAATATTTCTACCATAAGTAGCTACTTTTATGCATAGGTAGGTTAAGAAGGAACCTTCTCACAAGTTCCCAAGACTGATTACCATCCCTGGGCCAACTTTTTAAGTACAGTTTTAACATTTGTGTCAAAAAACCCCTACATATACAACAGAGTATGCTCCAGATCAGTAGCATACTGCTAACAGTATTTGAATGTTACTTAAAACGGCAGCTTGAGATTTTTATTGAAATTCTCTGAATTTCATTGAAATTACTGAAATTTTATTCTAGAGGGCATCATCTAACTAGGTGGTGTGGATAGGCAAAGTTCCATAATCCAAAGTTATCATAATCCATATAAAAGCAGTTTATTCAAAAGGAAGATGACAACAGAGGAAAAATGAGCCACACGATGAAAATGGACCTTTTTAATGATTTCAGAGCTGAGGCATCACCAGATATAGAAAATGGGTAGGCAGGCCCAGGAAGAACAGACCCAGGAGGAGCCACGACAAGCCCTTGGAGAACAGATATGCAAATATTCCAAGGCAACACATCTCCAGTGTTTACATCACTAGTAGGCTATCTCCTACATATTCAAAGCACATAGCAGAAATGTTATGACCTATCAGGAACTGTAAATCACTTGGTTATATATTCTGCATTATATTGAGGTGGTCTTTTGAGTATTTAAGCACTGCAATCTGTAGAATGAAACTGCCATCTTTTTAGCACTTTTTAGTGTTTTCTAAACAAATTTCTCCATGTCCTCAGTTCACTTTTGACGTAATTGATCTGGCCTTGCTTAGTTTATATTTTACCCTTTTTTCTTTTTTTAACAAAATGAGCAGGAAAAGCAAGAGAGACTGAAAGATTTGCCATTTCATTAGACAATGTTTATTATGCACTAGGAGTGCTGGTTTGTTATAGCAGTAACAAAGTTGCTCATATTCTGTGGAGTATTGCTTAAAATGCCATTTGCTAGAGCTAGCACTGTAAAGAGAGGGTAGCACAGACCATCCTACATCCCTTCAGATCCCTGAGCTACGCAGCACTCAACAGGTCTCCAATCCACATGCAGATCTTGCCTCTGGAACGGTCACCCCATTTTGGTCATTTGAGCTATTACAGGATTTTCTTGAAACAAAGCAACTCTGTCCATCATTTCTACTGTCAAGCAGAAAGGATGTTCACAGGAGAACTTCTTGCTGCACTTTCAGATAAAGGCAAGGACACACAGGTGGCATAGCTGCTGGCACCAAGCGGCAGCTGTCAGCAGGCTCCTCTGTTACCGTTAACCTGGCCAAGTCTGCCCTGCAGCCAGGAGTAAGTGCAGCACCACACAGGGACAGCACAGTGCTGCACAGGCCTGGGCATATTCAGGTTAACTGTTATGTGGGTCTCCAGCTCCTCATTGTCTAATGGTCTTCTGGTCTGGATAATTACAGGTAACAATTAGAAACCCTATGCAGATTAAAAGCTTTACATGAACCACTAACTTTGCACTCCCTTGTAAGCATTATTCAGAAACATCTGAAGCGTACAGTCAGGTCACTGCTACTACTTGACTTTGGAATTGCTTTTCCAGCATTATTCTACAATTTGTAAACCTCACTATACATCTTGTATTTCCGCTCTGTACCCAAGCTTAACTTGTGCCATTTGTAAGAGGGGAAGGAGAACAGCAAGATCCAAGCATTGGTTCTCTCTGGCTTACGCATCAGAGGCAGCCTAGGTAATGAAAAATTTGCTGTCAAATGAATTTGATGATCATCTAATGTGATGCTTAATATCTGAGTGAGAGCAGTCATGCTACACAGTCAGATCCAGTTAGGTTTACTCAGCTCTGATGCACATGCTGACAAAATGAAATTGTAAGGGAGTTCTGGAGATCACCTTATCCACACACCCCGACCCCCCAGTTCTAATGCACTGGGTTCAGATTGAGCTCCTAGATACTGTGTCTAGGAGAGCAGCTTTTGCAGAAGCAGTTTATTCAGTGACCACCTAGTAATGCAGGGCTTTTTTTCTCTGGAGAAGATCATGTTATCAATTGTCAGAGACGCTGTATAGACTACATGAATTACTGGCTACTTGAACGCAGCAATCCTTATGACCCTTGAGGGGGAATTCTGTTTACCAGAATATCAGCTGCACTCACACATGCAGATTTTTATTTCTGGAGATGTAAAAATATTTCTAAGGAGCTGTTTAGAACTTACTCTGGATGTCTTCATTAAACGTGTGAACATCTAGTCTTTCTGAAACCAAAAGAGCTCATGATGTCAACTTTTTGAGGTAGATATTTTGCTCATGCATTTAGTTCTGACACTTCCACCTTCTTAGGTCTTTCCTGTTAGGCCATTTCCATTCAGTCATACATTTGTTCGCTCTTATGACCGTTTTTATTAACCATTATGGCCAATTCTTTCTAGTCTACAGCTGAGAAATTCCGATTAAACCCCATTATTACTTCAGATGACCTATCAATTTCTAAAACAGACTTTTGTATCTCCTACCTTAAAGTCCACCTCAATCCTTGGGAATTTTTAATTTGCATTTCTTATGACTCTGAAATACCGAGAAAGCATGTCCATGAATTATTCATTGAGAACTCTTTTTAGAGCATGTTAATATAGAATCCTGCAAGATCTATTAACAACAGAATTCCCTCCAATGTCATGTTAAAGTCTTTCTGATGCACTTTCATTCATGTTGTCTCATTTACGTCTCCCTGATGATTATTTTTCTTGGTTGATGAACCTAAGTGATTTTGTGCCACCATCAAATCTTGCCACCTGCCAGCTCATCTCAGCACTTCTGCAGTCTGGGATGGAGGCTGTTAACCAGTGTTCTTTTTGGCAGGAAAAACTGAATATTTATCCCCGCCTTCATTTTCTTGTAGCCAGTTCCTGCTCTGTGGCAATACCTTCCCATCATGTTCACAGAGACTATGCTGGGAACACCCCTGGGTTTACATACAATTTTACAACCCAAATAAAGGACTCTGTAGATCAAACCAACATATTTTCCCCTTTATGGCAGCAAGTCAAACTGCACCGTAACACTATCTTGTAAGAATGCTTTTACTAGTATCAAAAAGGAAAACCAACCGAGCACACACCTCCCCTCCCTGTGGATGGCTATACCAGCAACAGCATGTTGCATGCCACAACAGCAAGACCCACCACCCAGACAGCAAACTTAACACTTTGACCAGCACCCACACCACAATGTCTGCAGCATGGAAGAGCTGCATGTGATGACAGCTCTAACCAGCACAACTATCACCACCACGTGCTGAAGTACAGCCTCAGCCAAAACGTTATCTGAATAGTTGATGGAAAATTTGAACCGTCAGGTTCAACTGTAAGCTGCAGCTGTTTTTCTCCCCCAAATGTAACAGTATCACCACACAAGTGCTTTCCACTTAAAAGGGATACCTACAGAAATGGAATATAAAGATAAAGTGAATGGTCAGAAGCCCATTCCCACCAACTTCTCTCAAGAGATTAGTCTGAGAGCAAGAGCACAGACTGACCCCTGGGCCAGGCATCCCAACTAGAAAGATTCACCTGCATCCTCAGCTTTGAGTGGGTGACTGCTGCAAGTCAGTGCAACTGGGCAGCTGTGATCTGTCTTCACCCAAACTAGAAAGCTCTGTATTTTAGGTCAACCTTAATGTGCATTTTCCATACAAAGAAAAAACTCCAAAAGTCATTTTAATATAAAATGTTTTTATTGTTTTTGAAAACATTTAAAAAACAATTTTTGAGCACTTTCAATAAAAAAAATAACTGAAATGCTACTGCAATATTCAACTACTGTAGTTTCAGCAGTACAACAGACAACAAAACACTGGGGAAGAGGGGAGAAACTGGGTTTCCTGCACTAAATGAAAACGTGGAACAGGAATTTTTCTTTCCTTACGGTGCAGTAAATAAAGCACAGTATAGTACAAGACTATTATATGAACCTCAGATGCACTGCACAAGAAATGCTTTCCTTCTTTTCAGTTCAGAAGTCAGTGCTTATTGCAATTATTTGCAAATTATTTACTTCATGAATTCTTATCATGATAAAATGATGCAAAAATGTTGTTTCAACACCAGAACAATAAAAAATAATCCAAGAAAGGAACATATTCAACAATAACTAAGCTGAATTAGTCAACATAGAAAAAGTAAATAACTTGTGAATAACTATGCTCACCTGGTTAACACTGAACCAGTTTCAATACAGCAAAAGAATAAAAAAAAAAAGTGGTTACAGGAATATATCTAGTACTGTACAAGATTAAGTCATTAACACTCATGCACGTTTTGTGATCATGTATTAACATGGTGAAGCAAACTAAACTTAATTTTTCCTGCTGTAATATTCTCATGTAAGAGAATAAGAAATAGAAATATCTCATTGAGATCAATGCACATTGCTACATAAGACAATTTCACCTGTCACTTTTAATGACATTTGCCTTTATAATAATGAAACACATTAAAAAGGTTTTTTTTATTTGCTTTTTTTAAACTTTTTTTTTTTCAATCTGTGGGCCGTATTTGTTGCATTTATCCTAAGGAATGTGCCTGCCACAGGTTCAACAGAATTTTAGTGCAATATATGAACCCAGAAAGTTTGCTGGACTAACCAACCAACCCAATTTAAAGTGTTGGCAATACTGTACACAGGGTACAAATTCACTAGTTTGTATACTTTAGCAAAAACTGCTATCAAATTAATTTATGTTAGTAGGAAGCCAATAATGTAAACAAGGGGTCAGAATTGTCTCAAATTCTTTGTTTTGGAGTATCTGACACAGACAGGCTTCCATTTGTTAGAATGACAGAATTTTCCTTTGGGTATTGCATACTTTGGTGTGCAGTAGTGCTCTGTCTCAATGTATTGTAAAGAACTAACTTGCACTAAGTACGGGGACCTAACATTATTAACTCTAACACCAACACACAAACACCTCTAAAATAATACATACCAATGTACAAAGCTGTGCCTGTGCCTTGGATTTTACTTGAAACAGATCCTTATTGAATTTAACACTTCTTAAATGTACATTTGCTTTAAAACCACTGATTATACAATATTTCCCCTAATTAAGCCACGTTAGGCCCAATATAATGCCTGTATTTAAAAATAATTTTCAACACCTTTGGTGATGGCTGCATAATTTAGAATACATCAGCTTTAACTCTACTCTTGCTTTTCTGAGAAGTGTTCTTAAAAAACTAGTAGAGCCAGGCAAAAATTTATTTCCCCCAAGCCCACCTCAGCCTCATCGTTAACAACCTGGAGGCAAAGGCAGCACATCATGCAAACGCATGGACTGCTGCAGCGTGCCTGCGGCTTCTCCCTGCAGCACTGGCGCTTGTGTCCTTCCCCATCACTCCATCAGAAGGTACATATCACCCATTCACAGTAGTGCTGGCACTTCACAGAGGGTCAGGGGAGCAAACCAACAAAAAAAAAAAATAGTGCTGAGTGTCTCTCAGACACAGTGAAGTCAACAAGAGGATGTTCAGCACATCTCTGGTGAAAGGCCACAGGCAGTTATAGAACTCAAGCCCTGTCTTTAGCAACTTTAGTCTACAAGAAAAATGGTTCAAGCCTTACTGACAGACACCTGGCAAGATAACAAGCAGAAGGCTATCATGCACTTTTTAGTCTCCTCCCCATTTTCTTAACAAAACTTAAAAGGGTCACTTGGTCTTAAATAAAGCAAACCACACTATCGCACGTCCATGTGCTTCAAGGAGGAATCTGAACTCTCCAAGTCTGTTCCTGATGAAGCAGCAAAACTCCTGATGCAAGCACAGTGAAATCAGGCCGCCCTAAGGTGCTATAACTTGGCACAACTGTCTGTCCCCGCAGAGGAGGCCAAAGACTGGTGATGAACTGGGGCAAGAGGAAGAGAACTCATAGTACACCAGCACCTTGAGTGCCAATGCAGCAGCATAAGTTGGATCAGCACTGCCCAAGAAATTGACCAGTACTGGGATCTCAAGTCATTAGCAAAAACTGAAGAAACAGAGGACTGTCAAGACACTTAAAAAGCCCAACCCACTAATCACTCAAAAAATCTGAGTATTTTCCCCTTAAGTAAATCTAGGGGGGGTTATTGGGCCTGTGCCTCCCCCTTCATAAATTCCTGACCCCACAAAGAAGTAATGCAAGAAAGGAAAATGTTTTCTGCTCTATTTTCCATTTTGTGAGTGCCAGTTCACAGGCGAAATAATCAATTTTATATGAAGCTAAAGGGATAGTATTGTAGTATCCTCAGTGCACCACTTCTTTTGTAAAAGCTTGCCTCTGCAAGTCCTCTTTCCAGCATCAGGGTCATAGCCGGTTAAGTACTTCTGTCTTTTGATCATTAAGAGGAATCCACGCCATGCTGATAAAACAAAAGGTCTGTTTTGGTTCAAGCCAACTAGCAAGGCAGAAATCTCATTTTCCAGAGGGGCAGCTAAGAACTTCTAAAAAAAAAAAAATAATAATCAGATTCACCAGTCCTGTCAAATCACTTATGAAAATGGAATTAACGCTTCTAAAACAGTAAGTACTTTTAAAAGAAGTTTTACCAAAAGAAAGATCACATCTTACTGTGTATCTGTAAAGTGCCTGGCAGTATTATGGCTCTATATGAAATATTTTTAGATCAACCACATTTTCTAATATTGTAATCATCTTTTGCTTGAGAAAGAGAGCGCAAGCAAGAAAGACAGCAAGGCTCAGCCTACTGAAATACAGAGAAAAGAACATCTTCCTACACCCTCCATGTGGTTAGGAAAGAGCAAACTTAAAAAATGAATCTTTAAAAATAGTTTTAATGAACTCCAGCAGCCCTTTTATTAAAAAAAAAAAAAAAAGAGGGAAAATATATGTTCCTTCTCTAGCATTGATAAATAATTAAACAGTACCTATCACTTTAAAATAGGGTGTTATGCCTAGATTAAATCTCAGTGCTCAAAATCTTTTTGCATGAATTTTACCTACTATAAAAACACTGAAGTGAGAACTAAAATATCAAGTATGTCATGAATATTAATGGCTAAAATAACTACATAGATTTATTTATCTTAAATAAAAAATTTAGTGCATCTTTCTTACTCCTTGATCGTTCCTATTAGGTTTTTCCTATCTCTGCGTTTTACTAGAGATGCCAATGGCATCAGTGCTACAGAGATTTCCCACAGTTCACCATGCGCAGTGCTCAAGGCAGCTAGCTACACAATGATCGGGCACCTGCATGTCACCAGGTTCACCTGTACCCACTCCCCAGCACCTACCTATCTGCAGGCACCCTGCATTTCAGACCTGAACAACAGAGGCCCATGAAGGATCACCTACTAAGAAGTAACAAGCAATAAAAAGTACGGAAAGCCTACTACCAAGCCTGACTTAACACCCTCCCATAGCCTCAGCCATAGCTTTCTGGCTGGCTATTATATAAACCACAGCATTGCTGGCTGGCTATTAACCACTTCTTTATTTGCTACAGTAAGAAATGTAGAATGGGAAACACTAGAAAATTCAAATTTCAATACTGGCTCTTTGATAGCCCATCACCTTCAGAGATTTCTTTAAAATTGGTAAGACTGCTTTTTCCCTGCTGAAGAATGAGCAACAGGTACAGCAAACTTTTTTAAAAATGCCACAATACATAGCAAGTGTTTCTGCTGCGGGAGGCACTTCCATTAAGACAAATACAATACGTCTGTCTTTTAGATACAGTGTGCTACATACATATTATAAAACAAGATTAACCCAACATTTCAACAGCAGGATGATCCTTACTCTCCATCCACTCAAAACCTGATGTACTCATTGAGTTAATGGATTCATTGCAGATTTGTTGAAACAAGGGGTCATTTTTTAATTCCTCCAGTGTAGCATCATCGTCTTGTCCCTGCTGACGACCTGGATCAAACAGTAGATTTGTATCTAAAGTGTTCAGATCATTAATGCTGCCTGAGAGCTCGGAAGACAACCTGATGTCGCTGGAAAAGACAGATGCAACATTATTAAGATCTGATGCCACCTGATTCACCAGCTGCTGGTTTGTTGGCAGACTGTCCTCCCCTAAAAGGTCTTTTACAGTGCTGCTAAAATCTAATTGCTGCTCTCCGATGACTGACTGTGCTTGGTTATCTCCAGAAGAAAAACTGATCTGATCGGTGCTGCTGTTTTTAGTGAGGTAATTTGGTGTTTGGAATTCATAAACTGAAGTGCTGGAATTGATCATATTTTGCGGGTTGGCACTAGGAAAAGCCGCAGATGTCTCTAAAATCTGAGTGAGGTTCATCCTGGCTGTGTAATTTGAGGGCATGTTGTTCATTCCCAAACCTCTCACTGCATCGTCGCTATCAGAATCAAGTTTGTTTAACAACACATTGGTTATTTTTTTAGTGTTTGTTTGTTTCTGAAGAGACGGGAAGGCCGTCTGCATCATCACAGTCAATGGGACTGACTGGCTTCTTTGCGCTATGTTATTGGCACTGGTGTCTGCATGGATATTAGCAAATACATTGTGAACTTCAGGAGTCACCGGACTTCCAAAAGGTGTCAGGTTAGAGCGTGGTATATTTGAAACAGGGTAAACAGTGCTTCCACTGAGATTACGCTGGCGATGGACAGCAGGGCTCACACTCCGGCATCTCAGACTGTTGTTGAGAGAGGAACCGCTTCCTTTGTTGTCCAGAGGAGCAGGAACAGCAAAGCCCTCTTGCTTGGTGGTGCTACTGACAGAGGCTGCCTGGTGCTGCACGGGTGACACAGGAGTCACGCGACCAAAATGAGTATCGTGGTGGCGTGGCTGGGACTGGTATGACTGGCCAGGAACGGCAAACGCATGAGGTTTCCTGAAGCGGTCTTCCACCAGCTCCTGATAGCTCGTAAGGATGCCGTGATTTGCAACCGAGGAATTACTAACACCACTGTAGCCATTGTTCATCCACTCAAGCTTGGTTTTGTCGGGATGGGTAGCCATAGGCCGCTGCATTGGCTTCACGGGGCTACTCGATATAATGCTGGCATCGTGGTAAGCCATACTGGAGCTGATGGGAGTAAATGCAAATGGGTTTCGGCATTCCACAGGACTCGGAGGGACACTGCTGCTGCAGTTCGAATGTGGTGTGCCGATGGGCGTATGCCGGCTGCTTCCTAGAGCGCTGTCTACAGGAGTTGTCTGAGCCAGCCTTGAACAGGGGCTCTCTCGGGACATGTTCTGAGATCCAGCGATCATTTCAGAGGTGGGTGTTGGAGTTGGGGTGGGGGTGGGAGTCGGGGTGGGCGTGGGGGTGGGAGTGTGAATTGGAGTGCTGTTGTTATGGATCGAATGGTAAAAGTGCACGCTGCTTGTATGAGATGACACAGGAGCTCCTTGAGCTGCTGTCTGACTCTGAAGTGCCATTCCTAGAGAACCACCATAAGGATGGGAATTATTCATGGACATTTGCTCCTCCATGAGCACCAGCTCCTCCACAATGCTGTCCTGGGTAAGGTCATCATCAAAGGAAAAGAAGTTTTCATTTGACTGAGGGACTGTGTGTTCAAACTCTTTCAGCTCAGACTGCAGAGGTAACTGATTTGAAGACTGTGCTTGTATTTGACCCAAGGAGGACTCCTGGATCTGGCTCTGTAACTGCTGGGCGTACACATCCTGCTGTATACCTTCACAGTGCACCGGCTCCCAGGCCGATTCCTGCAAGTCACTAGAGCCAGAGTGCCCTGTGATAGTCATAACACTGATATCTTGCTGCTGTTCACAATTCACAGATGCGAAGTCGGAGGTTTTGGTGATATGGTGCCATGTATTTGGGTTAAAGCTGCCATCAGAAGTTGAATCGTTTTCTATGATAAACAAGTTTCCTTCCAATTTTACTTTTATATCTGGAGATGATGCTGATGCAAGCTGTTGTCCTAAAGTAGAATCACCGGTATTTAAAGTGGTGCTCAGAGAAAGGTCTGTTGCTAAGTTTGCTGCAGCTGCAGAGGGTACAGATACCTTCACAGGTACTTTGCTGGGAACTTGAGCAAGTGTTGCTGTATTGTCACTGTTAGTTAACGATCCAACCTTCGGAGACTTCTTAACGCCGTTTGCTTTTTGACCTTCCGTGGCATTACCAGCTGAAAGCTGCTCCACCAGAGGTTTCTTTACAGGTGGTACCTGGGAATCCTGAAGCATAGAAGGTTGTCGCTTTCTTGGACTTTTAGTGCATGTTTTGTCTTTAATTGTAGACTCACCAGTAGGAGGTGAACCAATGCTGGTGCTGGACAAGTTCTGACTGGCAACTGAGAGCTTTAGAGTGTTTTGATTATTGCCTGCTGAAGAAACTGGTGTGATCTCATTAGATTGTGTTTTATATTTGGTCCCTGCTTCTTCAGCTCCCTGATCACAGCCCTTACCTGGCTTTGCCTCCAGAACATCATCAGCTGAAACCTTCAAGGTTGCAACCTCAAAATTAAGTAGTTGAGCAGGAGGCAGGTCAGGGGTTGCCTTTATGGATTTCGACACATCAGAGCTCTCTTGGCCCTGTACTGAGTTCTCATCCAGCAATGCTTCTGGTTCCATTTTGATCTTGACTGCAGACGTAGCTACAACAGTGCTAGGCTTGGATCCTGGAGACTGAAGTGAAATGACAGATCCATTTTTGATCTGTGGACCAGTCCTCCCTTCTTCTGCTGCTCCTGCACTACTGCTAACTGAAGGCGTCTGTTTGACGGGCACACTACTGTTGCTTGGGGCAAGGGATATTGCTGTCATTTTTACCACATTTAAGGAATTCACATGTGGAGCTGGCACAACAGTCTTGATAGGGCTACTGGTAAA
This sequence comes from Microhierax caerulescens, assembly GCA_035590215.1. Classification (NCBI taxonomy): domain Eukaryota; kingdom Metazoa; phylum Chordata; class Aves; order Falconiformes; family Falconidae; genus Microhierax; species Microhierax caerulescens. Next base: position 18,272,696 of record JAVJGJ010000060.1, read on the forward strand.
CAGCACCGTCGTGGGAGAGCGGATGGTGAGAGCACTGGTGTTTGCTGGCTTCGGTAAGATCTGCGGGTAGCGATGTCGGGCAGAGCGGTCACCAACTGGGCTGGCAGGAACGTTCTGGGGAGTCTTTGGTGGCTGCTTGACTGATTGCATGTGCTGAGTGACCACCTGAACGTTGAGCGGCAGGACCTTGCTATCAGATGACCCCATAGGACTTGGAGATGTCACCAACTGCCTGGTCCTTGGCACCTGTAGAGAGAGGGAGAAACAAAAGGTGTGGCAACAAAGGAAGAAAGTCCTTAAAGCCCACAGACGACCTCATTCCCAACCATGTCAAAGGTGAAGGACAACACAGCTCAATACACCAAATCTAGTGAATGTCAGTTTGAAACAAAGCAAGCTCTTCAACTACATACAAGAAAATTTGTATTTGTCTGCCTAAGGATTGGTACGCAGGTATGTGGCCTCAGTTTTTAAGGCATGAGGCACTGGTCTACACACTAGTCTGCTCTTCTGCTGATGAAAGGGTCATTCACATACAATCCTTCACCACAGGGAACAAAAGGACAGACATACAAAGATTAAAGAGGAGAGGATGTATTCAAAACACTCCTCATTGTTACAGTTTCAAAAGCCAGTTAAATACAAACCCACTATCAGGCAGAAAAATCAGCTTATCTATTGAAATCAACAACACAGCTAAGTCTTAAAGCAAATAACCTCCCCCGCCTCCCCCAGCCCAGTTCTGTATGGCTGAAAGACAAAGATGTTCCATACTACTGACATTCATGCAAAAATAAAATTGTTGCTGTCACTAAATGTGTTGGGCCAACGAAAGGCAATTTAGATTCCACATCAGGGGCTCAGTGACCCATATGACTGGTGGCAGCTCTCTCGCCTGGTTAAACTTCAGCTCAAGGGCAATTATTCCCACATATAACCTTAACTGCTGCTAGCTGAAATCTCACTGTCAACGACTTCAAAGATCTACTTGGCCTATGCTATGTGATCAGAAATCTGTTGCCTTTGTATCGATCCTGAAACTCATGTGGTAAAATAGTCACTGAAACAGAAAAGGATCGAGAGACCCAAGCCTTTGAGCGGAACCAGTTTTTTCTATCCCACTGACACCACTGCAACGTACAACACTTTTGTAAGGTGGTTTCTCTGGGGAACTGCTGAAGAGCGTTACCGGTATCGGGCTGGGGACAGCTGCCACAACAATGCCAATAGGCGGAGGAGACAGAATTGCAGGACTTCCATTAGATATACTGGTCACACCATTGGTTGCGGTGCCTTCTGTTTTCTTTGCTGGAGACTCTCCTGGCAAAGGAGACTGCAGTTTCTGTTCTTGCTGCTTCTTCTGGATCTTACGCTGCAGCTGCTGCTTGGCATCAACAGGAGATGGCAGAGTTTTCACTTGCGGTTGAAAGGAATTACTTTCAGCAGTAGGTATAAAAGCTGAGGGCTGGGGGATCCCTTTTATTCCTAAATACAAAAGAAGAATGAATTGTAACCACACATACCTGGTCTGCTGTAGTGCCACTCTGTATCTAACCACAGAGAACACAGGGCAGGCATCTCCACAACCAGTCTGGGAACAAACACCTCCTCCACAAGGTGCTTCCCATCCACTTCATGCTCAAACCTATTCCGTGTTTCCGTTTTATTTCCACATTTGTGGCAAAACACCTCTCTGTTAGACGAGTTGGGCATTAGCTGCTGAAACCACTACGAACTGGCATCTTGTTTCTAGTAATCCCAAACGGCCACTTTTGTGTCAGCAACATCTAAAAAACAATGAATTCATTTAACTGACAGCAGAGGGCAGCAGATAGGTTTTAGAGGAGGCTTTACAATTGTTTTTGTTTTGTTACCGGTGTCTAAGGCAGCTTTACAAATGAAAAATCTTTCCAGAAAGCTGGCAGTCTGTGTCACAGAGGAGCACCTCTGAGCAGATGATATTATGCCAAGGCATTAAACACAATGCATCTAATATTAGAATGGATCACAACCTGTGTATGATCAGGGATGATGGTGAAAGCAGGGCATGAAGAGAAGTGTCCAGGGAAAAAAAAGAAGAAAAAAAAAAAGGAAGGAAAAGGTGGTGGTGGTGGTGGTGGGAGGGAATGGAAATTAGAATGGGAGAACATTTTTTGTAGAGACAATGCCACTGCTGATCCCAAGCAAGCAAGTGGTGCTTCCAGGGAGAACAACAGGGAATTAGTCTCATCTGTGCAGCTGGTACCTATTTCCCTTACAAAATCGCATCACATTTATAATCTTTTGTTTATTAACAGTCAAAGAGGATTAGCATGCTCTCTCAGTGCCCAATGAACCCTGTTGAACTGCCCCTCTAAAAATGCTTTAACACTGTTTCATTTACACATCGAAGGCTTCATCAATTTTAAAGTAACTCTTAATTATAAATTAATTGACAACACTTTAGGGCAAGTATTTTGTTTTAGATAACCATTACAGGCTTAGGAACTGTGGTCTGGGAGCCTACCCTCTCAGCAGCAGCCTGCATGTACCACGATAGCTTTAACACCACAGCATCTCTACTTTCACAATTCCTTCTTTACGGAGCAGCGAAATGCCCAAATGTATTGCAATTACTGCAAAACAATTCATCTATATGAGCTTAATACTGAAGGCAAATAACACTTACGAGAAAAAAAAACAAATTTTTCTTCGAGGGTAAAGGTTTGCTTTTTCCTCAGTTAATGCACAGAGACACTGTAGTTCCTTGTGATATAGAGGAACGGGAATATTTTATTTGCTATTCTAGAAAAAAACCTCTCCCGAAATGACCGCTCAAGCCACAGAGGCATGCACTTGAAATTAACTGCCCTTTTCCATGAAGGAAACCATCTTCTCTTGAAGGAAGTAAGGGGGAGAAGGTTCAGCAGTTGAAGAGCTGTGCATATACCTAGCGTTCCCTCTAGCAGCACAGCAAGCAGAACCAGTGAAGCCAAGCAACAGTGTGTAAACGAGGAGCACACAGGCAGCAAAACCTGCCACTGCCACCTGTCAGTTCCAGGTTGCAATAACGGAAAGAGAGAGAAGGAGAAAGAACGTGATCCAAATGGGATCACCCCAACCTACAGCCCTGACCACCAGTTTCCATTTGAAATCACCTGCCTCAAGTCAAGTGATTTGCCTTGATCTAAACACATTTTGCTTGACAGGCCTGGGCAGAACTCCCCAGAGGAAAGTCTGGCAGGCATGTTGTAGACCTGCACTTCTCTCCTCATCCTTCATTTTTTGTAATTTACTTCATCCACAGCCATAGAAAACCCATTTTAAATGATTAAGTGACTGATTTTGAGCATGAAGAGGGCAACAGAACACAAAAACAAATGTACAACCAACCACATTGAATGTAAGCTTTCCCAGAGACCAAACAGAACAGGAATTCAATCTGATGTAGCAGAATACAAAGTAACCCTTCCTCTTTACCTCGATCTTTAATGAAGATTTGAAATCGAGTGCTGGAATCTCAGTCACACAACTGCCCCTGGAGAATGCATCTCAAGCCCTTATTTCTAATGGGATCAACAACAGCAGCAGCTGAGATGTTTGTACTACCTGACACTGATCAAACACCTCACGAAAATCTGCACCTGACATATCAGAAATGCCTGTAAGAAAATCTGCTCTTGAAAGAAAATTAAGACAGACAATTGTTTCTAAATTAGGACAAAGTTATCAGACAGAAACACAGCCACACCAGCAGTTTGTCTACAAACAAGCACAGCACCAGCACCGAATTCCTGATCTAGCAAAAGCACCATTACACACATGCCCTGAAGTGCTTTTTTAAAAGACCAGGGTCCTCAGTGGAGGAATGGGAGAATCACACACTAAACCGAGACCCAAGCTTACTTTCAGCTCTCTTCACCTAGACTACCAGCAAGAAAATGAATTTGCTGCAACGTGGACTAAAAACACGTAAATGCATGCTCAAACGCTCAGTTGATGTTTAAAGTTTGTCCAACCAAGATATTATTAAAAAAAGACCCCCCATTACACTGATTCAGCACTTATCTCATTACCTGCCGGTGCCCCTGCCATTACTGTTAAAGCTGCCATTGACTTGGTACCAATATAGTGACTTTTTACAAGGAAACGAGCCAATTCCAAGACTGTATCAAAAGGCTGGCTCAGCACTTTCTGCGCCCATTCACAAACCAGCCGGCAGGCTGCAGAGACGACTTCCTCATCAGCACTTTGCAGCTGCCCAGTCGGCTCTGCCCCATCCAACTAAAACAAACAAACAAACAAGGAAAGGTTAATTATGAAGGGTCATTAAGGCATTAAAACAAAAATAGAGAGCAAATGATGATCAGAAACACATAAAAAGTATGTTCACAGTTTTTTCATTAAATTGGGAGAATGAGATCACAACATCAGTATCATTCAAAATTAATGTCTTAACATTAATCTACTGGTTGTTCCCAAAGGCATTATATGGAGCTGACATTTCTGGAAGAAAATGCAGCTATGATCCTATTATCTAGACCACCAACAACTGATGCTGTCTGCATCCAGAGTCTTAACAGCTCAGCAGCCACTGTCACCCCAGAACTGCTTCTTTCACTGGGGCTCCTCTTCCCTAGCACTGACTTTATTTAAAAAAACATAATACAGTAAACCCAAAAAGAATCAGAGTTAGACAGATATAGCTTGTGGGTAGCAACACTGTGAAACTCTGCTTCACCTCCTCAATTATTGTTTCCTTCATAGCACTGCAATTTGTTCTAAGTATTACAGAAAAAAATCAAACTGGTTCAGAATATAAGTATCATAAAGAAAAAAAACTTAAAAAAACTCTACAGCTCTTCACTTTGTTTTGAAAGCTTGAAACAGAAAAACAGCATAATAAATGTTAAGTTGCAGAAAGATATGTAAATACACAAGTATACACCATACCCCATCTCCAGTTTTATGAAAGTCAAGGTTGGGCAGTGTTGGCATATGCACAAAAGCCTTCTTCCTCAGTCCACTGTAGCAATATGTGAACAAGAATTAAGGTCTAAATTGTCTGCTTGATAGCAGGGGATAGGAGGGAAGGGAAGGAATTCCTGCAATAGCCCTCATGAGCTTTATAAGCAAACTCAACAACATTAACTCAAAATTAACGTCGTCTCATAGCCAGCAGAACCAAGAGCCTACAGACGGCTGCCTTCCTGGGCAGGTCATGGGGCTTCTTCTCCACCTACCCACAGGAGCAAGTGAGGCTGGGCCTAATGAATTTTGTTTGACCACTTAGAAGAACCACTAAACCATGCCAAGTAGTTTCAATTAGTTACTCAATATTTAAATAATTAACATGAATTTGGGCTACTTCCTTAAACCAAGCCCAAAAGATGGAGAACGCATGTGTAGAAGTTAATCACCGTTAAAAAATGTGTTTCCAAATTTAGGGTTTACTTTATTATGAGTTGTTCTTTTTTGGCTCTTTGCTGTTTCCTGATATTTTCTTCTCCTAAGGGACCTCCACAAACTGACGTAGTTCCCCGTGACAAGATAAAGTGACTGATGAGGACATTTCTTCCTAAGATTTCACACAATTTTTGTTTCTCTCCCCACCCATGGTAATTCTTCTATAAAAATATGGACACAAATACCCAGACTCGTTCTTACATTGATCTTATCAAATTAGTACACAACAATATACTCCCTCCTTTACTCTTATATAGATCTAAAAATCAAACCAGCCTTTTTTCCTCTCCACAGCATTACTCTGGGAGTTCACATACATTGTCTCTTCTCTGTGACACTCAAATCCTTTTCAGGATCACTAATGTTTCACATTCTGTAAGTATGTCTGTATTTCTCTTTCCTACACCATGGAGTTTGCATTTGCTTGCATTAATTTGGATGGAGCATAATCACAGTAAAATAAATGTAAGGAGGCTAGGTATCAAGGTAAATGTGAGATAAGGTCACATTTTAATCATTCTGAATTAGCGACTTCGGACTGATAGACAACGCCCTCTAGGTACACTATGACGAGATCCATTTTTTTAAAGTTAAGGTTTGTATTAAGTTAACAGTTAAATGGGGTAGTGTTTTTGCACCTCCTCTGGGATGGACTGTTTCCCTAACACAGGGAAGTGAGCGGTTTCCCACTGTGGGCACAGGGAACCAGGCTCTGCAGTCAGGACAGACAGCGCTCCCCACCTGAGCAGCCTTTCCTATCTGAGGGGGTTGGCACTATGCAGCGAAGGAAGCAGTCTCCCTGCTCTGATGGTAGTACAAGGCTCGGATTATGCCTTCCAAGTCTGAACCCAGCTTTTGTGATGACTTCCCAGTTCGTTTTCTCTTTCAAGCAGTTCTAATGGTTGAGAAGAGGCAGTCTTAGGAAATACCTGTAGTACCGCTTACGAAGGATCTTTGGCTTTACAACTGATTTTTCAATTACTGGTGTGCACAAGTATAATACAAAAGCAAGACATGTTCTGATAATTCTGAGCTGTACTACCAATAAACTATTAGTTACTGCACATATATAAGGCCAATTCCTCTATTCCAGTATCTCCCTTTGTACTAAACCATAAAATTTCTTTGATTCCTTGCTGCTGTGACAACCAAGCATCAGAACCTAAATTTAAGTACTTGTTTCCAAAGTTGTATCTTGCAACCTAACACTACCACAATTAGTAATTTTTAAAGAGCTTGGGAAAGTGTCTGCATTTTTTATTGAACGTTACTTCTACATTTAGCTGGTAGTTAAGCCATAATGACAGATGTTCTCCAGGCCAAGTGCAGAAGTTACCGAGAAGTGTTCTAGCAAAGGATATTTTGATTTGCCTCTTGTGCCTAGACGACGGGCCTTCATATTTGGAAAGACGTTTTTCATGATCTTTCCAAAGTCAGCAGCACTTAACGGGTGGTAGCCAAGATTGTCACAATAGCTCCTGCAATAAAGAGAAAGAAAGCGTGAATGGAATCAGAGTTAATACAAGAGGCCAGTCTGCACGCTAGACTCCATCAAAGGTTTTCAAAAGAAAACACTTATACCCAATCCACATATAGAACCACATTTAACATTAATGAAGTTATCCACAATGAATTGAGTGCATTAAAAATGTATAAACCGAGCTATTAATACCATAGTTTTTGCCTTGTTCTCCACTGAGTTCAAAGGCAAGTCAGTCAGAGACATAACAAGTAGTGGCATTATCTAGAGCACAGTTAAGATTTACTCCACAACTCAGTTCGCAGCATATGTTTCAATTAACTTATTTTAGGACATAATAAAGGCAGGGACATTGTTCTAGCCAGAAGTATAGCTTGAGCGTGGATAGGCCTGAAGTCCTGCAGGAATATTTCAAAAGCAGTAGCTAAGAGATTGATCAGTGTCCAGAGAAAGATTCTGCCTACACAACCTCAATTTCACGAGGTTTTACAGAACTAAATTTAATAAAACATACCTTCCCAGGGAACCAGCTTCACCTTTATAGGTGTAACATAAACACATAGTGAGGACTTAGTCTTCTTACCACTGTACCACTACTGAACTAGGAGAGCTGCTTAGTTACAGACATCCTTATATTCATTAACAGTCCTAAATTAACAGAGATTTCAACTGCCTCTGCAAATGTCGACCTTCATGTGACTGAGTATACAACCTTATGATATAGGGGAACAAAGCAACAAAAAGTAATTACTTTGCTAAGTTTGTTTACTCTAGGAAAATGAACATTTATCTCAAAAACAGCAGAAGGAATTGTCTTTCAACATCCAAGACATTTAGAAAGTATCTTTTTGAGACAGAGAAGGAGAATAATTAATTTCACTGCTAAATGTGAATGTTCTGGAAAATCACAAACATGTGAAAGCAGAGGAGAAAACCAGGAACTGCTCTGGAAGGTTCACCTGTGCAGCAAGTGCTTAAGGCTGCACAAAAATATGAATGCCCTACTGCCTTTTCTTCGAGAGCCCTGCAGTATTTCACAGACGTCAATGTGCTAAGGCCCAAAAAGTACAGTTACAGCATCCTCATTCAAGTTTAGTACAGTCTGGAAGTCAGCATCAGATAGCAATGACCTCCTTTCCCCTGGAGAAGTCCTACCAGCAATGTACAAAAAAAAGTTTTTTTTTGGTAAAAGTTCTGCCCTCTGAAGAGGTGACTGTACACAGTCCTGTGTGGGCATCATCAGAAGAGCAGAAAAACAGTAAAAAATATGTAGGTATCCTCCACCTGGAGAGCACCACCACAAATGTAATGATTTTGATGATGATAAACAGAAAGATTCATGCTATTTGGGTCTGTCCTTTCCCTGCGGAGCTGGTGTATGCCTGCTTTCCCAGCTACTGGGATGCTCTTGAAACCAGGAGATGCTGCCTACAACCTGGTATAGAGTCAGCCATTAGCCTAGTTTTTATATGGGACACCAAGAGTTTTTTATCCTATTTATATATTAATGTCGTTCCATTTCAATGCATGTCAGTCACAGAATGTGGATTTGGATATGTCCCTTTGAAGTTATTACAAAGGAATACCTCGCCTGCCTCGCTGCACCCTCTTAGGAATCAGACATGGCTTTACACGTAACAGATAGATCCCTGTGTGTTTTGTTTTCCCCTTGGCATCTTGTCAGGTTCCAATGGATTTAAACTTTACTCTGAAAATTCCTAACAGGTGGGTCTTTGTCACTTACTGATGCTGATTACAGGACTTCAAGCCTCAACCAGCATGCAAAGGAGGGCTCTCTGAACAGCTCTACCACAGTCAGCAGTGTTGAGTTTCAGTCAAAGATCACGTCAGCAAAATAAAATTTAAACACTAACCCAGCAAAACAACAGGATTAGGGACCTACCAATCAATCAACTCTAAAGTCAAAGCTATTCCCTCCCTAGGAGAGAATAAATAAATAAAATAATAATAAAAAAAAATCCGTTCCTCAAGTCTAGCACATCTGTTTCCAGACAATTACTTGCTAGCAGCAAAACACACAGTTACACGGTCCTCTCATACCCATCCTGGCAGCTCCTGCAAGCTTGTGATTTCTGAGCTATTATTATTATCATGTAATTTCAGTTTTCAGACAGATCATCCCATATGGCCCCTCCTCCTCCTGGCTCAGCCGAGAACCCTCCGTGTCCATCTGTGGTCTCTCATTGACTTGACAACACATACCAGGAGTCTCTTCCCTGAAGCTCTTCTCTCTGCTACTTGCACTCTTGGCACGTTGCTGAGCCCTGGAGCTGTTTTGCTTATTTGAAGGGTGGGTGGGAAATAGATGGGGGGAGGGAAGGTCTATGCAGAGACAGGGATGACAATGGACACGCAGTTGCTTATGTTCCTTTGTATAGAGCTCCCCTACATGGTAAGGAGAAAAGGCTTTTCCTTTTCCTGTAACATCCTCAAATTAAATGTACTGAAGATATAAAATACACCAGGAACGTACCTAAATTAAACCACACAAAAAACCCCAAACCTAGCCAAAAAGCCAAAGACAGGTCAGGCTAGGCAGCCCTGTCATAGGCAGAAAAAAACACTACAAATAGCAAATGATAAAGAATCCACTGCATGAAACGAAACAAAGATCTTGACTTATCCAATCTAGCAGAACAACTGGTCTCTAGAAATGGGTTAGAGCTAAGAACCTTAGGAAGAGGTAGGCTCTCATTAAGGTGATGAACAATGCTGGCACAGAAATTAGTCTGATAAATCAGGTAGGATGGAATCCAGATGGCTGAAAATCATTAGAGAAATGAAATTGCAAGTCAGACTCCCAAAAGCAGTAGCAGAGGTGAGAAAACTATTTTAAATGGAGTCTGATTGGCTTTTAAAAGGAATACAGGTTGTTGCTTGTGAGAGAGGACTGGGCTTCACAACACAATAGGTTCCATCCTGTTCCTGTCAGGAAGTTTTATTCAAAACCTCTGGTTGAGTGCTATCAAGTAAGATTAGTATGTGTGTTATTTAACAGACACGGGATTCCTATACCTACTATCCTCTTCTGTGCTAGCTCCTTCTAACTTGTTGGTTAACATTCTTAACACTTATCGCCCATAATCTATGCATCAGGTGGCATCAAGTAGCCCAGCAGCTAGTAAAGCAAGGATTAATGATTTACAGACTAAAGGAAAGAGATACAGGATGACTCAAAGACCTCCTAATCCACATTAAGCATATCAAGTGAATCTTCAGGGCACCAGACTTAAAAGACTTTCTTTCCTTGTGTCACTGCAGTAGAAGCAAGATAAGAGGAGCCAAGCCTTTACTGAAGGCTCAACAAATAATTTTGTGGGCAAACAGGGATTTTGTCTGCAACAAATAATTTTGTGGGCAAACAGGGATTTTGTCTGCATAAGTACCGCAGGGACTGCACTTAAGACTCAAAATCTTAATTCTCTAAACTCAGCTAAACTACATCCAGTTGCCTCCTAAAGGGTGTTTACTAATAAGAAGACACCCAAGCAAAACTGACTTACAAGAAAATATTGAAAGGATTTGATGGGTAGCAGCATCCATTTTCTGCAGGCTAGATAATAGACATCAGGCAGCTTCCCATGAGTTCCCACAATATTTCCCAGTCTGTTTGCCCCCATAACTCCCAAAGGAAGCTGGCAGAAGAACCATGTGTGCCAACAGAAACACAGCTTCTTACAGCCCGATGTATTCTGTCAGTGCAAGCAGCAGCACAGCACCAAGAGAGAACTAGTTTTTATTAGCTCCTTTCTGAAATTCATCTGCAAGCTCTCAACCTTCCCAAGTGCTGCTGCCTTCTGTCATGATGCATTTTTCATTTATTTTATCCCTTTCAAAAGGGAGATGAATCCATTCACTTTTATCCAGTTATAGACGTGAATTCACAATTAAATAGAAGAGTAAGAAAACATAAAGAGTCACTGTGTTGAATAAACTCAGCAAGAAGAGGCTACTGAAACATGGAGGAACTGGAAACGCTACCAACACCTGCCAACGGTAGACTTGTGTGGAGTGCAAGCTTCTGTCTTTCCTTCTTCATAGGAAAAAACATCACCAAACCACCACATGAAAGGTGATGCAGAAGCCCAGTAGTTTGGGCAAGATTTATTTTGATGAAAATTTCCAGCAGGAATTGAGATGCTGGTATGATGCGGCAGTCCTCTGAAGCCTTGCAGTGGATTTCTATGTACAGAGTGCATGAGCTTGCTCACCGTGAGCTCATGCAACATCTGTCTTTGCACGCAGAGGAGCGAAACGCTAACTTGTTAATGACAGAAGTGAGTTTTGAGAGGTCTCAACACCCTTAGGTAAATAAAAATGACGTACCAAAACTAACTCTTATGTATTTATATGCCTGTTACCCACCTCCCACTCGAAGACTACTTTTCCTCTGGTGTGCAAGAATAACTCAGGAAAATATTCAAAGAAACTGAATGTTTTAAAAACAGAACAGATGCTTTCAAAGGAGAACAGATTCCAAACATTTGATATTTTCCTGAATATTTGCTTACCACCCTTATTTTGTTAGGAGAAAAAAAATACAATACACAAATACTTGATGCAGCTACATACAAAAGCTATCCAAATTTCACACTCCACAATCTGTAGATGATGATTTTTCTGGGCATCTGCAGCTTGGCACAGCATGGAAGCCAAGCAGATTTGTTGCTGAAGCAGGCCATAAATTATTTAATAAGAAATATATTTAAGAATAACGCTTCCATCTCTCTCCTGCACAGCAGCTGCCGCTGTTGCTGTGTCTGTGTGAGTGGCTGCTGCTCGGGGATTGGCCACCCCGGCGTGTCTGTGCCATTGGCTCTATTTCCAGGCTGCGTCATCGCTCCGGTCCATGGCCAGATTTCAGAAATAGGTGTGTGCATGTTTATCAACCCCAGGCGAGCGAATGCCATCATGTTTCAGCTCACTCAGAGTAAAAAAACACTTGACCAGAGAGAGTTAATTAAAAGGAGGTATTTGCAGAAGGCAAACCCTGCAATAACAGTTACTGATTGGGGCTGAATCCTGTAGGCACTTAGGAGGTGAAGGGAGTCAGCTTGCTGCAAATTACTGTAATCGGTCAGATTATGGAAATATTTGTACTAGATCATAAATCTGTTATTCATCTTCAGGCAACTGGGCTAAGGATGATTATTTCCCCCCCCTCCTCCGTGGAGAATGTTCTGCAAATGAATTCAAATCCAACTTCCCATCAGACAGCTCCCTCTCCCTTGCTTCTAATCGCTTTCTTGTTACATGGTAGCTTTGAGACCTGACAACACAGACTCACAGTGGCCTTGGTTACTGCTTTCATACATATTCAGATATATTGTGCCTCTGTAGAGATCAGGTTTGCTGCAGGAAGGTCCAATATTTATGCATTATTATGGAATGAAAGATGTTATCGGCTAGGTCTTATGTGCAAAATAGCTGCATTTCCAGAAGGCACAATTCAACCAACCCCTAATCCTTGTTAAGGCTGACACACACGTATGTATATACAAGCAGACCAGCATGTACTGTAAGGCAGTTAATTGGTGCTTTTTCCCTGTGCCACTTTGTCCACAAAACAAAAAGCAATATTCATACAGATATTTACTTGTTAGGAAATACTTGCACCTTTCCTTCAGCATATGTAGTGCCCAATTTAAACATCACAGTCTTATCTCCAGTAGCAGAATACACTTCCCTCACTGTAGCTAGTACATTCCCAGGTATGTCAGTATGTAGGGCCTTTTTCTGCTCTGTGCACTCGTACATGTACATCATGGAGTGCTTGCAGAGCCAGTGTCACAGAACTATCCACACTTGCTTAAAGCCACACGCGCAGATCCAGTTGGGCAGCACTCACTTGTATTCATCATAAACCTCCTGCTTGGGAAGGGATGTCTCGGGGTGCTCCTCCAAGGTGTTCCGTATCCATGAGAAGGCGTGCATCTGCTGGGCACGGCTGGACGACATGGAGATCTGATCGCTAGTGAAAGAAGAAGCAGTGCCAATGAAGACCGCTCCATAGCTCCTCTTCACTTACAAGACTTCGTAACTGTCTGGCTAGAACGTTAAGAAACACCAGCAACGAGGGCCAGTACCTCACACAGTTAGCTATTCCTCAAGACACTGGCAGCTGTTAGCTCCCTCCTTCCTCCACAATTTAAGAGACTTCACACTCTGGTTCCTGATGGATACACAGCCACACATACACAGTGATGGGTGAGAGCTCACCTACTTCCCCCCTCTTAAATGTACTGTTCCTTACTGGACCACCTCCAGGCTTTGCCAGCTGCCCTTTGGAAACACCCGACTTTCCCAGCAGATGCTCAGAGGGCTTCCTGTAGGCACCTGCCTGCCTATACCTACTGGGAACGTATACCATGTTTGTGATGCTGTGACCTGCAGGTTGGTTTTCAAGACCTTCCTTTAGTCCAACAAACGTTACTTGGAAATACCATTAGTTCCTTCTTTCCCTCACCATCACATTTGTGTTGCTGTACCATCATTTCCCACATAAAAAGTAAAGGAATGATTACACTTTGGCCACAAAAGACTTTCTCTGATGACTCTTGCATTTTAGGAGATTCGTATTTACAAGCTAGTCAGGCACTAAAAATTCCAAAGTTTAAAAAAATTAAAATTCTTCAGGAAATGAAGAGTCCTTAATGTTTCATAAAGACTGCTTCTGCTACCAAACAGAATGGCTCCTCAGCAGGTAAATGCCCAAGAAGTAAGTTTTCAGTACTAGCTGCTCACCTTTACACACTCACACACATACCTTTTATCTCCATTGTTGGGACCCGAAGGCAGCTGAAGGTAGAGGTAGAGTTTCTCTAGGTCTGTAAACTTCTCAACTTCTTGCTAGAAAACAAAGGTGTTTTGGTTTAAAAAAACAAAAGGGCAGGGGGAGAAAAAAGCAAACAACAGGAGTTCAGCTTGACAGTTAAAGTCTGTCACCTGACAGTGCATTCCTAAATAATACAAACAAGAAAATATTTACCTATGTGAAAGAATGTGACTGTGAGCACTCTGAGCCTAGAAACATAATTTTCTATTTTATTTGCACACCATTACACACTAGAAAGCACGTGTCACTGTTACAAAATTCACATGCAACAAAAGCAGAATCTGGAAAAATGTCAATAACAGATCACTTCTGTAACCAAGCATGTAACATGAACACTTTTATCTTCTCAGAGCACATATGATAATAACTGCAGACCCAGATTCTAAAGCAAACACTGCCAACACAAGGAACGTTCATTAGAGTCCAGTTCCCACCTGAGAACACAGTGTCAAAAACCAGCTATGCTGTAACAACATGGCATGTCAGACCTGATCCTGTGATCCACTATGTAGTAAGAGTTAAGCATCAGACTTCAATGAAGACATTTTAAAAACCTACCTATACACATATGTATTTTTTTGTTTCCTTTGGGAACCAGAGTTATTGAACAGGTACTAAAGACAAGACATTCAGTTAACATGAATCTCAGTGATGGTAGATGACTCCTCTGGCAGATACCAGCTGAGGACCAGACACAAGGGGGAGTTTTACGTGGTGTATGCAGACAGCGATGGCTACATAAAAACTAGCTTTTGGTCATTTGAAACCAGCTGCATGGACTCAGTGATACTAGGAAAACCAGTTGTGGTAACGTGCTCAGCCCTGCTCAGCAGCGGTGCAAGTAAAGCCATGCACCAAGGAGCACACGGGTCTTCCTCCAAGATGCTGCGAAGCAACATGTGAGGTGGTACACGACCTGTGCAGATCCAAAGACTCGCATGATCTCTTTTTAAGTCAGAATACAGCTCTTGGATTACAGTTAATTTACTGGTGTCTCACTGCCAATATAACCTTTTGAAAAAGAAGAGAGTGGGACCAGCAGGTAGCGAGACCTGGCTGTTTACTTCAGCAATAAGCAGGACAGAGAACTAAAAACCTAAACTTTCACTTCAAACTGGGGCTCCCCACTCGTCCTGATCACGTCCCAATCCTCCTCACTTCAGCTGGGGTACAATTAGCAGCAGCACTAGTGAGAGCTGAGCTCCTGCTTCCCCTCCACTGGCTTTGTGCCCAACAGGCAGGTCCCCTCCCCGACCCCAGGCTCTGGGCAAGGACCAGCGGGACATGCTGTATGGGGAAGGATGCCGGGAGAGCACTGGGGCTCTAATCCCTGCTGTCTAAACCCACCACAACTGGGCCACCAGCAATGTGACAGACCTTCTCAGAGCCAAGAGAAACACTTCCAGCAGCAGCCAGGTAACAGACACTGGATTTGAGGCTTTCAATAAGCTGCAGCAAACCACAACATCTGGGATGGGGTTTTTTTCCCCTCTGACAAACTCCTGAAATCTGCTGACACTGATTTCTGTGTGGCTCTACAGCAGCTTACACAGCAGTGATCCTCAGACCAAATATCCAGAAAGATATTTCTTAATGGGTCCATTTTGTCAAATTCCCTGTTCTTCCTTTCTTGCATAAATCACAGCATTTGGACTGGTGGGTTTTCCTTTAACAAAGCCATTATTGAAAAGATTTATGTTATTCAAAGAAAGAATTTACAGAAAATTGGCTATTTATTTCTGAAAAGACAGAAATTTACAGATGCAAGAAAATTTGCACTGATTAGACCTCCTCTTCTTTGAGGAACTTAACTGCTTTTTGTTTCAAACAGCAAATGCCAAAGCAGCACCCCAAAGGGCACAGTTCGGGTAAGATCCCCTTGCACGGTGAGCGCTAATCCGTACAGCACGAGCATCCCAGGCAAAACATAAAATGCTCCTGATGACTCTGACACCCAAGGTGGAAGACACCCTCTCGCTTCCAAACCTTATGTGCCCGAGTGCAACACAAAGGGTGAGGTTTTAGAAGAAATGCCAAATCTTTCATCAGAAGAGACTGAGGTAGCGTGAGGGCCCGCTGCAGCTGAAGCATCTTCTGCTGCGTCTTGGCAAAAGGGGCTGCGTGGAAGGGCCCTGCCTGACTTGCAGAAGTTCTGCTACACAGGCCCTGTCTGTCAAACCCCCTTAATTAAAAAAAAGCAGCCCCCCAAAACCTAACAACGTTACAGAAAAAAATTTGCCCAGGATTACGTTAGCAGAGCCTTTTCCAAAAGATGCAAGTGAGCCAGTGACTCCACAGCAAAACTGCATCCCTAGAGCTAAGGCAGCTGAGGATTACAGCTTTGTCACAACCTCAGCATCAACAGCTGGACAGTGATGTTGTCTTAAGTTTTCCTTCAAAACCCACTCCTCCTCACACCACTGCCCCCAGGCAGTGTTTTCTGCACAATTCCTCCAGCTTCCATCAGTGGCTGCACGGACATCCCAGGGAGGCAGGACTGCCTCAAAGCAGGAGAGGTAGCACACAGCCAGGAGTCACAGGCAGTTCACAGAGGTAATGCTACCTAGGCGATAATTAGATAAATCTAAGCTAATTAGATGAGACTGAATCTCTTTAGAGAAAATCATCTTTGAACTGAAGAAGCAGCAGCAAAGAGATGGAGTGTGACAGTCAGTGCAAGTAGATTCAGGAAACAATGCTTTGTTTAGTTTTAAAAAAATTGTTAAACGCTGTTTTGTTTAGGCTGTTTAAACATTTCTAAAACTCTCAAAACTTGCTTTAGAACCTCGGTAAGTACAATCTCTTCTTCAACCTCAGCTGACCTCCACCAGCTCTCAGTGCTAAAGGTCTGGTGAATTCAGCAATAACTGTTACTGCAACTGTTCACAAAGTACCAAAACTTTCAAATTCCTTAATGCAATCAGAAAAGAATTTGGGAAAGTGGAGGAACATTTCAGCTGCCCTACTGACAAGGAAGAAGATTCATTCATCCTGAGTTTTTCCTTGTGCTAAGTTGGATGCATATGGAAATTAATAAAAAGAAACAACACAAAATACACTGTAAATTTTCTCCACCACCACCTCCCAAGAAGATCAATAGAGTGGAAAAAATAGGCCAATAGAGTGGAGAGGAGTCACAGCATAAAAAGGAAGACTGTGATGCTAGCATCATCTTGGACAAATTCCCCTTTGTACATAGCCCATTACAGCTTATGCTACAGTAGTTTTAAAACCCATACAGAATGTAAAACGTCTGGGGAATCCTTTTCCACTACTTGAAAGGATCTCAGTAAAAATTGTGCTTGAAGTCTCCTGACCTTGATTGACTGGTTCTATCAAATCAGATGAAGACTGTTTAATTCTCCAAAGGTTATTTATAAACCCTGTTTCTTGAAGCTGCATTAGAAAAATGCATGAGCATGCTGAACTGTGTGCAGGACTGAGGTGTAAAGCCATCACAAAGCACCACCTCTATTACGTCTTCACATGTTACATTTATATCTCCTGTAATTGAAAACACATTAAATAAAGGAAGGTTCAGTGAAGATGGGGAACAAGCAGTGCTCATACTTATTTTCACAACTTGACTCCAATTTAACCAAAAAAATACAAAATACTCAAGATATCAGAGTGCTCTTAGATTCTGAGACAGAAAAACTAAGAACAAAGAATTAGAAACCTCAAGTCACAGCTAAGCAAAGACTTTTCATCTTACATATAAAGGAGCAGAAATCTCTAGTATTTTTGTTTTGACAGTTACCAAATACAGATAATTCACTAAAGAAATGCAGAAAATACACACCAAACTAATTAAACCAGAGATCTATTTATATTCACATTATTAGTGGCCGCACAGATCTGCTCAGAATGAATCTGTCCTTTTGCTGCCTAATACAGAAAGAGAACAAAGTTCTCTTCGGAACAGATGTAACTTTCTTTTTCATTCTAACAGGCATTTTGATTGAGCAAATAAATAGCTGTGAAATAAACCAGCATGGCCCAAATGTTGTGGGGTTTGCTGTTTTTTTTTTTTTTTTTCTTTTTTTTTTTTTTTTAAAATGACAATAGCAGGTTTTGACATCTGGTTTCATTCTGAGAGACACTAACTAGACACTGAAACTTTTTTCAGCACAAAAAGACAAAGATCAGTTCAACACAGAATGTGGTGAAGGACTTCATCTGCATTACAGATAACAGGAGTTTATTCATGTTCCTGCTTGAACCAGAGAACCTAGAGATGTTGATGTCAGCCTCCAGAATCGCAGAGTATCCTTTTAAGGTGTCCTGACCTTGGTGGACTGGATCTCTCTACATGGTTTTCTCTGACTGCTGTTCTACTGCCAGGTCACAAATGTTACTGAAGTTTCATCCTAAAGTTGTCAAAAGGAATTACCATGGGAAAACTCCAGGGAATGTGCTTTTTTTCTGGACCGTTTTAAAGTAGTATTTAGTCAGGCCAAACTTTAAAAAAGATTGAGAAAGAATATACTAGGAACAATTAGCAGAGTTACAATTTCTGTAACAAACACAGTGACAAATGGCACCCAAATTTGAACTACTTCATATTTCCACAACGAAGGCAGAATTACAGGTTATTTCTGTCCCCAAGTTCTGGCGAAGAGAAGCTGAAGGCCAGGGGCACTGCTGCAAGGTTTTTGCAAGACTACTATTTTAGAGAGCATGGACTGATCTTAATACTTCTTTCCATAATTTGAGTATTTATAGATAACTATACTCTTAATACAAGTAAAAAAGGCTATGCCAATGACAATGTCATTTGCACCTACTGGCAGACTGGTTCTAAAACTTGTCATACTTCTGCAGAACAAACATTTATTATTTAACAACCAGACTAAGAATAGCAAAGTAGTCAAGCAATCATCTCCCCACTTTGTGAACAGAGAAACAAGAAGCAAAGGTTAAATAATTTGCTCAAGGTCAGATGGCTTGTTGGAAATACGATCAAGACAGAAAATAGCTAATACTTGAAAGAGAATCTAATAATCTAAAAAGCTGCCAAAAAATATATTTGATATGTTTTATCTGAACAGAAGCTGAAACTTATTTCAGGTGATAGAGATATTCCAAACAAGCCCTAAAAACACATGGCAGCTTTGTACTGACAGTGTCCAAGCACAGCTGCCAATGCTTCACAGAGCTTCTGCCCTTCTCCTGTAGGGCCAAAAAAGACAAGTGACAAGCTACCACCTTCTCTGTAGCAGGACCAAGGCACATTGCTTCAACAGATCTTACACACTGCTGCTTCCCACACTGTAACTGCTCCAGCCATGGGCAGCTTTGGTTTTCACGGCCATCAATCCAGCACACTCACCAGCAATGACCTCTTTTCAGAGGACTACAGAAAGAAACCTTAACCTTCTTGCTGAGCAATTATATGGAGTGTACCATTTTAAAAATCGGGTTCAAGAGTTCACTTAGTGTGTGGCAACAAATATAAAAAGCAAAGTCATAAGAGAATCTACTGCTAGACATGTTTACTATAGTTTAAAAGATGTTATAATGAATTTTTAATGGGTGTTTACACCACAATTCTTGCTAATTATCTTTTTTTGGATTGCAGAGTATACAATGATTTTCCTATGATCTTCCAGAAACTGACAGTATGTCACAATGTAAGTGGTGAAGTGTAACAAGTACAAGGCAGATAATTTTGGTCTCTTATATGAGTAAAGGCAGTCCCAGTGCCCTTAGACTAGCTGTTTGCTGTAGTCCTCTGCTGTTAGCTGCCTCCACAACAGACCTGTGCCATCACCTCTGTTTCTTCTTCCCGTTCCTCTCTGTCTTGCTACCCTGTGCTGCACTAGTCTATGTGCTGAAGAGCATTTGTGCAGCTCTTCACACTGCGGTTGTCACTGGTGCTATCAAACACAAGCAGCAACAAGTGTTCTCTGACTTTTCTCTTCTGGTGCCTTTTTTTAAGATTGCTAGCAAACCAAGTTTAAATGCTTTAAGGTATCATCAGCACCTCCCAATATAACCGAAAACTAGTTCCAAATCTCCTCCTTACAGCACGAAGGGAGACAAGGGACAGACACTGGTGCTTCATGCCTCGTGAGACTGATTCAAAGGCCCCGAAGAGGTTTCTGTCTGAACCAAACACCTGAGAGCATCACTTGAAGGCATGTTCTGACCTGCCCATAAGCTTGGAGCCTGCAAGCCAGCTGGTCTCCCAGTCACAGGACTACTCTGACAAAGCCACTTCCACAAAGACCTTCCACTGAAGGGGCAACCTTCTGCAGGACAAAACTGCCAGGGCTGCAAGGAAGCTCCAAAGATGTTATTTAGAGCTATGTAGTTATGGCCTTTTAGTTGAACACTTTTAGATTCTGCCCTGCAGCTTGTAGCTTTTTCCAAAAGCATGTAAAAATGCAGAAACCATTTTGCCAGAATTCAGCTTAATGTTTATTTCCTGAAACTATTCTGATCTTGGATTTTTCTTTTTTAAACTGCCTGAACAGCATCAAATCTACCTTTGCTAACCCAGAGTAGCCTTCCCACCGTTGAAGGGGACTCCTCAACTCATCAGCAGGACAGACAAGGAGGCATCTGGAGCAGCAAATTACACCATCAGAAAACTGCTGCTCTGTTCCAAATCAAGCTACGGAGACTGCTTTGCATCCAAAAGCATCATTCAAAAAACAGCTTGTCCATCCAATGGACAAGACTACACAAACAAATGGGATCACACAAGCTGACAATCCCTACCGCAGTACCCTAGGTCCGCAAACCTGTGGAATTTAATGCTAGAATAGTCTTAGTGTAATTCCAGTTTCTTAAAATGGGTTTCCAAGAAGCAGATGACTGGTTAACCTCCTATTTACTTACTCCCTCTCTGATGCTACTTAGTTACACCTGCCCCACTTCCCATTTTTCACCACAGAAAAACTTGGTGCTGAAGAGTTTTACAAATGCAATCTTGCAATTCTCCCTTTTGTCACTGAAGACTCATACAAAAAAAAAATATCTTAAGACACTTGCTTTGTATCCACAAACATCAATGAGGAATTAAGTGGACAAAAATGACATTTTGCTTTGCTATTTTAGTTGGATGCACCCAAGAATTTTTAAGCATAAGCAAAATTGGGTCCAAAGTTTATCCGCAATACAATGACACAGCTTACTTTAAACATCTTACAATTATTAAGACAACACCTTAAGGAAAGAGAATTCAGTGCCATCTGAATTAGCCTTTGATGATGTGACTTTAAGGAGTATTCTTATGTAGCTCAGCTGAACAGATTCTATTTGATAGTATCCAGATGGTTGTCTATGTCACATTTATTCTTACCCGCTGGTACTTCTGTATGAAATGCCGAAGGTAGAAAGTCAGAATAAGCAGTCCCTTCCAGTCTCAAGATTTATGAACTCAGACTCTGATTTAAAGAAACTTGCAACCTGCTCACTATTAAAAACAACCAAATAAAACCTTTTTCTGAGTTAGTGCTATATACTTGCTTCCCAGAAATAGTCTTTATCCTTTTAGTTCCTGTTATTTTAATGCACAAAGGAAGATGATGTTTGTTCATTTCAAGGGTGTTCCTCCTTCAAAAAATGATACATCCCTCTGTCCTAAGTAGTGCAGCAGAGCTAACAGGACCTGTGGGGTTGCACATTTCTGGGAAGGTTCCTGAGACGGTGTACAGCTTTTGAGGTTAGCAAGATTAAAAAATCACCAAGCAAACCAACCTAAAAAACCTGGTAATTATGACACCTGCAAGATTTTCACAGACCAGGACACTAGTATGCCAGGTTTTGTGCAGACATGCAGTTCCATCTAGTTCCTTTCTTAAAATGTAGTACCAGCCACGAATCAGCTGTTTCAAGGAAACAACAACAAAAGCAATAATCATTAAAGGCCTAAAAAGCAATGGAACTTGAAGGCACAACTAGCTTCTTGCATACTCTCATCTATGCAATACATAATCTTGCATTTAATAAAATCATGCTTATAAAAGCGGTATAAGTCAACTTTCCGTGCTCTAAACTGACAGTTCTACAAGTGGCAAGCGTAGTCTTGCTGCTGGCAACAAGAGGTCAATACTTCCATGGAAAACAAACACCAAACTCACATCATGAATTTTTTTGCCACTGGGAACTAATTTTGATCTCATTTAGCGGTACCACCTTAAAGCACTGCTAAGGAAAGGCTTCGCAATAGCTGTGAAGTCTCTAGAGCCCTCTGTTTTGGTCTTGCAGTTCATTAAATATTAAAAAGCATTCTGGAGTTGTACTTACCAAAATGTAGTCCACTTTAGATTGTACAGTTTTGCTAGATGTGAGGAAAGAAAGAGAGAATAGAAATCTTGAGTTAATCTAGACAGCAATGACAAAAATATTAAATATTAGAATTTCTATCACTGTACCACAGGCTTAATCTCCTACTGTGAAATATCCTGCTAGTCTATGGAAGAATACCCATCCGGCTATTTTTTTGTAGTAAGTCAGCCCAAACTTCTTAACTGTTTGTTAGAATTCTTCTGTTTTGCTCTTTATACAAGAAGTGCATTTTTTAAAAAATGAAATACCATTGCAACCGGGAGCTATTGTCCCAAGTTGCAAAGCAGCCAAGACAGATGTCGCTACTCTTATAGTAAGCTCTTCCACAAGTCAGATGCATTTTACGTGTTCATCTGTAAACACAATTAACCCCACCACCACCACCACGCTTCAGTAAATCCCACCACTTCAAGGCATTTATTTCTAGCCTTCCAAAGAGCTGCTACAAAGCAGAAAACTGGTACCCAACTGGCAGCTTCGGAGTTTTCCACATTAAGTCTCACTACCTCCCAGTTGGCTTACTAAGACAACAGTGGGTAGGGACTGAATTAAAGTATGCCATGAATGACCTCAGTACATGTGCCAAAGAGCACAAACAGTATGGAACTTATTATACTTCATATAAACACACCCATAAGCAGCTTTTGTGTTTCTTAAGGGTGCTGTATTTCACATGCTTGGCCTGACTACATTAGCTGAAGGACTTCTATCATTGCTCAGACAAGCAGGGGCTTTAACATACAAAATCCAATAGCCTTTACTGCCAGACACCTACTGAACAAGCACTAAACAACCATTTTCAGAGTTCAGGCAGCCACTCTTTTCCTAGTAGAACAAAACATAATTCAATCTCCCATCAACGTAACAAAACATCTCATTTCCAGTCATTTTACTTTTGCACAGGTGCTACCATTGTCACGATCCAAAGATAGGATTCGTGGTTAGGTTCTTTTACTTGACTTCAGAGTACAAAAGGTTATAAATACACCAGGGACTCAGACAACCAAAAACAGTTTATTGTGTGCTCATCAGCACACATATGCGATAGGGGAAAAAGGAGAAA
>JAVJGJ010000060.1:18295937-18316628 GCA_035590215.1 Microhierax caerulescens
TAGAGATATTTACAGTCTTTGTTCTTTGTCGATGATTGTGAGGCAAAATGAGAGATTTTCAGACTGTCTCTTACAACCATATACACAGAAAGACCGAGTAAGGTATTTGATGGATAGACTGAAATTGTAAAAGCCAGCAAAACAAATGGCTCTAGTGTCTGGTGGTGACAGGAACCAAAGCTACTGAACCAGCATCTATGCATCAGATACTCAGTGACAAGAGCTTGTGGTCCTGCCTGTTACAACACCTCACCTTGAAACCAGACGGTCTACAAATCTGCTGTGCAGAAGCTGCTAATACTGATGCCCCTTCCCATACAAGAATTGCACGATATATTGACAAAATAGAATAGAAAATTTCAACAGGTAAGAATATACGACAAGTCCACTGAAGTAGCTACATCAGCAGACACCTACTTCAGGTGATGGTGTAGAAGAAGACAACCAGATGAGTAGACACTTGGGAATAACAAAGAGGGAGTAAAGCAGAGCTGTTGGGGATTTGTGAGAACAGGGAACGCCAAGGATGGTAAAATGGGAGCTTTCCCTTGCCTTGGGGAAGGCATCTACTGTAGCAACTGAAGGGAACCCAAACATCATCTCACTCTTCAAAAACCACCGTCTTACTAGCTAAGTCAAAGCACACCAAGCATGAAAACCTGCTGCTGCTCACAGTTATCGCTGCTTCTGACCCAAAGCTGACTCGGGCATGCTGACCAAAGTCACGCTGGAACAGATGGCTGCTCCAGCAGCACTTCTTTCACCCTGGACTCCACCTCACCCCGTTGCCTCCAACCCCTAAGTAGGGTCTCACTATCCCTGTGCTGCTACAGATCCACAGCCTCTCCTAAAAGATCTTGTGGCAGCAGGCAACAGGGCTTAGGCATATACATCCATTTTTATACCTAAACCTTTTCTATGGCTTCACACGATAGCTTAATGCAAAAAAACAGCACTGGGGACAAGGAGATGCAGGCAGCTCAAACTTAGTTCAAATACAGTGTCTACTCTACAGCCCTGCAGACGACTTTGTGTGCTAAGCTTTTCAGGAGAACATGTTTCAGCCAGCACAGTTTCCCATTCTGCTAGGTTCTGCCGAACAGCACATAAGCACGCCCATTTGCATTAATATTTTCTTCTTGTGAAGAGAAGGAGGCAAGCTGCCAGGAGGCAGCTGGGCAGGAGATCCCTAGAGCTGTCCTTTTATCTCCAAATACCAGTCTGAGTCAGTAAATGTAAACTCTCACATTTAGTTCAGGCTCTTCTGAACTCAGTTCAGAGTGACCTCTGCTTCTACAACACCCAACAACTGCACTGAGAAGCCGCAGCACAAAAGCAGTAATAAAGCCAGGAAATAGAGTTTTTCTGTGTTTTGTTTTCGTCAGCCGGTGGCACAAAAAGGATAGTCAAGTTCATGTCCTTCAATCTAGAAGCCGATGTTGTGACATTTTAAAAGGCAAAGGTCCTACAGCTTCAGCAGGGGTGAGATGTCTATTTTAACAGCAATTTTTTTCTCCCTGTATGCTCCCTAATATACTGGGAGGGCATCATTAAAATTTCTTGGTGGTCAACTAAGGCTTCTTTCATCCTAACCAGAGCGCAGGTTAACACAGCCTGATTCTATAAAGCCTGCGCCTAATGACATAAATGCTTCTCATTTACCTTCCAGTGGAGCTGATCCATGTCAAAAGTCAAGCAACAGCAAGCCTGAGGAACCAGCCCTTTGACTGGGAAGGTACTGGGACAGTGACCTCACAGTCCTGAGCACTGTACAGAAAAGCTCAGTCTGGTGACACTGCAGGACGTATCTCCATCAAGTCAGGAGACAAAGGGCAAGTGACAAAGGTGGCAAAGGAGCAGCAATACCCGTTACAGTGCATTTGCCACTTTTGTTTCACCCCACTTCTTTCACTAACAGGACAGATATGTTTTGAAAGCTGAAATTTCATTTACAAATAAAGTCTGCCAAGTGTATCCCTTACCAAATTACTACTGCAATTACAGTAATGGCAATCAGCGATCCCAAGAGCAAGGCTGAACCAAGCCCTACACGGAGCCATTTCTAATATTTGGAGGCCACTACCCACATGCTTTGCTGCACGTCTAGGAACAGCTGCAGCAGAGCACCAGGAGTGAGAGATATTCTCACTAATGAAAATAACTGAATCTATTAGGGACCTGAGCCTGTTGGAAAACTAAACTTAGAAACCACACAATAAGCCAACAGCCAGCGTTGCTTCTCCTGGAGAGCTGCTCCGGGGGGCTTGCTGTGACTCACCCACACCTAGAAGCACAGCTGACATTACTCTCTTTCACAGCTCTTCATGCTGACAGTGTCCCATCAGTTAAACTAGTTGACTTCCTTGATCTAAAATTCAATTCAGACTACTACAAGCAGTTTCACCCAGGACAAGAAGGTGCCCTTCTCCAATTCTGGGGGTAGCTGTCCCTCAGGAGTGATAAAGCTGGCTGCTTCTACACCTGCCTTGGATTTACCAGCTTGCACCAGATACTGACGCATCACAAGAACCTGGCAGCATAAAATTATGTATCAAAACTTAGAAAAAAAAAAAATTAATTATTCTCACAACCAACGATGAAACATTTGCTCAGTGGATACCACTGTGCAAACTGTTTGAATGTTAAGGCATGCTGATTGACTCATGAGGGACACAGCCCTGTCTTACTGTCTATAGCAGTGCTCCTCAAAAATGTCACCTCTACCCCAACCACCACCAGTCTGGATCAACCTGCTCACCTCTGAAGAACTACCAGAGCCACTCAATAACCAGAGCCCGGCTTCTACTAACCAGCGAAACAGCAGAGAAAAGGGGGTTTCTTCGCCTGCAGTTCAGAGGTGCACAGCCGACTGGCTCCCTGCAAAAGCCACCGTGTTTCATGGAGCCCCCCCAGCCCCACGCCCTCCCCAGGAACACGTGCTGGCTGCTTTGGTCTGCAGCAGACAGCCCTGCTAGGAAGCCTCCAGCCAACCTTAACCACCTCAGCTTTTGACTTAACCTTTAGGACCAAGAACTTCGAGAGAACCTTGAAGGCAACTTGCAAAAGCTGCAGTAATTTAAGCTCCTCGATGCTGAAGTCATTGACAAACTCAGATGGGGAGGGGAGGAAGCCAGACTAAAGCATTTCCTCAAACTGCTCTTCTATCTTATGCCAAAGTATGCATGTCTGCTTTCCCTGACCTATTTCTGTCTTTCTACTCAAAACAGCCCCATTTTAACTGCCCCAGCTTGGCATGGGCAGAATGAGGAGTGTGTTCTCGCCTCAGGTGTGCTGCCAGGTTTACTTTGCACTGAAGGAGAGATGGAGGGGAAAAAGCAGGTGGAGAAGGCAAGGTGATTTTTTTTTTTTTTCAAAGCAGCACAAAACCAGATGCTGCCAACCTTCCCCTAATTAAGCAATACTTTACTTTCAGGAATAGGTAGCTGAACTACACTGAGCAATAGGGGACTATCGTGTTACAAGAGGTGGCAGAATTCAGTTGCTCCGAGCACACAGAGTATTTCCTTAATGCTGCAAATAGAAACGGCCATATAACCACAAGGGATACGAGAAGCCTTATGCCTGCGAGACCATAAAGAGGAAGGTGGCTGCAAGGGGTAAACAAAAGCCCTTGAACTTATTAGCTACTGCCTAGTTACCTCTGAGCCTTCTCAGAGCCTGCACAGCCATTGAAACTAAGCCTTGTCAGCTTCTCCACCGCAGCACGTTCGCTCCCCGTGAAAGCTAGCTGTGTAACAAGTACCGGGGGAGCGCACGCACCGTGACACGCTGTGCGAGCACCCCCAGCTGCAGCACAACCCCTGTCCTGGGATACGCTGTGCAGAGGACAACGCTGGCAAAGGGGCTCCCGGTTGTGTTCCCAGGAGCAGTGTGACAGCAGCACCTCCAGGACACTGCAGTTCTGCTCAGGCAGGGGACCTCCCGGCCCCAGAAGTCGCACGGACGTCTCTCATCATTCAGGCACTAGCAGTGGGCTCAATCCTCAAATGGGGGAAGATGTCCGTGATAGCAACACATCCAGTTCAGAAAAACTCAGGGGACAAGCAGAGCCACAATTTATCATGCAAAACACTACGGGCTTGACTAGGTGGGCAAGCCCAGGAAGCAAGAGTGATTTTGTTCATTACAAGTTTCACACCATCAGTGAAGCTGCCACAGATACTCTGTATCCCCTTCAGCCCCAGACAGCAAACACCTGCATAAACTGGGACACCCTCCCAAAACCAGCCTCTGTGGCTGTTCCTCAGGCTTGGTACATTTTTGACAGCCTAGGGAAAACGTTATTTCTACCAAATCCCCACACAATTTATGAAAAGGAACCACTTTCCATTGCTGCTAATAGCTGCCCCATACATCACAAAGACAGGCTACGACTCAATCCGACACCGCAGGGCTCCCAGTTTCCAGCACTCATGCATGACATTGCATTATTGCCTGAGACACAGGACGCAGTAAGAAAAGTTGCAATTAGAAAGGAAAACTCCAATGTACAGTTACTTACCATTGGCACTGTTAACCAGTTATCTCAGGCGGTAAACCACCTACCCTCCCAGACAATTAACGAAGAGGGAGGAGGTTTATAAAGTTCTACAATAAGCTTTCTTTTGAGAAGGGGAAAAAAGAAACCTAAACCAGATCACCTGTAAGTGTTCTTTTCTTGAGAGTTCTGCACAAGACCAGCAACAACTCGGTGCAGTCCCCGCAGAAGAGAAGAGGCTGTTTTTAGGGCCACAAAACCCTCCCAACTACTCACTTCCAGCCCACGCCTACAACGCTAACCCTGCGTTGCCACACACTGCTGCCCCAATACTTTTACTCAGATACTTGAAAACAAGCCTTCTGTATAATAAGGATAATAAGCAGTTAAGAGCTGTCTGACAAGGAAGAATTATTTTGGCCACATGGCTTTTTAAAAACCACTCAGGTCTGCAACGCCTCCACTCCCCACTGCGCCAGTCGTGTCCCCATGTAATATCCAAAGGCTGTTTGTCAAACTCTTTAACAACGGGGTGTCTACAGGCAGTCTTTAAAGGCTGCTTCTATGGGATTCAACGCCACATGAGCAGCACTTGCCAGGCCTGCAGCTACCAGGCACGAGCTACTTGGATGGTGACAGCACCCAGCAGCTCTTCTTCCTGTGCTGTGTCCTGCTGCCTCTGCCTCTTGCAAAAACCCGGTTAGCTCCCAAAAAAAGCAAGTCAGGCTCAGACCACTACTAAATACTGACAGTGATAGTTCTGGCAAAGTCATCTTTCTGAAAGCCATGTTAAAATACAGAGGGTCATCACTAAACTGACCATGCAGCCTTTTGGAAAGATTTGATCTCGCTTCCACAACTCTTGACAAAATCAGATGACATTCCGGGGGGGTGGAGGGGGGGGAACCCCAACACATTATTTACTCTGCAAGTTGTGACAAACCACTCAATAAAAGGATTACCAACCCTATTACAGTAAGTGGTACTATCAGAAAGGTACTATTATCACACCCTTACCACAACAAGCACTGTGTCCCAGCGGTGCCTGCAGGATTCAGACCTTAATTCTTAATCTCACTGAATTAATGCTTCTCTTTCTTAGACTAACAGCTCTAAATATATCTTTATATAACCTTCCATTCAGCAGCACCAAGAAATGTTAAACTGGAGGCAAGGATCATCTAAGGAGAAAATTATGAAACAGCCACCTATGCGTGCTACTAGTCAATTAACATCTTAACATACGCCATGTTATATTGTCTGCCTTGGCTCACGTTGATAAAGCAGTAAAATGGCATTTCAATTAAATATTTAGAAAGCAGAGCTGCAAAAGGTTGAAACATGCTTGAATTAGCGAAATGACTATTCTATATACTGCTCAGCTAATGGACTGAGCTCGTGCTAGCAGAGGGTACCGAGAAAGGGAAGCCCACGCACGCTGGGCACCTCTGCAAGCCAACCCTGGCACCACCACCAGCACCACCAGCACATGACTCACCTGCCACCCGCACCTCTCCCCGCTGGGGTGCTGGAACCAGAACTCTGGTGGCTTCTGATGCCACCTAGGGGCTCCCTCCCCGCCTGCACCTCCCTCTCCCCCGGGGATACTCCAATATCACGCCTTGCGGACAGGGCACTCGAACCGAGCACCAACACAAGCAAAAAACAGCAAAACACGTCACACAAATCAGATGTTCCAGTATTCAAATGCAGCCACATTCCTAACTCCAGACAAAGGCTACTGGGATTGTAATGGCATCTTGGAAGCACATAAAGTACTGTTATTGCCCTGAAGCCTAAAAATAGCCAGAGAGTTGTGTCCACTGAAAGTCTAGAAAAAAAGTGTCCAACTCTCAGGCCTAAAACGTAAACAAAGCAAGTATTCACCCATTTGTAAATGCTGGCTTTTTCAGCTTGAAGGCAGACTCCTCCTCAATCTAACCCAAACCACTCTTCTCAGCAAAACAAGGCAGCATCAAGTACAGCAAGCTGGGAAAACAGCACGAGAAGGGCAAGCGGCAACCGTTTCACCTTCCCATCACTATTCCCACCTTCTAACCTCATCTACCTCCTTCCACTCACCAAAGAGAATAAGCCAGACTGGTTTTCCACCAGATACAAGGAGCAACGCTGCATCACGGTGCTGAAAAAAGTAGCAGTTTAGCATGCCACGACATTTTAAGTTAGTGCAGGTTAAAACTGGTCAAACGCATGACTTCAATACTTGTTACTGTAAGTGAAACATTTCATCTAGGATAAAAATTTAATCCCTTCACCATTTCTGACACTATTTAATACTCATAAAATCTATACAAACAGCTGAACAAAGAAGGAAGATAAGGCTGCTAATGTAATGCCCAAGTCTCAAATGTAGACCATTGTAACAAACTGCCAAGAAATAACTAGCCAGCAGACATCAGAATACCTACATCTGAAATTTAGGTCTGTAAACATCTCTATTAGCTCTCTGAAGAAATCTAGTTGTAATCAGCACTGAAGGCTTGTTCCACAATTCTTAAAATAATTGTGAAGAACTTGCCACAACCACACACTGCCAGGTGTCCTATTCCAGCAAGAAGACAGTCATTTAAGTTTCTGGGTTGGTTGGTTTTTTTTTTTACATTTACTTAATTTTACCACAAGTTACTTTAATGAACTCTTAGAAAAGACAAAGAAAACACTTTTACACGGCTCTCACCCTGGTTCTTTCAACGTTGGTTTGAATGAAAATCAGTGTGTATTGTTATGTTCAGGCAGGGCTCTCTCTTCCAAAGATGCGATGCCCTCTGCGCATTATGCAGGAAGATAACACGACTTCAGAGGAGCAGCATCCTACATATACTAACAACCTACGTGGGGCACTGCAGGGCGTTGTTCTAAGGTAAGTCTGCAAGGATCAACTGCCTAGCAAAACCAAATACAAAAAGCGCAGAGTGATCTCAATAAAGCCACAGGAAAAAAAGACTGCTCAAGTAGGAACTTTAAAGTATGTCCCACTATGACAAGCTAGTATTCAGACACCCGATGCAGCCACCCCCTCCCCAAAATCTGCAGGGTCAACAGCTGCAGGTGCCCCACTGTCAGCATGGAAAGGAGCCCCAGCCTTCACACCACGCTACTACCCCAATGCTACCTGGAGCCTGACCCTCGCTAGGAAGCAGAGAAGCATTTTGAGGGCTGCAGTGGGGCCGTTAGCCCTCCACAGACACCGCGCTGGGGAGGTTCAGCTTAACCCACACAAGCTTTGTCCCTCCTCCATGCCACCAACATCCACCTCTCCCCCAAGCATCGCACAGCTCACCCCTAAGGCATCAGCCCGTCTTTCTGCAAACAAATACAGCTTTTATCTGGCCCCCTCCTCCTCGTGCTGCTTCGAATATCCTATCACTTCCACTTCTGCCCTGATCCCTGGAGGTCTGCACTCCTCATCCTCCTCTCTCCCCTTCCTCTCATGGCTCTCCACCACACAGCTCCCCAGCACTTTTTTTTTTCCACTTGAGGAACCTGTACCCAAGTGCTGACCTTGGTAACTCCAAAGGAATTCAATCCTTGCAACCTCTTAGGTTTCCCTGTGCCGAGTAATGCCCTGAGTATCTTCAAGCACTCTCCAAGCACCTGCCTACTAAAAGGGTCATTTCTTTTGTGCTGGATTGGCATGGCTTCACTGCCACAGGAAAGGCAACTTCTCTCCCTGACCCATGCCACACTGCTCACTGGAACATCCCATAACCTCACTCCCATCCCTTTTTTGTACAGGTGAAAATTTAACAGCTGAACATACATGCAGGACGAACATGTCACTGCTGCCTGACAGCAGCAGCCATACAACCTCCTAGCTCAAAAAAATTCCTCCCTCTGGTTCAGCTGCCACCGTTTTTTTCAGGCCTCCATCCTTCAGCTTTGCACTGGCACCCTGGGGCATTTCTCAGCCACCAGCTTCGACCCGCGCCCGGCACAGAAACTGTCGTCCCTGCAAATAAAAAGCTGCAAGTCACTAGAAGTCTCTTGCCTACCTTAAAGGTCAGGTCACTGAATACTAAAACAGTTTAACCGATCAGTTTTCCACCCTCTGCTTCTGGGCTAAGAAAAAAATACCCCTAACGGCATCTTTTAAAAATTGCTTTAATCCCTAAACTAGGATCTTCAGAAAAGTTACAAACATGCGCTATTCCAATTCTCAAGGATTCAGTCTGGGAAGTTTGAGTTCCCCTACCCTACAGCCCAAGTGAACTTTAGTTTACTTGCAGACTCAAGAGCCTGTCTAAACCTGTAAGCTTGCTTAAAATCAAAGCTGCACAAAATTTAATTAAGTTGTGTAAGTTCATACCTGCATGCACCTACTTCAGTTTGCACCTACAAAGCTGGGTTTGAATGCAACTGCACTTACTCCTAGGTGGTAGCTTAACTGTGTCTAACAAGCATCTTACACGAGCCTGCACTGCAGGATTGGTTGCTCCATCCCAAGACTACATTTACCAGCTCTTGGGCTGCAGCATCCAGGCCTGTACAACTCCAGAGCAGCCAGAACAGACACCACCACTGCCAGCACTGCAGGAACTACAAGTGTAAGGCAGGTGAGTATCATTCACTCAGTCACCTTCTACTCACTGCCTTCTTCACCACTGGGCTGCCTCTGCAGCCATGGTGAATGAACAAGCAAATTATCAGATTACTTCTTTCCTCTAAAACCTCATTTACGAATGGAAATGATAAACAGCAGGCATCTGACCATACTTAATACCCCACAACTTTAGGGTTCGGTACTCTTGTCTCCTTGGAACAATGCAGCCTGTTTGAAGCAGGCAAGACAACTGTGCTACCCACCCCTGGCTCTGCCACCCCATCCTACTTCTGTAGGCAACTGCTGGGAATATGACCTAAAAAACGCAGAACTTAGCCATTTTCTTCTCAAGCAACATACCTGCTTTGCAGTCATGGCATTGTTCATAAGCATTTTGATGTCTATTTTAAAAGTTTTCATATTGTCATGGTTTTCTTTTAAAAACATGGCAGAGGGCATGCAACCTGTTCTAGTACAAAGTAGTGAAGCCACAGCCATGCAGGTCACCAAGTTCAGCACCCTATTAAGACAACTTGCAGAACACCTGCATGGATTCGTTATTCACAGTACGTCCGTTTTAAACATCCTGGGAACGGTAAGGTTACACCACAACTTACTCAGTAGAATAGTCAGAAACAGACAAGGCTGATCTTGATGAAATGTACAACAGACTTCAGGAAAGCTGCATTAAACCTCTTTGGTGCTGTGCGTTTTGGAAAGGCAGAATTCTATTTAAGACAGATGCAGACATAAAGCTACTACAGCAATACTTGCTGAGATACCCGCACTGTTGAAATTCACCTGTAGGCTGCAGCATGTAACTGGCTAACATCTTTCAGCCTCTAACAATTTATTGAACTATGCTTGTATAAAATCTTCACACTAATGTTACCCACAGTTACTTGTCTGATGGGTCTTTCCAGAAGGAGACATTGTCTAAAAGCACTACAGAATTGATCGGTCTGGATTTTCATTCCTGTGAACCACATAACACGTAAACATGCCCGTGGGAGAGCAGATGTCTGCATTAAGGGAATGAAAACGTCTTTTCCTGATTATTAACACAGTTTGATTTCAATTTTCAAGGTGAACTATACACTGCATTGCCACTCCCTTACTTAGCAGCTGGACTAATCAAGCCAAAACTGCAGCTCACCTTTCTGAGTTTGATGAATTTAGGAAGGACCATCTCCCCCCGAGGAACACAATGCACTCTGGCTACGTCCTGATCCTACACTGGGCCTGATTTGCCACAAAGCTACTGGAATTAAATTCATGTTACCACTGAATACTCAAAACTTCTCTGAAGTGACAAGAATCACTGTGAAGAGACAAAGAACAACAATTAGGTTCTGCACTGCAAACATCCATTATAAATATTTTCACCATGAACATCTGGGGCTATTGGTTGACATCCCAGTACGTACATATGTGTCTAAGCATTCACAGAGAGAGGGCTTCCATGCACCGAACCACTGTACACACAATCTAAATTCTGTTTTTCAATTAAGCTACAAGTTTCACCAACTTGAATTTACAAACCACGACGGTACATGAACATCACACATTCTTAATCCCTCCATAAGAAGTAAGCTTCTAGCAAGAAAAAGATGCAGTCCATGGGGATATGTGCAACGAAAGCTAAATGGGGACTGCTTAAATTTAGTGGCACTGAACAAAACAAATTAAAGAAAATTATCTTGGTTTTCATTTTTATTCTCAGCCTAAGAGATCAAGACTATTACCCTTTTTATTAGCCATTACTAATCAGGAAAATTGACTACTCATAGTGTAAGTTCAGGCATATTATCTACAGGGTAATCAGACACCTAGCTTCTACTGTGAAGTAATAAGAGAGAGTTGTCTGAGTACCTTCACAGATCAGGGACTTAATTAGATAGGTTACCAAATCTTCAGGGTCAGCATTTTAGCTTTTTTTGCTTGATAAAATGATAACTTGTAAAATTAATTTTTGACTGAAGTTTCAGTCCAAACTGCATTTAGACAAAATTTTATCCGATGCAATTAAACACACACAAACCAGCATTTCCAAGTTACTGTAAAAAAGAAAAAAAATACTTTTTCTTACGCCTTCAGCACATTTGTTGATTAGTTGAGATTTTTTTTTATTTGACTCAGTAAGCTATCTCTAACTGATGGCTTCTGTTCAAAATATCCCTTTCCATATTTTTATAACTAGATCTGTCAACCCCACTTCATTCACTTGTTGAATAAAAGAAGCAAATACACTTTTCTCTCAGCTGCCAATTCATTTCTCAACTTCTTATGAGTTAATCATTGAACCATACCACTGGAATCAAGCATAATGAAGGTAATTCTGCAGAGCAGGCTCCTGGAGCCAAAAGCTGGCTTAGCTCTTCAGCAAACTGTGGTTCCAGGTGTGCAGTTTTGTGATTACTGCCAGTGAGTAATTTGACTGTCTTTTAAACACCAACTGATTCATGTAGTTTACATAACCACTAATAGCAACTGTAGGCTCTAACACAGCTCATCATTTATAATGCTAACAGGCTTAATAAAAAACAATAATAATAAAATCAAACCATAAAGAAAATAGGCAAACTTTTAATGTATCCTTAATGAAAGAAACACCATACTTTGTCAGAGCTCGGATAAAAGGCTCCTGTGGCACAGTCTCTGCCTCCTGCAAGATTATTTCAGAACTATTTTCCGCCCGTGTTTCAGACAGTCCCATCGGAGCAGAAAGAGCTGCAACTTTCATGCACGGGCTGAGCACCAGCCAACCTCGCAGTGCCTCACCCACTGCTACTGACTTCCACAGAACCCGCGCAAGGATCACGAAGCGATGGCTTATCTTTCATCGAGAAACACAGCAAGAAGCACAAAGCATCAGAACCCGAACACAGCACGGAGGATGGCAGCTGGAGGCGGACAATGCTGTGCAAGAAGCACTGAGCACAGCTCCCTTTTGGCAGGCTACCCGTCCTGCAAGGGACCCCCCCCTCAAGGGTGCAGCAGGGACACCAAGGGGCATCTGCTACCTGCATGCCCTTCCAGACACCGCTGCCTGCACACACACCAGCACACACAGCAAACCAGGCCTGCCAGAGGGTGCCCAGCCCCAACGCAGAAGCCTCAATCCCAATTTCAGATTGCCTCTGGACACAGCATAACCCGGCACCCACAATCACCTTTGCCCACCTCTTCACCTGGCTTAATAAGCATCCGAGCCTCTCGAGTACTTTTCTCCACTGAATTAGCAACAAAACTAGCATGTGGTTCTGGAGGAAGGAGTTGTCACTATTTTTCAAAGCAGATTTTAAAAAAAGGACTTAAAATTCAATCCAGAAAAAATATTAAGTAGATGTTAAAGCTTTCCAATGTACAGGCCTTCAAACAGTTACCATTTGTGGTACCAAATAGCTGTCTTTTAGGTCTGAATTTTAATAAGGCAACAGTTGTGAAGAGGAAAGGAGAAAGCACACAGGAGTATTTTCACTAAAGTCACAAAGACTACTCCAAGTATCTTCAGGTGATTTCTAAACAAGGGCAAGAAGGTGAAGAAAACGCAGGAGAAACAAATTGCCCATCCTACTATCCAAGCATACCTTGCTCACAACACGCTAATTCTTGTTTGTCCGCTAATTCTTGTTTGTCAGAGGGATGCTTGAGGCAGACACTGCCAGGCAACTCTGTACTAAGAAAAAGTTCCAACAGTCTGTTCGTATTGCTGACAGCTTTAAAACAAATCTAATTCACTGCTTTATAGGCAACCAAAGTAATGAACTGTAATTCCTGCTGTCCAGTGCAATCCAACTTTTTCACTGGCAGGAGTCCCAACAACCTCGTAATAGCACTTCGGA
The DNA here is from genome assembly GCA_035590215.1 of Microhierax caerulescens. NCBI lineage: Eukaryota > Metazoa > Chordata > Aves > Falconiformes > Falconidae > Microhierax > Microhierax caerulescens. Next base: position 18,308,842 of record JAVJGJ010000060.1, read on the forward strand.
ATCTTTGACTAAGAAATCTTTGACTAAGATTGCCTCCATGCCTCTGAGACCATCCATCAAAAAGGACGGCCATAAATCACAGACCTTGACATTTAACCACAGATTTCCTCTAAGGGGGAGACACGAATATGCCTCGTTTAAGTAAACAAGTTCTTCCCAGGAACAAGGTTTTCTTCCCAAACTTGAAGTACCTGACGATAGGTAAGCGATACCATCCCCAGCCAGCTCCAGAGAAAAGCTACACAGGACCTGTCACTCCAGAGGCGCACAGGTTCACCCCAAAACCCCAGATCCATGGACACTTCCCCCACCTGTGCCACTGCCACGCGCTGCACCCCGCCACGCGTTTACACCTCACGGTTGGTAAAAGGTACCAGCTTACGCAGACTGAGCAGTAAAGACCAGACCACTCACTGGGTGCTGTAGGTCCAAAAGGAGAACCTGGTGGGTCTGCCACCCACGGGAGGCCCCTCCGCCACGACTCCCAGGGTGCATGTCCCACCCACAGAGACCAGCCCCATCCCCAGTCCCGCCTGCAGCAACACCCAGCCTCCCCACCCTGCAACTGGTACCATGTCACTGCAGCAACCACAAGCAATTAAAAACAAGCAACAGGGAAAATATTCAGCAAGTTTTGAATGTTTTTTTCCCCACTATCTTAATGATTTAACATTCAACAACAGAAAACACTTGGCAGCTCACTGAAAGACTGTTGATGGCACAGCAACCGATAACGAGCATCCGACTTGATGAGAGATAATCCTTTCTCCATTAAATCAAGAAAGCATTAAAATTCAGATACTGGCTAACTCCATTTAGAACAAACCAAACCAAACGCAACCCTCAGAATTCCCAAAGATCTAAGGGAACACAACAAAACACCCCAAGGACTTTTAGAATTTTTAGATGTGTTTAGGGGACTCTTCTCAAGGGCTTGGAATTACCCATTTGTGCTGGCTGGCCTTCTGCTTGGGCTCAAAATTTCTGGGTGACAGAGCACTGCATTTTCATCTGTTCAATTTACCTTTGCAGTTATCTGCTGATAACTTTTCAAACACGCAGTCCCACGTCCTACCTGGACTGCTCCAGAGGCAAGCCTGAAAGCTACCGCCATCTCCTCATCTTCACATTTTCAAAATAAGGAGTTCCTTATTTATATAGGAGGCTTTGTAGTGTTAGATATTAGAAAGGCTTGAACCAAAAATCCAAATTTGGATCCTGATCTGAATTTTGCAGCTCTGGCCCTTGTCCAAATACTTCTGTTTGGCAAGCGGCAGAGTGGAGTAACAAGAGAAGGCAACATACATAAGTTATGGCATCTGTGTAAAAACATTAAGCTCAACCCCTGCTCTCAAAACTACACACACACACGCAGACACACAAAAAGACTAACAAAACCACCCCAAGCCCCAATTAATTAAGAGATTAATCAGTGCTTCAGTGTAAATCTGATCACCCAAACCAGAGCAGTACTGTCATCTCACCCAGTTACAGTATTTTTTCTGGTTAATTTATATGGCATCCAGAAAATTTTAGGGAGAGTTTCTAAGTGTTCTTTTCAGAGAAAAGATTTGGATTCCTACTCACCAGTGGCAGACAGACACGTGCCAACCAAACAGAACTGCCTCAAATGGGGAGCAACCCGGCTACGGAGGCCTGGGATGAGCATCCTGCAATTCTGTGCTTATTGAGAACTCATTAGAAAGGCTGCTCTGAATGACAATGTCACACCATCCAACTTGCTCCAACCAAGGGAACTCCTGCAGCAGAAAGTAAAACATTTCTGGGACAAGGAATCACGTGTGTTTGGCGCTGTGAAGTCAACAGTTTAATGCACTCCTATGTATTTTAAATGAACAGCAGTAAAACTCAGCCAAACCTTTTATGACTTGAATACTGGGTCTTTTCCCCATATACTCTATTAGATCCTATTGTTTCAAGAAACAAAGACAAACAAAACCCAGAAGCAAGAGTGAAAAATCCACTCTTCTAAAAGCAGATTTACAAAGATACATTTTTTTTTTTTTCTGCAAAGCTATTCTATCCAACTCCGAGCCAGGATATTCAATAAAACCTCAACTCCATTCTCAAAAGGTTACATAAAGGTCAGCATTCATTTTATTCAGGTTTATTTTCTAACCTTGTAAAAATGCCTGCAGATCAAATTGGCTTCCACACCTGCTGACCTAGAAACTCCACCACCGTGGTGGCTGTGCCCCGTTTTGGAAAGTTGCTTCTCCTCCCACGCCGATCTGGCACAGGCTGCTGCGTGCCACTGACCTGCCCGCTCCCGGCAGCCAGCCAGCGGCATGGAGGAAGGCTTTCCCAACAGCAAGGAGATGCATTTCAGGACAGAACTGTAAATGCTTTTTTTTAAGCCACTTTGGTGAGAAGGAATTTTTCCAGGGTGGCTTCCCCCCCCAAAGGAGGGTTTCCTCCATACAGGAACGTGTAGTATACATAAAGGCTGTACCTGGACTTTGTTCAAGGGAATGGAAGGTGTCCAAAACAACCCACGGAGGGATGGAGCAGCCATCCTTCAAGAAAATAAGCTGACCTGAAGAAGTGACAAATGGTAGGATTTGTTCTGCCCAAGTCAAGAGATCTGCACCGCAGATGCCTACACCCTGGCACACGGTTTAAAATCTGTTTACAGTGGAAGGGAAAGAGGCACATAAAGTGATCAGATGGATTGTTTTATAAAGACGCCTTCCCTAGGAGACAGCCCTCACATCGGAAGTGTATTCTTCTCCACCGCCACTACAAGGGAGCTACCTTGACCAACTCATACAGGAACATGTATGTCACATGAAACAAGCCCTACTTTCTATTCCTATCCATTTGGGGAAACAGAGTGCGAAGGAGAATGAGGCGCTGCTAAATGCTTTGCCCGAGGAAGGCTGACACTTCCCAAAATAACGAAGAACTACCCTAAAATATGGTCCACAGCTCAATTTTATCCTACGTATTTGACTGCTTATATACCACGTCAGAAAATGCATCCAGGGCAGGCCAGTCTCACCACCACCTATAACCAACGGAACCATAAAGCCAGGGAAAACTGCCTTAGTGACAAGAAATTTTTTGCAGTTCTACATAGCACCGCTTAGGTGAGGGGCTCAACATATTTTTTCCAAAGAAGTAAACACTGATGTTGAGCAGATTTAGTGAAACGAGTGCAGCCTGTACACCTGTCAATGATGATTATTAGCTCTTCCTCACAACAGTTAGCAACCTTTTAAGAACTCTTTAAGTTTTGTTTCCCACCTCTGACAGTGGATTAACTAGGACAAAGGGGGGAACACTGGCTGGTGTATTTTGGGCTGGAGGCACAGAATAACCGCAACCGGTCTGTAATCAGTTATAGGAAATTTTAAGTTCCCCACTCAATTTTGACAGACACTTTAACAAAATAGAGAGGTTTTGGTTTTCCCCTCTTACTCCCCAACTCCCTCTCTCCCGAACTACAGAAAACTGAAAGAAAGTAAACGCAGATGGACTGGTCTACAGATTAATCCAATCCAATCAAGAAATCCATGTGAGTTTTTTTTTAAAAAAAAACCTACATAAAAGGTGTTACAGGAATTTCAACTGCAGAAGAAAACGACCAAAAAGGTGTTTGCACCTACATTTGCAAAGAGCCTGAAACACATATACACTGAGCCTCCCTCTTCATTGCCAGGTATTTTACTAAAAATACCAAGACTGTCAATCTTTTTTTTCTGCTGACCTAACCATACAAATAAGTAGCAATTCCTATTATGAAAAACCTCAATGGCATTTCCCAAATTGCAGAACATTTGCTCTGCCAACAGCTAAGTGACAATCTACACTTGCTGACAATGGCTAATGAGGAGTGATGGATGCAACTGCAAGAGGGAGCAGGAATGATGCAAGTCGTAAGAAAGAATGGAGCCTTCCAAAGATTAGAAAACACTGGTGTTACAATCAGCTAGTCTGGTTTTACAGCACGATAGCAAGAGCCCAAAACTAACAAGGGCACGATTCACCTCCTACTCCCCCTTCAACATGAGACAAACTGGGCCTTAGGACATATAATTTTGGCACTGCCCAGCCTAGCTCATGTGGTTTTCCAATACAACTTCTAGCTAGAAGAGCAATTTGAGGACAAAAATTATGGATCTGAAACCCACACCCACGTCCAACCGAAATGGCTGCAAAAGCAATGCTTTGTGTTTGCCACTCCACGCCGCCTGCCTGGTCCTCGGCTCAGTTTACACACGAGATATTGGGGAGGGGGAGGAGAAAAATTAATCCCTCGGGCAGAATTATGATATTCAATCCTAACAGATGCCTTTAGGACAAAAAGAGCTGAGATGCAGGCAAGGTGAAAGAAGCTGGGGCCAATGCACGTACAGATGCAAGCACCAGATTACTATTTACGACAGTAAACAAGTACTCATTGAACAATCATCACCAGTTATTTGCAACAGTGAACAAGAAAACAAATGTTCGCAGCTATGGACTGCATTTTAGATTAATACAGTGAGCAAAGAGATTATACTGCCTAAAACCATTGGCCTTTCTCTTTCACATCAGCAAAAGCAGACCCTTGGCTGACACCATCCTCCCTTGGTCATCTCTGCACCTCGACGTTCATGCCATCCTGCTTTTACAGATGTACGTTGCTGGCTGTCTTCAGCTATAGGATATTCTTAGGCAACTTAATGTAATATTGAGTAGACTCTGCCTTCGCCACCATATGTTTGGGTACAGAAACATCATATACAAATAACACACATTTGGTAATACGGTACCCTCAGCTGAAGAAAATAATTGAAACCCCATTAGTCTATATGCTCAGACAGCTGACTAGGGAGGTTTTCCTGCCTGAGGCTCTAAGGTCTGGACAAAAAGCTATTAATAAATATGAAAGCTTTAATAAATCCAAAGGGAAATAAAACCAGGCAGATTAAGGCCCAGTGTCCAGTGAAGACCAGGGCAATTTACAAACCCACCCAACCTGACACTAATCAACCAAGCTGGGGTCCCAAAGACGCGTTCTCCCCGTCTAGACTTCTAATCCGTCAACGGGAAAAGACATCTAATATTATTTCTGCCCATTTCATTGACGCAGTAAGAACACATCCAACTGCCTTAGCAACTCACATACGCAACGCAGAACAGAAACAGACACCACTTTGCTGGATGTGTTCACGTGGAGCAGACAGGAAAAACAAAATACTGTCAAGACAGTGATGAACTTTCATTATTGTAACCGAACAGCAGTTAAATACCTGTATGTGATGCTGTGATGCAAATAAATACTTCCTGATTTGTTTTTAAGCACAGCTAAGTAACTCTTATCTTCCCCTCTTCAGTCCAAAACCAATGGTCACTTTACATGCAAAAAAACCAACAAAAAAACTCAAAAAACCCAGACTGGACTCCTAGCAAACACACTTTCAAGTTTTCAGTACATACGTGGATGCCTGTAATTTTAACCAGCAGAACTTAACCTATTGTTTCATTTTAAGTGACTCCACATGTTCACAATTACTTGAGATACTTTTGTCAAACTACATTTTAATTTAATAAACAGAATAAATTAAATATGAGTTGAGATAATGAATACCTCATTGTCCTGCTCGAGGCCTACATCACACACTATATTTGTATTTCTCTGTACAGTGGAAGGACAAGCACAGACTTGTTTGTGATCCCCAAGTCCAGTATTTCAGTAGCTGCTATAGTCTGCTATACTAGTATTTTTATTGACAGCATAATTTGAAGACCCAAACCCTTTCTTTAAAAAATAAATAATAATAATAAAACCCAAGCACAACAAAGCACAGCCAAAAGCACAACACAAAACCTCAAGAAACACAACCTACTGAAAACATCCCTCCACTATGCACAAACGTGCAAAAACAATACAGGTGAGTACCAGCCTAGATGTGCTAAATCCTCTGGGAAGCAAAGCGGGAACGGAACGTGCCAACCCGTCGGCACGCAGAACTGGCACAGCAGGGGACGAGGGGAGGAAGAGGAGGGAAGGCAGAAAAGAGGAAGCTCTCTTCTGCACGTTACACCAAGTTCTGTTACCAACAGAGCACTGCCATTTTCACCAGTGACCTTCCACAACCTCTCCTGCTGTTTATCCAGCACCAGCACCCGCCAGACAGAACAGCAGATCCGAGACTACAACTACACCAGACTTCACACTGTTTACTCCGCGTGCAGCGTGCACGACTTCCCTGGCAATGCTCCTCATCCTCGCCGCCCAGAAACCACCACCGCATCTACATCAAGATGCAAATTAACATTAAACCCCAGCCTCAAATGAAGACTGCTGGATCGCAGTGCAGAAACATGGCATTTGTAGTGGTCCCAGACACGTGATTTGAAGATATCAAAGAGAAAGTTTTCTTATAAAAAAGAACCTTATCTTCAAGTACTGCATTTCAACAGCGTAACCCGCAGGGAACGGGTACGGCCTGCAAAGGGCAGGGAAGTCCTGGCCTGGTGCAGGAAGCAGGTTCCCAGGAGGAACACAAGTGCCGAGGTGAGGAACTTCGGCAAAAGTACCAGGGGACAGGGTTGCAAGGAGCTGGCAAAACCTCTGCCGGTCACAGGCATGGTCACAGGCATGTGGCACCAGGCGAGCCACGCACACCAGGCAAAACGCTGCGCTCCTCTGTCCCAAATGTGGGCTCAGGCTATCCAGCAGGTTTACCTGAACCAAATAAGCAGCCTTCATTTAAAAGGCTAACATAGGTACTCTTCTCCCTTGACAGGGAAACCCATAATAAAAGCAGAGGTTTTACTTAGTAGCCATTTTGTCTTCAACTTGAACATGATACCTAATCTGAATGCAGTGTAAACATGCTCCCTAAAGCTTGTTTCCAAACAGTATGTTCATGGAAAGAGAAGAAAATCTTAAAAAGGCTATCAGTAAATACCATAATACGTTAGCAGGGTGTGAAGATTTTGTCATCTAAACAGACAGGAAATGCTGCAGTTTGCATTCCCTCTCTAGGTCAGGCTGCAGAGAAAACCAAAACAAAAGGTAGCAAGTGTGGATTAAGGACAATGAATTATTATTTACGGTTTAGATTTAAAAAACAAAACACCACCCACAACAACCAAACAGTAAATGCAATTTCAGTATGCCATACAAAAGAATCTGAAGGTAACATTGTATTTAGATTCTCTTTCTTTTCCAGCTGCATCAATTCAAACCGTAAATTCTAACTATAGTATGAAGTAACATGCAGGCTGGATCAGTATGTTTCTATTAGGATGAGTACACATACATAAATATATATGTGTATGGTATGTGCGTATATATGTGGCGGGTATATATAGAGGAAAACACATATGAGCAACCTATATTTACAACTCCCAACTTTCGCAATACTTTTATCAACCCCCTCAGCCAAAAGCAGCTTTTAAAAAACATACACAAAACATAAATGCTGCAGGTGAGCGCCTCTTGCTTGTATTTTAAAAATAAAATAAAATATTTTATTTGCAGGGCAAGCTACACTCAATTTCTCTTTCCCTCCAAGGCACCCAAAATAAATATTCTTAAGTAGAACGTTGGTTTACTGAGAATTTTGTTTTAATTTTTAGGAAAAAAACCCTAAGGGCTGGATTCCTGTGCAGGACCTTGCCAACCACCATCCCAAGTTTCAGCCAAAATTGCATTTCAATGGCCAGACGGAAACTCGGAGGCAGGGGGAGGCTGGCAAAACGCACCCGCGCCGCGAGGCGCTGCATTCCCCGCCGCACGCCCGTGCTGGGCGCCGGAAGGCGCGGAGGGA
>JAVJGJ010000060.1:18317792-18341043 GCA_035590215.1 Microhierax caerulescens
AGGAGTGGGGCAACTTAGGGGATGGACTGTCTGATTTGTACATTTGACAAAAAAAAAGTGAACATCAATAAAATAAAAAATTAAATTCCTCAGTGCCCCCATGTCCCTGGAGATGGCAGCCACCAATACGGGGCAGGCTGAACGCCCCTTGCCCTCCGCCCCGCTCTGTGCTCCCTGGATGCCAATGGGGCAGCGGTGACCCCAGTTCTGGCCCTGGGGTGGTCCCTGCGCTTCTCCCTATCGCCCCAATTCTGGCCCCTGCGCTTCTCCCCGTCGCCCCAGTTCTGGCCGTCTTCCGATGGGAATTGGCAATGGTGGCACTCAGCCACGCTTGGCAGGGGCATGGCACCCAGGTACCCTTTCTGGCAGCTGTATGGAGGGTCAGGGAGCCACTGCCCAGCCGATGCTGCTCACAGAAAGTGAGGGCCTCGAGGCAACTAATAACATAAATACACACCTGAAGATGTGGTGTTGCTAAATCTACAAGATGAGTATTTGTAAATTACTGTGTCACCAACCTAAGCGAGACTTTTCAAAAATAACTCTGCGCTTATGTTTCCACCGCTCCAAAATCAGAACGTTAATGGCTATGACAATGATGGTGATTTTCTTCTCCTTGTAAAACCTCTCATCAGAACCAGAAACAACTAAGGTCTCATTCCTGCCTCTTAAAAGCATTTTGGTTTTAACGTTAGTTGGAAATTTCTGAAGGTCATCCAAAAAAAAGAGGAGAAAAGCACAAGTAATGATTGCAATCAGAAGTAAACAGAAAAGTAATCAATTTAAAATCCCTGACCACTGTGCTTTTTAGCAGGGAAACTATGACAAGATGCATGTAAACTGGTGCTGGAAGACAAAGATGAGCATCCTACATGATATTTTCTAATTCCATGGCAATTTCCACTTAATACCAATTGTGTCAACACAACCAGGGTTGCCTCTGTTGGGATCTTTCATGGGACCCTGTGACATCTGCCTGCCCAGAGCTCAACCCACAGGGATCCCAGTCATAAAAACATTTTGCCCAGTGCATATCTATCAGTCCCAGATTGAAATCGATGGCCCTACACACCAGAATAAAGTTCACCAGATGTGTATCGTGTTTGCATGATCGTAGACTATTACAATAAATTGGGAAAATACACATCATTTCAGTGTTGCTTTCAGTCTAAACCAACAGTTGGAAGACAAATTCGTTATTTAGTTCCTCGTGAATTTAGCTCCCAGCCATGTCAAAGTGTAGCCACACTTATTCACAGCTGTATGGGCATTATAGGCCACCCCCCCAAAAAAAAAATTAAAAAAAAAATTAGTCACATCTCTTGTGCAAAATCTGGCATGCCAGGCACAGGCTGGCACCCCTGGGCTGCCGCCACCCTGTAATCACACCAGGTGTTTTAGGGTAGAATGTGCTTAAATTGGCACAGAGATTAAACAAGTTGGCCAGACTCCCAGGCTGCATTTTTGTGGTGGAAGTGGTCAGTGGGCCTCAAAAGCCATGTCTGTACTCCCATATCTCACCATCAAGTCACCTTTTTTAAAAAAAAAAAAACAAACCACCACCTTTTTCTTTTCCTGTGCTTTTTTGGTGTGAAGCCTCTTAACTGGAAGGCAGTTTCTATTGCCGAGTTTGAGTAGAAGGCCCAAAATAAGATTGCGCAGAGGCCCAAAGTGAGATCGGGGTCTACATTTTGTGGAAAGAAGAGATTTCCTCCTCGGGCCTAGCAGCAAAGAGGAATTTAACATTTTTTTCCCAGCATGATCCTTGAAAGAAACGGGGTTGTGCTGTGTATTCCTACAGCAGGGAAGCCCACACTCTGCTCTCCCAGAGCCTTTCTCTATGACTTACTATTAGGAGTAACTCCCCCTTGGTGCTTTTCTTGCATTCCCTCAGTGGGACGGAGCGCGGGGTTTGCTGCATGTTTGGTGCATGCCTGTTTTAACACCTGGTGAGGAATTTTTCCCTTTACGCAGCAGGTAGGCTGGTAAATGTTCCTACACAACCAGCTCAGCTTGCCTTGTGTTTCGTACTGTCTCCGAAGCTGTGCAAAATGGGTGAAAGAAAAATGGCCACAGCTCATATGCAGCTTACATGAGTATACACAAAGTAAAGCAAGGAACAAACAGATCCAGAGTAACTGTGTAAGCAAAGAGCTTGGGCTGACAGAACTGACTTGAAGGGGAATTATTTAACAGCTATGAGGCAAACCTGAATTCATATGGACTGACTGGAGACCTCCATGGAATATCCACCACCAGAACACCTGCTGGAGTTCTGGTACCTACTGGCTCTGAACACCTTCATTTGGCACAGAGATTGAGCTTCTGGTCAGCACCATATAAAAATCACACAAAAAGCAATAGAAAGGACTTAATTTTAAGTCCCATTACTGTAAATGAAGGCATGTGTGAAAGTTTAGGCATGTCAGAAACCTGACCACTATTTGCAGGACTGGGATCTTCCTTGTTCTTTCCCATTTTCCAAAATGTTTGTTTCTAATGGAAGTGTGCAGCAGCTGAGTCCAGAGCAGGTAGGCTGGGGGCTTCCTGCTCCTCTCCCTTTCTGCAGACAGACTTTGCTCAAGTGATGTTGCTGTATTAGCGCTAAAATTCCTGTCTTTTCTAACTCAAAAGTGCTGGAAGCTGCGCTGGACAGGTATATTCATTAGAGGATGATCTTCAAAAAAGAATGACGGTGCCATTTTGGGGAAAGGAGGAGCCAGCTATCCACACAAAGACAATCTCCACCATGAGGTCCTGTGACAGGCAGGAGCAAACTCCATTTTGCCAGGTTAATTCTAAAAACTATGTTTATTTTTCCTCTATTCCTGGAGCCTAGGATCTAACATGAGCCCTCCCTGCAGGGAAAAGTTATGCTGAAATACTGTCTAACCTATTTTCCAGGATTTTCTTTACTGTGCTTTAGCGGGGCTTTGTTTTGTTTTTTCTTCCATTATGAATTGTCTCTAACAGTTGGGAAATGTAGCATCTCATGCTTTCAAGGAGGAATGCCTCGCTGCCCTTTCTCCAGCTAGCAGTCAGCACGGAGGGGAAGGCACTTTTCCCACTCTCCTGTGGGATAAGATGATGACTCTACTGTGTCAGTAGAGAGGATCTGCCACCTCTGGTCTAGCACAGGGCCAGAGACCTGCACGCTCAGAGACTAACCTGAGGTATGAGGCAGACAAATGATGAAATTTCACTATCTTTATCTTCAAGATAAATATAAAACATACTCTGTGAGGGTTATTGACTTTAAAGGCTTGCTAAAAAAAGACACTTTCCAAAAGCTTTAAACGCTGGTTCAGTGAACTCCATTTTGATGCCTTTTTGCAGCTCTCCTTCCCTAGGGATGTCTATCTCCATGTATCCTGAGCTATGCCCAAGGTATCTCCCTCTGGTTCTCTTTGTTTTGTTATCTCTGTTCATGTGTAGCACCTGTAAAATGGAAGTGCAATAGCTCATAGTTCACCTAACTAATTCTAATGAATACTTCAGCTTTTAAGGTTTCAATTATTTAAAAATAATAATAATAAAAAAAGCCAGTTTACCTAGGAAATCTTCAAACTCATATCATACCACCCAACAGAAGAAATGGGGCTGTGTTCAAACCTGGCAGTGAAAAGGGGGCTATTTCAGGTATAACGAAAGCCTGCTGGATCTTGCTGCATCTGTTTGGAGAGGGTGCAGGCACTGTGTGGTGGGCAGTATTGCAACCTGACCACAACGGGGAAACATTTCAAAAAATGCGAGGGAAGCCTGAGGTAGGCCGCATGGTCCTGAGTCCTTCTGCAAAGAAAGAGTATCAGCTACCACTCTGACTAGTTATGGAAACAGTTTTCTTGGCAACCATGGTTCCAGTTCTCTGCTGTGCCATCCATTTAGTCATTTATAGCTCTGCAAGGCAGTTTTAAGGCAATGAGTATACAGCCCTTGCCCTGTGCAGATATGGGTGATCCTCAGGCGCAAGACAGTGATGGCTCTGGCTCACACCAGCCTGGCCACAGCTTGCCATGGCCAGTCAGACGAGGAGTATGGTGTTTTGCTGGGATAAATCACAGATAATTTGCATTCAGTAAGTCATGATAACCAGAATAAACTCCCAAGGTCCATCCAGGTTCTCTGATGATACAGAGTTTGAAACGTTTCATTTCTGTAGACTGCCTCCTCTGTACAGCACAATAAATATTTGTCTCAATGTAATGTGAAATGGGCTCAGCTGCTGAGCTTGGAAAAGTTATGAGTATGGTGTTCCTATATACCGCATGCTTGTCTTCAAGATGGAAGAAGTCAATAAGGAAGAAAAAGGCATCAACTGCCACAGCCTAAGAAGACTACTTAGAAGGGGACAGCGGGTCATGAAAGGGGTGATTCAGACCACCCTGTACAAGGCTGATGAGCAGGAACGGTGGGTTGTCACTGAAAGGAATACCAAAGGCTTCTATTTGACTGAATGGGGTTTTAAACAGAAGCATCCTTCCATTTTCAGTGTTGTTGACTATTTGATGCTTCTGCAGGTAGACGTTACGGGAAAAATATTTTCAATCAGACCCCTATGCAGATGCCTGTTCTCATCAGTCATCTCTTGTGCTAATCCAGAGGCTTGGTTCTGGGGACATCCTGTCAGAATCAAGGCCAAGGAGAGAAAAATACACACAAGTCTCCTATAACAAAGCAATAAACACCTTAGTCTTTCCTTGAATTTTTTCCTGTTGAATCCAGCAGTAAACTGGAAAGGCACAAGCATTCAAAACTAAACATTGCCTACCTGCACAATGGCTTGAGTGCAAGGAGTAAGCCAGCTGCAGTTCACAGGGGCCTTGCTACCTCCACAAAACCATGACCCAAAATAAGCCTCCCACAGTAATGCAGTGGCTCTAGGTATCTGGTAGAAGAGGACGGGAGAGCCCCAAATCCCCAAAAGCAGAGCCATGTGGCACAGGAACCATGAATTACAGCTACATTGGTCCAAGCTCTGGATCCCCAGATAAACTGTGGATGTTCTTAATCCTACTGCTGCCTGAGGGAGTCTTGGAGGGTTTCCAAGTTCTACAGCCTCCTGAGAAATTTGTTTGCATTTTCTCCTGTATGCAAATTGGCAAGGCAGCGATCCAGCAATACACAAGTGCTTGCGATGGTGGCATTGCCCTTTGATTCCCCATCTTGCGAGCAGGCAGTGTCTTCCAAGATCAAATACCAGCCGGAGGACACATTAAGGATTTTTGTTCTCAGAGAAGTTGCCCTCCAGAAATGGGGGGAGAGGAAAATGTTACTTGCACATTGTGACTGTAGAGCAGACATGTAAACCCACACAACAGTATGATGCCATAGCCTCCCATTTTGCCTTCCTTTTTTCAGCATTCTTTGCCTGACAAGACAGTGGGGTGTCCTGACAAAGATCAAAGCAATCACATCTCATCACTACTGGTTTATGTCCATCTGGTTTTAACACTTCGGTTCTTCTTGGTCAAAACTTCAGCTCCTCCCCCTGCTCATCTTGTGGCCGGCAGCTCCACCACCTCTGAGCACCACATCAGGCCCCTCTCGTCCACGGAGGCTTTTGCTCCAAGGGCTGCTTCATGGACAACCTTTCCGCCAGCAGTTATGGCACCTCCAGCATCCGCTGCTGAAGGCAGCGCTGTCAGTGCCTGGGAGCGGTGCTATCAGTGCCTCGTCAGGACGCAGCAGGAAATGTCTGGCCTCCGCTCCGCGACCATCTGCTAAAACCAGGCCTCCTCTGGCGGGAGTCCAACACAAAGTAAATAGAGTTTCACAGCCAGATTTCAAACAACAAAATAACTGAGAAATATGGCTCACTGCTCCTGGTTCTCAAATTCAAAACATGGAAGTCCCCAGAAGCAAAATCCTTTACAGGCCCCAAGACAAGACCTTTCGGTTGTCAAATAGGCCCACTGCAGCAAATGCTAGGCAAAAGTGTAGTGATAAGGCTATTTTAGTTAGCTACACCTAATTAGTTCAATTTATGCATTTGGTTATTTTTAAGATGATTTATTTCTCAAGATCAGTGATGGAGAAAAAAAAATTTAAACTGGAGATTTCAGCTTGCAATATTTGTATGGGAAACTGGACAGAGAAGAATTTTTAATCTTGCTACTGTACGATATTTTTCATGGTATAGGAAAGAGAGACAGACTCAATGAAGTGTGAATGATTTTTTAAAAGAACAGATTGGCATGTCTTTTAAAATAGGTCAAGTTTTTGGCCTAGTTTCCTTTAGAGTGTCCCTTAAAGCAATGGGATTTGAATATCCATGACAGTGCCATTGTTTTTTTGGTTTTAGCCACATCTATGTGTGGCTCTAGTTGCAAGGCAGAAATGTTCTGGCATAAGACTACAATGGCAAAGACCACATGTCTCAAGCGGTATTTCTGAACAAGTTACACTGAACAGTAAAATCTTGGCAGTGGCCGCATTTTGTCCTTATGTGTGATGTTAGAAAAAACAAACTATGAAAAAAGGTGACGGCCAGTGAAGCCAGCACCTGCAGACTGAAATCCTGTCAAATGTGACCTATTAACTCTCAAGATTTCGGGAGAGTTAGCACCATTGTTTGCTTTCCACCTTTAAACTGATTAAATCAATTATCTTGATTTAAGTAGAAAGCAGAATTACAATAATGACATTTAGATTGAAGATACACAAGACAGTAATTATAAAACCAAACCAAGGCCACCTATGTTGAATGAAGATAAAATACAATGGTCAGCTGCCAAAGCAAAAAGAATCTGTATGAGTACATTTAGATTCTAAAAAAGGATGTTTGAGATATTTAAAGAGGGAGGAAATTCTCCATGCCATATTAATTAATATAGAATAAATAGCATCTGTCTTCTGTGTATGGAGCAGTCTGGTACATATGTTTATGGATGCATCTTTGCTCTGTGAACATAACTTAGGTATAATACACACGTATTTATGATGTTACATAGACTTAATTATTCAACAGTATACCCATACCAGTAATTGTGGTTGGCCTTAGTGCAGCTATATGCAGTGAAGCAGGACATGAGGAGGATTTCCTCCATCCCAGAGCCCTGGAAAAAGGCCAGGTAGGAAGCAAGAGTGGCTGTGCTTGGGGAATACAGAGGACTTGTCACTCTACCTGCTCTCCCCTGAGGCTGAGGTGGGAGCTCAATACATCCTTATTAAGGTGCAGGTTCTTCTCCCCACTGTGCTGATCCATAAGGGATACTGCCCTTCAGGCACAACCCATTTAAAATGTACCTTGTTGTGGTGAATCTGGATTGACCTAATGCACAGCCAGTAATAAACATTAGTTGGCTCATGGTATTGTACAGTAATAAACATACTGAAGAGCTTGTCAGTGCATGCTTTGGGAAAGAAGTACAGTCTGGAACAACAGGGTCTACACATACACTTGGAATACAAATCTTTTGCAGACTGTAGACTTCATTATGAAAACTGTGATTCCAGTTAAGCTGTGAGTGAAAGCAATGCAAAGGCTTGTCCAGTATTCATCCCACTGTAACATGGAAAGATAAATCAGCCTCTAATAATGGGGACAGGTTTAAGAATCTTTGTTTTAATGATTAACACTGTTTTTCACTGAGATTTCCATCATGGAAATCACCTTTCCGTGATGGTAAAAGCAATCACCATCACGGACTGGAACCTTTGTTTTGTACCCGATCCTACTCTGCATTATTTGCTGAAGAACTAGTGTGAACTGTTACACAGGTGGCTTTGTCTGCACAGTTTGTGACATAAAAAGGCTCAAGAAGGGGAAAGAGGATCTTTCCTTTTTGCAGAATATCACCAAGTGCAGTAAAGTCATCTAGACAGCTCCAAAGGATACTGATTTGTGAGCAACTCTTTTTCACATATTACTCCCACTGCTTCCTATGAGACAAGAATATCATGCACAGAGACCTGATTAGAGTTTTCACACTGGCCATTCCCCCCAATGCTGCTCATATATCAAAATTGCTTTCACTTCACAATAGGTGATAAATTCTTCCAACAATAACTCTAAGAATATTATCTTTGTCTGCCACACTCTAAATAATTAACAAAGATGCCAGGCAGATTTGTGCTGCATTTGATAAGTAGCAGGAAAACGTTAGTACATTTGCAATGATCCCACTTCCAATAGCTGGCAAAGATTCCCACTGAAAGGTCTTCCTCAGCATGAATACGTGATTGCAGAATTACTCAGTGAGGACTGATGGACTAAATCTCATTCATTTATCATCTGAATCAAGTTGGGGAAAAAAGTCATATTATCTATTTGCATTGAACAGGTTTGTAAGCTTCACAGGGAGTTTTCCTTTCTAGCACTGACCTCAGTGGACTGTGGACATTATTTTCTCTTACCAGGGTGAAATGTAAGAGATGAAAGACTGTTCATTTATGATACTATACATAGGTCCAGATTCTTAATGCCTTCATCTGCTTTTGCAAGGAAGTTTGCACTGTGTTGTTCTGAAGTCAGCAGCACATCCAGATTTCAGGTGCAAAACAGAAGCTCTGAGTGGAATACCTGTAATATAGAACATACAGGATAATTACACATTGCATGCTATAGTAAGGCAACTGGCTCAGCTGCCTGAAGGACAGGATTTTATTCTGTTGGGCTGAAGCAATCTTCTGTGGGGTTGGAGCCAAGAACATTGACAAGAAAATGTTGTTCATAATCCATCTGGCTGAAATCTACTTACCCTATCTAGGCACTGCATCTAGCTCAGAGCTAAAATTTGGCTATCAGGAAAGGTACCACTGAGATGGGGATGAAGCCAGAGAGCTGTTGAGGGCAGATGGGTCCATGGGCAGATAACAATGTGTGAACAGGGGTGGGATGGAGAGGCTGGGTAGCAGTTCTCATGTCAGACGAGCATGGCAGTGAATGAGTCAGCAGTGGTGGTTATAGTCTTCTCAGTACCCACAGGGATCTTTGCGGTCTTAACCAGCGTGTTTGGGTTGGATGCTCAACCTAGCAAAAAAAACCAATAGCAAATCAGTTTAGATAGGAGAAGAATGGCATCCTTTATCAAGATGCTTTATCAATGCCTTAATTAGTTACAATACAGTTACAATATCACTACTCTTAAAAGTCAATACCGCATACAGCCAAGAAACAGCTGTTTCCATATTATCTAACATTTCTCTAGCAATTCAAAAGAAAAGCAGGCTAAGCTACAAACTCCAGTACAAGAGAGCACTTCATGTCCTCTGCTATTTTTAAGTGAACCTGAAAGATGATTGATATATTTAAATAGCTTTTAGTAAATATTATGTGTGAAATTATGGAAATGTAGATAAAAGCTGCCATTTTACAACTGATATCATCTGGGGATAGGAGGAAAGCATGGGGAATTATAATGGATAGAATCCTGGCCTTTACCTTTTGGGATAGTGCTCAGAGTTTTGCTGCAGTTTTAATCTTAATAACCTCTACTGGAGCAGCTTAGTTTACAAAACAGTGAACTTTGCAGCTGGATGTTTTATACAACTATGCAAAGAGTAAAATAAACAAATCAGTAGGTCACCTTCCTAGCTTGATTTTCCTGAGGCAGATAATTTTCCGTCCTTTACAAAACAAGGAACAGATCTATCTCAACATTGGGAAGAAAGGAAGGAGGGGCAGTTTTCCCCTCTAGGCTCTTCAGTTTTGCTTTAACCCCTAGAATGAGTTGATTGCATTACATTCAATAAAAGTTCCCATGTTGGGAAGGATGGGGCATTTGCTTGCTTGCTTGCTTCTTTTCTTAATTTCTCTGCTTTCAGTTTTTAAAAAGTCCTCCCCAAATTCTAGCAGATCCCAAGCACAAAAATCTGACTGTCTAACCCCAGTTTGAGAATACTGCTATTTAGATGGTGCTGTAAGGGCCAATTAGCCAAGCGTGACAACAACCCAGGAGCAAGACTTTTCTCAGACACAGGCTGTGTTCTTCCACCTTTAGGAGGTAGGAGAAGTAATGATTAGTCCTCTTATTAACATAGCAGGCACCAACATAGAGCTGTGCCTGTTTAGGCTTCTAAAAACAGTTTGCACTGAACATGCCCTCTGGCTTCCTGGCAGAGCTACTCCCATACCAGTAACTCGATATCCTCACTCATGGTCACCATAACACCAGCCAAGCACATGGAAATAAGAGCATCTTTAGAAAATACCTCAATGGGTTAAAAAAACAGCAGGGCCCAGCTACCAAAGCCATATCTGAGATTCTTCCTTCTGCAAGGCAGAGAGGGGGCTCAGTCCCTCCTGGCTGTTTGCTACTTGAAGAGGAAAAGGATGGTTGTGCGGATGGCAACTTCTTGCACGGAAAATCTGTTTTCAGAATTGCAGCAATTGACTAGTTTGAGTTGCTTTATTCCTCCAGCACTGAGGTAGGGGAGGGGGCAGAAAGGTATCAGCTCTGCTAATGGCATGCAGAGTGATTAACTAAATGGTACAAGGCCCAGATTCTGCCCTTATTGTACTGGTGCAGCTTATAGCAGATGATGCAGTTGCACAACCATGTTAGAGGACAAACACTCGCATGGCAGAGATACAGAGCTTTATTACTAGTAATTTAACTGTCAAAAAGGAAACAATACACTGCATAAATGCCTGCTAGGTGGTTAGAAAAGATTATGCTTTTAACCTTATCCACAATATATTTAATCTCAAATTACAGATGCAGACACAGAACACACTGATGTTACTTTTAAGCATACCAGACCTGCCTCACTGTACGATATTTTCAGATTTTTTGTTCTGATTTTTTTTTCATTTTGAGGGCTTTCTTGAATAGGAAATTCTACAATCACAGCACACAGTTTTACAACAGTTGCACGTTGTAAAGAAATACTACTCTGCTTTTCAAATTTCTTCCCTTCTTTCTGAAAACATAGACAAATTAATGAAGAATAATTATATCCTAGTCATAAAAACAATCTGTCAATATTTACATGGTGCTATTTTGTTTCTTGGTCTTTCTTTGCTGGTTTGATACTTCAACTAAGCCCAGTATGCATCATCAAGCCCTGGATCTAATAACTTGGGAAGATGATCTTTTGAGATGCGTTTGCATTAGCAAGTGAAAATCCAAAAGGAGTGAGGAAAAGTGTCCTCAGTATCATTCAAAGTAATTGCTGAATGAGACATTAGGATATACTAGGATAAAAAAAAATCCCAAAGGAAAAAAAAGCAGGCAACCAGACTCCAACTAGTGAGCTGAGCAGCGATGGGAAGGCCTGTGGGTCCATCTGCAACTTCCTCAGACACTGACTGCAAAACTTTAAAATGATTTATACTTCTGTTCAAATAAAGATGCAACTAAGACACTTATGTCAGGTCCATTTTAAACTCTTCTGCTTATCTATAGTTTTTTGATGCCACTTTTTAGGGGTTTAAGGAAATCCTTTTGAGAAAGAAGAGAACCGGGCCTTGAAAACTTGGGGTTTCAACAGCTGGTGCCCCAGGCACCGTCTGGAAGAAAGAGCAGTTTAAGAGCTATCGGATTGCTTTTCCATCTCACTGGCATTATAGCTCCATAGTTCTGACTTACTGGGGATCAAACCTGGATATTGATAGATATTTCAGCCTAAATGTAATTTCCCATGCCACAAGTGGGGGCTTTTACTGCGATAGCGCAGGCCCACTGCTTTAGCAGGGGCATCGGAGCGAGGAGAGTGAATGCTCTGTTTCTTTTTTGTTGCAAGTATGTAAACGATGCTGCTTCTGAAACCCAGTTGCTATAGTATTGCAAATAACTCAGTGAGTATGAAACCAAAAGTACTGCCACATAGATGCAGCGTATTTCTTTCAGAAGTTTTCTACCCAGAAGTATGATTGTTAGCTATAAAACTCTCATTCATGCTTTTTTTTTAAAAAAAATCAGTTTTGGTGTTGGATTTTTTTGCATCGTTCAGGCAAACCTGCAGTTTGGGGACTAAGCAAATAAATGTCTTACCTGGAACAGCTTTATCGCAACTGATTAAATGAGCCTCTTTCTTCACATTGAAAATCCCTCTTAAGATGTTTACAGTTATTGGGGCGGGCAGTATCGCACAGAGAAGGTATCTGAAATGCAGCACGACGGAGGTGCTTTCAGGGGCAGCATAAATGAATTCACCTAGTGAATTGGTGTCTAAATCCTCCAGTTCAGGGAGCAAAAATATGACACAAGGCATCTGAAATCCCACAAATGGTTCCAAAGAGTTTGTTTTCCAAACATTTCCAAGTGGTTTTCTTATTTTAATTTCTCAGACACTTATGGATGACATAATCTGAGTATCAGAGTATTGCCAAGTGTGCACAAGCCTCCTCCTAGAAGGTCTGGCCTGCGGGTGAATAATGTACTTTGTGCATTTGCAACACAATCACTAAGCAGAGCATAGTGCATGCACTGCCCTGCTCTGCAGTTTGCCTCGGTTCAGACACTCTCACTCAGCTACTTGGGTAAAAGAAACAGCTTTACAATTTTCCCCACAGTATACTTGCCTCCTAAAAATTTCCCACATAAGCATCCTTACTCCTGCAGCTCCACCGGTGCTAGCAAGTGTGAGAGGGCTGGCATTTTTGGTATAAGAATATCTCTATTCTTATAGAATAATATATAGAATTATCTCTACAGTGTCTGCTCTGCTCCCTTGAATACATTTGCAATTAATCAGAGGAACATATGACAAAGGGTGGTCTGCTGTGAAAGGTACCCAGTGCGCTTGGACTTAATATCCTCTCATTTCATGCGGTTAATGATGCTCTCTCTCCCCTTGGGCTCCCTCTTTTCCTCAAAACTGCTGAGCGAGGAAGACTAGAAGTTCTGTCTGAGGAAAATGAAAACAATAAAAGCTCTGATCTACTTACAAGAAGTGCTGTAAGACATCCAGGCTCTATATTATTATATTGTCTGATATACTGTAGTAAAACATTATTAAAATTGAAGCCATTGATTTCATTTTCAAATAGGTGATGTGTGGAGATGAATGTTCTTCAGATTATCCTCATTAGTACTTTCATATATGTTACACTGATTTTCATATCAACATTGTATGATCTTATGTGGTATGTAGTCAAATAGCTGGAATCCATTAAAACCATGCTCCAGCTGTGCAATCACTGTCCTCACAAATATACATTTTTATGTGTGGGTAATGCCAGGAAGAATCCACAGCTTCAATTATGGGAACATCAAAATATGTTGTTTATAGCAGAAAAAAAAAGCATTTGCAGCAATTTAAAATATCCAGTCAATACCACACTGCTAAATCTAGATAATAGAAATCCTGGAGAAATTTGAGCTAAATCTGTCTGGATTATAGCTGTGGGATTATCTGAATGCTAAATTACTGTATATGCTTTACTTACAAACATGAGCACAGACAGTATAGGAAAATGGATGACTATGCAGATCGCCATAAAACCCGTCCCCAAGAGACTTTTTCATACACTAGGTAAACAACCCCTCTCAATTTATCAAGCATTCTGGATTGAATTAATGTTGTCATTTACTTCACTGTTGCTGTGTAGAGGAATACGGTTTAACTTGAACAGCTCCTTCAGCACCAGAAAAATAACAAAGCTTTTTTCTGTGCAACCTTCACAACACACAGAGTGCAGGAATATTAACTGGCTGCTTGTTTGTATAACTGAATTAAAGAAAATGTAACTGTAATGCGTAATCAGAAAACCTAATTATATGCAATATTGAAAGAAAAGATTAACCTTGCTTGTCTTGTTAAACCTCCCCTTCCCCTTCCCCTCCCCCGTTGTTTACACACCAGTGTTTCTGGCTTTCTAAGGACATACAGTGAATGAACCTGGATTGACCTGACACATAGCATCTCTCAAACATTCCCCTTGAATGATTCACAGATGTGTGAGCTGCGACCAAAAAAAGCAAAATAGGAAAAATACAGGCTACTGTACAGGCTGAGTGGATGTGAGGGGGTGTTACTGTCTGCGTGTGCAATACTGTTGTCTCTCCTTCACTGCAAGTGCACAGCCACTGATTACAAATACACATTCCTTCACTTGCCCATTTAGCTCAGTTTGACAATTGCAAGTGAAACCACTTCCAGTTAAGTCCACATTGGAATTATTCTGATTCCTATTATTCTGCTCCTGTGTATCAGTTTTTATTGCTCTCTGGTGCTTTTTTGATATCCTGGGTGGTGATGCTGCACGTCCGTGCAGCACACAGTACGTGGCAGGTGTAGCAATCGGGAGGGCTTTCCCAGGGACCAGGGCTAGGCAGTAATTGCTGCTTCCTGTGAACAGCTACCAGCTGATGTAGATATGGCCACTTTCATTTCCTTCTTTCTCATTCAAACAACGTATGTAGCTCTGTAAACAGATTAAATACAATTTTTGGATCCTGGGAAACTGTCAATGTAATCCTTTGGTCAAAGTACAAACATGAATGGATCGGCCTTAGCCAGAGAGTTCAGCTGCATCCAGATTTTAAGATACATATTTTCACCAGAGAACAAATTCAGGAAGGGCACCAATACCTTGGGGTTTTGCTGAGAAAGAGGGGCTATTATGAGCAGATGCCATCAAAATTTGGGCATGATAGCAGTTCTTCTCAAACTGTGCCCATGTGCTTACAGATTCACAGTGTCAGCACTCTCTGATGTTTGAGATAATGAAACACCAGTTCCATTCCTCAGTTTTTCTCCCTCAACCAAAGGAGTAATTTCTCACCATTTCCACCACTATTCTGTCTGCTTTTGTGATGAATGTCTGAATGCTAGTTGACCTAGAAGATAAAAGCTTGGTTGTTACATGAACTGTCCGTAGACTAGCGCTCTTATGGAGCTGAACCAGAAGCAATAACAATTAGATGTTTTAAGAGTAAAAGGTTAAAGCCACCTAGACACAAATATCACAGCATGAATGACAAGCTGAGTTACTGAGCTCAGGTCTACCCTGTGCCAATGACTGCAAAACACATTGCAAAGACTACAGACCACACAGCACCAGTCCCAAAGGTGGTCTCTACATCATGGTCTCTGCCACAAAAATAACATGCAGAATAGAAAAATTTGAAAAGTAAGTACAGCAAGTGAAGGAGTACAGATTGGAAAGGGCTAACCTTAACATTGGGGTTTTTTTTAAATCAAGCTAAAGTCATGTATAAAAGTAAATTCTAAAAGAACTTGGAAAGAGACAGTATGGTTTCATACCACATTACCAATTTAAAGGATAAATAATTTGGGTGATTGAAACATTAGGAAAAGATTTAAAGCAAAAGAAGAAATCTTATTTCCCAAACAGTACAGCACAGACGTAGATCAAACAATAAAATAAGGTGCTTCATATTACTTGCAGGAATGCTAGATATGCTTCTCCCATCTCTTATATATTCATTACGAAATTCGTTCTACTGTAGCCCAGACATAATTTAAATTATTCCCTCTGCCAGGAGAAACCAAACTTTAAAGGCAAATATTAACTCAACTAGCATGTCTTTCTGGAAAAATAAATATGTTTTGATTAGCATGAACAGTATTTCAGAAGATGGATCAATTTCCATTCAAAAGGAGATGAAACAAATTTAGAAATCTGATTCAGCAATGTAATTAGATAACAGCTCACATGCTTAGCACTATATCCAAGCTTACCTACTTTCCTGAAACAGAGTTCCAACATTAGAATAAATCTCCAACAAAGCTCAAATCTTTGTCAGGCAAGATCTACAAAAATATTATGCAAGTTGAGAAAAATATGTTTTCAGTTTTACACAAGTAGTGCTTTTTTAGTGTAGCCCCCTCAGATCAGCAACTGCCATCATCACATGGGTAGCTGTGTAAAACTCCACTGACACAAACCTGGACGCTGCTCTGTAACACACTGAATGCTCAGACACACAAGTGGTTGGCACTTAGCTAATGGTTGCTCAACACAGTCCAGAAAAGAGGTGGTTTATTTTCATTTCCCACTGGACAGCTGACCACATAAGGAAAAACACAATTATACGTGGCATGGAATAACATTATGTGCAGCTTTATGGTTAATGTCAACACAGTTGGAAAAGCTACATGGAAAATAAACCACAACCTTAGTGGAGGTGGTTTCTCTACTACACGCCAGCACTTAGTCATGGTGCCAGGGCAGCACAGGGAAAGGATGCATGATTGCTGTACTGACTTCAAAGAGAAAAAGGAAAAAGGAACTTATTTTTTACTGCCATTACCTGCTTTTTTTGCTCTTTCATAAGCAGTATGTTACAAAGGTTTTTCCAGTCCTTAATTTGCCAGGTTAAGTGGTTAAGTGATTTCTTCTCTTTGCCTTTCCCTGTACTTGATTTGAAAGACAGTCATCAGGCAAACCTCCGTTAACTCTACTCATTGCTCTCACACAGCTGAAGTGCTAGACTCTCAACAGCTCTCTGCTGTCCCGCTTTGACTTTGGAGACCCTTTCTTTAGATCATTCACCAAGGCTAAATGAGCTCTGACAACCCTTTCCAGGGATCTGTTTTCCTCTGTTTGTGTGATCTCTAGCATCATCTCTCAAACCAGTCAGAGAAAGTTCCTTCTCTGATTTCCTCTGCACATGGGACAGACACTATTTTACTGTGCCTCAGACCAGTGAATGGAGCAGAACACACGTAAGTTACCAGCAAGTTTGTTATACAGCAAAACAGAAAACAGGAATGCTGTGAGCAAACTCCTGAGGGTTTGATACTGTCTCAGAAACCTGTAGTCCTCTGCTAAGAGTTAGCTTATTAGAAAATATTAAGATGGTTTTATTGCACTCAACATCTCCTTAATGTGATTTCAAATTGAAACTATTCCTCTTTTAATTGAACTAATTCATCTTCTAATATTTAAGATAAGATTTATTATAAGAATTAATAGACTTCTGCAACTTTACACGACCAGCATCACACATTACTTTTAACAAGATAGTCCCTAAGAAAAGAGTCTCAATATGTTTGTTGTCACTGAACGCATTAAAATTCATGTCAGAGGTAATGACTTCCTCTATAAATAATGCCTTTACAGTGAGCAGAGCAGCTTTTTGTGTTGCACAGTATCAGCTGTGTGGTGGGTTGTAGTGCACTTTTGGACTTTACGCTTGCACAAAGACTATAATCTGCAATATAGCTGTTAGTTCAGCCTGCTTAAGAAATGATAGGTGATCCTCACAGAAATGAAGTCACCATTCTGGAGGTATGACATAAGTTTGTGACAATCTCAGCCTAGAATTTTTTTTTAAGTTTTAATTCTACTTAAATACCTTTTAAGACTCAATATACAATGAAAAGAAGCACAACAGAATCATGTTTATAACCACAGCTGTTTGATATGCTGATTTTTGCGTTTTAAAAATTATTAAATGCAACTTTTCACTTAATGCTTAAGCATAAGTTTTTTAATTTACTGATACCAGCAATAATTTTACAATTAATATTTTCACTGTTCGAGCTATCTGTTTACAGTGAGAATTCAACTTTTCTTTGATAGCAAACATTTGCATTCATCTCTACATTCCACTTTCTGCTTCTTACGCAGTGGCAAGATCTTGCAAAATCTGAGTTGCCAACACTGGAGGAGAATGTCCAAATCTAAGTAAACAAAATAGCTATTCCAGTGGATCTTTTTCTTTTGATCAGGTTTTAGGGAAAAGAATTCACAACCTAGTCTTTGAACTTAAATGCCTTTGGAGTGCTCTTTTTACTCAGGACAGCCAAAGGCATAAAATCTGATTCATTCAAAACTATCATCAGCCAGGTTTTTTTCTCTCCTGTCTTGTTAACCAAAGGTTCAGAGCATTTGAACACAGACATTAATTTAATAATGCTAATAAATCAGTGGACAATAAACTTTAAAGGAATGCACAGCCTCTACCTGCCACTACGTTGCTTGTACACCTGTCCTATAACGCTCAATGAATATACAACACCTAAATTAAAGTAGGAATTGAACTTTGGGAAAGGGTACAGTAAAGGGTGATAGGACAGAAGCAAGGGCATTTTCCCACTACGTTTGTGCATGTAACTAATACATTTTGTATTTATGTATTTGTTTTTTTCAGGGATTTGAAATCTTCTGTGTTTTGGGTTTGTTTGGTTTTTTTTTCCAGAAGGCTGCCTCAGTTATCTGTTAACTGTTACCTGCTGAGGTATGAATTCTGGGAAAACCTTAGCTGCTCTAAGAGAAAAAACTCATTGTAACCACACAACAGAAACCTTTCAATCTCTGTCAGATGGACCTAGCCTGGGAATTTAGCTCAGTATTCAGTTCAGGGCCATTTTTGCCACGGGTAGTTTCTTCAAAAGACAGATGTTTCGCTGTGCCCAATTGTCCCAGAGTAGTTACGTCGAAATCTTACCTCCACATTCCCTCTCACAAAGCAATTCCCATTAGAGAAGCCCTGCTTCAGTTTAAGCTAATTCACACCTTACTATTAAGGCCAACTGCTGTGGCCTTGGCAAAGTTTAGCAACACAATCAATGAATGTATGTACCTGTCAGAAGAGTCAGTGCAATTTGAGTTCATGTATAGAAAACAAAAGCCCCTGTGCTTCTCCTGGTGGCCACCTTCACATCAGAGATGTTCCCTAATGTGGGGCTTGGATCTCAAATCTGAGGGACTTCTTAGAGGGCTGTGGGGCATCTGCAGCAAGAGCCACCTTCAGTGGCAACTGGGGGGGGGCTCATCATGCCTAAAAATAAGGCTTTGTGTTTTTACAAGCTCTCAAACATTCTGTTGTTAAAATAACATCTCTTTTTTGTGTGGCAGAAAACAAAAAGAAAACCCCTATGCATTTCTGCTGGCTCTGCAGTAACAATTGCTGTCAGCATTTGTTTATGAAAACAGGCAAAAGATAACAAACTAATGCTCTCCTCCCAGCCCGCACTGAGTTACACATCTTTTACTACAGTTAGTGAAAAAGTTTGTACCTCCCCTAAGCTGAAATAATTTTCCAATGCGGTTTAATGCACTAACATATCAAGTGCATTCATCGTGGTGGTTTACACAGGAGCATGTAGGTTGACTTTTAATCCATGTTATTACACTGGAACAAGTTTTCTGATAAAGAGTAAGCATTAGCAAGGAAGCCAAGGGCTGAACTGGCAATATAAAGTGAATTAGCATTTCTTTTATCAAGCAACATTGAACAAGCAAATGCCCAAGCATGTGTTATTCCAGTTTAAGACTAACATTGAATGCTAACATTAACACATTGAAAATGTTAGAACTTGTTTGTACTTGTTACATAATATTAATTTGTTTGGCGATGCCACACTGTGTTCACTGAATATTTTAGAACCATCATGTCTTACTCTGCACTTAATGAAAAATTAATAAAAATATGCAAGTTCATAGTAAAGGCCAGATCTGTTGTGGCGTTGTCAACACAGCAAAGTAATTTTGAAAGACCTTATCTGCATTCACCCTTGATATGCACACTCAGATATACAATGTGGCATGTCTCATCAAAGCAACAGTATGAAAAAGTGTTTTCTAAATGAATTTTATGCTATGTAGCGGAACACAATCTTCCAAGTGAAGAGGAACTGGATACAAGTGGTGACACACCTATGCAAATTAAAATATTCATGAAAAGTGCAGAAGAGTATTTGGCTCTTTCAGGCTCTAGGGTTTTTGGTTCTAAATACACGCCTGGATTTCTTACTGACAACCACACGACAGGAACAATAAATGTAGACCCCTAGAAAGGCTGTGATGAACAGGAATAGCACGGGTAGATTTGCACTTGCTCCTGTTGTAACTGCAAAGTTCTGCATCTAGGTGACAAGATTGTTGTGGGTTTTTTTTTAAATCTGCCGGGTCAATGGCATGCCTCTCTGTTGAGAAGTGAGAGATGTCTTCTTAAAAGCAGCTTCTTAACTCTCTTAAATTTAAGTGAGATGGGGTTGGGTTTTTTTAGATGGAGATCTAACATGTAAAGGGACAGTCTTTGGGAGTCCCAGTGATCAAATACAGGGAAAAATACTTAGCCCAATTTTATTCTATTTGCAATAAGTAAAATGAAACCAGGGGAGGAGGAGTCACTGATTTTTTCAACTTCCCTATCCTTTGTTTGAAACAGGATGAGGAAATTACCTCATTTAGGGAAAAACCCTACTTCCAGAACAGACCCATGAACATTTGACAAAACTATCTGGTAGTAGGATCTAAGGGACTGATTTTGGTCTATGGATGACATGCAGAATTCTTTCTTTTTTTCTGATGTAACTTCACACATGACAGTATTTCAGGTAGGAAATGGTATAAGATTTCTAGTTTCAGTGAAATTAGTTATTACTTTGTAGCTTTGGGAACAAGCTAGGAAAACAGCATTTGTGTATGTTGCAGCAGCCCTTTAAGGGTACCCTCCATTAGAAAGGAATTCCCATTATCACTGAAGGATATTTCCCTTTTATTTGACGTTGTCATGTTCTGAAATCCTCTGAACCATTGTACGGGAGGACCATGTGCTTTTTAATTAATTTTCAATGTGGCAGACTTTTGCATTGATAAACCAGCTTCTCTGTTTTTTCTAAAAATACCAGCTACTACTACACTGAAAAAATCATACAACTGTTGTAACAACCTGGTAATATTACAGTGGCCACTTTGAAGAGTGGTCTGAAGAGTATTTGCCAAACCTTTTGATCCCTAGTAATCAGAACAGAAGTGCCCAAAATCCAGAGATTAAAGGATTAGGCCTCAAGAAAGACTTGTAGTATTTCAAGAAAATGTGACTGATGCTCACCACTTATTTTTTACAGTGCTGATGAGATTTAGTGTTTAAGGTCCTTTCCTGTTCAGACATAAAAGCTGCTGTAATCAGAGTATTACTAGGGAAAACTACTCTGGTTGGGGATTCAATATGTTTAAATTGTTGAGCCAAGGTTATTGTTTGGATTAGGTTAGGAAGGACGGCACTGAAATAAGTAAGCTCCAATAGTGCAGCGAAGCAGAGAAGAACAAAAGAAAATGTTTGCATTTTTAAATAGCAATCTGAATAGCCTAAGTATGCTGGTTATAGCTATATATAAAAAATAACCTAGACTAGCCTAGAAACTAGGTATTTTGTATGTCTACACAGACACTAGAAACAGAATAAACATTTCCATTGCACTGAAATCCATATGAAAGCAAAACTGGAGACACTGGAGATGGAAGAGACTTATTAGGTCAGTTTGCCCATCCCCCAGCCCCGCTGTCCCTCAAAATCTGCATGCTCGCTTCTCACACACCTCCCCAACTTCTGCCACACAAAACTTGACACAAGCAACTGACATCCATCAGGGTCATTCTGTTAGAAAACAAAAGACACCAGGCTACACTGATGGTAAACCAGCTTTGGGGATTTGTCAGTAAGGTCTAAAGATTTTTTGCAGACTTCATATACCCAGACAGCTCAGCTAGCAGCTTTTTCATAAGAAATACAGGGTATTAATAATACTTGGTCATCTTTGAATTTCAGGGAGCCATTAGAGACACATGAGAAAATATCGGCACAAAAATATGTTCTGATACGCAATCGTGCCATTTCGAACACCATTGGA
This sequence comes from Microhierax caerulescens, assembly GCA_035590215.1. Lineage (NCBI taxonomy): Eukaryota > Metazoa > Chordata > Aves > Falconiformes > Falconidae > Microhierax > Microhierax caerulescens. Next base: position 18,339,288 of record JAVJGJ010000060.1, read on the forward strand.
TTATTATTACTGATTAGGGAGAAAAATCCAACAGCTGTCTTTGGAATTCCCTCGATGTCTGGATTATTGATTTAATAGCTACACATTGTCTAGATCCTACCACTCCACTAATGTTTGAAAATGCTGTGCATGAGTTTACATTATTTTTTTCCTATTATTGCACAAAATTTATGTGATTTAGTCTGATTTTCAGAAGAATTCAAGATTATCTGTTACTTCCACTCCACACAATAGGAATATGAAATAGCAACTGTATCTTTTAAAATTAAAACTACGATGAGTATTCAGACCTAAAAAAAAGTCCAAGTTTCCTGAAAGTTTCTAAGTATTAAATTTCACCTACAATTCATTCCGAAATTCTGCTTTTCCCTCCCTCCCCTCCAGAAAACTGGAACTAGAAAAATAAAGCAGAAATTTAAGGTAGGGAAACTATTCAAGTGTGAAGGGTCTGCAATTGTTACAGTTGCTCAGGTTTCAGTGATAGGCTTTGGAGGTAAGTGTGACATCCTGTCTGGCACATTTAGAATAAACAAACAAACAACTGCTTGCTAGCTTTAAATTCTCTGCCTTCATCTGCAAGTGCTGCAGCTAGCCTGTCTCTGGTTGACTTCCTTATGACTGGGTTCAGCCTGCAAAGGCTGTGGTTTTTGCTCGGCATGAGGCTCCCTGTGCATGCCCTGCTTGTGAAGCACACCGATAAGAGGCATGGTGTGAACGGCGGCTTATGTGACATGGACCATGAGATATGGCAGCGCTGCGTGGCATGCTGCTGTGTTGGAGGCAGCCCTGGTGGTAACACAGATCTCCTTCGAGCGTGGACTGGATTGCTTCGGATTCTCGTGCCTAAAACCACAGGTGTTGACTGAGAAAAAAGTACCAGCGTTCAGACCTAGGAGTGTAAATGTGCTGCGGTAAACAGTCTCCCCATGACCACTTAACCTGGAGCAGGGTAATCTAAGCAGTACAGACTGTCCTGGTCAAATAAACTAGCTTACAAGGAAATGACACACTTTGTGTTATAATGCCTCAGGGAAGCACCCCTCCTACAATGGAGGTACAGCAGGCAGCAGCAAGTCCTGTAAAAGACTTCACCTTCTAGAGGTGGAATCAACAGAGGTAATATTTTATCTCAGGCCTCTCTCATATATATAAACTTAGTTGAATTTAGCTCTACCACATATCAAAGACGTCTACCCCTTAGCATGATTCTTGGTCTAAAAATTGTAGGTGTTTTTGCATACATATGATATTATTTATTTGTTTACAATGGGTTGCATAAAAGAAAAAAGAGCGAAAACTTGAGCAAGGGTATCAGCTGTTATCTGTTTGGTCTGACTCATTTGCAATGATTTTCGTGGGAAAAAATGTTGTCCTAAACCACTATTATTCCTTACTTTCTGACAAGTAATGTGATATAAAGTGAAATCCTGGCCCTTATTACAATTTTGACTGTTGTTGATATTCTAGGTCTCTACTAAATAGCACAACTTTTATGAGAAACATGGAAAATTCTGTATAATGAATCTCTAAGCCAATAAGAAGATTATCATAAATAAAAAATGTGTCTAAAAGTGTAAAGATAATAGCTTAATATAAAAATCTCATGCTTTTATATTTTTATTGGAGGAGGAAAAGGGTATCACAAAATTTGGGCCTGCAGAAGGAATAAGGCCATAGATAACAATTAAATAACACATTCTTTGGTCTAATCAAAGGTAAACACTGTATATTGATCCTCAGTGGTCTTCTGCAATAC
>JAVJGJ010000060.1:18341143-18355226 GCA_035590215.1 Microhierax caerulescens
TGCAATACACCGTTGTAACATCATACCAGCTATGCACACCTTTCTGTCCTGAAGCACTCCTACCAGCCATATCGATTGAGGTATCTTGTTCTGTGATCTACCTCCTCCTTTGCTGGAAAAGCAACAGTGGCAATGCAGTGAACCACTTAATTTTGAATCTAACATTTCTGATAGAGCCATTTAATTCTGGGATCTTACAATCCTTCAAAAAACAAAGAAAAATTGAAACACTTGGAAAAGAGAGAATGATGATGTACTACGCTAATTGTGGAGGTCCCAAGCAATAGGTCCCAAGTACAGCTCATTATGATGGCAAACATTGATCTGTTTGAAATCTGCATCTAATCTGATGTACGCTTAATTTCAAAGTGACAAAAACATTTTGATTTTACAGTCACAATGTTTGAGTCAATTTCTAAAAAATGATTAAATGGAAAATGGGAATCTGCTAACAAATTATGTTGGCTAAATTTTATACCGTACCAATGCTACGCTTTCAAATGTTGGGTTGTTTTTTTCCAGATAAATACTGAGATAAATTTTCCTAGCTCCTCACATGTCTCACTATTGGTTGTGGTCTCTAATCTAAGCCTATCCTCTACCCTCTCACAGTTACCAACTATGTATTAGAGAATTAACCACAACTGTGAAGGTCACAGGTCAACTTTAAAGTGATAAAACCTTAATGAAGCATGGAATCAAGAATGTAACAAAATCTCTTATTTCTGTTTTCTACATCTCTGGAGAAATACTTTAAAGTTCACTAAGAAATACTTATCTAAACATACTAATCTTTTAATATTATTTCAAATACAGGTAGTTGAATTTTAAATTCAGTTGAGACAATATTTCAATAGCATAAGTCATATTAAATAAATCATGTTGTGGATCTTAGAAAAACTGTGCAAATCTGCAATCCTGATATATATGTATGTTGTTAGTCCCAGAGGGGTCTAAACAAAAAGGAAGTTGCATCACCATGTTTGTTAACATATTTCATCATTTATGATATAATAAATTACCCCTCTTTTGTTTATTAAGACTTAACTAAAAGCTGGCTAGAAAACCAGTGGCTCTAATCTCTCTAATCTCAACCAGTGATTTTGTTGCCTCAGTATCTAACAAGCAGAGATTCTCTAGCTAATACTTGTGTCATTTTTAAGGTGTTAAGATTTTATAGCTATATTGGATGGGAACTTTAAAAACAGTAAGAATTACTAAGATGATATTTTAGTTCTGAAAAATGAAATAGTAATTTTCTTCTGGGGGGGGGGGAAGTTGCTGTTTAGAAAGAGCACGCTTCTTCTTGTAGCTCTCATCCTACCAACCTTGTTTCCCTTCTCTGACTCCTCTGTTTGTCTTGGAATCTCTCCAAACCTCACTAAAACTCACTAGAGAGACTTATAAACCCTCACTGTGGTTATGACACCTTAATATCTCGGAATCTACAAAATATTTCTTACCAAAACTTGTCTTTCCCCCTGCAGAGGTTTGGTTTCTACCGTTGACCTCACCCTTTCTTGCTTCTCCAAATCAAAAGTATAACTGATGGTTATATAGTCAATTCTGCATATCTTTTTTTGAAAGGCCACCATTAACCTCTTGGTATTTTTATTAGTAAAAAAAAAATATCAAAAATTATTATCATGGACTGACTTCTTTTCTGAAAAGTTTTTCAAAATCTCCGTAACTTCTTTCACAGGCTTGCTCTTTCCCCCATATGTGTCAATACGTTTCATCATTATACATATCAATAAGTATCAACATTACTGTTAAGCACTTTCATTTTTTATGTTGATATTTCTATTTTTTGCCTTCCACTAATCACATTTGCCCTGTCTTTCATTTCACCTACATTTATCCCATTACACTGCATGTCTCAGCGCTCAAAGTTAATCTTCTCCAAGCGTTTCTTGTTTTGCAACTAATACTTCTGCAGAAATCCTTCAACTTCGCACGGACCTTCTACTTTCAGTCAGCTAAGCCCTTCCAATTTCCCCTGTGCAAATCTTTTTGCTAAAATCATATACAGGCCATGTAATTCAGGGTATAGAACTGTATTAATCATGCTATATACCCAGTGACCTATGTCGGCATGGGACAGTGGGGTGTGTGGTGGGGCAGTAGCCATTGGAAACTTGGGAATGGCGTGAACGAGCAGGGGAGCGGGAGCGATGGATACGAAGGGGAACAGGTTTGAGGGTGATGGGGAAGGAGAAACGCAGCAAAATGAAACAGTGCGGGGGCGAGGCACAAAAATAATGGAGAGATTCAAATGCGTGGCAGAGGGCAAGGCTAAAAACAGACCACAATCATGGAAAACTGGGAACAGCAAATGCAGAAAGACGACGGCACTAGAGTGGTACATACACGGAACAGCTGCTGTAACACTGCAAAGGCAGGAGTTTAATATGCTGAGATGAAGGGGTGGTGGCAGCACAGGCCGTGGCAAGGCCAAAGGCTCCAACGGAAGGGCTGTAATAAATATTTATTACAATAGTAAGTGTAATGCCACTCAGACCTCATCGCTTGCCCCTCACCTGAACCCACGGTGGCCCTTTGCCATGCCTGGAGCCAGTCAATCCCCAGCCTCTGCTCGGGGTCCCGTCCCCAGGCCCTCAGACCGCAGTGGCTGCCACCTGGGACCCGAGGTGGTGGCACCCTGGCACCCTGGCACGGGGGGACCGAGACTTCCAGCCCCCCGCCACCCCGTAGCGGGCGGCCGCCCCTATCCTCCTGGCCCGGCCAGGGCTACGGACCGCGGCCGGGAGGGGAGCGAGCCGCCAGGGTGAGCGTCCCCGGGTCGGAGGAGGGGACGGAACAGAACCGCCCCCGTCGCCGCGGCTGCCGTTGCCCTGGCGAAGAAGACGCCGCCACGCAGCAGCCTCCGCGCGAACAAAATGGCGGGGGGCGGCGGTGGCTGTTCCCCGCGGGGTGGGGCCCTGCCCGCGGTAAGGCGGCGGCTGGGGCACGGGAAAGCGAACCAGGGCAGCATGGCCGTGCCGTGCCTGCCCCCCACACTAACTCGTTTTCACTGCAGGTGCGGAGGCTACCCAGCGGCCCCCTGCCGCCCGCCGCCACGGCCCCCGGACCCGTCAGCGCTGGTTTGCTGGCCCGGGAGGAGGAGTACAAGTAAGGAGGCGGCCGGGGAGGCGGCCAGGCCCTGTCACCTCAGCCTTACCCCGCTGGCCGCCCTGAGGAGGTTGCGGTTAATCCCCAGTATTCCAGTCTCTGGGCTAGTTCCCCCGGAGCGCACGGGAGAACCACTCGCAGCGTTTTCCCCGCGCCCCGCCGCCGAGCCGCCTTCCCGCCTGGGCCGCGCTAGGCCTAGCTCCCCGCCCGCCGCGCCCGGCATCTCCTCCCTGCAGCTAAAGCTCTGGCGCTGACTTTACGTTATGACTACATAAGTGCTTGAGCCTCTTAACCCCCCCACCCAAAAAAAAAAAAAAACCCAAAACAAAACAAAACTTAAAAGCGCTAAAGCTTGTGACAAGTGCCGTGAAAGCACATTTAAAAGCACTTGCTCTGTTACCCTGTTACCTGTCGGTTGTGGGCCCCTGGGGGTGGTGGTGATGGACGGGGAGCCGTGCCACATGGAAAGCTGTACAGCGAAGCATGCAAGAACACAAGTGTATTTTAACCTGTACATAGGTATAGGGACACATTTTAATTATGTGATCAAGTAACATAATCATACATGACTCCTTCCTCAGTGCCTGCTGCTAAGTATGCTTCAGGTAGGGACCGTGTTAACAGAAAGCAATGAGGAAATAAAGACCTAAGAGGTGTGTTAAGGACACGGCCAAAACCAAGGCCACCCTTTACCTCGGAATTGCAGTCCGAACCTTACTGTTTGGTGGGTGTAGGTGCTTTATTACTATTGATTTGACATAAACCCAGGAAATGGTTGAAACATAACTTTGCTCATACCTGAAGTATGCTTTGGTGTTCCTTGGCAGGAGTTACTAAAATATTACTTAGTTCAGGCAGAGATCCTGTCATGCTATTTCTATTAAAACCTTCAAAAACTCTGTGACAAGCTTTCTTACTTTTTCAGGCGACTGAATGCAGAATTAGAAACAAAAACAGAAAAACTGGTGCGCCAGGCTGAAGAAGTAATGGTGAGTAGGTTCTGCAGACTGTTAGATAATTTAGCCTTGATTCACATGCACACAGGGTCAAGTTTCAAAAGAAATTACTTAGTCCATGACAAGTAAAAGTATTTTGGTTTCAAATGCAATCTAAACTTTTGGTTTCCTTTTTTTCAGAACCTTAAACTTCTACTAAAAACACACCCATAAATAATTTTTATATAAATTTCATCAGGCAGGTAGATGTTCACACAGATGCATGGAGCATTTTTGCAGATATATACATAAAACCACATAAAACTTGTTTAGTTGTTTAAGAAAAGTATTTGTATGTGGTTTATGTCTTAAATGCTAAAAAAAAAAAGTAATTGAAAACTGGATACTGTTCCAATAACATCCTAGTGAAGCAAGATGTAAATTGTTCAAGCTGAAAGAAATAGAAAGAATAAGCAACATAAACAGAAAATATGTAGTTAATAAGAAGGCAGCTTTCTTAAACCAGGAAAAGTTCCTGTTTGTCAGTAGTAGCTTCTGATATTGGTGTGGCTGTGTACCAGATAGTCAAGTCTTTTCCATGAAAATTGGACAAATTAAAAAAAGGGAACAGGGGAGATGTGGTTTATACCCAAAACAGTTTGGGGAAGGTGTTCTGCATATATTCAATGTAAATGCACTCACCTAAATAAATAAGGCTTAAAAAGCAAATTACTAAGTCTTCTGGAAAGCCATACTTGTATGCACTTTTCCTACTGTTGAAACTTCATTTTTATGTCCTGTGAAAACACTCTTCTCTTGAGCTGTGACAAGCTGAGGCTAACTCCTTGGCATTTGAACAGAAGCAGATGAAGTGGCCAAAATAGCATCTAGTCCCTTTCCTTTAAAAAGCAGTAACAACCACTTCCCTCCCCGCCCTCCCTCCCCTTCTCTAAATACAACAGAAGATCAAATATTCTTAGGACACTTAACATACTACATGGCACTACCAGATTGCACAGATATGCATTTAACAACAAAAGAAAAACAATCTAAGTTTTAAAAAAACAACAAACAAAAAAAAACCCAAACACAAAACAGGACATCTGCATTTTGTTCTGGATTATGCTTTATAAGTGCAATTTAGCAACATAGAAACTATCTCATCATTCAGACTGAATTGTTCATACATACAACATATCAGTGTCCAGTTATGGTTATATATAATATATATATAAATATATATATATAAATTCTATATATATGTTATGGTTATATATAATAAAGGTGTATTTTTAAGGCTTATTGCACAATATAGAAAACTGAAGAGTTGTCTCACCTGCTGTGCATTTGCAACCTCTGTATTTCAGAGAAAAAGGAGGGAGGGTAGCAGCATCTCAGATGATGTTAAGCTATGCAAAAATTCTACGGCCCAAGGGCAACTACATTTTGTGGAGCAGAAATAAATGTTGGGGGATAGCAATGGCATTTTATTTTTTAGTCATCTTTTCCTATGTTTGAGAAATTCTTTTCCACAGTGGACTATAGTTTCCATACTTTTCCACAGTAGACTGTAGTTGTGATCTGTGGTTTACAAATACATAACTAATCTTAATGGATTATATTCCCCCAAAATTGACTACCTTTTTTTTTTTTTTTTAAATAAAGAAAGCCCAACAGGAGATACTATCTAGACCAGTTACAGTACAGATTACATCATGTGAAGACAATAGAGAGAGGTATGTGCTTTGCAACTGCTGCATGTAGTTTATGGTGAATCTTTCACTGTGGTCCTGCACACCTAACCTGCACCCTAGTCATGCTCCTGTTTTATCTTGTCTTTGCAGCATACTGGATTGGTGGAGTCTAAATTTTTTTCTGTTATTTGAAACAATTGATACTAAGTCAGTGTTGTTCCTTGTTATTTCAAGGAAGTCTTAATTTTGCTGAAATGTTCTATCTAGGATGCTAAGTAGTAAAAAATGCTGACGTCTGTAAAAAAGCAAGGTAAGGTAACAAGTTGCTTTGCAGTACAAAACAGTAGACACTCAGCAGTAGATGGTTTTTAACCAGTTGGGCTGACAAAGCAAAGAAATAGATTCTAGTTCACATTTAATTCGCCCTAAATGTTCCTGGGACAGGAAGTGCTTGATGCCAAAAAATATACACACAAAACCCTGAGACTGAAAAAACATTCAGCTGCCACCCTCCGGACCTTGGATATCATTACACTTCTGAGTCCAACATACCTTTAGCTTGTATGGACATACGTGCAGCTGTGCATTTTGGCCTGTGTGTTCAAACCTGTTAGCTCTGGAGTGGATACATGGCCATGTTCACTTAGTTGTTCAGGGGCCTTATTTACAGCAATTGGGTGAATTTAAGACTAACTCACAGTTTATCAAGGACCTGATCCCATAGGTTCCTAAATTTATCATGTTGCTAATCTGGATAACAAAGCTTTAAGGCTGAATTTACAAGGTACTTCAGATGTTAAGCTGCAGTTGGGAAACTGTTTTGAAATAGTACATATGAGAGTCTGCTAGAAATGATCAAATAATTACTTGTGTGCAGAGTGAAAGTGAAAACAAAAAGTGAGGGGATTTTATGGATGTAAAAGGGTTTTTCAGTACACAAAAAGGTGTGACAGCAAGTCTGTGAGAGAAGCCTGGCTACATCAGCAAGTTTGCTACAATAATTAAAATTATTCCTGAGCTGTTTTGAAGCCATATCTGTCAGTCGCAGAGAGGGAATAAAAGAAATTCCATGTGTTATCAGTATAATCGTGATTTGCAAACAAATTCTGCTTCTGTTTTTATGTTCTGTAAGTTAGTTACTGAACAGTAGACAGAAGATTTTTTAAGAACTTCAAACTGGAGTTGAGTTACAGGGCTGTTTTATGAAGTAATGTGATCGGAGGATTCAGCCCCCCAAAGGGAGTTAATAGCTTTGACAGTATGCATTTGAAATAAGTGGGAGTGCTGGAAGAATTTAAAAAAATATTGGCAATTAGCATATCAGAGTAGCAGCCCATCTACCAGTTACCTACATAAACTAAAACATCTTAAAACAACCACAGTTGTTTCTGTTTCTTGTGTTCTGGTAAAGATTTATGTGAAAGAAGAATTGAAATCCCATGCTGTAGTGAAAAACATTAGAAATGTGGGCTAGGAATTAGGCGTACTGATTATCCATTAGTGAACACCGAGGCCATTCAATTAGATTAGTTTCAAGTATTTAATATTTAATTAAAAAAATATTTCAAAATTGTGCAAGCAGACAGGTCTAAAGGAAGCACTTGAGATATTTTTGAAATATCCACCTGAAGTTTCCATTGATTTCTTTAAGGAGAATGAACACTAAAGCAACTGGAAAGAAGGGGAGAAATTGAAGATAAGAAAGAGCTAGTGTCGGGGGAGGGGGGAAGACAGGTTAAGAGAAAAAAATGAGTAAACAAAGTGGAAAAAAAAGGCAACAAATATTTAAGTCACTCTGCAAGTCTGCATATTTTTCAATAAGTTGTTCTGGAGTTTTTATAAGCATAATTTTTGCAGAGAAACTTGAATTGCATAGAGACAAAGCAGCTCCAGTGACACCACATTGAAATCAGCTTTTGTTTACACTTTCACTCTTCAGAGCGTTGTCCGGCTCATGGTGATGGGAACCGTATGCGCATGGGCAAGCTTGCTATAGGCTTTCAATAGGATTAGCAAACACAAAGGGTTTGCTCATGCACATGCATCTCGTGTTTACATGCAGAGATGGAATTGTTAAACATTAGCTTCTGTTTCAGTGTTGCCACAATACTCTAGCTACTTATTTGTATACCTTTTCAGGATTTGCACATTAATTTCACTTACCAAACAACTATAGAACCGTATTATGAGCTTTGAAAAATAGGTTGTCATGTATGGGGAAGAGGAAAGAAACCATTAAGGTTAAACAAGTTTGAGGAATTTAGTGAACAAAGAGGGTTTTCTTTCATTTGTTTTAAAGAAGGCCCTGAAACAACAGATATATTAGGAACAAATTAGTCTATTGATGGAAAGAACGTTGTTTTCTTGAGTATAGTGTGCATTGTATTTTCATATTTTCCAGAATAACATGTAACTGCTATTTCTGTGGCAGCAAATCCTCACCTTCTGCGTATTCCTAAAGCTAGCCAATAGGGAGGAAGCATGAGGAAAATAGGGTAAATAGACAAAAACTAATCATCCTATTCTTGAAGTCTGTTGCCAACCACACACAGATGATTTCTCCAGGGTTTGGGTTTTTTTTTGGATTAATAAAACATGGAGCTTTGTGCAGATAATTCTTGATGAATGGATGTCTGTGAAATTTTTAAAGGCAAGATCTCAGCATTTGCTCAAATGAGCTGGGCAAAAAAATTGAGGTGACTTGATGTGCCTGAAATTTAAATTTTATTCCAAATCTTTTCTAAGCCAGTAATTTAATTGAAGTAATAAATTACAAAGCGTGGTAAAACCCGTAACTCATTCTGAAAGCAAAAACATTATACATGTGACAAGAAACTTGACCTGGATAGTACACAGCATGCTAAAACTTTCTGCTTGTTTCCAGCAGATTTAAAAAATAATCATTTAACCTGAAGTTCAGTCACTAAGTAGTATGTTTTTCAGCCAAATAAGCAGATAAGAAAACTGCCTTTTTATTCCTTTTTCATCTGTAAAATGGATACAATATTTGTAATATTTATTTCAGAGAAAATTGTGTGAGGCTTAATTTATAAACTGCTCCCACCTTATGTTCACTTGACATTCCCCCTCAATTGACTTGACAACAGTCAACCTGAGCGCCTCTTAGGCTGTAGGGGACAGAGGTTTGTATCTTCATTTTCTTTGTATTAATTCAGGAATTTGTGTGTCAGGTAGATGTATTAACTGCTGAGCTGTCAGTGATTTTTACTAATGGATTATTAGTCTCTCTTGTTGAAGGTGGTGAGACTGTGTATACTGGCTAAGTACTCCCTGGTACAGGGAATCATTGATCTAATAAGCCAGTAGTTGCCACAGTCGCCTGAATTGTGAAAGACAAGATTCAGATTCTGGTACGTAAGTAAAATGTTGTATTAGATACACTAGGCTCACCAGGTGATTTAGATAGCAAATGAGGTAGAATGGAAAGGCAGAGAATGAGTCTGAATTTATGACTGAACTTAGTATATGTTCCCATCTTAGCTATATTGTTTATTCTAGACATAGAAAATTTTATTCTCCCAATTCTGACGGGGGGTGTGGGTGTGTGAATTTGTTTTGTAAAATGTTTATTTTGGTACACATGTTCAGCCAATTTCTTGGGGTTTTTTTGTTTTTTCCTGCAGAGATCCACTCTGTCCTGAAGTTTCATCTCTTACACATTCACATGCCAAGGTACCGAAGTCAAAACTGTCCTGGTTAATTTATTTTCTGGTATAATTTCCACATTATTACTTCTGGGTTGAGGCTGTACTACGCTGGGGACTTGCACTGGTGGGAAGCCAGAAGGAAATGACGTTCAGAGCAGTGCTACAAGGACAGTGTTACCAGGGTTTCTCAGTGCCTCTGGTGGTGAAGTGGATCTGTGTCATTTCATTGTTGTGTTCTAAGTTTCATCTTCTGTAAAGCGTTAACAGAAGCATTCAGTGTTTTGAACATCAAATTAAGAATTCCAAGTGAAATTTTAGAACATAAGTAATTTCTTCCTTTCTCCCCTTTGCTCCGCCACCAGTATAATACTAAAGGCAGTACTACTGTTTTCTAGGTGTAATAATAAACAAGTAGTCAAAATAACTGAGTACAGGAAAGGAAATTTAATGGAAAAAGGAGACTGCCATCAGGAACAAACTCAATTTTCTCTATAATTACAATTACCTCGATTCTTTTAGGAGGTGAGCTAAAACTTCCAAAATACTGTCTTCAGTTATTTATCAGAATACAGTAGACACCCTCCCCCTAATTTTTAAGAACATTTATTTGGGTGAAAGTAACAAAAATTTTGTTAGATCTTCCTTCTACAGGAAATTTATAAGATTAAAATAATGCATAAACAAAGAAGGTATGATTTTTCAAAGAAATGCACTCTGTTGACAGTCCAATAGTTAGTATCTTCATAACAGCTGAGAGCCTTGCTTATGCATGAATTTATTATGAGTATGTGTGCAAAACCTCTCACAAGCAAATGACTGTTAGGTGTATTATAATTTGGGCATATGGACATAAAAGTTGCAAGATAAAGACAAGTGCAAGTAAAACTGAAAAAAACATGCTTTTAGAAGTTTGAAAAGCATATTTGAAAAGTATCCTTGAGTCTGAATATATGAAAAAGAAAAAAAACAAACCACAAAAAAATACTAGAAAAAAGTAATTACTAACTAAAAAAAAAAAATAAATCATTTTCTGAAAAAATTTTGTAGCTAGCAAACAAGAAGAAATGTGCTTCCGTGCCCACAGCTCAGAACAGACCGTACTCTGGAAGTAAGGGAAAAAGAGCCACTTCAAGGTATATTGTATACATCTGTCACTGTAATTAAATATTGTAGTTGCTATTTTTGTTTATCAGGGTTTTTTTTTATTCATATATGCTTCTACACTTATATATATTTGTATAAATAAATGTATCAAACTTCTGGTCCTCCTCAGTCAGCTCCACCATGTAGCAATCTGTTCACTTGCGCAGAGCACCAAAAATTATTAGTGAGCGCATGTGATTAATATTACAACAATGAAACTGTTGCTTTCTGCTTAAGCACTTCTCAAGGCTGACAGCTACGCTGTTAACTCCCTTGGTGAAAGGATACCTCGTGAGCACACATGTGGGAAATACATCATCTGAGGCAGCCTGAGCTGTGATCAGACTTGCCATGGGAAACATGAGGCCCTCGAGGGCCTTCTCTGTTTTGGTGAATCTTGGGCTCACAGGCCAAGAGGGAGCCAGCAGTAGTACCACGGCTTTCAGGGATTTCAGGCTGAATAGCTTTGGCTGTGTAGGTAGTGTATTCAAGGTTGTAAAACCAAGAATTGGACACCTGGACAAAAGGAAATAGTAGAGGAATGTAGAAAATCCTGGGAGCAAAATAAAACTGCCACAAGATATGAATAAATATCAAAAGAGGATGAAAATTGTCTGCAAGGTGGCAGAATATGGAACTGACACAGGCCAAGGTTGTCTTTCAGGATTTGGAAGTCACTTGTGGACACTTTGGACCTCCCTTGGACAGTTCAGGGGAGGCTGTCGTGCTGGCAGCACATCATGAGATTTAGAAGCGGAATTGTACAGATACAGAACCTGCAGGGTGAACCCAAAGTTGTGGGAGAAAGTTTGCAGCTAAAGGAGGAGTTTGCGTTGGGATGAGGATATATTGGAATAAGAACTTAGGAGCTTCAGATCCTGTGGGAACCAATGTCATCTTTTTATAACAGAAAGCTGAGGAGATACCCTATGTAGCACGTGTCACATACCTTGTGTTTTGGTTTTATGAAAACTTTGGTATGCAGCTTCTAGGATCAATGATGTTTCCTAGGCCAGGCATAATGATACAGAAATTGTAGTAAGGTAGGAGTATAACTGGAGAGACAGAGTTCTGGAAGTTAATGTACAGGGGAGAAAACCAGCAGAATTTGAGGCGGTAGATAGTAGCTAAAGCCAAGAGAAGATTCCGCTGTTTCTTTCTTCTGATTTAGTTACAAAGTTGTTGGATGAGAAGACCATGCCAAAATCTTCTCAGTAGAAAATGGTACTAGTTTCTCTGCCATCTACATTATAATATGTACGGTCTTCTAACTCATTATGTGGAATATGGTAAAGTATCTTAAAGAAAATGAGAATTTGCCATCAATGCATCATTCAGGTGAATGTGAGCAATGAAGATGCCTTAGGTAAATAATTCTGCGTGCCCTTAAAAATAGCAAACATGCTGTATTTTTGTAAATTTTTTTTTTATTATAGATTTAATATCTAGGGTGTGCTTTCTTTTCAGTTCAAAAATAAGAAACCTGGAAGTACAAAGTGCTGCTGATGTTGCAATACCGGAGGATTGCATAGATTTTTCTTTAGCAAAAACAATAAGCAAAATTGAGGAAAAACTAGAGAAAGGAGACTTACCAGATTGTCTAGATGATATTATTCCAAGTGCTGGAAATGAAGTTGGAGCAGGTAGGTTTCCTCCCATAGTTAAGTACTTTTATTCTTCCTTGCTGACTGTTAGAAATGGGTTTTCCTCAGGGAAAAAAGGATTGCTTGTTCACAGTGAAAAAGGCAAATAATCATTAGAAATCCTTCAGAAGATAACAAAATAAAATACTGTACTGTTATCATTATGTTATTCTATAACTGATGCTACCCCATCTTGAGTATGACACAGTTCTGCAGACCCCATCTCAAAACCAGGAAGTAGAACTAGGAAAGATACAGGAAAGACTACATTGCAGCGATTAGAAGTGTGGAATGACTTGGATTTGAATCTTCAGTTTGAAAACAAAACAGTTGAGGGCAATATGAAAGATTCTGTAATGAAAACAGTAAAGGTAAAGGGAAAGCTGTCTTTCTGTAATGCAAACACAAGTGCCACGTTAAACTAGATTTCAAACAAACTATACAAAACGTTTTCCTTTTACATAATGCGTAATTAAATTAGCCAACTCATTGCCATAGGACATTGTGAATATTAAACTACAATATGTTTTATAAAAAAAATCAAACAACTCAGTAGTTTAGAAGTACATGGAAGAGTATTAAACTTGACGGCTTCAATATGGTCTCCATCTCAGGATAGCCACTAGTTACCAGAAGCTAGCAAGGATGTTACAGGAGAAAAGAAGTTGGTCTGTATCTTGTTTTTTCATGGTGTTTTCCTAAATTCTAATTATTGGCCCCTGCAGAGTTACAAATTAAGCTGCAGTTGACAGTTGATAAGGGAAGGTAGGTGAAATTACAAGAATTCCTATAACAGCAAATGAACACATGTACCCATGCTTCCGTTCCCATTCAGTTCCAGATACTCCTCCTCCACTCCTCCTCCACTTTATTCTTTTCCTCTTGTACCTACTGTGAATAATGGTTATTTCTATGTTGCTCAACTTGATCATTGTACTGTTTCTGTGCCTGTGGCAGTTCAGGTGGAGTTCCTTGTGAATGACTAGGGGAAAGATGGGAAATAGGGAGTAGAAGAGCAGACCATTCACACACAGCTCATTTTGTCATGATGGTAGTAGTACATTTCTTAGTTCTCCATGAGCAAGAAATTACTGCATTTGGAAAAAACATTTGGTTAAATCAATTTAATTTTAAACTGGTAATTGAATAACGTTAGCAGTGTACTTTAAAAAAGCATAGACTACTGGGTGGGAGGGGTATTTACATATTAGGGGGGTTTGCAGTCTACGTTTGATTCGTTGTTGTGAGCAGTTTAAAACTACTTTGGGTGTAACTATACAAATTGCAGGTACCAATTGATTGCAGTGTAGACAAACCCTACAACATAGTTTTCTTGACTTCAGCCAAGGAATGCTGTAATGTATAGCACAGTGTGACAAAAGCTTCCAGTAAGTTCCAATTTTGAGCATTACAAGTCTTTTACATTTAAAAATGTAGAGTTCAGTTATTAACAGGAAAAAAATCTAAGCAAAGCTTTGCCTAAGAGCGAGAAACACACCCCATTTATTTAGAAATCTGAGTTTTTATTTGCCTACTTCTCTTTAATAGACAATGTATTGTGCTCTTAAAACCAAGATGATGAAAGTGACTTCTTACATCAGTCTTGCTTCTTTTCTGCATGGAATAATGAGTACTTGTGGATATTATTTGTAACTTCTTATGTTCGCAGAAGCTCAAATCAGATTTCTTAAGGCAAAGTTGCGTGTTATGCAGGAAGAGCTGGCTAATGTAGCCTGTGAATGCAGGAAGAAGGTAAGAGCTGAATTATCTGCAGAAACAGAGTAGGTTCCTCTTTAGCAAATAGTCACAACAGAATTCTCTTAAACTTTCCTTTTCAAATATTAAGAGCTAAGGTTCTCCGCCCCGCC
>JAVJGJ010000060.1:18355326-18374892 GCA_035590215.1 Microhierax caerulescens
CCCCCCCCCCCCCCCAATTTCCTAAGAATTTTGGGTCAAGCTTAGTAATTTCTGTATAAATGCGGTCTTGGGCTACAAGCTTGCAAAATATACTTAATGAAAAAGAATTTGAGGCAGGAAAAAAACACTGGGAATGAAGATGTGCCCCAGCTGTAGGGACACTGGTGCTTCAGAGTGCCCTTAGCCATCACTGTAGGAAGGAGTGTTATCAGAGCCTGAGGAAAAGGAGGGAATAGTAGCAGTCAAATACAGATGCTGGTATATAGAGAGAATATGAGAGATGCCCAGACCTGGGCAATGGGAGGAGGGGGATGTTTAGGGCAGAATGAGAAATAAAAAAGCTTGAGAAATATAATCAGGTGCTTTGTGTGTCCTTGGTGGAACAAAGTGTGGAAACAGCTGATCTGTGATCCACTTTTAGTGGAATATTTTAATCAAAAGAGAAATTAAGCTTTCTCCATTCTTAAGATTACACTTGATGAGGAAGACTGTATTTGATTTACATGCTTGGTCAGATCAGAGTGAAGTTAGGGCATTGTGAAGCCACACTGATATTTTACTGTTTGAGTGTACTACAACTGAGTTTTATGCTCTGCAGTGATGGCAAGATGTTTTTAGGTGATGCTCAAAACAACTCTTGAGCTGTAAAACCTTAAATAGTTTGTGTCTGTCTGCCAGAGGGATCATCTCTTTTTCATGCATTTGTAATCAAGCAAGGTTTCTGAAATAACTTTTTGGTTTACACAATTAGATTATTGTTAGTTGTGGTCTTTTAGCTTCAGAATGCTTGTTTTCACCTGTTCCACAGGCCCACATGTAGGGATGACATTCAGAACATATGGCAAACTATCTATATGTTTTCTCTCAAGCTTTTAATTTAGAGTTAAGGAGCAGGATGGTATTAAATAAGTTCTTTGAGATAGGTACCTGAAGAAAATCTTTAGAAGGAATTAGATTTTGGTATTTTATATGTGTAATTTATTTCATTTTTATCAATACAGGTGCTTCTGCATTTCAGTACTTTTATGCTGTGATCAGAAGAAAGTTGTTACATTAGATTTTAAAGACATTTTCAAATCAAATAGGATATTGTCAGTAGCTATTGAACTTCATCACTCCATACCAAAAATACTACAGAAATCAGTTACTATAGCAGATGGCAGAAGACAACCTTGTACCTATTCTTGTCCTGCTCCCATAGCACTCTGTATGTAAATGTTATCATTTTGGGTACTAGTTTCTCTGGTGTGAAAAAACTTTTATTACATTCAGAACATCACAAAAATTTCATCTTGCCAAAGCCTTGAGATAGATTCTAGGTTTTGTTCACAGTCCAGTTATTACAAGGAAGTAATAAATCTGCTTCAAATATAAAGAAGTGGGAGTTTGTGAGGTGCGTGCGGTCACTTGAAACTGAGGGTAAAACATATATATTTACCAGGTGAGAAGCATGTATTCCTAAGGGCTGAGAGGACAGGAGAAAAAGACTTGTTTTCATAGAAACCTCATTTCTGTATGTGCCTTGATTTCTTTTTCTTAGAAGAAACGAAGGGCATAATGTATCTCTGAAATAACCTAATTAGTATCACTTATAATGCTTAAAAGGTTATAAAAGAAAAACGCCATGAAATTATAATGCATAATGTGGGATGTAATTGCCAATAGGTCATAAATCTAATGCGGGATTCACTTGATGTTAAAAGAATCTTGAATTTGAATACTTGATGTATCCTGGATCATTAGTTGCTTTTAAGTCAAAACCAGATAATCTAAAACATAAAGGATTGATTTATCAGTAATTATATTCTCTTCTTCTTCCCAGAATTTTTCCTAAAGTGTGCCTTTAGCTATTCACACAAAAAGGTCACAAAATATCTATGTGCCACTGTTATTCATATTATTCTATAACATTTTGATAGTTAGTTCTCAAAACCTTTGAACTATGAGAAATTAAATGTTTTACATACTGCTACAAGACAGCTCCAAGTAAAAGACTGCAGAAAATTAAATGAGAGAAGTGTTACTGTTTGTTTGAAGTATTGTCCTGGTATACTGGGGGTTTGTTTTCCTAGTTTAGCTTAGTAGTTTCCTTTCTTAAAGTTGTTGTGAAATCCATCATGAAGGATAATTTTTAAAAACTGTTATCTCCATATCTGTAATATATATTTTTTTACTGACAAAACATTAATATCACATTCTCCTGCTGCTTTCTTGCAATAATCTAGTTGGGGGTTTTTGCTCATTGCTGTCAAACAGGATGATGAAAATCAGAATTTAAAATCTCAGCTTAAAGATACCAAAGAAGAAAACAGCAGACTGCAACGAACAATCAGTATGCAACATTCTCAGACTGAAAAGTACAAAATGCTGTCACAAGAAGCAAACAAAAAAAATGAAGGGTTGCAACAAGAGGTCACTGCACTAGAAAAGGTATTGCAGATATCAGTGTCATTTATCCCATGAAAGGGGAAAAAAACCATATCAAATCATCCTCTGCACCTTAGATTTGTATCCAA
This sequence comes from Microhierax caerulescens, assembly GCA_035590215.1. Classification (NCBI taxonomy): domain Eukaryota; kingdom Metazoa; phylum Chordata; class Aves; order Falconiformes; family Falconidae; genus Microhierax; species Microhierax caerulescens. Next base: position 18,357,843 of record JAVJGJ010000060.1, read on the forward strand.
TGATCCCATTAGCATTTCAATCTGATACTAGTTTTAAAAACTGTATTTTAAAATTATTTAATCCCTTTTCTAAAGGAAGAAATTATGTATTTTGCTAATTGGTTTTCTTTTGTTTCTACAATCATACATTTATGTATTTTAAAATTAAATTATTGTGTAAAAAGACTACAGGAGGCAAAACAACCTTTTCAGAAACTGCTGTCAAATTCACAAAAGAATCTTGAAAAATACAGGGGAACTTTATTTTTCTGGTTTTAATTATAATTGTTCAAAATTACTTCTGGTAATAGGAGTTTTATTGTAAACTGTAGTACCTGGTGAGCATTAGCCCACATCTGCAGCTTATATTAGCATCTTCTGCAGGTAGAGGAAAGGATGTGGTTTTGTTCTTGAAAATGGATGGTTTGAAAACCAGCCACTCTAATTTGGATCAATCAGAATTACCCTGGCTCCTGTTGTAGGCCACATATGCAAAACTGTGTATGTGCCTAGCTGTAGCAGATGGCCTGCATACACAGTGTTGTTTGTTTGGAACTTAATGTAAGAGCAGCATGTGTTTTTCTTTAATTACTTAGAGCTAAAGAGGTTGACTTCAGTCATGTAATACATGTAGTATGGTGTAGTACGTGTAATATAACCAGGAGACCATTTAACTTAAAAGTTTGGGGGAAATAGCACACCTCAGCCTAACAAAGTCTCCTTATACTGCCACTAAATCATACCATACATTTGTATAAACATGCTTTCATCTTAACGTTCTGTAGTTCTGGCATTTTAAAACTAAAATGTTTTAAGTTTGTGTGTTCTTTTTGTGCAGATACTTGGAAGTTTTAAGTTTCCTTAAACAACTGCCTTGGTTGTTGATTCTGTCAGGAAAAATATTAAGGGGTAGTACTCACAGTAAACAGGGCTGAGATTTACAAAATCATTTAGTCCATTTTCTTAAACCAAGGCAGGATAGATTCTGTCCAAACTGTCCTGGACATAAGTTTGTTTAACCTGCACTTAAAGCTTTCTGCAATGGCCCTTTCCATAATTTCCCTAGTCTATGCTGGTTCTTGTGAACAGTCACAGTTAGAAAGTTTATTCCAGGAGTGAGGAGATGCTCCAATTATTCCTAACAGGTTGTGTTTTCTAGAGTTTCTCAAGGTTACTGATCAGACATGATCATGACAAATAGTGGTAGTTCTTTAAAATACTAAGGCGGCAAAAAAAGGCAAGTGTATGTAATGAATGGTTCTCTGCTAATTCAGAAGTTATTTTGCATATTTTTTTCTGGTTTTAAAAGAAATATCTGCCAAAAACATGCATTTAAAAATCATTTTGCAGTAACTGCTTAAATCTCTTACTGTTTTATTCTTTAGGTATGAAATATTATTCAACACTATGGAATTAATGTAGTGGTAGATTAATTCTAGGCATATGTTTAAAAACAATTTCCTGTGAACATGGGCCTGACTTTTTAGCGCTGAGCCGCTAAACTGTCAAGACTCATACTTTCATCCTAGACAAACTATTTTGTATAGTTGAGCCAGCACAAAGGTAACCTCTGATTTTGGGGCTTTTACTGCTTTTGTTGTTATTTTGGTTGCAACATAAATGATAGAAGAGTTGTGATGCATTGTACGTGCCTAGGCAAAGATTCTCACAAAGCACCTGAAACATAGTAATTAGTTATTTTTACATTTTGTTCTTCTGGTGTTTGGTCTCTGTGACCGTTTCTGCTGGGAGACCCATCTCAGGCAGCAGCTGAATTCTTGTGCTCCCCGTAACTTCCACACTTTTCTTTCCAGCATTCCTCTTTTTTTCCATCTAGTTGATCTAACCTGTTTTATCACCTCTCCTGTCTTTTTTCACCACCTGTCTACAAGAACATTCCTTCCTCTGTGTTCCCTTTCACTGGTTAATTCAATCTAGCTTTAACGTTTGATGGAAGTCAGGAAAATGGCAAAGTTGTGCTCTTATTCCTTTTAAGGCTTTGTGCAGGGCTTTTATAATTTCCCTTGAAGAAGGGCTTGATGTTAAGCAAACATTATCTCTCAACTGTTTTTGGGGGTGGACAGGTGTGGCTGAGCTTTCTAAAGATAGAAGCGCTGTTTATGCTTGCTGCTGGGAGGAAAGCAAGCCTGCTGGGAGGATTACTCGTGGACAAGCTCTCTGGTATCACACCCCCTTACTGATACTCAAATGCCTCAGCCATTCTGGCACAGTGGAGAAAATCCAGAGATTGAAATGGGATGCAGTTTTAGAACATAGTAGTTTCCCCCCCTGCCTTAGAGGAACATTATATGAGAAAATTAATCCAGCTTTTACTTAAAGCATTGAAGAACTGGCAGAAACCTTGCCTACTTACAAAGTAAAACACTTCAGGCATTTTTCAGGTGAAAAATTTGGAGTCAAATTTATTTAACAATATACCCTCACTGGATGACTTGCCAAAAAATCCTTGATAAGGTATTATGTTTGACAGTAAGTGTCAAAAAACCTGAAAAGAACTTTTAGAATTCGTTCATTAAGTAATATGATTAGCTGATACATAATCTGCATTGCATGCAGACTGTTTTTTTGAGTAAAGGCTACATTCCAAAGCTTTTCATGTTTACACAGAATAAAATACATAGCACAAAACATTTAGTTGACGCTATTCACAGCTCCATCGTCTTTATACAAGACAAGAGGTTTGCGTGCTGTGCAGCTTGTTTTCTTTGGAAACATAGGGCTCAGTTTCTAGCAAATGAATTTGCGTTCCAGGGCGCTCTGCTGCCCGACTAGCCAGGCTTTCACCCATCTTTTTTTAATCCATCAGATGGACAGGTTAGCAACAAAATAAAAATGTTGAAGCAACATTTGGTTTTGTGAACTCTTGGAGGAGGTGCATTCACTGACAGAATTTGGGAGGATTAATGAGATGCACCTTACTCTCCTGCTTTCTTCATCCATTTTGGAGAAGATTCAAAGCTCCCCAGAAATACATGTTCTGGTCATAACTTCCCCATAACGTCTTTGTTGCATACACTCATCAATTAGTATGTATTTCTTGGATAAGTGATGTGGAAATCATAAGTAACCACCACAAGAGCTGGCGTGGAATTGAGCAAATAGAAGAATTACTCAGAAATAAGGTAGTCTGAGAGAAAAAAATTAACAACAAGTCCCCTTCTCTACTCCGATTTGGCTAAAAGAATCTTTCTGGGCTCATCACTAAAAATGTGATAGTGTTTTAAAAAAAAATTCTATTTCTTTCTTACAAATGAAAAGTTGTGCTCTTTCTGCCAGAATTGTTTATTTCTTCTGCTTTGTCTTTTATCTATGTTCCCTGATCTTTCATCTCATTATTCTGTTCCTCAACTTGGTCTCTTTTTTCTCATTTCCCCACTTGCAGCACTGTGAAATACTATCATCAGAGACAAGAGAGAATTGTTTTGATTGCTACCATAAACACTTGATGAACTATTTTCTGCTGGATGAAACAGTTACTACCCTCAGCTATCTTCAGTAGGCTGTTCTAACTTTTTGTTGGTAATTGCATGTAGTAACATCTGGGGAAGATAGGTAAAAGGAACAGGTGGGAAGAAGCAGCTGGGAATACTAGTCACTGTTCCAAAATCTGCCAGAGTGGACGTACTGATGTTTTTTTCTTTTTCTGACTGAGCATACAAGATTTCTCAGTCAGTGCTATGGTCTTACATGATCAGCTTCAAATTATTCTAAAAGAAGTTTAAAACAAAGATCTGAAAGATTCTTTTTCAAGATTTCAAAGCAGAAGGGGGTGTTTTAACAGTGGAATTAATTGTCTTTGAGGCAGAGTATCTGCAGGCCAAAGAAGTCTGCAGGCTCTTCAGTTTTCAAGGGCCAGCCTTGCTGTAAATGTGTTGTCTAGATGGGAGTCATTAAAATGCCATTATTCATAATGTTTAGTTTTATCCTTTGCTTCTGAAATAGGAACTGGAGAATCTAAAGCGTGTACAAAAGCAGGCTGCAACCAGTCAGAGTGCAACAGAGGTTCGCTTAAACAGGGCCCTGGAGGAAGCAGAAAGGTATAAAGTGGAGCTGAATAAACTGAAGCAAAGTAACAAGGTAAGTGGCTTGGGAAAGCAAGTTCCAGTCTTTAATCACTCAGTAATGCTAGAATGAGACAAAGGGCTGATGGACAGCTTTGGATGCATCATATCTCTTACAGACAGTCCCCCAAAATGAACTTAGAGCAAACTTACCAAGCCCTTTGGTGACTAAGTGGGACGCTGCTATTGCAATCTATGCAGGAGGAAGAAATGTACAGAATAAAAGTTATAACCTTTCTGATTTTCCCAATTTGTGAGAAAATTAGAAGTGTTTAGAAAAAGGGAGAAGTATACATACACACCTAAGACATACGTGGGCAAACCATGGCTCTTTAAGATTTTCTACTTTTTTTTTAATTTTATTGTGGGAATATTTTGATTAATCCTGTTTCATTTCAGAAGTGTCATGTGTGGCTACTGTTTGTCATTTGGTTAGGTAGTGCCAAGTTTCTTTGGTTAAAGCACCACTTTTCATAAATAATACATTTCTCCTTTTCTTCCCACGGTAGGATGTGGCTAACCAAGAACTCAAAACAATTGAAGAATTAAAAACAGAAAACAAGAAACTGCAGAAACAAAAAGGAGAGCTAATGACAGGCTTTAAAAAGCAGTTACAATTAATCGATATTTTAAAGAGACAAAAGGTAAGGACCAGTTCTACTCCACAATCTCTAGGTAAACGCATCTGTTGCCCAGTAAGGTACTCACACAAACTAGAGCCCCAGGACTGGGAAGTCTCACTCTCACTTTCATTAGTGCCTACTGCTAATATTTTGCTTTATAGCAAAGGCTGGTTCCAGGTCTTTTGACTTGACCTCATTCCTAACTTGGAACATCTCCTGTCATGGTGAAAGGTTACTACTGACAAGCCTCCTCAAGAACAAATACTGTTCAGGCAGTAACAGCAGCTCCCTTTGGTGCTGTGTCGGTAGTAGCCATTTTAGCACTGTGTTAGTTTCGTTTTTTCCCCCTCAAGGTATTGCTTGTTGTATCAGCAGCTGTAACAGCGTGCCTGCTCAGGAGTGAGCCATTACATTTTAGACCTACATTCTTCCTGGGTTCTCAGAGCGTGTCCTTCTCGATCAACACTGTTTCTTTATATTCTGAGGTGTTCTGTACATGTACAGTTCTGCCCAGGCGCAGCTCTCCTTGAATGTCAGATGGAAAAAAAAAAAAAAAAAAAAAAGGAAAAAATAAACAAAACCCCTACCCAAAAACAACAAAGAAAACATTTCCCCTCAAAAAAAAAAAAGGGGAGGGAACAAACAACAACAAAAAAAAAAAAGGAAAAGAAACGGTAAGGACAAAAGGAAAAAAAAAAAGGGGGGGAAGGGGGAAGGAAAGACAAAGTGAAAGAGTACTTATTCCTAGGTGTGAATTTACTAGACTGAAAGAAGGGAGCTGACCTCCATCCTTTTGTAATTCCTGGAATATCACGCATACTTTGAATCGAACACAGCGTCGTGACATCTATGTGGCTGCATGGGGGTTCCCATCCACAGGGCGCTTGCAGCTAGCCTTGTTTTGAAAGTTATTTATTCTACATTTGTTTCATATCTCCCTCTGTTCCTTTCCCTCAGGGCATAAAAGGGAGGGCAGGGGCTGCTGCCTTTCAGTTTCTTTAGCAGCTGAAGCTGAATAGAGGCTGGGTAGTAGAATACACACTGACAATTCCTGCTGACCAATTAGTGGTAGGGCTCTCACGGAAGGGTGGTGTAGTGAAAAGTGGACTAATACTTCAGAGAGAAGGTAGCTGAAAATGTATTTAACTACGGTATTTGATAAAACTATACTGATATCCCAAAAAGGAGGGCTGTTTTACTGGGACAGAGAAACCTCAGACACTGCAGAGTGGGTAGATACCTTATATTTCTCAAAATGTATTTTCAGCATAGACCTGTCAAATGAGCTTTAATGGTACAAATTGAAAGAACCTCTGAGTTTACACAAAAGGAATTAAAGTGAGAGGACTGTATACTAAGAGATGTTGTCCAAATCAGTTTTCCACTTACTAATGCATTTAGGTCTTCCTAGTTCCATCGCACCTTTTACTTACTAAATACTTGGGGTTGTGCGCTATCAGGTGCATCAGTTCTCCTTCCGAGGCTACAGGAGACATGCAGAGCTACAGGCTTCACAACCGCCTAGACAGGATCTGAACATCAGTGTGGTTCACCTCTAATTGCATACTCCGCTGAATCCGATCTGATTCATTTCAGGATGGAGTTAATGCCATTTCTTTTTGCACTCTCAAACCCAAGCTGTAAGAGAGCCGAAACAAGCCATGGATGGTGACTTGTTGAGCAGAAGCACCTTAGAAGGGCCAGCCTTTGAGATAAGAGAATAGACCATGTTATTTACCCTGTGAACACTGCAGTGATCACCAGGCATTTTGTGGACCCTTTTGAGGCTGTTGAGCCTCCCTAGAGGAAGAATAGTTCTGTACGAAGTGGTAGCTTCATGTAACAAAATACACATACTTATCCTAAGAACTGGGAATTAAAATATGGAAGTACACCCTGGAGCCTGGAATACCTCTCCAACACAGGGGGATGGGTAACTGGAGTAAGAGGAACTTTGGCTGCTCATGCATTTCCAGCAGAAGAGAATTTTTCTAGCAGTAACAGGACACAGAGAAGATCCTGGGGATTCATCTAACAGAAAGAGCACTAGCTTAGCTTTTGGCTGGCCCTTAAACTTTATTTTGAGAACGAAAAAGATACAGCACCCACTCAAAATGAACTCGGTGAGGTAGCTCATTGTCCTCTGGAACACAAATTCACTGAAACGGGTGTCAAAAAAGAGCAGTATTTCTGTTTGACTGTTAACCAAATCCATAGTCTCAAATGAACTTCACGAAACTTCATTAAATACATTCTTTAAAAATTACAAATACTGTACCAGAACTGCAGGTAGTAGAGAAAGCCACTTACCTTTTCTTACAAAAACCCCCAGTACTTACTCAGAAGGATGCTGTTAGTTGTCCTTTCAGAACAGACTACAAGTGAAGAACCTGGAAGAGAACGGCACTCACCTGAAGGACTTCAGGGCTGCTGCCTTCACGGGAGCCTTTGTTGAATGAATGAGGGAAGCCTGGCTGGGGCCATTTGCAGAGTGTTTGTGTGGAGGGGAGGGCACACTACTGCGCTAAGGGTGAGAGAGGAACAAAGTCCCCAAAAGGTGTTAAGTATCAGTAGCAGGAGGAGTTGCAGCTGGCAGCAAATAGTTGCTCACATTCCAGCTGGTCTCTTCAGGCCATTCTCTGCTCATCTCAAGAGAATTCCGTAAAAGGCACGAGGGGAAGCTGGTCTGGGGTGTGCAGAGCTGGCGGGTGTGACGTGTTGTCACTTGGAGCTGACAGATGTCTATAGGTAAAAAAAACCCACAACAGACTCCTTGTAGACATGGGCTGTTTTCTGTTCTTCAAAATGTAATTGTTTTATTAAAACCATTTAGCTGGGACATTTTCCTTTCCACGTTGAACAACGATAGGTGAAGAGATCATACTCCGGTGTGGTGCTGGGGACACGTGGCACTGTGTGACCTGTGACATGACACCAGCCGGAAGCCAGGGAGCCCTCAGGGCTTTCGGACTGCTGCACCTTTTTGCTCTGTAGTTCTGTGCAAATAGACTGACCATTTAGTGCTTGTTTTCTCATCAAACATGATGATCGTGATGACATTTTTGCAAGCAACTGTGTTATTTGCACAGAAAATAGCCTTGTTTAAGCAAAAAACTTTAGTTTGTTCCTTTCAGTGTTCCATTTAATGTGCTATATCCTGTGTAGTGGAAATAAATTCAGACTGCAGTATGATTTTTAAACATACACATATGTACACATGTGTGTGTGTGGGGTGTTTATGTGCAAAACCAGACCACAGCTGTGTACTGTGATACATGGCAACACAGCTACCAGCGGTCAGGCTCCAGGTATTTCTCATGAGGCTGTAGCAGTTATGCTGACAGTTAAGTTTTAATGGTGTTACATTATTTTGTTAAAATAATTTAACATGAAGTCATGCGTATTAGAAGCGCTAGGATGCTGAATCTTAATGATGCATTTGATTTGTAATAGCTTTAAAGTTAAGTATTGATCAGCTTGAAAGAACGTATAGCAGTTTTCTTATATGTGTTCTTTAACAGGCACCAGAGCTGTCAAATTTTTCTGTACTTTTCATGCCTCATTAAAACAGAGATATTTTTAAAGCAATAGAAGGAACTAAGAAAAGCGATTGGTCCCATTTTACTCGAGCTGAGGTTGCGATGTTTAGCATAAAATTTATCACATTACTCCTACACTATACATTTTTGCAGAAAAATATGAATAGCAACTTCAGCTTAAACAAGTGAACATCCAAACCCATAGTACAAAACCCCAGAATGACAGAGCTGAAGCCCCTTTCAGCTGTCCCAAGAATTTTGTATTGGTCATTCACACTGCTTTACCTCCTGCTCCTAATATTTTTTTTTTTTTTTTTTAAGATGCACCTTGAAGCTGCTAAGATGCTTTCTTTTACTGAAGAGGAATTCATGAAAGCTCTCGATTGGGGAAATTGATTCCATGCAAAAAAAAAAAAAACCTGTTTGAAATAAGAGTCAGATTGTACATAATTTTGGCACTGTATACAACTGCTTGGTAATAGTTAATAACTGCATATATCCCAGCAAATTGGTTTTGTTGATTTTGCTTATGTTTAAATTGTTTAACTTTCCTAAGCCTGCTTGCTTGTGTTGTAATATCATATGAAACGCAAATTTCTGGTGAAGTTTCAGGGCAAACTGTCCCTTCTGCAGCGAGTGCAGAAGCACAGACCATGCAAGGAATATTCCAACAAAAGAACTCCATTTGCTCTGTTTTAGCATTTAAAAATATACCTTAGCTAAGGTAATAGTCAGTCCAAAGAAGTCAGGGTTTAGTCTCAGAGAATTCCTTGCTGCAAGAGAAAAAAAAAAACAAAACAGGGATCCAGTTGAGAAGAAAATGTCATGGCCTTGTGTGTAAAACATGTGGTTGGAAAATTGGCCTTGGGTGTTTGCTGTAACAGCTCTCCCTCCCAGCTAGTTGGTCTGGCAGCTAATTTAAGCACCACCAGCTCTTTTCCAGAAGCGGTCTGAACTTGTTTTAGCTATTACACCTTACGCCCTGGCTGGCACAAACATAGCTGAGACTCGCCCCATGCTGCCCAGCCAGGCTCCATAACCTGATACAGCTGCACTGGGTAAAACTGCTGCTGCTGTCAAGGTGAAAATACTAAAACTTCCCCTGGCCATCAAACTGCTGCTTTGAGATACGGTCAGGAGTGATGGCTCCATATCCACCAGTGCTCTACAAGCATTACATCCTGAAAGATTTCATTACGTCATCATAATTAAGAACTAGATAACAGTTTGAGTGGAGATTAGCTGAGCATATCATGTGTACATTAATGAATGTAAGCAAAAAAGCCTGTGCTGCTTGCATGCACCTCTGCCAAACCTCTGCTATTTCCATGGATTCCTCCCTCAGAGTAATTGAATAGAAACATGGCACATAAATAGTAAGTTTATGCACTGCAAGAAAAGTATAAACGGTGATTCTGACCTCAAAATGGAAAAGTCTCTGCTTAATCCTACCAGCAAAGTAACACGAATGAACGGTGAAACAAGTAACTCAGACCTACCCCTCTGAGGTGAGAAAAAAACTACAGAGAGATGAGTATTCTACTAGTGTAATGCCAGTGCAGATAATCTTTAAATTACAACCAGAAATAGCGCATTAAGAGAATCTTGCAGCCCATACTGAAATACACGCATCAATTTATACTACTTAGGTTTCTAAAGAGTTGCTCGAGAAAATATTTTCAACATTGCAACGTCACTGAGAATAATTGAGAACTCCACAAGAGTTTATTGATGAAAACACAAGGACAACATACCCTTAAATAAAACTAACTGCTCATCAGTTTAGCAGTCCAGTCTTAAAATGGAGACTTTTAATGATATTAAAAAGGAGTTCCTCACCCTTAAGAGCATATGGAAATTTTCCTTAGAAATCAGATGACACCTTGTGGCAAAGGAGGAGATGAGATGTGGGAAATTTCAGCTCTCTTCTGAAAACGCATTACCTTTTCTCTTCTGGTAAGCCAGTCTAAATTCCTCTCCAAGCATGTTAACATCATCTTCATCTCTGAGTATCCCCTGCAATAAGGGGAAAGAAACACACGTCGGAAGGTTAAGCAGGATTATTATGGATCCCTGCAGTTTTCTACAGAAGTGAACATAATAGCCTGCACCTGCGGTACCGGTGTTACCTTTCAAACAGCCCTGAAAACCGTCACAGAACTTTAACAGATGAGTTCCAAGCTGGCGCAGGGGGTGCCAACCTAGAACTGCCACTCTCGTTCTTTGTGCAAACCATGGCGAGAACCCCGTAACGATTCCAGCATGAGCATCGTACGAAAGGCAGCATTTACCCGCGTTCTGCTTCTAACAGAAGTGATCATAGTCAGCACAGGTGCGGGTTTAGTAACATCAAGCAACTGCACAGTAAAGCAGCACTGGCTGGGGCAGGGCTCTGCCCCCACCTTTAGTGGTGTAGAAGTTGTCCCATACAAGGAAATGGTTTTGTAAATCAGCTGCTAACGAACAACTTAATCAGAACGTATGTTTTGTGGAAAGGAAACAGAAGAACTTAGAAATCTAAATCTCCTAACTAATTCTAAATTAATTTTAGGGCTAAAAATGTCCATGACCCACAGAACACACCTTGCAACATTTAAAAAAAAAAAAAAAAAAGATTATAAATTGCATTTATACTGGAGGCTCTAGAATTAGGTAGCACCTTCCTATTTAACCGCTTTGAGTCAAGCAATGTGGTGCATGACCACGTGATTCAGACACAGCGTTCAGACAGAGAAAGAACAAAGCAGAATCTCAACACCACGGAACAGGTCTGAGCCTTGGACATGCAGGAACAGCCAAGATGTAAATTGTAAACAATGGTAAATTCAAACCAGAAAACTATATCAAAATATTGCCAGCTTGAGTTATCCTTTAATCAAATCTATGTTAGGAAATAACTCCCTCTCAATGTTACAAATTCATGCACCAAATTAGCTTATTAATACTTGAATAAAAATTATATTCTTCTGTGTTTACCATGTTTTCCAGTACTGCAGAAAAGAATTTCTATAATTAGTCGGATAATTCTCTCTCTAGTGTAAAGGTATTTTTGCATCCCTCAAGCAGCTCTCCATTTGTGTGCCATTGGGTGATCTTTCAGATTATGTAGTGTAACACAAAATAAATTGTAGTTTGTTCCTATGACAAGAATTGCTTCCATCTTTGTAACTTTTAAAAACACAAGGACAAACAAAGAGAGCTTTGAAATGCTTCTGTAAGCCCTGCAGTTTATTGCACTGCAACAGAGAGGAGGCTTGTTCCCATGGTAACAGAAGACTTAGAAGATGGCCAACACTCTGAAGAAATCACTCCCAAAACCCCAACTAAGAAATCTGGTGGAAACAGGGTTTAAGATACAGGGGACCCCTGTCTAGCCAGAAAAGCCCGCTTTAGAACTTAACATTCCATATTCCAAAAACTGGATGCGCAAAGCACTGTGGAAGCTTTCAGCAAGTTCTGTTCTGGGCATCAAGACTGCAGTAAAGTCCAAAAGAATAGTTTTTTAAATTGCTTCCCAGCTCAAAAAGAAAAAAAAAAAAAAAAAGAACAGGAGAGGTGACACAATATGAACACCCACTGACTCCAGGAATTTACACGGTTCTGCAATTTCAACTACCTGAGAGAAAACTGATTTACAGGACAAACATTTAAAGCGTTTAAAATACAATTCACTTACTCGAGGAAGATAACCCAGTAATTTAGACGCGTGCTCTCTCAGGAGTTTCTGTCTCTCTTCTTCAACAATTGCACGGATGCCTTCTTGTCTTCTCTCCTCTAACTGTCTTTCTTCAAGTTCACGCTCCTACAGTAGAAGAGAAAGTTTTCATAACTGTTCATTTTCAGCTCTGTGAACGTTTGTTTCCACCAATATTCACCACAGTATAAAATCTTCTGGTGAAGCAGGTTTTGAACTTCTACTTACTTCACTTTCGGTCACATGAGGTTAATTTGAAAAAGATGGAAATGCATAAGGAAAATGCCACACAGCACCATTTAAACAATACCTGTTTGGTAACTAGAAAAAGAACTCAGACAGAAGACTGAATGCCCAGACATGGGGCTAGTCTGCTGTGTAAGTGTGTGGTCTCATACTAGAAGCCCTTCTAAAGGTAGTTAAGTTCTGGTTCCTTCTCGGCTCTCAGACAAGTTAGTCTGTTCCTGCCTTACTGTTCCAGTCCAGGAAAAGCAGAAATAGGCACGTGTTCTCATGCTGATGACTAGAAATTACATGTGTGATGTACACCCTGTACAGGTCCAAAACCTGCAGTATGGGATTGCACGGCTTGTTTTCAGTTTACACCTTTTCTTCCTCAGATGGTAATTCAAGAGACCTTGTCTAAAATCAAGGCTGGGGCTTCCCCTTGTCACACGTCATTATCAGTGCCGCTGGGCAGGGATGCTGAACTGGACAAGTCATGTTGCTGATCCTATGGCTCCTGAAGAGCTGCTTGCAGCACACATCAGGTCATACAGGGGTCTAGGGCTGTTGCTGACTCACCTCTTGAGCTACAAAGAAAATTTATCTCTAAAAAGGTTTCTTCTCATCAAACCAAAACTAAGGTCTGCTTCCTCCCTGCACATTTCTCTGCAATCCCCCTGTCACCTTTCCCTATAACAACAGCCTTGTCGCTTAGGACAGCAGAAGTATTCTCATACCAAAATGCTTTGGCTCAAACCAAACATGAAAACTCTTACTTTATCTGCAATAAACTGTTTGCGACGGTCTTCGATAACTTTTTCCACAGCCCTTCTGTGTTCAAGCTGTTTCATTCTTCGTTTCTGAGCGTTCATTTGTTCAATGCGATCGTCCTCTGCAAACTTGGCCAACATCTGTTGTCTGAAGGCTTCTTCCTCTTCTCGCACAGCTTGTCGCACCAGCTTCTTTAATGCCAGTTGCTCTTCGTATGTTTGCCTTAAGTCTAAGCATTGCCTTACTCGCTTTTCAATTTCTGCCTATAAAGGAAATTTAATAAAATGCTGTTACTGAACACACTTTGGAAAATTTTGATCATCATCAGCCAGTCTACCTGATTTATCTTGGAATAAGTTTACTGTAACTGTTACTTTCTAGCATAAATAACTGCAGCAAACACTCTATATCTAATGGTGCTCTCAAGTATTAAACAGTTGAGCAAATATCTCAAGATTCTCTAATTCCAGAACAAAAGGAGATTATTTTTTTCTACTAGCATGAAGTGAGTCGACAAGACAAGTCATTCTGAACATCACTCTAAAAATAACAGTGTTACGTGTATCAGCCTGCCTTACATTTTTTTTTGTCACCCATAGCAAGGTAAGACAGCATGTGGGCAAGCCCATCAGAAAAAGCAAACGGCCATTCAAAAGCAAGTGTTCATTCATCCGCTTCACTTAAACCTGAACTTGAAAGTTACTGGCACCCTCCTTCATGAGATAAATAAATGTATGAAGGAAACCATAAGGGTACTCAAAACCTTCAGTTGTCTTCCTGAAATTAAAACATAAATACAAGAGGAATGGCAAAGGAAACTTAAAGGACACAAGTTTTCCCTCCAACCACTAAATAAATAGACAAAGTGCTTGTCTGACTAAGAACATTTAGAAAATAGCGTTGGCAATAGACACTTGGTGCCAGAACAGAACTGAAAACAATTCAGATTCATTTAATACACCTAAACCCACGTCAGAATTAAAGATTTCTGCTTTGAGCCAGCTCACAGACCACAAGGGGCTCTCGGAGTCCCTCAGAAACATCCTAAAGTCACAAACAGCCCCGCAGACTCAGCAAATCCAAAGCGTGATAAAACCCCAACCCAACCCAGACCAGTCCATGACAGACCTGCCAGCACTGGTAGAGGAAAAGTCATGGAAATGGGAGTTACGTGGCCTCTGAAGAGCATCCTTGGAGGGAGAAGGAATTGCACATGGGATACACGCTCACTAAATGTTCTTCGAGCATCACAACTCCAATGATGACATCAAAAGACTGAGGGAGCGCTGCTCCACCGCAAAGACATCAGAAGAATTGATGGGACAGAGGAAGGCTGGGTGAAATACTGTCCCTGCATTTGTTTTATGACTTATTTCTATATCAGCCATTCAAAATGGTTTCCTTTTCTCTTTAAATTCTCACATCTGGTCTGCTTAAAGCAGGTTAGCCTACCCATAACTACAAATGCTCCATGAAATATGTTTTCCTGCATACAGACTACTATTTTTATTTCATAAATTTCATCCAGACCAGCTCCACTAACCTGAACGTTCTGCAGGAATTACAGCAAAGTTGCGATACTCCTCTCCACTTGCATTTCCCCTTAACGGTTTATGCACAGGTACACGTAACATCCATAGGACATATAAAAACCCTGCTATCTGACAAGTATCAAAATACTCACGTATGTATGTGCAGGAGTCCAGGGAAAGTGAAATATTCCCCCCCAGTATGCAGGTACTGCTTTATCTACCTGCCAACACCTACCATCTCCTTCTTCCTTTCTGTCTCTGCTTGTTCTTCCAGAAACAGCTCTTGGCGGATCTGTTCCAGTTCTTCACGCTTCTGTTGTTCTCTTTCCAGGTTCTGGGCAACCTGTTAAAAGGAAAAATTTCTAAATGAAAGACACCAATGTACACTATTTTTTTTCCTACAGTTTTAGGTTTTGCTACCATGCTTTGAAGCCTTTGCTTTTTCTCCTCAGTGTCTCGAACTTTAGCCATCCGATCTTCTTCTCTTTGTTGCTTAATGTTGGCAAACTCCGTAATTCTCCTATTTTCTTCTTCCATCTCTTCCTCTTTCCTTCTCCTCCAGGTAGCTTGTTCTTTCTTAAATTCTTCAATGTATGTCTGAGTTGCTCTCATTTTATCTAGCTTCAGTTGTTTTTCCCTGTAGAAGACAAGAAAAAAACATTGTTATTCAACATACAGCAGAACAATATTAAACAGACCATCCTTAACAACACATTCCAGAGGCGAAGATTTAAATGGCTCTCCTGACACGTTCAGCTGGGAGCCAGGTACCTGCATTGAAAATACTTATTACTGAATCGCCCCCAAAGGGGGATCTCATGCCTTAGCACCTTTCTTCAGGAGGACACGTTGTACGCATAGGTCTCACTACTGCGTTTTTCACATGCTCCATCCAAACAGAAAGAAGGAAGCTCAGGAGCCTAATGTGCACCAGAATCTCCTAAACA
This sequence comes from Microhierax caerulescens, assembly GCA_035590215.1. Classification (NCBI taxonomy): domain Eukaryota; kingdom Metazoa; phylum Chordata; class Aves; order Falconiformes; family Falconidae; genus Microhierax; species Microhierax caerulescens. Next base: position 18,373,235 of record JAVJGJ010000060.1, read on the forward strand.
TTTTTTTTTATACTTACCTCTCTCTCCCCACCCCCACCCCTACAAACCTCCTTTCCTATCCCTGTCCATGAGACAGGCACGCAATATGCCTCACAGAAAGGTAGGGACACGAGGCGAGGCAGAAATCTATCATATGCAGTCACTGCCAGCACGATGGGCCCAATGGAAGCACTCCCTGGAATAAGGTGGGGTTTGTATTTGGGGAACAAGGACACAAGATTGACTGAAATGACAAGCACATGCTGATGTTTTAACAGCAAAATCCACACAAATAAGTCTTTTGTTAGTAAAATGTGACCAAGGAAAACTAAAACGGCCCTCAGTCTATGAAGCAAATGTAGGCAAATTAGTTTTCTACACAGAATTACACGAGTTGTTTTGGTTTAAATTAATAAATATTAAAATATCAAAGTAACTAACATTTGGTCTTCCTCATAGACCTTTCTTACAATTTCGTCAATCATGACTCTCTCTCTTAGAAACTCTTCGTAAGCATCCTGCTTCTTCCTCTCTTTTTCCTCAAGCTGTTTCTCCAGTTCTTGCTGATACACTATCTTCTCCTTGTGTCGCCTCTGTTCTGCAGAACTTTCTTCTTCGATTAGCCTTTCATACTCCTCCTTCATCTTTTGGGCTATTTCACCCTCTTGTTTCTATAGAGGGAAAAAAAAATTGCAAGATTCTTTTTTTACTCCCACTAATACAACTTGTAATGAAAAAAAACGTGGTATAAAAAGGAATTACACTGCATTACAAATAAGGAAAGTTTTCTGTTTCAGCCTATGGCATCTTAATATGCTTAATAACTTAACTCAGTAAGTAGAACCTTCAATAACTAAACAACTGGAGGAGAAGTAACAATATTAAAGGCAGTTGCGTGTTGAACAAAAATGAAGTAAAGCATCCAGCATGAGTGAAACTAGCTCACGTTGGCATAATGATTGGAATGAAGTGTAACTACGCAGAACATCCTCAACAAATGCATTGTCTTTATAGCAATATGTGTCAAATGATTTTTGCATGAAAAGTTAAAAATTCATCAGAATCATCTGCCTGATCACCAATATTATTCTATATATAAATAGAAGTTCACAATTTTTCCTGAAGTTACTCAGATATATGTTTAATAATAGTAACGTTTTCAACAATCTGTGCCTGAGGATTCACCACGATAAGCTGTTACTGTACAAAGTGTATCACAGTATTAACTTGGATAAATATTACAAACCCAGTAAAATAAAAACTACGTCCATTCATACAGCCTAATTCACTACTACTTTGACTGCAACAACAAAGTAAACCATTTTCTAAGCTAATTAGTCCTTCTTAACACAAAACGTATTTTCAATAAACCCTGAATGCTTACACCTAACAGTATTTTAGATTAAAAGATCAGCTTCAAAAGAAAAAATTTCATTTCCATGCAAAGAGATACAGCACTCAGGTGCTGGGATACACTGTGAAACTAATTACCATTTTCTCATACTGCATAGCTTCTTTTTCAGCGATCTGTGCAGCTCGCTCTTTATTCATATAAGCAGATTTTAGCTTTTTTTCTAACTCTCGAAGTTCAAGACTGGTGGGGAAAAAAAAAAAAAAAAAAAAAGAAATTTATCCTATTAAAAGGAAGGAAGTACCCATGGGGAAAAAAACCTGAGATT
>JAVJGJ010000060.1:18376530-18461379 GCA_035590215.1 Microhierax caerulescens
CCCTCCCCCCCACAGCCCCGCACCCCTCGGGCATCGCCGCGGCTCCGCGCTCGCCCGCCGGACATCGAGCGAAGGGGATCCGTTCGTCTGGAGGGCAGTTTCGGATCGGGGGAGATCTGTTGGATTAGTAGGATTATCTGCCTGCAGACGGAGAGAAGTAGCGTTTGATCATTTCTATTGCTTGCCTGATGGTCGGATTTACATGGAGGTGGCTCGGCACGGATGAGGCTGAATTCCGGATGGGGATTTCCAGCCCCCCCCTCCCCTCGCCCCCATCCGAGGAAAAGGGAGAAAAATACATCAAAATCCCTATAATTCGGAAGTGTCCGGGGCACGATTGAGAGCCCTCCAGCTCCGGCGGCGGGGAGAGCCGGAGGAGGCGAACCCAGCGAATTACAGTTTCAGCTGTGATTGCAGAAAAGCGGCCGTGAACTGGTAAATACTTTGATGCTCTCGGCGTGCGGGGCGAGCCCGAGGCGGGCTGGAGGGGCGGCCGGGCCGGGCCGGGCTCAGCGCCCCCGGCCCCGGGCTCAGCACCCCCCGCCGGGCAGGGCGGGAGAATCCCTGTCCCCGCGGCATCCGCCAGCGACCCCCTGGGTAGCTCCTGTCACCTCCAGCTTCCCTCCTACGGGGTCCCCTGACAAACTACCGGCATTTCAGCTTATCTAAAGCCGTAATTAAAATCCCCCGGTTACCTGCGTTATCCAGTTAATTAACACAGCTGAAGAACACCTCGGAATCAGGTGCGCAGTCTGCACGTTGCTACTGACCTGTGCTCAATGTGCCCGTATCAGCCTGTCTATGGGATAAAAATACTATTTGAAAACAGTTTCAAATCCTCCGCAAGCCCCTCCGGGGCGGTGGAACCCTTTCTGGAGCATTGCCTACTCGCCCTTCCCGGGAGAAAAACGGGGGGCACAGCTAAACTCTAGGAGCCCCTTAACTAAAATGGTACAAGTGGACAGAGACGAGACAGAACAAGACCCTAAACTTTCTCCGCTTCTTCTTCCCAAGTGGTGTAACCACTACAGCTCTCTAAAAATATATAAAAAATAATTAAAATATCAGTTTCTTCAACAGCACACAAGGAAACAAATGCCCAAACCCCTCTTCCCCAAGGATTCCATTGACGCTGGAAGAGGGAAGCTTCAAACCACACTGGCACGGCCCCGGCTTTCCGAGCTGAAGGCTTGGAGGTGGCACGGGGAAAAAAAAGTGCAAAAGATCCTTTTGCTGTCCCTTCTCCCTGGAGAACAGCTACATACCTCACTGGAAATAAATGGAATTTTCTCTCTTGCCAAACGAAATAACAAAATTGGGTTCCCTCAACCTCACTTTCTGGAAATAACAGCAAACAACCTTCAGATGTAACATTTGATCTTTGCTCACACAGTGTCCTCGATTTGGAACAGCAGCACTCTAAAATGAGAACGTGAGCGGGTCTTGATTTAGCCTCCAGCACAGCAAAGCGTTTGGACAGAAAAGTGGCAGTAAAAATGGTTGAAAACCCATACATGCATCAAAGATCAGTAAGTCGGTTTACAAAATTATTTTTAAGGTCAAGAGGCGGCTTATATTTGCATGTGCACGGTACCTGTGAGCAGCGTACCTTTCACAGAAGGGACAGGACACAGCTCTACTCTCTGCTAAGATCCCAAAGGGAAAATACTTTGTGGCTTCCACTCCTCAGTGCCTCATTGTTCATTCCCCATCCTGTTCAGATTTGCTGCAGAGTGTTTAAAATGCAAAGAAGAAAGAAACGCAACTGGTGAATTCTTTTATCCTCGTTACCTGATGGCAGTTTGTGTTCAGAAATTCTTACCTTTAATGCCCTGGTTGTTTTCCTGAATGTAAATTAAGCCGCAGGGACAGTTCAGTAAACATACTGTGTGTGCAGATTTCCAAAGAAAGGGTAAGTAACTTCAGCACGTCCAGTCACCCCATGTAGAGAACTGGGAGGGGAAAACACTCCAGAAACATCCAATATACCCTTGCCCTGCTCCTTCCATCAAAATGAGTAGGTACAGATGGAAAACCATCCTTTCCCCCAGTTCAAACACACCTGCTGGTCTCGTCTCTCTTTGAGAGCTCCCCCAGGAACTGCAGGCTCCTGTTCTAAAGCTTGGTCATCTAGTTTTGTTTTTTTATTTTTTTCCCCTTACATCCAGCCAGAACTCTCCCTTTTTTTCCCCAGTTTGTGACCACTGGCTTCTCAAGATTCCCACTGTGCTTCTCAGCAAAGAGCCCGGCTTGGTCGTCCTGGTGCCTCCCCACAGCAACCGGGGGCTACTGTTGGGTGCCCCCCAGGCACTGACCGCTCTGTTTGGGTTATCTGCAAACCTGCTGGGGCTGCGGGCACACGGGTACTACACCTGCACACCTGGGCAAGCACTTCTGTGCCCTCCTAGCCACCCATTCTTGCCCCCCAAGGTCATCGCGGTTGGATGATCCACCTCCAGCAGAGGGGTGAGCATCTGCTGTTGCTATTCCTCCCAGCTGGGCGGTCACAGAAGGTCGCTGCTCCATGTTGGGCCTCTCTTGTACGATCTGATTTGGGAAGAATTCAAGCACCGTGCTGAACACAGAGCTTCACATCAAAGAGCAGACCATGATGGCACCAATTAATTTCTCAGCTAAAGACCCAAGAATGTAACACTTGCAGAACAGAGTCCAGCCCAGGCAGAGTTGCTCAGCTCATCTGAAGGATCAGAATAAAAATGTCCTGGTTTTGCAACCAGCTGGGTCAGACTCCTTACAAGCCAAATGAATTTATGTTTTCTTTCCATAATTTATGAAGTTTTTAGAATAACAGATACGGAACTACCTACTTCACTCTGGTTTGGCAAGGAATGAGTCCCAGCTGCATAATTGCTGTCAAACTCATTTTGTACAGCATTTCTTCTTGCAGCAGTCTGGTTGCAGCTTCTCATTCCTTTTTCTTAAGAGCATTAAAGACTCCCAGGGCCCGAGAGGCTTCAGGTAACCAGCAGGCAACTGTACAAACGTAGAGTTAACCTCAGCAATCCCTTCTGAGGGTGAATGTAGCCTATTAATAACTGATTCCGTTCCCAGCCTCGCTGTCACCACCTACTGATCTCTCACCATGGCAGAAAAGAAGGCTGCTGAGGAAAGAAAATTTTGCTAATGATAAAAATGATGAAATGGAGCATTAAAGGAAAAAGAAAGTCCCCTTTACTTTAGCAGTTTAAACTGAAGGTGATGCAGGAACACATGGAAAAAAAAGGTCATTAAATAAAAGCGGTGAAGCTGTTTTGCACATTTACCTCTCTTTTAGGGCGTTGTACCAGATGATCATAACAGGAGACAGTGACAAATGCATTCCAGCTGAGATAAGATATGTGGGTCACGCTGACTTTGCAACATTATAAACTGCTATTGGGGATAACACACAGCTTCTCTGTGAGGCAATTTACCTTCTTTGGATGAAAAGATAAATGTGAATTAACAAGGAAGAGTCTGAAACATCTGAGCTGTGCTATTGATCTGCTAAAGACCTAGATAAGTCACAAAGAAACTAATGCTTGCTTTGCTTGAGATTAGTGATGGATGGGATAGCAGATTTAGCAGCTAAGGGGCTATCACTGTCAAGAAAATCTCAATACTAATTTATTTTTTTTAATTATCCTGCTGTAGCAGAGAAAATATGTCCTGTAGCAGCAGTAGGCAGAAGTGAGAAGTGATCTTTTACTTATGATGTTACAGACTGTAAACAAAAGTATTATTAAGGAACAAAAATACTCAATGCTTCAAATATGTTCAACAGAAATACAGCTGTTCCTGATGAGAAAAATGTGGGTTTAATAAATATTTAGCGTAGTATTGAGTTTTCAAGGAATAAAGAGAATAAATGGAATGTCTCAGCCCAGAAATGATGTTTGTGCAAAGGATATGAACAGAAATTAGTCTTTTAGGGGTGCCATGCTCTTTGCTTTTTTCTCGGCTTCCACCTCTGCTCAGTCCTACTGAGCAAGGGTAAAAGGTGTGAGCTGTGCATCTAAAGGCTGACATGACTAAAAACACTACAATGCATTTATATCCCCATCATCGTACAGCATGTATTCCTGAGTAAATTCAAGAGCTCCTAACATGTCATATTAATATTTATTACTCAACTAGTTGAGTTTATAAAGCACCCACCTACTCTTCTGAGGAGACACACTTTTAATGACTGAATACATAAATTCCAAAGACCACAGATGAATTTTACTCCATAGTGACATTACACTCCAATGTTTCTTACAGAGGGTATTTTTGCTGGTTGGACATGAAATAATTGTTGTTCTAGTAAAAAGGACAGGATAACACCAAAGAAACTCCTTAGGTAGTTTGTAGAGAGGATCTTTAAAAATAAAAATTGTGGTGTATTACAAGTACACTGGATTCTGCTTCTGTGCAGGCACAAGGATTAGACAGTTCCATCCAGGCTTATGTGCTGACAAAATCATTTTTCATCCCACAGTCTCTTACCTCCAACACAATCCTTGTCATCTCTTTGTTTCCACATTAGCAATGCCAGAAAATGTAGTGTTTCTTAAACCATGCAGCCCAAACTCATTTGATGCTGTAAAACAACAGCAGGGAATTAGGACACGTATTTCATCACTCATTGTCAAGTCCCTTCTCCAGCCAGCATTCAGCCTTTCAGGATTTGTCTAGGGTCAAGATGGGAGAATGCCTTAGGCTCTCTGACTGCTTCTTTCATATTTTCTTTGGGTGCTTCTGTTCCCTGCAGTTTCTGTCCCATTCCTACTACTCCAACCAATACCAAATTTGTGGCTTTCTGCACCCTCTCTCGATCAACGTTATTTACATTGTTTAGCAGTAGACATAATAAGTGTCCTATATATTCTACAGTTTCTTACCATTTCTCTACTTTAATGTTGCCGTTCAACTGCTTCTTATAGGTAACTTGAAAACAGGCAGCAATTATACCACCATCAGCTTCAGCCAGGTTTTGTACAACATCCAACAGAGTGAGCTGGGAAACGAGCTTTGATAGCACACAGCAGTCTGAGTTTCCTTGCCAGCTGGCTGCCCGGCTAGATGACCTATTTGGGCTGTGGAACAGAGCATTTCTCCTGTGCATTTGGCATGACTTTGCTAGCACTCAGTGATTAAAAAAACAATTAGAGAGCCACGTCCACCATGTGCTTTTTAATCCAACTAGCAAATGCTGGGGAGAATACTAGTTGCAATTACCAGGCTTTCTGCTCCCATTTTTTCAAGCAAATATTCCAGGCAGAGCAAATACAGTTCTTCTATGTAAAGAATGCTGTAAAACCACTGCTACAATGACACTTCTGCTTTGCGCAGCAAGAGCTTTATCCACTTACCATAACCAAACTCCTGTCCCCCATGAGAAAGAGTAGAGATCGTAAGTTCAAGCAAAAGGATTGAATTGTCTCTTAAGGAAATTCACAGTTCAGCTGAGAATCTAAATGTTTACGGGTATGTAAGTTCTGTTTCTAAAAGCTTTTCAAAAAAGTTGTATCTATTTAACCAGATTTTTACACGTGAGCTCAAATTTAATTATTTGTCAAAAGTGCCCCTCAAGATAACAAGATCCATTTGTAGCTTTTAATTTGGAAGCAGAAAGATTAAATACCAGACTTACTTTTTTTGCTACTCTGTCCTATTTTTTTCTTGCCTGTGCAGGGTTTAGAGGCGGCATTTGAGTAGCCAGCCTGCAACGAGCTCATCTGCCAAAGCGCCCAACTGAATGTGGCAGCAGGAGTGTCTTGGAGGAAAACCAGTCATCGCTTCCAACCCAGCAATCATTGTCACCTCCACTGATTTTGGCTGTCATTTAACCACTTGACCAGGTGACGGTTTCCTTCTCGGTGTGTTATATGCAATGTCACCAGAACATACACCTCTGGAAGGAAGATTCATCATTTCCAAGGCCAAATGAGATACTGAGAAAAACTGTTAAGTACTTAAGGTTTACTCTTTTTCTCCCTATAGCAGCACCCATAGGAAAATACACACTGAGTAAAAGGGTCGGACAGCATATGCTTCCTGAACTGCCTACTCCCTTGGAAGCACCGAGCCCAGGTGTTAGTATATGTTCTAACTTGAGGGTAGAAGAACGCACCAAGAAACGTACTTCGAAACATGCAGAACCCCCGTCATTCCTGCGAGATGCCACGAAACACAATTAATGCCAGAGTTCAGTTTAGCATTTGTGAATAATTAAAAAGCTGAGGAGCTCCAAAGAGGAGCTTAGCAAAGAGCAGAAAACTAAGAAGAAAGATGCCACTTGCAAACAACAGAGTATTTAACATACTAATCCGTAACCATAACCTTAAGCCAACCAACAGAAAGGGCAACTGAAGGACAGGAACAGAAAACAAACAGCAGTCCCAGAAAGGGCTGAAAGCAATGTGAAAAATAATTCTGCTGCCTGCATCCATCTCTTCCACTAGTGTTTCATTCTGCCCGTCAGCCTTGGCGCAGCCCTGTGACGAGCCCCAGGCTGGTGGAGGCTCTGCTTCCCTGCCCGGCATGGGGATGTGTCTGGAGGAGTCCTGGGGCATGTTTAGTAAAATCCCTGATGTTTTATTCAAGAGCCTTTAGAGAAAAAAAGCACACAGCGGTTAATGATACATTTCGCTGCTGATAAAACAGCAATTTTGTGCTCCAATGAGATTTCAGCGGTGAAGCGGTGAATTGCCCCTGCATTGCTATAGACTAAAGCTCACAGGTTCCTCCTGCCTGCGAGGCGTTCCCAGCCTCTCACCCCTGGCCCTGCATGCCAGGTCTGCGAAGGGGCACACTGATATGGGGCACTGGGGGGAGGCACGGCACAGCCAGCAGTTGCAAAGGCTTCCAGAGGCTGCGGCTCTGCACCATGCTCCCTGCCTCACACCGTGCTGCCCTGCACGCTGTGCTCCGCTGCCCAGAAGCGGGGCTCACCCAGCCCCCAAGGCTGTGTTCCCTTCGCCACCTTGCAGCTCAACTCTCACGGGTACCTTCCCCCTGCCCAAGGCTTTCACTCCGAGCAGCGCCCAGCTGGTAACGTGTCTGTGCCAGAACCTTCTGCAGCTTTTCCCCAAAGCAGCGTGCGCTGGTGCTCAGCACTCCAGCAGCAAGGGGAACCAAAGACCACCGTGTCTCCCCTAAGCAGATGACAAGCAGGCAGTTCACTGACATGACCCCTCCTCTCAAGTTATATTCCCAGATACTCCCTTCCCAATTCTGACCTCCTCAGCACCCTTCAGAACTGGGAGAGGCTGGGAGCGCAGGGCCCACGCCACACTGCAGGCAGCTGGCTGGACCAGCGCAATCGCACCCTGACGGCTTTGCTACATCAGTCCCTGTGCCTGCCTGAAGCTCATCCGTACTAAGGAGATGATCACAGAGGCACCAGCTGATTTTAGCCCCAGAGCTACTGCAGAAAAGCGTGGCCCTTCTTTGTGTCTCTGTACAGAAGGTCTAAGGACACTGTAACTGCTGTTTTGCTTGGGAGGAGGGAGGAGAGTGAGGGAGAAGGTCCTCTCATTTCACCGAGAAAATCTCAGATCACATGGAACTGTAAAAAGTAAAATAGACAAGATTATAAAAGGACTTCCACTGGTAAGCAATATTTGCTTCCCATTTCATATCTTAAGACAAATTGCTTACTTGAAATCAGAAAACTTTGTACACACAGGTACTGTAACAAGTAACTATAGAGTTTGTTGTGTGCTTATGCCTTGCACAAGAAGCAGACGTAGTTTTGGAATAAACAGTTGCACTGAAATTGTATTTCTACAATTTAGAAATCAAACCTAATCTAATTTGCTACAGCTGGACACCACCTGCAGAGTACTGTTTAAGTACTCTGAACGTTACGCACTTATCTTTTAAATATTGATAATGCCATTTTTCATTTATGTGACATGAAGTCCCACAGGGAATAATTATGCTAATAAACCTTAATGATTCTTGCAAATAAATGATCAAACAAAATTGCTAGTGTTGATTTATATTAATGGATGCCTTTAGGAGGAGATTTGTCAGGATGTGCTGCTTCTTGAATCCCAATTCATCTTATTTAGCAGAAGAATGTACATAGTTTGTAAAACAGATTAAGTGTTTAAAATACAATGTGTTCATGGAGTTTCTGCAGTTCATAACGTTCAAGCATTATTATCTTGCCTTATGGCAAATCTGCATTAAATAGCATCTTTGTATACAACTTTCCCCAGTTCTTTTTGTCCCCTCCTTTTGTCCCTTGTGGCTAAGTCCTCCTTTTGAAGATCTTTAACTTCACCTTTCTGTTACTCATGGAGGAATCCGTGACCACTTGCCTGTCCTAATGGACAACTGCCACAGTCGAGCATCTTTACTTTTGCTGCAGTGAGTCTAGAAACATTTGTGGTGCCTCAATAAGGGTACATGACCTGATGCCAGTGACCTACACAATTTTGCAGGATGTGTTCAGCAGTTTCTACTTTTCTGGTGCTGTCAGATATGCTGGAAATTCCCACTCCCCATCCGCTTATACTTTTCAAATCTTAACCAAGTTCATTTGGAAAACATTTTACACGGGCTTGCCTTTTAGCTAATAGATACGTTTGAAAGCAGTAGTGATGTGCTTCTTTTACTCCTGATTGTAGGGCAGGACATACTTACAAGTGTCACAGGAGAGGAAGCTAAGGAAGTAACAGCAGAAGGAACTTTAATTTATGAATTTAAACTTCAGTGGAGCTAGAAGAAGAAAATAAGCACACGCTTCATCTATTCAGCAAAACACATCCATACAAGTGCGAGGTGGTGCTGGGTCAGGGTTAGAACCTGGCAGAGGAAGGAGAAATGTGCTTTCTCTGCCTCTGCAATACTCAGTGCCCAGTGGTGCGAGTCCTACAAGTAGGCTTAATTCTTTGCTTGAACAACTTTGCTAAATTGATCAACTCCAGAGGATAACAGCAGAACAAAGGCACAGGATGTTTTTGCCTTTGAGGCAAATAATACGGTTGAGTAATCAGTCATTTGCTGAAACTTCTACCCATCCAGAGATGTTCAGGACTTTTTTTCCCCCCCTTTTTACCTCCTCCTGCTTGTCCATAAGTTCAGTTTCAAAGAAAAGCTAAACAGCTTACTATGCGAATATTTTCTTTCTCTCATAATGTAACCAGCTCCCATGAAAACTGACATTGCATCCACAACAGGTTGGTATTTCAAAGAGTTGCCACGAGTGGATTTTACTACTGACTGGATAATACCATCATGAAATCCAGCTGAAACATGGCACTAATTGACTCCATGCACAAGGAAACCAATAACTGCAGCACAGGGATGAAGGTCTGTAATAATGCTCTAGAATGAACTGGTGGTTTGAATTATTTCTTCAAAGAGGAACATTCCTCAAAAGCCTGTCAGGTAAGGCTTTTCCTTCGTAAACCAGTGGCTAATCTTGCAGACCCTGGAAGTAATGGAAATTCCAAACACTGAAGGACTACAATATTCAGATTAATTTTCTTACAGTTTGTGGACTGATAATCCTCAGATTTGTCAATTCCACTTTAACACCGCTACAAAAGTCTTTCTTTGCAATTCAGAGCACCGATTTTGCATGTGATGGGGGAGTTTGCCAGTCCTGCATTTCTGTTAAACAACAAGAAACCTACAGCCTTGTTCTGTTCATCCCTTGCATGCGGGTTCGTTAATAGCTCTCCAAGCAACTAGCAGGGGAATATTTTCAAATATGTAATTACCTTTCATATGTGACAACGGCAAAAAGACTTTGAGCAATTAGTAGAATTGGACACAGACTGAGGATTAGGTGTGCCTGAATTCTGGCTTTGCCCGTAATTTGCTGCACAGCATTCAGAAAGCTATTTTTTCTTACTGCTTTTTTGCATGCCTGCAACAACGCTTATCATACTCGCCCAGGAGGAACATCATATGGATTAGGACCTGTATACCTGTACAGCATCTGAACGTGGACATCACTGGCTATCAGAGGCTATCGCTGTGCTGTGGGGAACTCACACTCACCTAGAGGCATGACGGCCATTCTCATCAGCCTCTCTGCTCATTGCAAACCGTAAAGTAGTACCAGTCTGACGCTCTGACTGATAGAGGCTTTCTAGGAACAGGGGATGGGCTGCTTTCCCAGGAGGTCCTGAGGGCAAGTTTGGGCTCTCGGGGACAGCCAGAGCAGGGGGAAGCACCACGTTCCCAGCCACAAAGTGCTGTGCTGCAAGTCAGGAGCCTCAGCCCTATCTCCAGCTCTCTGTGCCACAGTTTTTCTAACAATAAAATGTGAGTCAGCCACGTTCATTTCAGCGTACAAAACATACAGCACTTGCACGTGCAAGGATATAACTTTGCGTGCAGCTGAAGGCCCAGTATTGACTTTGAACACTGAGGTAGTGCTTATGTGACATGGCGAGGAGTGACCACGAGTGACCAGCATTGACTGTGACTTGAAGTCAAAGGGATTTTGCCCCTCGTTTAAACAGGGTCATAATCTCGCTCCCTATTTTATGCATGTTGCTTTTTGATTAAAAAAATTAAAGAATTACCCCCATTGTATTACTTTCTGCTTTAGCTTACAAATAACCGTTTCCTATAGAGATACAATTTTTGGTTAAGAAGCTAATTTTAGTATTTTCAGAAGGATTATCTCTACCCTCTTTCTTGTCTCTGTTACCTGTTTGGCATTTTCTTACCGCAGGCACTTGCTCTCCCAAGCGCTCTTTTGGGCACTCCTCATTCCTGGCCTCAATTTTTCTCTTGTTGTGAAGCACTCTTCAGGCCTTGCCTCCCTTCATTTACACGTGAGAACTATTACTGCTCCTTCCTCTTTCTGAAGTGACTTCTCCATCGGTGGCTTTGGAATGACCTCTCTCACCAGGCTTCTCCAGGATCCAGGAGTTCTGTTGGGACCTGACTTCTGCAGACAGAATAAGCAAAAAGTGTGAACGTATTGTATGAGACTTTCTCACTGTCCCTCCAACAGACAGACTCCTCCCTGCTTGGTTTTACTTGACTATGGGTGCCTGATCTGAGAGAATTTTTTGAATGATCACTTATAACCTCTAAGAAGCTTTTGATGTCTCGCCGAGTAAATTGCCTGAATCAGTCTGTCTCTTGTGTGTTGCCATTTCTACTACAGATCTTTTCCCCTCTGCCTTGGAATGGTGTTAAAACCTTCTCTCTACCAATTGCATGGGGAAAGCAGTCACTCCTAAAACATCTCAACTCTTCCTTCCAGGTCACTGTAAAACGTAGTGGTCAGTTGAATCCCTCTGCACATGATTTCTAGGTGCTTGCTTTTTATTTGAACACGGTCACTTCTTATTCTCACACCATCTGGCCAGACATGTCTGCTTTTGTACACTGTAGATATTCTAAATAAAGATACTTGATCCTTAAGAGTTAGCTCACGCAGTTTAAATAAAATTTATACACATTTACATCTAGATAATGAAATATTCACTTACACTTTGTTTTTATGCATGTCAACTGAGACTCCAAATGGATGTCACTATCAATTTGCTAGGAGTTCATACACATTCCTTAGCACTTGCATAGTGGATTGATTCTGTTTTAATACTCACTCATTTTTATCCTGTGTCTCCTAAATAATTCATGTTTATTGATTACTACTTACAAGTACCACTGCATTTTGACACCAGACTCTTCAGTGGCAGCTGCATAAAACAAAATTACTGTTATCTAGACTGCAAGGTTCACTTTCTAAATATTTTCCTCTTTTAAAAACTGCCTCAAAAGGAACAATTTATTTTTATCTACTTGCTACGTAATGTGCCAGTTTCCTGAAGGACTATACATTTTTATTTTATATTGGGGGGGGTAGGGAGGAGAAAGAGGCAAGTCTTCTTATGAATTTCAGTATTCGAAAAACTGCTTCTCATTGCCTTCCAGGCAGCCTGTCAGCAAATACCCACCTTACTTGGCTCGCAAGATGGATTAGCAAGTCACAGGAACGCACCCCGTTACTGTGCACCCAGTCTGGGATGAGAATGGCATCCATCCAGTCCAGACCTGAGGTGGAGTCCCCCTGCACAAATCCTTCTCTGGACACCTTGAGCATGAGGACACAAGCTTGAGTCTCTGTAGCAGCTTGTCCCCAGCTGAAAGCAAGAAAACAAACAAACAAACATATTTCAAATGCACTTTCAAAGAGCGATGTGGAAGTTGAGACTATAAAGTGAGATATATCTTAAGTAATACATAAACTTAAATACTCAGTAGTCTTAGATGCAGAAGACCTACCTTCCATACCCTCGGCTGCACCAGCTAAAGAACTTGTTTCTTTTTCCTCAAGAGGCAGTAAAAAAAAATTGAGATGTTTTTCATCCCAAAATGTATGAAGCCCTCTCTAAATACTAATTTTCTGGCCAGTCCTAGGCAGCGCTAAATGACTGTTAAGGTTATAGGCAGACTCTAATAAGCCGTATTTCATCTTGGATTTGAACAGTTTAATTTAAACTGACCTGAGTAAAGACAGAAAAAATCCTAAACATTTGTTGACATTTGTTTTTTAAATAATATTGCTAAAACCATATAATCCAGCAATAAAATAGGCAAGATGTACAAGCAAAAAATATAATAATATCAACAACAACAATAATGTTAAACAAGCTTACTCATGTCATACTCCTAAGGCAAAGCCCTTGTGATGAACTTATAATGAGGCATTGTAGAAACATTAAAAAAATACAAGAATAATAATACCAGCACACAATAAATACCTAACTACACATTTCTGTCATCTCTACCTACATCCCAAAGATGTTTACTGTGAATTCTTTTTACGCTATGTAGATTTCATTTAAACAAAATTTTGAACCCATTCTAATTAATTGGTAATCTTCTAAGTGTAAGTAGGGTGCAGTGATTAAGACATTTAAGTAAGTAACATGACATTTGTGACATGCATCCAAGCTTTTCTGTAGGTCACGTTAAGGTATTATTTTTATTGTTGATACCCTGGAAACAGTGACATTTTAAAAATAGGTCAGGTAAGTTTGAACCTTAATAAAATCAAGAATTAACGTATTGATAGCACATCATAGCATTGTTCAGGTGGAGGAGCTGACTCTCATACCCTCGTCGGGACGGACAGAGGGAAGAGGGGGGTACCCCCAGGCCACCCAGTGCTGCAGAAGGGTTTGGTACCATTCTCACAGAAGTCAGGTGGAGCAGCAACATTTTCCTGCGCTTTGCCCTGACAATGAAAGCCACACTGTGCAACCACTGATTTACCAAGGGACAGAAAGGAGAAATGAGTTTCTGCGCCTGTTTGCCTTAGCCCGCGTCCAGCCCTGGGAGAGGATCTCAGGCTGGGGATGGCTATAAATATAAAATAAAATACACTATGAGCCTTGGCTTAATTTAAGGGTTTGCTGTATTCTGCTCTTCCCTTAACTTCATAATATCAGTGGTGCCTTGTTTTCCTGGACAAGTTTCTGTGTGACTCACCATTTCTGTTAACTTCAGCCTCACATTCATTGAGGCCACTGAATATTTATCAGATTTTGGACATTTTTTTTTTTCCTGAAAGATTTGCATTTAAATAAATAACAACAAAAGAAAGTAAGTTCTGGAAGACTCTTTTCAGCTCTTTGCCCCATGTTACCTCTTTCAACTTTTGTACCATCATTGTAGTCATTGTCTACCAAATCTTCCCAGGCAGACAGAATATATTACTGCTGCAAAACCCAAGATGCAGTTTAGGAACAATAACCGCATGGGATCACATGAGTTTACAACATGCATATTGTTATGCTACCTGTAGCTGTTTATTACCATTATTAAAAAGTCTACAATATCTGCTTAGTCCTTCATAAAAACTGATGTTGAGTTTGCTGTTTATTACTTCTATGTTATTTGATTTTTCCTGGAAGGTGCTCTGCCAGGAAATGTGAATTTATTTTCCTTTAATTTAAAATTAGTTTCTCTTAGCATAATTTCCTATCCTCTCACTGGGCAATAGCCACTCTTCACACAAAGAGTCTCCTGGCAGCATCCCCTCCCCATTTGGGTACAAATGACACCTGTTAGGACCTCTTTGGTGCCAACAGAACAGAGATATTTCTGTTGGTCTGGCTCCAACAAGGGTGGGAATCACAGCTCTTGCATGTTAGTTCTTGCAAGCAACAAAAAAGAAGCACCAAGATCTCGTCAGCCCACTCCTGGCATAGGCTTTCTCTTGCCCACAGGCACCCCCTGCAACACCTCCAACATCCACCAAAGCAGCGAATAACCTGAAGACCAGAGAAACAGAGACTTTTGTTGCTAAAGGAAATGGCTGCTCAGGACACAAACAGTTGTGGGGAAAAGCTCTGAATCAGTTTTCCCTCCATCCCCACTCAGTAGCACAGAGAAAGGGAAGATGTAAATACACAAAAGGAAAAAAAAATTATTAACAAAAAAATATATCTTTTAAAAAAAAGCAAGCAGGAGCAGGAACCTCCGCAGCTTGAAGCTGCTTCTGAGGGTCTGCAGGAAAACAGAGCCAACCTCTGCTAAATGTCCACTAACCTCAGAAACAACGGAGCTCGTTCTCTCCCCAGTACTTCCTGAGCTCCATGAAGAAATGAGGAGCAGCAACCCAAGCTCCTCTCTCCCCTCCCTGTGCTGTGCCTGAGGAAACCTGTGCCAGGGAAAAGGCAGAACCAGATGATGAACCAGAGGCATTTGGGTGTGCGATGCCTCATGCTAACTCACACTTGTAGACAGATGGTTTCAAGGGCAGGTTTTCCATTTGTAAGGGATTTTTTGGCCTTGCTGTTACCATGATGTGGTTAGAGGGTCAAGGACAACACAGCAATGATTTACAATGCCACAGCTAGGGGGACAGGACATGTGTAAGAACCAAAATTTCCCTCCCTTTGCTGGGTTTGCTGGTCATTATGCTGGTCTCACTAACATAGCCACAGCTGCTAAACTGTGCTGCAAGAACACTGAATGCTTTTTCAGTACTGCTCTTCCATGCTAGCCATTACAGAAAGGTATTACAAAAAACTTCCACAGAGAACGGCTGTATCTTCTCATTTCCCAAGTGGGCACCACGAGAAAGTTCAGCAGCTTGTGGACCACCATACTGCATCTGTTCCGGTGGCGAGTGCTAATGCTGAGTTTTCCCTTTATACCTTTACTAGAACTAATCCGTACCTTTCTAAGCTCAGAGCAATTTCCTGTCCTAAGGAAAAAGTGTCTTCTCATTCTAAATCCGCTTTAACAATCATGCCTACCCCATTCCACTGAGACTGTTCGGAGGGAAGAGACTCTAATCTATTTAGCTTCACGGAGGGTTTCTCTCTGACACGCGCTCTCCTAATAGACCATTTATCAGGATGAAGGGTGATCCCCAGAGAGTGCAGACAGCAGGACAGGCCTAGCCTGAGTGACAGTCTGTCCAGCAGAGATTGACTTTAATGAAGCACAGAATAAACAGGAAGATTAAGAGAGCGCAAAAATCAGTGACAAGTTTTGAGTTCACCCGGGCAGCTTACTGTGCAGCACAGATCTTCTCACTGAGTTATAAATGTCATACATCTGCCTGGCTGCTAAGGATCACCTGTAACACACAGAAATCCTACACATGTTACAAGAGAAAGCTTTCCCCTTGATTCTCACCCTTGACAGAGGAGGGTACCTGCTTTAAACCCAGGAACACTCACAAGCTGTAGATGGATGGGACTCCGGCGGTTGCTCGTCCAACCCCCTGCTCAGAGCTGAGCCAGGCTCCAGCACGTTGCTCTGGGTTTCAGGGCTCTGGGATTTTCTAAGTAATTTCTTTTCTGTTGACAACCTTTTGTAGATAATCATCATGGAACTTCTTCCTCTGCAACAGAAATCCGGTGACTGTGTGGATCCATCTTAGCAAAATCCAGACTGTAGCATCTCAACTCAGTTAAGTCCTGTTAGTGCCAATGGATAGAAGCAGGTATGTCTGCCAGTTATAAATGTCTGCCTCTGGTGAGATCATGTCAGCATCTCTCTCCACTGGCTGTCGATGGAAAAAAATCAACCCAGACACAGACATCTTTGGACAATGACTCATCCACAAACATCAGGCATGTGGCCCTGAGGTGTAGCTCATTCTTCACTCTGACAAATGTGACTCTTGCTTCAGACATCTCTCCAACATCTTTATACTTACTTCTTTTGCTGGACTCTGATCAAAATTGATAAATGCAGGTGGAGACGAAGGCAATGAATGGAGAGAAGCTTTTCACCCAGTGATAATGAGCTATAAATGTGGAAAGGAACCTTATAACACCTCACAGGTAGAAAGGCCTGATTACAAAGTAGGCATCCACTCATGGTAAATCTTCTTGTCTCTGGATCATCTGCTGAATTTAAATACACCATTTTGGTAAAGCAAAGAAACCAATCATTCTTTTTTTCTGCAGATGCTAGTATTGAAGAGAAGACAACACTGACAGGATACTTTATTGCCAGAAAAGTGAATGAGATTTTTAGCTTTAGTTTCTAGAGCAGCAGAAATCAGTGTTAATTATTTTCAAAAGTTTTGTTCATGCAGATCAGATAAACTCTTCATCTAAACAAAGAGCAGAAGTTTCCAAACTAAGTAACAACTACAACACACACTGTTGCTGCACAATCTCAGGAGCACCTGTAGGTTTTGACATAAATGGCTACATAAAATCGGACTTCTGGACGCTGTTCTAGAGTTTACACTGTCTAGTTTATTTCCCTGCAAAATTTCTGCTTTGTCTGCACTAGTATTCACATCTGACATCCAACCCAAAAGACAATGGCTGCTCCGCTGTTTAGATGTCTGTGGGTTTTTTTTTTCTTTGAAGCAGCATATATGAAGTCCTTCTGTAAGTATAAGAATTGAAGTTACACGTGAAACAAGTGATACAAAAAGTTGTTTTAGGGTCCCAATCTGCCCATGCTGCAATTATAGACTGTCAACAGATGATGGCACCAAAATTCAATCTGAAAGCAAACACCACTAGGTAACTGACAGATTGCTTGGAGAAACACCACAGAACAAATGTACTGAAATTTAGCTAATTTAAACTGTATAAAACACACATAAACTAAGTAACGGCTGGAATGTGCCTTTTAAAATAAACCATCACCTTTCCCCTGCTCCCTCTCTCCCCACGTCTCATACTTCAACCTTCCACCAGTACACAAAGATTTTGCTTTTCAAAGTCTGCACAGAAAAATAAGACACTCGCTGAGCCAGTGTTACTTCTGAAGGATACTGTGGACAGAGATTCATGCTACTGGAGTCATCATACTTTCAGCCTTTGCTAATCTTGTGCTACGTACAGCAGTAAGCATTCTCTTAAAAAACATACAGATAACGACCGGATCAGATGCACAATCAAGAATGTGAAGCTCAAGAATGTATGAGCAGTAGCCAAGCTGTACTTCCAAAGCCATAAATAATTTGGCTTTTAGAAGTCACAAATGTACTACCCCTCCACAGATATTTCCATGAGTTTCTTAATTCAATCTTTGTCAACTGCTGTGGTTTAAACATCATCAGTTTTGACTAGCACTTGAAAACCCATCTGGTATATAAATATTCATCAATTAATTTATGGGAAGTATAGAGTCCTTTCAATGCTTCTCAGGTAAACATCATGTACAGATTTAAAATAGCAGTAGTATATACGATTTAAGATTCAGTAACCTGATTAGTAATAGTATTTCTAATGCATATTATACCTTAAAGCAGAAAGGTGTTAAATAATTCAACAAGAAGTACAACAAATGAACACTTAGGTGGTTAAGAATTTACTGATCTTCAGTCCTTGCAGAGGTTTAATGGAAGCTATGTTGCTTAATCTACGGAAAGTGTTTTCTATTTGCCATATGTTAGCAGAATCATCATTAAAACTGCAAGTTATTATTGGAATGAGCCTCAAAAATATGCCCCAGCATCACATCCTGGAACCAATGGTGAGGTCAGCATTTTGTTCATGGTATTATGCTCAGATATGCCTCAAGCAAGACAAAGAGGTCCATTAATTCTGAAAGGCCAAAACCCCAATAACTATACTTGTTAGAAGTGTAATTAGTAGGTTGAATACTGCAGTCCAGAATAATGCTGGTGGCAAAACAATTTTTAAAGGGTAAAACACAATAATAATACCTTACCAAAAAAAAATCTGAAACTAAAAAATACTCCAAAGCCTAACTATGGAATATAGAGCAAAACATTTTTGACACCTAACACATTCATAAATTGCTGTTGCCAAAATGACTGCATTGAAATGTGAAGGCTTAAAACTGCATCTTCTGTATTCAGAGATCACTGTGAAAGCAATTTCTATAAGCTGTCCATTAATTCCTTCCAGCTCATTCATTTACTGATAGGACTGTCATTTTTTGACAGACAGTAATGAAGGTATTAGTAGCTGCTTTAGCCTGCTTTGTACATTTTATATACCATTTCTCATTAAAGAATATTTTGACACATTGTAACAAGACAACATTATCCTTTATGCTTGATGCACAGGTAACATCTTTATACTAATATGTGTCTGTTAAAAAAGAGCAAAGACTTTTATTATTAGAAACTATACACCCTCTTTGCTTTTAAGGTATGACAGGAAAAGGCTTTGAGACATCAAAATCTTCCTATTCAAATATATCTGAGTTTTATACCACTGAAAATAAAAAAAAGATTCAAAACATACCTTCATTCTTTGTACAAAGTGTGTTGTAAGGATATTGTTTTTTGGGTGTGTGTGTGGTGGTATAACAAATTTATCTGTTCCAAATAAATCTTCTGTTCTGATTGATGCTTCTCCCTGTGTATTTTGATCATTATGTCTTGGTCACTTGCTCAGGCCAGACTTTGTAAATGAAAGCACTGGAATGGAAATTAAAGAAATACTTTGTTTCTACTAGCTCTACTAAAAGCACTATATACGCTCTGCTTAATCTGATTTTCATTGAGGGCTAATTTTAGAAAGTTGCTTATTCTTTCTGACTTTGATCCATTAAAATCCTTCCTTTCTCCAGCTTCCCACTGCAAACTTTTTACAGGAATTGTTGTTAACTAGGTACAAAAAAATATACCATGTTTATACCATATATACCAAAACTATAAATCTGGGTTGGGCTTCTGCATGCAGCTGTAGTAGAAGTGAAAAATGACAATAAGGCTTGGAGTTAAAAGACCAAAGTTGCAGTGTTAAAATAGCAGCGTGTTATTTCTAGTTCCCTAAGTAGCTAAAGTCAAGTCAGGGCAGACTATAACTGATTTTGTTCAAATGAAGTATTTACATCTTTTCTTTGCATTACTGTTTTTCCTCACAAGACCACTAAACCAATGACTAAATTACCAAAGTCTAACCCCCAGCTCTGTCAACAGCTACAAGGAGCACAACTTCATCTAAGCACTTAGGTACCACTTTATCCTGAAAAGCCATCCTTGACTGAGGAGCTCTCAGCCTGCCAGTCTCATATACAGGCTGTAAAAGCAAATATCATACCCGAGTTGTCAGGCCAGCAGGCTTTTCTTCCAGCTAAGTGGGCAACACTGCTGGTATGGGAAGAGTATTTGCAGAGAGGTAGGTAACACCGACCCACTAGGTTCAGTCATTCTTTTGCTTCCTGCTCACTGAGGAAGGGAATTAAGTCAGATACATACAAGCCCAAGTTCCTACTAGAATTTGATTTGACCAGCACTGCAGTATGCATCTTCCGCAGATAAGATTCTTAATGAATCTCAGCTAGTTTCATACTTTTAATTGGTGTGCTAGATC
Organism: Microhierax caerulescens; assembly: GCA_035590215.1. Lineage (NCBI taxonomy): Eukaryota > Metazoa > Chordata > Aves > Falconiformes > Falconidae > Microhierax > Microhierax caerulescens. The sequence goes on from JAVJGJ010000060.1 coordinate 18,396,273, forward strand.
TATTCTGTGATGATCCCTGCTGGGATCCACAGTACAGTGGAGGCTCACCAACCAGACTTCAGATGAGATGAGTGAGGTGTCACAAGGACATCGTTGCAGCAGCAGAACATTTTGTATGGCTTAACAGCTCTGCCTCAGACTGTTCAGTCACCCTCTCTCAACCTTACCAGCCATTGTATCCAAGCTATTTTCGAGTTAACTCAAGTGCAAATACAAGGCTGGCACCACGAACTGCCTGCACTGTAAATGAGCCAAGGCAAAGAAGAACTGGATCAATAGGAATTTCAGACATCAGGTTCACACACCCATTAACACATCCCATTAACACATCATTTACAGAACAAAGGCCCTGGAAATTAATAATCCCTGAGGCAATGCAATACCCACCTGATACCTGGCTAACCCCTCCCAGGGAAAAAATTAGCAAAGCCATGATTCCAGCTACTAGAAATCAGAAGAGATGGACTGGAGGGGCAGGGGAGGTGCCTGTGACTGATAGTAAAACACCAGAAGTATTAATGGAATTAGTTCCTCCACTCCTGGAACATCACTCAGTGTTGAGGGGATGGAGAAGATTAAAATCTCAGAGGAAGCTTCAAAAAGCCAAATCTTACTGGCCATATAATAAAAAAAAAATCTTTTGTTTTTAAGGCAGGCATGATGATTGTAGCACTGTATTTATCTTTGGCCAGCTTTATATTCAAAAGCAAACCACCATGTTCTGTTCTTATGGGAGAAATGTATGTGTGTGTGTATCTGTGCATTTTAGTAATTTTATGTAAAAGTTAATCCAGTGGTGTGATGAGAAATGCACATTACATTTAAATGAGCAGAGGGAGTAACAAAGAAAACAGATGAATCCCATTACAGGTGTCTGTGAGGAAGAGAATATGGATGTGAAGCTCCAGTCTGAGAATTTTAACAGCTGTCAACATTAAAATACCCCAGTGGGAATTAGAAGAATAAAGCCTTTAACAAACCTTGCAGGTTACTGATGTTTGGCCTGTGTATCCACAGAGGGTTGAAATTAACGGAGCAAGGTTTAAACTCAGCTAATGTCCTTAGGATAATTTTGTGTTCTGGTGAATCTCGTCTTCATCATACAGAATGAACTTCTCCCTTTTACTAAAAAGAAATCTAGTAAATGTAGTATTTTTAACCTGCTGAACGTTCAGACCCATATATGCAACCAGAGGCCTAAAAGTACCATCTCACTCTTAAATGTAGCACAAGCAAGATTTAAACTGTAAACTATATGAAGAACCTACATAAACTGGCGACTTGCTATTCACTTGCTTTTAGTTACAGCACCAGAAGGGTGACCTGGGTTCAATAACAAAGCATACAACAACGTTCAATCGACTTCTGTTAATCATAAAAAAATGGAGACCCTCCTTAAGAAACAGATATTCACCTTGTTTATAGAAATTCTCTCCACTACTATGAAAGCAGCAGTCTTTTTGGTATGATTATTAGAACCAAAACTATGACATCTGCAGTAAGATAGGCTTGAAGTTGCTCCTTCCACTGGCTGCTCAGGCTACTCAAGAGGTGAAAATGGAGGGGTGCCAGAGGGAGCCTGGCAGGCACACTTTGCTGCTCCTACAAAGCCTCCAGCACAAGGAAGCTGAGAATAACAGTTAACTACCTAGTGCCTCAGCAACTGTTCTTCTAAATCCAGTCCTCTACCTCAGAGACAGACATGCAACTCCATTTTGCTAAATTCTATAACTTGATGGAAGCATTCTGCATAAAAAGCTTACAAAACACCAGCCATAAATATATGTAAATTATCTGTCATAGCCTTGTTCCTATATTATAGGGACATTGCATGAATAGTATAGTGTACTATATAGTTGCCTTTTAATCAGTCTAAGAGCTTAGTTATTATGCATCTGTGTTCACACAACCAGCCTTTACTCAAGACAGGGTGAGCAGGGACTCTCTTGCCCTGCCTAACAAGAAGGGCAAGGTGGCAGGAATGACAATCATAAAGCATGTAACTAGGCATCGCTACCTCTGTAAAGATCCCCAGATAACAGAAACCCCACAGGCACAGCAGTCTACCATAGCCTTGTCTATTGTCTATTTTCATTTTCACTCTTCAACAGGATCATAATCCTAGGACAATAAAAATGAGCAGTCCTACTGTCACCCACAGTAGCCGGTGTCCTCCCAGTACCACCCTTCTGACTGCTTTTGCACAAAGAAGTTGTCAAATACTGGAAAACTAACAAACAGAGAATATCAATAATAAAATAAGTCTGTAAGACAGATACAGCTATTTTAGCATGTTCTCTACAAACAGCAGTAACGCACAAAACCAGCGATGAGCAGTTTTTGACGGTCAAGTTACCTGGGCTACCTGTGTCAAGTTAGAAGACACTGAGGGTTATGGATGAGCCCATAATCAAGAAAACAACCCTCCTCTATTTTCAATCTACATGAGCAAGACAAGTAGAACATGAGAATCCATTCTGTTTCTAAAAATCACTCTGAGATACTTAGCATAACCTAGACCTTCTCTTCAGGGGCATGATTGATGATATTTGAAAATGAGGAACCCATAAAGTATGCAAAGTAACAGTTCAGCCTACTTTAATGCAAGACTCTTAAGATCCGAACATATTATGTAGCTTTTCTTCTAGAAGCTCTTCAGAGAAGTCAAATTTATTATACCTTGCCCCAAATAAAGAACAAGTCACTGGCAAGGGTACAATGCTTCTTTCAAAGGACTGCAGCACAAATGCACTATAACGTGTTATGTTAAATCAAATACTAGCTCCTGATCTGCATAAAAGATTATTTTGAGAGGGAAACATGTTGTCTTACCTTCACAAAAGAGCTCTTCAAAGTCCAAGAATTTTTGGCAAATAACTATATGTAGCTTTCTGCAATATGCAGCACTATGCTCAACATTCAAAAAGAAAATACACATTACAGGATCCAAACTACATTGGGATTTTGCTTTCAAGATTCAGAGATGCTTGAATTTGAATGCTTGTTTAACTTACTTCAGTATTTGAATCTGTATTTAGACATGATTCTCAAAACTTCTACAAATAATGGACAGTTCAGACTGGGAGTTTCCACCTGCTCTGGTAACAAAGAATTAGTTAAAAACATTTTCTTTCTAGCCACCTGGTAAAAAAGGATTCTGATAGTCTGCTCTCCCATGCTTCCACCTATCCAGGTAATTTTAAATCAGTAAATAATTACAGGTTCCTAGAAGACAATGCTTATTTACAGTTTTGCAAACCATTACAATACTTACTTCAAAATAAAATGAGATCCTTTTATGCTTACTTGTCTGCAAAAGAAAAATTATAGAAATAAAAATCAGAATAGAGAGATAACTTTAAAACAGATGCTGTGACTGTATTTGTGACAGAGGGAATGAGCAGTTTTAGCTTTCCATGCCAAAGGTGGGAAACTACTCCTATTGTGAAGTCAAGCCTGTTAATTGTTATTTTGAAGGTTATTCATACCAAATGCAAATGCAAGGCCATTTTCAATCGTTTGTAGTACACAGGATGTCCAAAACACATACCCAGAAACAGATTAAGAAACTGAGTATTTACATCACAGAAATTAAGGGCAATTTGCACCCCAAAAAAATAATCTCATAGTTTAAAATCTCACATTTTAGCATTTGGCTGAGCCTGCAGACATTCCAAAACCGTACCTCCAGGGATTATTAACACTTTACTAGTAAATTTAACCTTTAAATTAATTTACTGCGGGCTGACGAAAGCAGAAAAGCAGCTGGATTGAAGATCCAAGGTGAATAGAGCACTGCTCTGGTTTCTTATAGGAGTCAAACCCGTAGTGTGGCTGGAGCAGCATGCTACTCATCTCAAAGTTGCCTGAAGGTTATGTGAAAATTGGCTACATCTTGCAGCACTAGCATCAACTGCCATGAGGAAATCTGCTTAAGTACAGACTGCAGGGTATGGTTTGCAGCATGTACTTTTCAGAAGGTTGCTTGCGAAATGAGGCAGTTCTGAGCATACTTAAAAGAGAAAGGACCTGACTGTAATTAGGGACTAAGTGCATTAGAGGCTTTTAAAATTTCATCTGGATACCAAATTACATATCAGTTCTCTTTCCTTAACAAACAACAACAACAATGCTTCTGATCTAAAATAAGCTTCTTCAAAACGGAGTACAACCGTTATTATTCAGCCTTTATATTGTATCATCACCCTGTAAACACCACCCAATGAGGTCTTGTTGTAGTGTGAGCATAAAGCAGAAACCCTCTTACAAGTGGCAGAATTCTGAAAAAATCAAGATAATTACCACCCTAGCTCATCCTGATTTATGAGGCTATTTTTAGAACAGTATAGGCTGATGTGCTCTGAGCTTTTCTATATTTGCATTAAGTCCTCTGTGATTCCTCCTCTGAAATGTGTGCATATGCTGAGTCCATGTGAGATGCTACCACTGGCGCTTGTCATAAGAATTAAATCCCTCTCAAGCTTGTTTACAGCTCAGCACTTGTCATACTGCTCCCCTGAGCTTCATGGCTGGTTGTTTTTTTTCTTTCTCTTTGGCTCTGTGAAAGATTTAATTTCTTTTTTGTTTATGTGTGTACTTACACTTGCAGGTGCAGAAAAGAAAAAAACTGCTGTACCCAGATGTTTTGAAGCTGCAGTAGCATACATACAGCTGAAATTAAGGAGAAAAACTGGAGCAGATAAAACCAATTTTCTCATACAGCGTTCTACAGCATAGTTAATAAACCTATCATGTTTCATTGACAAGAAGACTCTTGAATTCAATTTTAGGAAGACCAGAATATTTTATAGCTGCTGTCTCTGCTCTTTTGCAAAGAGCTTTTTAAAGTCTGAAGGTGGTCCAATTACTCCTATTTTCAATTTTGCTAATATCTTCTCGTAGTGGTTACAGACTCAGTCATCAGTACAGCTACTGCATACCAAGCTGTCTTAGCTCATTACTGAATCAGTTGAACCTCAAAGAATTTTATCTAGATTTTCAGCCATACTTTGAAAAATATGTTGTATTGTTTTTTTTAAAAAACAATACATGATCCTTTTGCTTCTGTAGTAAGAGGAGAAATCATTGCCTGGACTGCCTGTAGAGACTCTAGTTCTAATATCTCAAATCACATCTAGTTAAGCATGTCTCCACTTCACAACCGCAGCTGCTTAACCTTGCAATTCATTTACCCCACCACATACTCTTAACAGTCCATAAACAGGTGCAAAGATTAATGAGCTATGGTTTTGTAGGCAACTACCGTAGCTATCCAACTACAAACACAGTAATGGCTTGCCTGCTGCACCTTAACAGCCTTTCTGCAATCAGCAGAAGGGCTGCTAATTTCTTTGTTCAAGCTCAGCACATGCACTGAGAACCTCTCCTTAGATATGCATGTTCCTAGTCAATTAAGTTTATTTGCACAACCATGTGCAGAACAAAATAGTTCTTTTGTAAATTTTCTTTGATCGACTTCCACCTTTTAACTTTTCTAATCATGCACAATCTGTAATGCAGAACTTGCTGATAAAGGGAATGGTAAAAATACAAGCATCTGATGCAGAACCCACTGGAATTTTAAAGGACACTGTTGCAAAACCTAAATGGACAAATCTGCTTTTCTTTTAGCTGTTTTCAGCTTTAGTAACTTCCTCTAGGGCTTCCACTCGGCACCATATAGAAAAGCCTGATCAGTGGCTCTGTGACATGACCTCCACAGTCACAGTGTTCTGCCTGCTATTGCAGTGGGGAAGATGATTTTTAGATTAGTTTTTATATCTATACCTTTGTTGTTTTTTCTCTGTACTTCCAGTTATCGCCAAAATAATTTCTTTCTCCAGGCTCAGTATGTTCCTGACCTTAGAATTGATCCAGCATAGTATTCAAAAGTTTAGGGTATTAGAGAGGCACCATGAAATTGGTGAATATTAGATCTATAAACAGATAGAACTATTTCTTCTTTCTAAATGCTTTGATTTTATATCTCAGCATTACTAACTTTACTATGCACAACTAAAATATACACCGTCAAACTGATGGCAAAGCAGCAAAGATACATTTGTGTAAAAAAATGCAGGAGAGCGCTTTTTCCTATGCTTGGAAAAAGAACACAAGGATAGTTAAACTGAAACTGGTTTTACAGCATCCCTAAAACGCAAGGTGCTGTATAAATAAAACAAGACAGTATTGACTTAATATGTCCTCCAGCAAGCTCAAAGGTTTCCTGCTCTGTGCATGTTCTTTTCAGCAGATTAAGACAAGACATCCTAGTGGATAATACAGGTGAGGTGCAGAAAGTGCTTTTCACCTCCCCTGAATGGTATGGCAGTGAAATATACTTAGCTTGATGGGCAGGAATTATTACTCGAGTTTGGACTGAGTGAACTTTGTCATTTACTGACCTTTACCTAATTGGTGTACATTATACTCAAGAATACCAGTTTACAGTCAGGTCAAATCTCTCTGTGCTGTGAAGTAACTTATAACAGATAGTTTGGTCAGATGCTGCACAGAATCTCCTGTTTCTTGATAGAGACCTCTGCTCTTATTAATGAAAAGATTAAAAGCAGAAGCATTTTGCCTGTACATGTTCTGTATTCCACTCACAGTAAAGTTCCCATTTGCTGCTGCTTCTTATTGATCTTTCATTGCGCTGAGGCATCTTGACAATCCAACGACACTCTTCATTTGCTGCTTTGTATTTTCTCTGGAGATTGTGTTCAGCAGAATCCCTACCAGCTTTAGCATCACCTATAAGGAAGAGAATATGGCTGTTACTGCAAGGAGTCAGAGGTTCAGGGTGGATGTATTTTATCAACTCTGATTAGGTATAAACAAGAGACTGACCTTTCAAACATTTTTTTCATAGTTCCCTCCCCCAGCTGCCCCCAGTTTATTTTATGCAAGGTAACACACAAATAAAAAAAAGAAACACGATCAAGGAACTCCCATAACACTGCAAGTGAACTGTAAGCTCTCTCAAATACCTTTTGTTTTGATGGAAAAAACCAAGGGCTGCACAAACACATCAAATAAAGAATACATTAATATAAACCAAACATGATGTGAGAAGACAAGAGATACATTTCTATTACTGACAAAATATAAATGGCAATTCCCAGGCAATGGCATGTTAAAAGCTTCCAAGATCCCACTGCTAAACAGCAGTTCCCTAGTGCAGCTGAATCACTCTGAAAGCCCACAGTTAGAAAAAAAGAGGTCTGCTTTCATGCAAATTTTGTTTTCATTTCAACAATGATTAAACTTTCCCATATATAATGTCTTTGGATCAAATGTGCTTTAGCTGGGTGGAAGTGCACAAGTCTAGCAACAGTTTGAGAGGCACAGCTGTCCTGGGCAGGTGGATGCCTCCCAGAGCCCTGAGGGATGCCTGCTTAGCGCACATCTCACCTACTTTTAAGGAGAGTGGAGATGAAATCCCATTTCCCTCCGCTGAGTAGCTCACCTAGTCAGAAGTGTGCTTCGATTAACAAGATGCTCCAATTCAAACAAAATGGCAATTTTACAACAATCCGTTTAAACAACTTTGTGCTCAAGAAATCATAAGGATCATTGCTGCAATCTACCTCCTTTTTAACACAATAAAAAAATAAGACCCCTTTTGTTCTTTATGACTCTGTTCATATACTTCAGGAAAAATAAAACCAAGTTATGTTTTTGTTATAATTGTAAATAAACAAGTGTGTGTGTGTGTACAAGGAAAAATAATGGGAATGCAGTAACAGTCCAATGTAGTTAAGACTTCACCTGACTTCCAACATGGCCACCACTCAGCCTCAATCAAGTTCCTTTTTTCTGAAGATTTCCTTTCTGGCTTTCTTCCTAATTACTCACAGTATTGCGATTCATTTTTAGTTTCTCCATTCTGTCCCAGGTTTACTTAATGATAAGATTTCATAGATAAATAATTATAAATTAAAGTGCGAGTGATGAACATCTTCCTGGGCAGCAGACTAGTTTTCTACTTTCTAAAATCCTACACAGTAACATTTGAATTTTCAGAATTTTTACTGAAAATTAATCTTCCATAACTGCAATAGGGTGCCCCTGTTGCAACATGCTTGCTTGGATGAACCAAATATGCTGAATTTGTATAGATACAACAACACACATCACATGCATGCAAATAATAAAAGTTGTATTATAACCTTCAAGCCTTTACACCGAAGGATGTATAGGTCATCCTCAAAAAAAGTTTCTACCTTCAGTGGCAGCAGTTAATTGAAATATACACAACTAATAATATCTCTGGAGATCCAGCCATAATAAGCAGTTTCCAAAAGAAATGATCCAATAGCTTCATTACTTGCAGCTGTTTGGTTTACTGAAAGCTCACTGTGTTTATTCCTCTTATGGAAATGTTTTCTCCCCAAAAAAAGTAGGAATTTCTCTACAACTCCCTACAGACTACTCCAAAAAGCTCTATTTCTTAGGCTGTGGCTTCCCATTCAGCTGCAACTGAATGGCCTAAACTGGCTGTGCTGTTTTCTGCTGCTGCTCGTTGCTGCTGCCACTGGTGTTTTTTCAGCCTGATCAGCTCTGTGATTTAGCTTGGCATGTATCTGCAAAATCTGGCTACAGCAAGACAGAGCAGCTACAGGGGAAAGGGGCTGCTTCAATCATTGGAAGCGTTCTTACAGAATCAGAGCCTTACAAGCCTCAGCTTAGCAAATTTATGAGATTAAACTTGAATTTCCCTTGTAAAACTGAGCCACCTTAATCTAAAAAAATCATAACGGCCAAGTAAAAGAGATGATTTATTAAGTAAAATTAACTGAAGTCTATTTGTGTAGTAAGATAGTCTGAAGGGTGTTGGTGATGCAGGTTTACAAGGGAAGAGAATAATCTTTTTTTCCCCTCAATTATATCTGTGGCTAATAGTAGAAAGATAAAACTTCCATGTATATAGCTTTTCTTGGGTTGTGAAACCAAAGCAACAAACTGCAGCTAAGTACAAGCTAGCAATAATTAAGTTCATTAATTCCCCAATTTGAAAGAAAAGGCAGATTAAACAAACGAAGAGCACACAAGACACTGTAGTAGAGAAACCAGGAGGGTTTTTAAACCCTGCAGGATGACAAAGAAATCACTATGAAACAGCAGTCAACTAGAAGAATGATGCCAAAATTCTAACAGAAATGTTTTAGTTTTCTGCTGTACCCAGTTCATTATCGTTAATATCCATTAAAGGTTTGAATTTTAGCTCCCAGGCTCATCTTTTAAACACCTTTGATGACAATGTTGCTTCTGATATTTAAAGACCATACAAATGTAACATCTGGTCTGATATTTGCACTACACTTTCACTACTATTTTAAATATGCTAAGGGAGACAACTGCAAAGGGAAAGGAGGAAGCTTTATCTTTCAATCCACTGAATAAAACTGAGAAGAGTTCTGGCCAGAGTGGATTATTACACACTCCCATCCTTGTAACTTGCATTAAAAGTAGCTTGTGTTACTTTGCTAGGAAAAACTTTGGTACGTTTACCATATTTTAAATACAGATTGTACTTTGATTTCCCTTTACACCATCGAGACTACTTCTGAAGAACCCAGAACACAATGGATTCCGTTTATCAAATAGAATTAAGTTTTAGAGTATTAAAAAGTATGTTCTGCTTTAATAAGCTTGTCTCACTAATTTAAATCAAATCAATATTCAGTTCCAAGCAGGTCTACAAATAATACAAGTACTGTGCATTAAAGTTTCTCTTATAACAAACTCAAAGAAAATTCATAGGTTATCCTCAAGGAAGGTTAAGTTACTATCTGCATTAAACCAGAAAATGACACAGCCTGCTTGACACTTCTCTGCTGTGGTACTCATTAGCCTGCTATCTCAAAGGCCACTGAAAATGACAAGCTATAGTTTAAAGGCTATTTATTTTAAACAGTACTGTTAAGAGACTCTTCAGAAGAACTCACAGAACTTCATTATGTAGCAAAGATTAATAAAATGCCACTATTCAACACTAAGGCACATCTTACTATATTATGTAAAACAGCATACATGCCACATTAAGAGCTTTTTTTTTTGTTCCATCAAGGAAGATCACACGGGCACTCTTGTCTCCTCTAGGATAACTGGCCTTTCTATGGTCTCAAGAGGGAATCCACTGTATGTTATCTGGGAAAGAAAACAGAATGGAAAGTCACACAAATAGTAGAAAAGCTTCCCTAGCATAAACATGTTGCCTTTAGGCTATTTTTGGGAATTCTGATCTCATACATCTATCTTAACGCTCTTTGCTATCTTTCAGAGACATTAAAGTTGGATGTGCCCAGCTGCTCTGGTTCCTCCAGTTGCCATTTTAGGAATCAGTAAAAAAGCTTCACTTTATCAGATAAAGCACGTTCACCAACCTGTCCTGCATGTTGCACACTGCTAAGCATGCTTAAAATTCTGAACTTTTGCTTCTCCTCTGTCGAAGCATCTTTTGCTTTCCAACACCAGCCAACAACTTAGACACCAACCATCAAGAGAAGGAGCCATTCCAAGATACAAAGAGCTGTGAGAGGGAAGAAGTAGCCACTTAAATGGTACCTAACAAAGACACTGCATTTCGCCTAATGTCCTGGGAAAATTATACCACATGCCATCAACCTGCTAGCTCAAAGAGGAGGTGAAGTCTTCCCAAGCAAATCAAGCGAAAGACACAAATCTCAGCCGAATTCAGCTGAAAACCTGTGAAACAGGTACACAAAATTCAATCCTCATTTCAGGCAGCAAACATCCAGGTAATTCAAATACATACAATTTTCAAACTATTAAGTATTCGTGTTCCATTTCTTCTACAGCCTTATAAGCCAGGAAAGCAAGGCCTTCTCTTTATTGCTAAAATATCAAGACAGGATCAGAATGAAGAAGTCACAAGAGGCTGTAAGAAACAGACCCACAGGTTACTCTCCTTCAGTCAAAAGGATCGATTCTTAATTACACTGTTTATAAGCAAACATACGAAGGTTACATTTTCAAGGCTACCATGTTGTAACTGTCTTTATAAAAGTACCACTACATGCTATCACATTCACCAAGATTTTTAGAAAGAACAGCTCTTTTGAATTCAGTGCTGAACATTGAGAATTCAGTGAACTAAAATACGAACCAAAGTTTATTTACATTGAATTCAGAACATAAGAAATCAGTTTAGCACACTGCCTAAAAAATGGAGAATTGGTTGCTGACAAGCTAAAACTTCCTGATCATGGAATTACTCTTATTTTAAATTATCTAATATAGCCCATATGTGTAATTTGAGCACTTAGTTTTCTTAATAGGAAGCTAAATTTGCCCAAATATAAATGCAGATATACATATAACATTACAGTTATCTTTGTGGTTGTCACAGAAACCTCAGCCTCTCTGAAATAACGGTCTGAACAGCAAAACAACCTCAACAAAACCAACATGGTTTTACATCAATAAACACACTTAGCTTTATAGCACCTTGCAGGCATAACAACTACATTAATCTCCCTCAAAATGAAGTGTTTCACAGCTAAATATTTTTCTCTCTTTTTTTAAAAAAAAAATCTGGTGCGATACAGGAAACATCAATTTAACATGGTTACTTTGGGTCAGTGAAATGACTGAAAACAAAATCTTAATTAAGAGTCTTAAGAGTTCCAACAGCGATCCAAAACTCCAAGAAGCAGAGCAAAGAACTTTCTGCATAGTTCCTGTAAACTTAATAGGAAATACCAGTCAACACACTTTCCCTTTTAGCACTGAATTAATGGGGAAAATTAGAGAGTCAAAATTATGAACTGTCCTTTTGAGCTACATTAAAACTGGACTAAAGTTTTATTAAAAGCAAAAATCATTCAAAGTAATCATGAAACATACTTACCAATTATTTTTTTTATTAGCGGCATATTAAGCATACAACAAATAAATATAGGTTGCAACTAGACAAAATAAGCTTATAAACCTCAAAAATCAAACACTAATGAAAACAAAAAGAGAACAATCAGGTATAAAATTTGCCCTACATAAAAAATTTCTAGACAGCCTTCTACCAAAACTGTACTGTGACAGCCTACAGCCACAGTCTTTGGTGCAGTATTAGTATATAACCCAGCATATAAATAACAACACTTAATGCCTGCAGAAAAGCTTTGAGATCCTTTATTTAAGGTTTTGCAGAATACCAAGCATTACTTAAGATTCGTTACCCTGAATTTGTTTCTAATAGCTTCTGGCAGTAAAGAACCACAGAATGTGATTTTTAACACCTACTGCCTAGGGTTCTCCTCGATCTCTCCCCCCATTTCCAGGAAAAGAAAAGCGAACATGGTTTTGTTATAAAGATTTTCTCATTTTAAAAAACATCCCCCAATACTCTGAACTCAGTATGTACTATGATTTGATCAGATATTTTTTTTCCCCTGGGTTTACTCATTCATTCTGTTACAGAAAAAACAAACCACAAGCCAACCAAAGTTTCTTTCCTAAGCTGCACAAGGCAAACTGAGATGTTGGCTGCACTTGAGGAAGTTCCAAATGACTGAACACACAACTGACTGTAAGCTACTGATGACAATGGTTTTGCATTAAATTCAAATAATGAAGACAGCATACATGTGGCATGTGTTTTCCTTAAAAATAAATGTTATATACACGATCTGCAATGATTACTTAACCAAAAACAGTGAATGTCTTGAGATGAGGGGAAATGGTGATTCTAGTGTGAACACCAAGAATTAACTTTAAGTTACTGTTTTTTGATAAGGCAATGAAAACTTGAGGTAAAATGTCTTCCCAAGTACAAAAATGAGAGGTGGCACAGAGTAAGAACTACTAATGGCTGGATGGAAAAAAACTTCTAAATTACTCAGAAACAAACAAAAACCGAATTATGTGCAGCAGTTCAAATAACTCAAAATTCGTTCCGTGTAACTTGATCCTCTGGAGCGATTTCTGCCAAAAGTACCAGTTTAACTTATCTCCAGGAAACCTCCAAAATGACAAAAGTTTAATGTTCATAATTATGCAATCTCCTACAACATTTAGTCACCAAATTAATTACTTCATATAGGAAAAATCATAATGCATTTTAGTTTTTCTCCTTCACAAAAATATCATGTTACTGTTTTCATGAAATACCTTACTTGCCTATTTAAAGCTATCCGATGGTCTTGCTAGAACAATCGAGTTCTCTCTCACCTCTTCCTCTGGAAGGACTACTAGATATTTGGGGGTTTTATACCTAACGTTACCTTTTGTATAAGCATTCTCTACATGATCTGAAACAAGCAATGCTTTACATATTAGGCATCTAAGTATATATGTATCTGCTTCTACCAAATAGGCAGATTTTTCAATCTGAGTTTTTATTTTCCAATTTTTCTCAACAATACATGGCCATTATTAAAATGGAAAATGTTTTAAATTTTTAATTGCATAAGAAAAGACAAATGTGAGGAATTTATAAGCAAGTATCATACAACTGGTTCCAGCTGATATTAATCTTTTCCAATACCACATGTCAGAGCATTATTCAAAATCTATAATTTGTATGGAAGATCAATCAGCTTAAAAATACTGTAGAGATTCCTCTGGGTTTCAACACAGATGCATTCAGGAACTCCTTCAGTAACACAGACATCAAGTTCCATAGCTGATTAAGTCCTTTAAACCGTCCTCATTGTGATGTACTTTATAATCTTCCACATATATATGCATGAAGACATCAGACTGGTTAATCATACCTTGAGTTAATGATTTTACTAAAATCTTTTAAAACCAAAAGAATACTGCAACTTATCGCTCTCAACTTTTTCATGTGTCTTGTTATTTGAAGTTCTTAAAATGGCAGAACTTGAAGAGCTGTGACTATGTAAACTGTTCCAATTTTCTTTTTAAAAGTCTTCTAAACCTGCATGGATGAAAATTAAGATGCAATTCAAAATTTAAGTTGTATAACTCTTAAGAGTTTGAAGCAATTTTTGAGATGTTGAGATTGATGTGGTTTATTTAGAGGCTCCAACAATAAGCTGGATGGTCTCTAAATTTTAATACTGTTGCTAATTAGACTCATTTAGCAGCTGAGCCCAGTTAACCTAGGAGGACAGAGCACACTTCAGCTGCGTAATGACAGCCCAGAAAAATATCTCTATATAACCTGGAAAAGTTATCACACAGCTACAAAAATATGTTTATGCATAGGCACTTGCTTGTTTAATTCTTAAAAAAAAAAAAAACCCACAAAAAAACCCCCAAAACCCATAAGTGTCAATTTCACAATTTTAAAATTAAATAGGTTTTGGAACTGTCACTAAATCTTTTTAAAAAAGATGTGGGAAGACAATGCCCAAAGTTTGAAGCTGAGCATAAAATTATGCACAAAGACAAAATTTTGTTGCAAATATTTACTCAAAAAGTAATAATTTACAGCAGTGCTTTAATAGCTGTTCAAAACATTTAACATTCATTAGAAACAAAACTGTAAGTCAAAAGCACATTCTGAATGTTTCAAATGGAGCGGTGAAGTCATAAGAGCAAGCTACTGTTAATCATATGCATTCCTACATCTAGCTGCTAACTAGGAGACAAAAAACAACCCCAAAAATAAACCAAAACCAGCAGCCATCTTTCTGTACACAATTTAGACTACAAAAAAACCCTGAAATTGAACTGTACAATTCTACTTTATATGTCCTTGTGTCCTTTTTGTAACAGTTAGCCAATAGCAGCTGCAAAATGGCAGAATGCATGCCCGTTGGTGTTTCCAGTTTGGGGGTTTCCTTACTTTTGTTTAAAACAGTTTTTACATTAATCCGTACTTTGGTGTGACTTACAGACCATTCCTATGGGTCTACAGCTAAGAATGATTAAAACAATGGTAAAAGCCCAATAGCTACAGTACTTCCAGCAGTATGTTCTACTTTATACAATTATGTTCGGCAATTCTGCACAGCCTGCACACTGAAAACCCCACAAATATATATTTTTATTGTAATAATTCCACTTTCACTGAAAGTTTATTAAGGTAAGCTTACAGCCTGGCAGGATTACACCTGTACAGAGGTGCACAGATTCATATAATTCTGTTAACATGCTTTTACAGACAGGAATGTGACACCAAGTCCAAAGGTTTATGTTCACCCAAATTATCAGCAGACCAATAACCATCATTACAAGTGTGCTCCATTTCAGCATCAGAAGTGAATTCATACTAAATGCCACTGTTTAATGATATTAACACTGAAGGATTTAAAAAAATATTTTCTTGGCAAACAAATCACCTTATCCCAGGCTAGTTAACTATAAAAATTAGCATTTATTCCTCATTTCAAATGTCAGTCTAATAAGATATATCACATCCAAGAGACAGGAAGATATATTTGAATGTGTTACCTTTTGTAAATTTAGTGAATTCAGTTGTACATCTACATACATGCTATCTTCATATGCAAAACTTTCCTTTAGCAACTTTCTCTCCTTCAACCCCCCCCCTTTTTTTTTATTTTTAACAATTAGCATCAATGAGCACACTCATCAGGAATGGTTTATGGTGTTCTTACCATTGTTTATAACAAACAATAGAATTAACATAATTTCAGCTCGCTTCATTTTCGTCTGTCTTGTTTACAGTTGTTTCCATTCTGCTGGGACTGCTTTCTTTACAAGTCTCATCTGTTTGTTCAGAGGGTTGTCCGGCTTTCTTTGATGAAGGTGCAACATTACCTTTTTGAAGTATTTCAGTAGCTTCATGCTCTAGTACCTCTGATGGAGTCAAAGGCTCCAAATGAATACTGCCTTGTTCACTAATGTCTGAACTAACAGATTCAGGTTCATCTCTTTTTCTCAAGAACTGCTCAAAACTAACATCTTCACCCAATGTTAGTTTCAAGTCCCTTGCGTTCATTGCTGAAAGTGTAGTTTCATCCAAGCTATGTACTTTAGTTTGCTCATTCAAGGTAACATTATCAGAACTTTGGCAAGTTTTCAACTCACTTTCATCATTAATACATTTTTGTTTCTCATCTACTAATTGTTTGTTATTATCTGAATCACAACATGCTCCTTTCTCATGCAAAGAATTCTTTGAGCTGTTGTCAGGGAGTTCCAAACTAGGAACATCTTCTGTATTTGACAATGATGAGTTTTCTTCATTTTTTTCAACTGATGCGACTTTTTTAGTTTGATTTCTAGTGCATTCTTTTGTTTCATCTGAAGAGTCATGCTCTTGTGTGCTGAAAAAAAAAAAAGTTATTTTTATAATAGACGAAATAAAGCAACACATAGTTGTACTCTGCAAAGTGACATTCAAAGGATTATTATAGATTTCCTATTTGGTACACCTCACAAATTTTCATAGCAAGATAGGTTGAATTTAATTTTACAGCTGCATTTTTCTTACATATTTACAAACAGTTTTGTATTTAGCAGTCAATTAGTATTCTTTAGTTCTTGCATTTTATCTCCAGGAAGGAAGGTTAAGTTGTCCCCTTTGTGTGACACATGGAGTTTTCCAAAACACAGCGTTAAGTTCCTCTACCTGCACAGCCTCTTTGACACAGATGCACATACAACTACTTCGAAACTTTTGTTGATGTGCAAAAAACCAAGCCAGTTTGTACCTCTATACTGACCAATTGACCCTGCAATACTAATGAGAGTAAAGCAAGAAAAAAAGCTAACAGTTAGGAATTTAAATTAACTTAAATCTAAAATTTAGTTCAGCAACTACAAACTTGGATTCACTGAAAACATGAATCTGAGAAGTAGCATTTTCAGTCAGTTCTCAGAGTAAAACTGTATGTTTATAAAAGGGAAGTATAGATCAGTACTGAACTATGCAAGTAAAAATGAGAATCTTACTGTATAATAAAACCTAAAACGTACTGTACTAACTTTGTAGAAACTGGTTGTCTAAACCTTGTATTATTTCAGTAAAGCCACATGCACAAAGCACTTTAAGGTGACCAGGAAAAAAAGAAATGCTCCAAAGACAGACTGAACTGTATACTTCAAATGCCATCTGTACCCACAAAAATACAAAATAGTCTGGTCATATTGCTATATACAATTTGCTTACATGTTCATATTCCAACAGTCAAAATCCTAAATACTAGTTTATAATATTTCTCTTCATTTATTCCAGGAACAAAAGCTTCTCCCATCCTTTCAATGATGAAGCTCAATTTTTGCTGTAAAGATTTAAATTTGGTTAAAGTTTAATATGATTTCTAACCCATTCAAAATTTCAGAATACTAAGTAGCTCAAATTACCTAGCATGATGATGGTGACAGATGAAAGAAAGCAGAAGGGGGGAGGAAGATGGAAGAACAACAGTTGGTCTCACTTCAGATAAAAATTCTATATAGGAAGTGAAACTAGGAGCAAAACCTCTGAAATTAAATTTTACAATTTAAAAATGAAACTGAAAATAGTCTCTGAACAGTGACGTGCTTACAAAGGATATGAGAGAGAGAATACCACCAAATATCTCACTAATCAAAATGCATTTGTACTCTATTTCTTTAAATGGTTTTAAAAATGGAATGAAATAATTTTTGGATGAAATAACTTTTAACATTGCCTAAGCAATAGAGAGTTCCAGGACTCTTAAAAGGAATAACCAGTTTCCTGATGCTATGTTTTTATATTATATTTTCAAGCTGAAAGTCTAGACATGCTGTTCTACTGATCCAGGAATTTAAAACAACACGATTCACCTAATATGCTAAATGATGTTGATTTCTACAGAAAATGGTTATTTTGGAAGGGGTGCTACATACTACAAACATTCAGAAATCTATGTTCGAGTTTTACTTTCACTTAAATAAACTAATCCAAAAATATTCCATTTCCTACTTTGGATTTAAATTAGAGGGATGTTTTGAGCAGGGATAAGAGACTGTCGAGTTAATTTTCAGTGGTGAAATCTTTCCAGTCACTGAGGTAGTCATAAGAACCTTTTCATCCTAGTACAATGATTTTTTTTATTCATAACAAGAAATTGACTTAAGAGATAGGCCAACCTCTTCACCAAATTACAATCTATATTTGCTATTTGTTTCAAACAGAAAGGTAGGATTTTTTTTCATTTATTGGGCTATATAAACCAGTAAATAACATTCTCAAATACACCAACACATTTTTTATGTAAGTTCTTCTCTTCTCCCTCAAACTTCTAGAAAGAAAGCGGACAAAGGGTAATACTTGAGGCAAAACTCAAGTTTAGGCAAAAACTAAGTTCCTGCACGAAAGCCAACACTCAGAACCACCCATCAGCTGTGGCTGACAGAACTGGTCTTGCCGTAACTGTTTCTCATTACCTCATCTATTCCAGAGAAATACTTAAGCTACACAGAGCCGTATAAATGCTAGTAAATATTTAGAACTTTGTTATCACATGAAAATCCAGTCAACTCTTTATGAAACTGTGTATACACACACGACCTTTAGCTACTATTTGTCAACAAGCAGCTTGAGGGTAAGGTGTAGTTCAAGAGCTAACAAGCAAAGTATTATGCTTTATGTGTGAAGTTTTGAACAGAGATATGCAAACAAAAAAAAAAAAAGTGTTTAAATAAATGGATGACTAATGACTCATTAGCACACATAGAGCACTGTCTCCACGCTGGAAATCCCAGATGGATTACATCTACATACACATACAAGATGCACACTGAGAAACTCTTCAAAGGACAAATCTACCCTTAACATATAAAAGCAGTCCATCACAGTTTCCCTCACCTTCTCGCAACCACAATCCCAGCTTCATCCAAACCCAGCCTCTCATTCTCACTCATTTTTGGCAAAACACAAGAAGGGAGGGAGAGGAAATGGGGAGGAAGAAAATAAATAAATAAAAAATATATTCATTTCTCATGCAGAAAAAAAAAGCTGTCTCTCATTGGCATACCCTCCCACGAGTCATACCAATAAAACAAAATGTGGAAAAAAAAAAAAATGGAACAAGATTTTGTACAACGATTACCATCACAACACAATTATCTACAAAGTACAGCGATCTCTTAGATTGCTAAACACAAAAGGAAGTTCACTTAGATAGAACAGTTCTCCAATGAAATAATTTAATTCTGCTAAGAAGCGCAGCTGAATAAGCAAAACCTAGCAACTGTGACACACTAAAATCCTGCAATGAAAAGAATAATCGTGTAGGATTTCAAGAAATCTTTCTGTTAGTAAGCAGCTGAAAAAGAATAGCCTTCCATCCAGTATTAGGAACAAAATGTACTCTTACTACACTATGTGCAAACTATATTGGTTACAGTGTAAGAAAACTAAAAATTCAGACATCAAAAAGACTGGAGAATGTGAGAACTATAGTAACTATTATAGAGAAAGGAGGGTTTAAGTAAACAGAATGCAAAATTTGACTTCTGTTTAATGAAAACAATGAACCCATTTCATTTTCTAAAGCTTGATACAAACTATGGCCAGACTATCAAATATGGGCTATACTAATGAACTAGGTGCTGTATTGTCTATATGGAATCAGGTTTTAGAATAAGACTATTTCAAGTCAGTAGCACAAAACATAATTTTTAATCCAAAAGATGAGTCTACCAGGTGCAAACATACACCCACCCCAAGATAGAGAAGCCTAGAAATTAAAGGGATTTTTTTTTTTCCCCTCATTGTATAGAAATGCAAGATGTGGGTGCCAAGTAAGGCTGAGGGAAGCTAGGCTCTCAATATTTCTTGTTTTAAAATCCTGCTAGCTCAACATTTTTTTGCTGCTCTTTGCTATACATAATAATTCAACTTTATTTAGAGTACTTGATTATTTTACATTGGTATTATATATTGATGTTAGAAATATTTCAGGGAAAAATTCTACGGCAAGAAAGAAAAAAAATAATCACATAACTTCAGAACAAAACTGTAAACAAGTGACATTTACACATATGAATAAACAGGAGTTCACAAAGTATGTGCAAACACACCTTCAGTCTGTGGAAAAGTATTTCCAGGTAACAAACTCTGTACTACAGATGCATTTACATTAACAGTTGGATGTGAAACAACACTATGGGATTTTTAGGCACATTCCTTGGTTGTTCCCACATACTCATTTGCTTTACACAGCAGTCCTAGGGCATTCAAACCACAATTATTTTTGAGGAAAAATGAACTAGAAGCTCTGATCCATAACTGCTCCAACTCCTAACGGAGCTGGGTGCTCAGGAGTCCAAACCAAAAATGGATGCTCCACACAGCTCTGAGTATGTGCACAGCATGGAACACAAGTCTGGCCTAAAATAACACCTCCAAACACAGCGCAGCGAAGATGCAAGATTCTCGGAATCAACTGCTTTCATCTATTGATCTGCTCCTGCAGCACAAATTACTAGCTAATATCAACACAACTACCTTGGCTTAATAACAGGGAAAAGTGTTTGAGGACAAGAATCTCTGGCGCTAGAGCTACAATACTCCAGATGTCTGTCTTAAAGCTCATAATGTAGTATCAAAGTCTTAACAGAAAACACAAAACAGGTTTATACATTAAAATTACTTTTGTCTACCTAAATTCAATGATAGGAGAAAGTAGTACATCATATACAATTAGAATTACAGTGACTGTTTACATCTGTAGCTTAAAGACACAGCTTCTAACACCTTAACTACTTAGTCTCAACTCTTAAGCATTTTAAGTGAAAGTAAAATCTCAAATTATTTGGCCTATACTTAATGACTAGAATAAAGAGAGATAAAGCAGAACCTTTTCTAAGAAGAAAAGTAATCTACAGAGGGACTCTGAAAGCAGGTTGTTTTTTTTTAAAGGCACTATAATGGTATATACAATAAATAACTACAATTACATTTTGACTAAGCTTTTAAAGGTTAAATTTGCACCCACAATTGTGAAAGATCACTAAATGGAATAAGACGTCTTAGGCTGTGGGATCTGCAGTAATAATTTAGATGAATTTTACGAAGTCTAAGTCTGCCCACAATATGTGCCAAAAGAAATTATTTCAATTATTTCCCCAGACATACATAAAAAATTTCCACAAATTTGTGTATTTTTTAGTGTAGAGCTATAATTGTTAGTTACCCAATCATGTCATATATTTGCTCTGCTAAGAATTTCATTGTCTGTTCCCCACAAATAACAGGTTTTTAAAAACCTAAATGAATATCCAAGAATTAATACTTTATACTGTGTTTTTAAATTGTTTCCCAACAATACTCTTAACTAATACGCAATATTATTAAAAATGCTTCTTTTTAGCAATCTGTATAATTTATTTAATGTCTTAGGAATCTTGACTAATTTGCAGTTTAAGCATTACTAAGAATGTGTTTTGACACTTGGAATCTAAATTCTACCAGTCTTGTTAAGTACATTATGACCGCCATTCAAAATTTTCTATCATAGAACACACATTATGAAAATGCTGATTAATTACTTTTGCCCAATTACCTGAGAAATTACACAGCATGTGTTATTTTATGTACCTGATTTCAAGATGCAGCTGATCATTGTATTTACCTTTCAAAAGTTGGTGTTTCTGTTTTTCCTTCAGATAAACTAGGTCTTGAAATTTTCTGTAATAATTAATGATATTACTTTTATTTTACATTCATAAGCAACTGATTACAATATAAAGTTGTAGAAATAATTTCACACTGACATTCCCATAGATCTGCTATGTAGCAGAGACTGAGCATGGATCTTAGTACAGATGCTTGCAAATAGTCTTCCAAGTTAAATAAAAAACCCCAAGAAGACAAAGCAAAACTTTAAAGCAACTCATGTAGCCTTTTTCATATACAGTACTTCAATTATGCCTTCTTGAACAGGATGCAAACTAAGCCTGGACAGGTTTTTACTTGGAGGGGAAAAATTAAAAATCTGAACTTGTGTTCTGCTAGAGAAGAAAAAAAAACCAAAAAGACAAAAAAGCAAAGGAGAAGCAAATAAGATAAAGTTGAAGTTAGAATATTTTTTTAAGCATTACACAGTGGTTTAGCCCTACAGATGCTATCATTAAATGTACGTATATGGATGATTCTGAACAAAATGCTTGTCACAGAAGAAACTTTTGAGTCTCTACAAAAACTTACCCAATGAAATAACTTTTTAACAACATGAACAAAGGCAATTCCCTCTCTGTCACCATTTTTAGAACAGTAGAAAAGCAAGTGACTGAAAACTGCTACTTGCAAACCACCACACTGGTCCTCTAAAAGCATCTCCTATGCTTCAAGGCATCTTACCTATACCATCTTACTCTCATCTAGGAAATTGTAAGTGCGTAAGTGACAAAATTAAGAAATTAAACTTTTTTCCGTCTGAATACAGATATGAGTTTATTTTGGTTTTAAATTAGAAAAGGTCATTGTACATAAAGACAAATATTTTAAAACATTATTTGTATCACAACCTCTTAAATATTTAAAACTGTAAAAACAAGGTTATATAATTTAGCATAGTGGTTTTTTTCCCCAGGGAGGTGGTACATTTTGTTTCAATGAGGCCAAATTATGCAGCAAGTATTTTAAAGCTGCGTAGTAAAGTTAAGCTTATTCTGTCTTCTTCTAAAATACCTTTTGGTGTATTTCTATCATGCTTTGCTATATTTCTGTCATACAAGGCCCATACACAGATGACCCGTGCTAAGAAATACTTTCAGATTTAAAATTACTGCACTCTTACTTCTTACTACAGAACCTCCTTCCTTATCCACCATCCTCCTCTGCCCTGGCTGCCCATAATCCTCCTTGGGAACTACCAGGGAAGGAAGATTTCTTGACTTATTCTCTGCATTTTAAATGCTACATTTTTAAAACAACCTGATTCACAACTTTTTGTTTGGTTCTTCAGCACCCTAGGGGTCTGTCCTTGGACTTCCTGCTGTGTATTTCAACAAACAGGCATAACGCCAAGCATCTGGCTGCAGCAAAATCACAGGCATTCCATAGCACCTTGGAAAAAACAACCAGAGGTTCCACGTGGGCCGGATCATACTGAACTCTCACTGTTCTAAAAGCTCTATGTCATGTAAGCTCTCAGACAGCTAACACCAAAGTAGCCCATTCTGTCTGTATTCTCCATCTTTTCCAACCACAAGGGCTAGGTTGGTTTTGTTTTCTTTGGGTTTGGGAGGGATGTTGCAGTTTTTTTGTTTTATTTTTAAATGAAAGACAGTGGAACACAATTTTGTAGAGAAAAAAATGCACATTTGACATTTATAATGCTGAAACACAGTATGGGATGAAAAAAAATAATGAAAAAGTATGAGAAAACACACCTCAAGTGGTAATGGAGTCTATGGAAAGAAAAGGTGTTACTGTGTATATTTGAGAATCTTGCTTAACACTGCTGAATGAAGATGAACAGTATTCTCACATTTCTACAAAATCACTGTTTCTGTAAAAAAACATCACCAACCCCTTTGCATTTTGGAAAGCAGACAAGCAGTGTTACAAGAAAAATCTTTCCCAGGTCTGAGGACTTCTCCCACTCTCTTACCAGCTAGGATTTCTGTAACAGATTGCCTTTTCCTAAGGGCAACAGAAAGACAACTTCTTACAGGGAAAAAAATAAATATCTGTAAAATCAGAACCCAAAGATGGTATTTCTGAAAAAATTTAAGAACAGGTACTGTGAGATCATTTAGCTTCCTGATAGGCAGAAAGCTGAGGAAAATCACATACATGCCTAGAAAAAAAACCCAATGCAGGCCTAAAGAGGCAATTCCAAATAATTTTCCTCTTTAACCAATTTCAAATAGAAAACCCTCAAAAAGTTACAGTTCACAGCCAATATTTACCCTGATCTCAGGTTGTATTTCAGATCAGTTTACAGGTTCCCTGAAGATGAAGACACACAAGGCAACTAAAGCATTCCTGCACTGCAGCCCAGCATACAAAGCAACCAGAACAGATGGACTGCAAACTGGAAATCTCTGGGTGTTCAGACATACTAAAGGTGTCTCTCCAGCACTGCTGTATCTTTCTTTCACAGAAAGCTAGATTTTTTCACTATGCATATCTTCTGAACACCATGATCCACCAGTATATGTATAGTTAAAAAATAATTGTATTGGATCTTCAAACTAGTTATGAAGTTCAGAGATATAGTTTGATTGTGTGGAGAAAAGAAAAGGCATTACCTCCAACATAGCTTCTTTCTCTCTAATGGAGATTTCGGTCTTTAACCTAGTGGATAATGAATTAAGATTCAATGTTTTAAAATACTGCATGGTTGAAACAGAGATAAGGATGAAGATACTTACATTAAGAAACCAACTTGGCAATCTGAAATAAATTTGTAAAGTCGATACTTATTTTAAGCCTAAATGTACTTCAGAGATCCAGAAGAACATTTCAGAATTTTAAGATATTTTATTTTGTATAGAGAGTTTATTCGGTATACAAGTTTATCTTGTTCATGTAACCTGTTCCACTTATCTCACCTGATGAAAACCAGGAAGCAACAGCCTTTAGATGGTTCGCAATACTTTTATTCTAGTGCTTACTGTAATTCTACATGAGGAATAATCTCCTCACCATAATGACCTTTTAAACCTGACAGAAATATTTAAGGTCTGAAATGCTAAATTAAGTGCATAAAGCTACATTATGACCAAACAAAAACATTCTGCAAAACAAGCTCAGTTTTCTTTTTTAATTACCTACCATACCAAACCCAAATACCCAGAACACAGATGTAGTTTAGGGCAACTGTAAAACATTGCAGCTGACCTCTAAATACTATTTGGAGGAGATGCTTCCCTCAAAAGACCTTTGCAGGCACAATCCATAATTACATGAGCTATAAATTATTTAAATTTATTGACTTTTAAAACCACATTAATTAAACAGCTTATCACAACATCACTACAATTGATTCTGTGTTTATATAAGAAAACGCTATCGCAGAGATAGCAAGTATGTCTCCTACAGAACCTTGTTAAGTCATCAGTTTTAATATAAAATCTAACCTTTCAAATGTTTCCTATAGAAAAAAAAAGAAAAACTAAACAAAACTCTCAAAATTGCTTATGCCTGTAATTTCTTTGTTGATGCTGCATTAAAGGCAAATATAATCTGCTGAAGTATGGTGCTTCCTCTGTTATATTTAAATAATGTTATTAATCATAAATTAAATTATTCATGACCTCAGCAAGTCTTAATGGTTGTCTACAAGGTACAAAATACTTGACAGAAGAAACAGCTTTACCAACTTAAATTTTATGATAAATGTATACAAATGTTTGATTGATGCCTACTGCATGCATTTTCCTAACTTAATCCAAGAAAGCAGTGCTAAAACCAGATCTTCTAAAGATTTTCAGCACACCATAACCACCTTCTAATACTAACATTCTAGCAGCTAACTAACAACTTGGGCTGTAGTATAAACAACTATTTATAACTACTTTAATTATTACATCTTAATTTACAATAAAGGATTGTAAATATATAACTACCAAAAAAAGGTTGTTTCAAAATAACATTGCTATGATAGTGCTGTAACAATACTCGTCTAATTAACGCTAAGAAAATCAGGGTAAATCAAGCGACAACACATTTTTTGGGTCAGGGACTTGAAATACTCAAGTGTTTAATCGTGAGTAGCAACACCAGTAAAAGATGATGCAACACCAGATATTTAGCTTAGCTTCACTGCTTTAATGATTTCTATGCAAGAATTTAAAGAAATATATTGGAAATAGTAATTTGCCTAAAAAGTCACCCTTGAAAGAACAGAACAATTTAGAAACAAATAAATCAAATATTGTATAACCAAGGACAAAACATACTGTTCTTCTCTGAATAAATTTAAGTTTTGCCACCAAAATAAATAGATATGAATTGTATCAAATATCTGTAGACTGTTTTAAATACATTATAAGCTTTATTTCACATGATCACATTCTGATAAGATTTCCGTGGCTTTGCCTTATAGCTTATAAATGCGATTCAAACTGGCTAGTCTCTGCTGTTTTGGAAGTGAACAGGGCTTGTAACATTTTGTGATAACCACATCTCTGTTAATATGGTTTACTCTGGATTCCTGACATACATTCTCTGCCTTAATTCTGTTTTAGAAAGTAGTTCCTTCTAATTTGTCATTAGCAGAAGTTTCATAAACAGATACTAAACCATAGAAAACTATCACCTTGTGATGTTCCCAACACTTTTATGATCTAAGAAATCTTAAATCCCATAGTTTGCAAACAGCAACAAAGGCAGTGTACTTTCTTATATCTGTGGAGCTACAGTGCCTCTGGAAAGAGCATCATGAAAAGTAAACGAAGATTATGACCAGCTCTGGTAAAGTACACAATTTCGAGCAACTTTGAAACCTCTCTAGAACTCTCCAAAGACTCTTTACATAAAAATAAACTTCCAGTTAAGATCAATGAAAAAAATGCCCCTTAACTGTCAATCCCTTAAAAAAATGTCCCCAAAATGTTGCAGCTGAGCACAAAATTTCAGCTTGATTGAAATATTCAATAGATTGGACTGGCCATAAAAGCAAAGAGACTCAGAATAAAAGCCAGGTAAGTAAGAACATTAATTTAGACATCTTAAAGTTCAGGCTGATCTGGAACTATTTGATACATGAGGAGTCACCTAGGACTAATGAAAGAGATTTGGAGTCAATGGAACAAGTAGACTATGAATGCACAGTCCAAGTACAGATGGAAGTATTCTCATTTCTGAAATTCCTACATTCTCATTGCTTGCCCTGCTCTCACATAATAAAATTACATATATTTGCACACACACACAGAGCTCAAATCACGAGCAACTGTCTTCTCTGCGGTCATGTTTTCTTACAACCAATGAGTTACTCCCACAGCTTCTTTGGGTAAGCAGCACTGAAACTGAGCTGGAATCTTTTGCCAAACATCCCTTTTTTGTTTACCCCTAACCAAAAGTAACCTTTTCTAGGATGACTGTAACTTCAAGATTTTCTAGAAAACAACTTTACATTAAATTAAGTGGCTCAAGGTACCTTCCAGTCCCTCAACTGAACCACACCTAGCATTACAAATACAAATCTATTTTACAACCAGTAAGAACTGAAAGGTCTTTGGGTTTGGGTTTTTTTTGTGTGTGCATGTGTTTTGTTTTGTTTTTTTAAGAATTCCAGCTTTTAGCAGAAATACTCCATTTTGAAAGACATAACTAAGTAGTGCTGATGACTCATAAAGCACCATTCTCCCCCAAGTATCCAACTGCATGAGCATTTACTGGGAAGGTACATGTGAATGTATAGAAAGAAGAAAAAGCTGTTTCTACATTACAGTGTTTTACATGGCTAACATTTGAATGGGAAAGGAAAGATGGTGACATCCATGTTATTTGACACTGTCTCCAGTTTCTCACCTGTAAAATGGTGTTAGCAATGAAGATGGCTACATAACTTACTATTATTACCATGAGTAGTGAAGTGTCATTACATACAAAGCTGCACAGTTACATTTAACAGAATAACAGAAACAAAAATTCACTTTCTTGTCAGAACAAAGATAATATATCATTTGCTAATCAAGGAAGACTGCTCTGCAACTACACGTCTTTTAAGAACCCATAATGCTGTGACATTCAATGTCCTAAAAATAACAAAAAAAATGTGACAGGTTAAGGCTGACCATAAATTAAACTAGTTATACCATGCATATTCACATTCTGTCCTTGCAGATGTGATCCAATATGTTGCATTATTCACGTAACTTTGTAGTTGTTGGGACCTTCAGGGATATTTAATATCAAGTCAGGTAGGTTTACTTGCATGGTTTAGTACTGATTTTATGGTATCAGTTTTCCACATGAATAACGTTTCTGTGATCCTCACACAAATGGAAACAGGATGCCAATATACCAACTGTTTCTACATGAACTATTTACACAAAGCTGGCAAATCTGTATGTAGCTTACAAGTCTTTTAACCGCAAGTCTGAAACTTAAAACATTTCTGTAGCAAAGCTGTAAGAGAACCAAATGATAATATTCCAAATGAACATTCAAAAGAGGCGTAATTCACATAACTTCAAATCAAAGTGTCAATCTAGTGCAATTTCTGGGAAATTCTTAAAAAACATTTTGAAAGCCATGGAAATCTGCAATCATATTCCTGTTTTGTTGTTGCCGGAAACCTGAATGAAAATGAAATACCACAGATTCAAATTCCTCTGAAATGCAACAGCATATTCACAATGAAAACACAAACCCACTATGCTTTTTTGAATGCTGCTGTGTCAAAACAGAAGGAAGTCCTGCAAGAAAAACCTGTAGTAGGTAACTGATGCTTGAAGTTGAACAGCAGCATTCAAGATGGAACATAGCTTCTGTCAGAAGAAAAAAAAAAAGCAGCAAAAAGATGAGACTTTAGAGTACTGAGTAAGCGCGCAGATGCTCAATCACAAAATATGCGTAAGAGACAATGGATGACAGGATCCTTGCCATTATTAGCGATACCACAGTGGTTGCAGAAGCTCACTATCACCGAAACTGTTACTGTTTGAATACTGAAAGTGAAGAGGACAAAAGTACCGGTAAAAAGGGATTAATCTCAGAGGATTTGATTATGCAGAAAGTGCTGCAAATCAAGAACAGCTTGCATTCATAAAAAATAATCTCTTGTAACTAGGAGGTTATAACAGTGACTGATCTCAGAGTAAGATTACCTCTATCTGTTAGGTTGCTTGGAAGCTAGTAAATGAGAGGTTCAACCAAGACACATATCCACTGTAAGCAGGAGGTTGAGTTTGGAGGAACACTAGATGTTCATCATAACAAAAGGAAAGCTCATCATATATCCAGACAACCTGTTGATGGATAAACTTGCCATAGATAATCTAGAACTAAAGATGAAGTCAGAAGCAGTGAAATCAAAAGCAGCAGATGTCTCAGCAGCTTGAGCACAGCATCCTTGAAGATCAGAGATGATACCAAAAGAACAAGGTGTGAATGAATTGTAGCTGCTCCACCCTCAGAATCAAGGCTCAATAAATGTATCTGCTTCCATCACATGCTTTCCTCCGACAGTATTTAGGAGCAAAAAGAAGCTTAGCTGCCAGAGCAAAGCAGCTAGTAAATTCCTTTGGCCAAGATTCAGTTTATGCAGTTACATGTGACTGAAGTCATTCAAAGCATATTTTGCCACTATATACTGCAAAGTCACTGGCAGACAAAAATGTAACTTACTTGAAAATTAAATAGATCATGACTTGTATGTTTTAGTGAACATCCAAAGAGAATGACAAAGCCCTTTAGTTCCAGAAGGTAGGATCAAGTTCAGAACAAAATGGGCTTTGATGTCAACACATATACATCATCATTTATACACCTCTCTAGCTTGGGATGGTATCAATAGACTTGAGTGGCAAAGAAACACCGCAAATGAGCAGCAAAGAAACACTGCATCACATAAGCGAATCTCCTGGTAAGCCTCTCTTCAAAGAGTATAGCCCCCAGATAGCTGCAAGTCAATGCTGCAAAGCAGAGAACATTATCACAGAAGGGCCTTTGCCAGACTACAATACTGGGAGAAAAGACCAGACCTGCTGCCTAAAAGATGCAAGAAGAGCATACCACAGCTTCAATGCATGAAGAAAAAGGAAAAGGTCTGGTCAGATCCTTGTTTGCTTACATACCAAAATAATCCCAAGCTGGACTGGGTTCAATTTTCAGGTCCACAATGATGTATCAGTGAGCCAAGGCAGTATAGGATACCTGCTCACTTTCAACTCCCCTGCAACAAAAATGTCTGCTGTCAGTTCATTTAAAAATATGTTAATTGTTGCGCAAAGCAGAGAGTTGAGCATTAGAAGAGTACCAGTGTAGTTATTAAGCCTTATTCCCTCAGCACAAGGTGGATCACTAAACAAACGAGGTGACTTTATGCAGAGTAACAATTTAAAAAGCAATTCCTGCTGGAACATCTCCAGCTAGGTTATCTATGTTACTAATGGCAGGATTCTGGCCCAAAGACAGTCTCACTAACACTTACACAGACCTCATGGAACACATTAGCAATAAAGATGAGGTTTACAACACATACAGTCTAATATATAATAAAAGATACCATCTGAGAGATGCAAGAGAAGATCCAAAAGTGTCCAAGACTGCAACTGTGAGTGATTGTTTCTAACGATGAAGTGACTCTGAAGAGCTCCACAAACAAGTCATACCTTACTGAATTACAAGTCAAAGAATGGGAAGAAACGTTCACAGATCACTAAGAAACTACCCAGCAGAAGTTATGAATATTGACTGCAAGTTCCTCTTCTTCCAAAGCAAACCACAGAGTACTATAAAGAACCATCCCACAAAATGATGAACATTTCTGTGTGTACTCTGTACTGCAAATAACAAATTAAAAATTTTGCTACACAGGTATACTTAGGTTTAGCAATGATATATTCTTGTCCAAAGTATCAGAGAATTAGTATACAGAATAGGACAAGATTTACTGGAATTAATGAAGTCTACAAGTACAACAGTTTCAAAAAGCACCAACACAGATTATACGACCCCAAGCAGTACCTGTAACTAATCTTATACCAACATCTGAGCTCTCAAAAATCACGACTATGTGCATTTGCCCTAACAGCACGTAGAAACAAACGTGCACATACTCTTGACTCCACTTCAAATCTTTTTAGTGCTCACCCATCTTGCTTCCAAGTAATACATACTTTGTATATCCAACATCCTTAAATATTTTCATACATCTCCAATATATTCAAGACAACCAGATCCTTGTACAATACTGGTAACAGCTGCCACAACTGTACCTCCTTCTCCACTGTTCAAGAAATCTGTAACCTCTCCTTACACAGAGTTCAGCAAGTATTAATTCCCAACACCTAATGCCAGCTCCAAGTAGAAAAGCTAAGGTTTTCACAGGTATCACAATCCAACACTATTTTTCCATTGAGTTTCACTGATATCTAAACTGTTAAAGGACACAAGCCACGCTGGATTAATAAAGGGAATACAGCTCACCCTCCCAGATAACTCTTCCTAGTGTTTTGTTCAATTTCAATATTCTGTGCTCCAAAATCAGAAATTTCATTTTTTAAATCACTTTTTGGAAGGCTTTCCCAAATTAACCTCCTTGCCTTGTTCATCCTTGCCAGAGTATCTTCAATTCTTTTTAATAATATCTATTAGTCATCCCATCGGACCACCAGTTTTATTCAACTGTAACACATCCTAAACAGTTACTAGTAGAGGTCTGAAGTTTATAGCTTATATTTTGCTCTACTATTACTCATAGCCAAAGGAAAGTATTTCTATGTTTGGGTTGGGTGACAGATTATTCCAGTACCCCTCCTACTGACCACTTTATGGAAAATAAGAAATAAATTACTTAATAGCTATGAAATAACCTATTGGGGATATTTCCAACACTCAGTGAGGGCTAGTTTACGCCTAAACACCCCAAGAACTTCTCACTCTATTGGAAGAGTTCTCACCATGCAAGAGAATATCTAACCCCTTTTAGAAAATTGCTGTAGGCTAGATGGACTCAATGACACCTCATTGTTAAATCTGGGTTAAACTATTTTCTTCCATCTTTTAAAATATCTTTTTTTTGCAGTCTAATTGACATTTTTGTTCTTGTGTTCTGAAATGTTTTAGAGAGAAGTCAAATGTTTGATTCAACTGACACGCCTCTGAACCTTCGATTAAGGCCTAAGCAGGCTCACAAACTACACTGCAAAGCCTCAGGTACTGTTCCAGGATAGTCAGGGATGACTTGGTGTATCTGATTCTTCTAAGGTTAAAAAAATCCAAGCAAACCCTGCAACACAATCTCCACAACACTGCAGGTTCTTTTTCAAATCCCTAAAAAAACCTGAAAGCCAAACCCCTTATATTAATTTCCTTTGAAAGTCAGAATTAAAAAGTTAATGCAATACCATGTATCTTTACCATACAAATAACAAAATTTTGAAAATAATTTCTAAATATTTATAAAAGATTAAGACTGAATTTGTCCTATTTCAATAAAGGTCACTTTTTAAAAAATTCACATATTACATAAAGAATATAAATCACTCATTTAATAAAGTTAGTATTAAAAGTAAGTTGAAGTAACATTCTCACTATGTCTAGACTCATAAGTCAGGCTTGAGAAGTGCTAATACTGCAAGAAATAGTTATGTCTCTTTGGCCAAACTGAACAAAAAACTGGTTTTGCTTTTGGCTACAGTAGGTAATCATTTTATCTCCTCATTCTTGTAATTGTGTATGTATTAAGAGCAAAAAGCACTAATAAAGTAAGGGTCTACATTCATCCATACATTTAAAATTCTATGAAATTCAAAAGAAACCCAAGTTTAAAGTGCAAATTTTGGCCTTCTGTCATTAAATCAAGCAAAATAAACATCGAGCAGTAAAACAAAACTTACTCAGATACTTGTTCAGCAGTTGGGATATCTACAGAAACTGAAAATAAAAATAAAGGATTTAATTAAAAATATTTTAAAAAGTGGAAAAACAGAAGTACTCACTTTCAAACCCAAGTACACAGAAATAATGATAATGCAACTGACAAAAGGACTGCAATAACACATCCACATGTAAATATTTATATGTGTATACTATATAAAAAAGACACTGTATGTACTCACCTTTCTCTATAATAACTTGACAAGTATGAGTGTGGCTTTCACTCAGATGTGTGGCCATGCTATCTAAGCCAGAAACATCAGTCAGGAAGTCACAGTTAAGACACACTACAGTCACACCTCTAGAGAAGAGAAAGTAAAAAGGCAGTATAAATGCAACACAGCCGTGAAAACAGTTTTCTTAATTTGCAGCAACTAGACAGACTATAAAAAACAAAGTAAAGTTTCCTACAACTTTACGTAAGATGACTCACAAAAACATATTCTTACTTTTTATACTGCAACTAGCACCTAGAAATCTCTATCAATGACCAGGGCATCTCCACGCTGGATGTAGTATAAAGAACACCACTTTAGACAGAAATGTATCTGTAAAGCATGAGTTTCTTGCTTTTGGTGGTGTTTGTTTGGGGTTTTTATTTCCCTTGCTTCCTCCCTATTTTATTTTCCAATTATTCATAACACACAAAGAAATAGAAGTATTTTTGAAAACTGCTCAGAGTTAAGAAAGAAGTTAATACATGTGGACAAATAACAAATACTGGTCACTGAAGAGAACATTGCTAGTGGAAGAGCTAAAGTTTTTATTTCCTGCTCTTTCTAAATTCTGGAGGCCTAGAAATTCAAGAGTTAAATCTCATTTAACTAATCAGTTCACTATTAAAGTAAAAACATAATGATCTGTAACTTAACACAAAGTGAATTACCGTAGCTCTTCTGAATGCTTCTTATAGATCCAAAATCTTTTACTTGGACGGGCACTGTGAAAACTAAGAAAACATTACCACTTAGACTGGTTTCCTTGAGTACATTACTCCACATATCACCTACACTGTACATGGTACTGCAATCTGCTTATGACAAGGCATAAAAATAGGAGGACCAATTACTAACCTGCATTATTCTAAAACACTAAATTGCTGAAAGCTTACAGGCTTGTGAATCTCAGCACTAGTTTAAAACACTGTCTCCCTTGTAAATAAGTTAGGGAGGGGCAAAGCTGAACTTTCTCACACAGTCCTGCAGGAACATGGTTACATTGCTTCCACCAGCAGTTCAGCACTTGAAGCACCACGGTTGTAGTTACACAATACTCCACAAAAGTGAAGCTTTGCTGAACTCACGCTTCCTAAAAAGATGGCTTTAAATGAGATAAACCAAATCTTCAGGCAACCTGTATGGGCCAACAGTGTCCTCCCATGTGAACACGAGCAAGCAGCTGAGTACAGGGTCTGCTACTGCAGAAACACCCTCCCTCTAACAGCCATCCTCCTCACGATTCCATTCCTTACACTCACCAAAAAAGATGATAATAGGTGCTGGAAGGGGTCAAAGCAGGGAGAGTATTCGTGCATCAAGCAGGGAAAGGACAAAATACTGGCTATCGTACTTCACAGTTGAATTCAACAAAAGTAGGAACAGTTTACCTTTTGATTCCCCTCTCCCATTCTGGAGTAAACTTTCTCTTATACAGCCAGAATTAAGCACATTCATTTTTATTATTTTTTTAAAGCATACAACCATTCGGCTATATGTATAAAAGCACGTCAGCTATTTCAGCCTAGGACTTACACATGTGTTGAAATTGGTATGAATAGGTCAACATATAAAATACATGCAAAAGTTTGTAAAGACTTAGGTAACAAATTCAAGAATTCTAGCATTCAAAAATGCCAAGACATTTTATACATACACGTATTTAAAAAGACAACTGCATTCTGGTTTGCTCAGGGCACAGAACTAACAAGTAGGTTTTCAAAATTTTGTTTTACTATCACTGCTATGTGGTCTGTGTCTAATTGCATACTATGATTCTACTGCTCTGAAAACTAATGCATTTGTTTTAACTGGCCTTTTTACAGCTGTCATCTCTAATACCCTACCCACTGCCTCAGTGACAAATCTCTTGCAAAATGAGATGTTATTTTTACAGATGACCAGAAGTAGTAAAAGAAAAAGTACCCACTTGAGTATGCTATCTGAGACATCCTTTACATGGTATTCTGAGAACAATTTTCACTTGTAAAATCATATGAGGCATTCAATCTGAAGCCCAGAGCACATGCAACAATTAGTCATTATTTGTTAAGTCTGGCTGAAACAATTACAGAAGATCCCACAGAAACTCTAAAGTGAAGAGAGAACACTGCCCGAACCAGTGTTTTTTAAGGCAGAACAAGAACATGGGGTTTAGGCCCTCATTAAAAAGTAAAAATCCAACCTTACACATTTCTCTGCCAGTCCTATAACCCAGTTCAAAATTCAGCTAATAGGAACACAACACACCTTACATAAATTTAGGAAGTATTTGATAATCCAACAAAAATTTTGAGGAGTTCTTACCTCATCATGTGATTCACATAGGCTTTGCTACAGCTAGTGTTGTATCTGCATAAGCTACAGTGGACATAAGCAGGAAAATGGCTTGCAAAATCTTTTATTTCCGAGTAACACTCAATGCATTTGTGAGCTCCCAAACGATACCTAGCAGTAATATGAACACATTAATAGCTAATATCAACATTTTCAGATGAGATAACTATTTCAAACTTTTTGCTTTAAGTCAGTAGCAAGCTTGCCTACATTAGGGAAAAAATAAGAACTTTAAACTCTATCTGTTAAATACTTACTATAGGTTATGTTAAAATGCATAAAGAAAACTTCTTTTAATTTAATTATACAAAAAAGAGAAAATTAATGTAATATTGGCCACTTCTGGAAATGAGATACTGCAGTAGATTAGAACCTGCAACTTCAGCTGCTACTGCTGTCTCTATGTACTTTGAAGTACATGAATCCTATGAAGGATTTCAAAGAAATGCTTCATCCACCACAATCTTCCCTGTCACCCCCGATATTCCCCACTAGCTTTGAGATATCTACAAAGCAAGAATGTAATCCTGCTCTTCCCCAATTTTGCTGGTCATTTTTGGATGTCTCAGAGAGCTACACACTGTGAATGTTAGCACCTTATTGGAAGGGAGACATCTACAATCTTTGCAAAGAAAATTGCTAACTTTGCCAATGAAATCATATTTCAGTCCATAAAGCACGCATCAATTCATTAATATAAGGCCAGCAAAACCCAATACATTGTAAATGTAAGGACAGCATTCTCCCAACAGCTTACATTCACCTTCTTGAATATTTTTTTCATAGCTCCCTAAATTAAGGTATCTTCTAGGACAGACAAGATTTAACCTTTTAAATAATGGGTTCAAATAAAAACCTTAAAACACTGAAGGTGGAAAATCTTCCCCCTCCATAAGAAAACTTGCAAAGAATACCTAAGCAGATCTATTCCCCTCCACAGGTCACTTTTAAACATAAATCTGCCTAATGAGTCAGTTAATCCAAGAGTCTGTGGCTCTGTGCAGACAAAAATTCTAAATTTAGAACAGAAATATTTCCAGAACATCTGTTCTTCCATCATAAATTAGTCTAATACCAATAAAATTGTTGAATGAAGATTCAGAATTATAATCACAGAATCAGTATGTGTGAAGTTTATGCACCTGCTTTTTCTGCAAAACTTAAGTGTCAAATCTTCTGTACAGCAGTATTAGAATAAAAGATAATGATGATCAGTTATTTACATTCAAAGTGTATTTAAAGATATTTTTAATGCTAATATTTTACCTTAGATTATGCAACGCTGTATTTGTAACTTCTTTTTTTTTTCTGCTGTTGGTCCATGCATTTTGCTTCCTTGATGTAGCTGGTTTTGATTTTGCTTTTGACTTATTTGTATTAGATTTGTTATGATTTTTAGTGGTTGTATTTTTTGCTTTAGGTGATAACTGAAACGTGGAGGTGCTTGTACTAACAGAAGATGTAGCTGATGATCCTGATTGAAGGGATCCAACAGATGCTCGAATAGTGACCTACAAGTATGAAATTAAAAATGTTTCTATCTTGATTTAAGCTTTTTAAGTTCTCACTTCTATTTGTCTCAAAGTTTAAGCCACTTTAGGACAAAAATGATGCAGACCCCTCAGACTAACATCCAAACTATCTTCTTTTCTCCTAGCACAAGAAGAGAAAACAGGAGGGGGCAAACTAACCAACAGCTCAAGAAAGCAGCAGCACTAACTGGACTATTGGCATATACACGGTATGGAAGAATGGGAAGAGAGCAACTCCAAAGATCACCAGGAAGAAATCATAAACTGTGCCTGGCAATCCTTGCAACAGGAGCATTTTTTAGAGGTTTAGTTTTAATGTGGCAAAAAACCCCACAAACCAAACTTAATAAAATCTTTGCTTTGGAAAAGAAAGGAGAAAAGCACATTTTTATATTCCATTCCGTTCCCCTCTAGTGCATTTTTTCCTTTGTCACCTCTAATTTTCCTGTATGAACACTTACCTTTGTTCCAGGAGGCAATCCTTCTAACTGTTTGGGTTTCCTAAATGTTCGGTGATGCTGAGTCTTGTGATCCATTTTTTCTTTGCATGTCAAAAATTGCAGTCTGCACTTTGTGCAACGGTATATTCCTTTTTTCTTTTAAAAATGGAAGACAATCTATAGTAAGCATGAATGTAATGATAAACAAAACTCCAGCCTTAGCTTGTCGCAAGCAATGGTCATCCAGTTCCTAAAACATCGACTGAACAAACTCTTAATATTGCACAAAGCCAAGATACTATGTAGGAATTAAACAGAAAATGCAAGGCAGTATCATTACTAAGAGGAGGAGTAATCAGGTTACAAGATGACACAGCACTTCACAAACTTTTACTCTACTTGAACTAGTGAAAGGTTTGCTATTAACCTCAAAAAAAGCAGAACATATCACTACAACGTAATGAAGAAACCAAATAGCAATGATATTCTTTAAAAGATATTCAGAGTTTTTTTTAAACAGTAAGCTTCTGTAACACAAAAATGTAACAGTCTAACAATTCCCTTAAAAGGCCTTTCAAAAGAAGCAGTCATAATTCTACCATATTTTATTAACTTCTTATCGAGTTACAACCATACAAATCAGTTATGCTTTTTTTCTAGAGTGCTTCATTACATATATGCAGCATTTTTCTAGCATTAAGGATTGAAAATACAGACTTACCTGATGCCTCATATAATGATGCATATAGGGTGCTCCAATTTTAATTACTTTGAGGCAAAATGGGCACAGCAAATGTTTTGTATTTTCATGAACTGTTCTAAAATGTGTTTCTACATCTGAAAAAGCTGAGGATCTGTAGTTGCATACCTAGAACAAAAAGTTTGACTTTCTTGTTAAAAGTTTATTGACAGTAAAGATGTACACGGGGTAAATACAAGACAGTCACGTTGAGATACCTGGCAAACATACGGCATTTCACCTGGCTTATGATTGTCCTTCATATGTTGCAAAAGAACTTGCTCTGTTTCAAAGGATAATTCACAGATTTTACAAATTGCTAAAAAAGTGAAAACCAAGAAAAAAGTATAAATTAATTTGGAGTCCTAAGTAGATAAAATACAACACATACGTATATGTGAACATATATATCTATGTAAGTCAAGCAATCTAACAATTATTCTACTCTTCAGAAGAAATTCCCTGTAGGATTTCAGAAAGTCAGGAGTGCAAAGCCCTTAACATGAATCCTTGTAGTAAAGGTTTCATTTAAACAAAAAGCACAAAACAACGCTTTTTAAATATTTTTTTCCCCACACACACTGCTCCAAAATAAATTGAATCAGTGCTCAGTTCCAATACTAAATCTCAAGATTATTGCTCTTAAAAGTACAACAGCTTTATTCTGAAGTTAGAAACCAGCAAACTAAAAGTAAGAAAGTATCTAAAAATTTTAGGTCACAAAAAGATTCAATGTGATACAATCCAACTTACTAGATGACTCGTAAGGCGTGTGTGTACTTTCAATGTGGCATTGCAGCTGGAATGGTGTGGGAAACTGACGGTAACAGTGCTGGCAGGTGGTGTGGCTTTCCCAGCTTTCACTGCTCTGCTTTTCAAGCTCCAAGTGATGTTTCATGTGGTTCATAAACCTTGAAATGATAGTGAACAGGTGCAAACCCCTACATTTTAACATTCACTTTACATGACATATCACATGCAAGATGTACCAGATTCTTTAGAAACTTTACTCTCTATGGACTTCTCAATTTACAAAAAAAATATCTAAGGAATAAAAAAATGTAATGAAAAGTTAAGTTAAAAGTTAAGCAGGCTGACCATGCCACAAATCATCTTTCAAAGCTTAAAAAGAAATCTTGACTATTATAAGAAACATGCAACATATCTGAAACATGTTATAAGACTAAGCAATCGATTGCATTTTCCATGTTTGCTTAGACAAAATTCTTGCCTTGAAATAAAGGAAAATTAGCAAAGGCAACAACAACAAAACATGTCAGCTGTTCACATTTCACCACCACCAGAGCCTCAAAGCCACATTCTGAAACAAGTGTAACTTTAGCTCTGCTGCAAACTATTAAGTAGCAAGAACATATCTGCAATTAGGACACCATCGTTTATCGGAAACCACCTCCATTCAAAACAGGAGCTTTCTTTGTATAAAGCATTTAGGACTGAAGGTGAATTATGAAGGACAGTTATCAAAGAATACCACTGCATAGCTGGCATATGAAAAACTTGGTGGTATGTTACTACTACAAGTTACCTTTTCCTCATTAATATGTCTCCCTACCTTTAGTACGAACCTGCTCTGGCTGAGAAGTCTAGGCACCAATGACAACATTGGCAGGTCTCAGTTACTGGCAAAGCAGCACAAGGACAGGTTAGCTGCACAATCCACTACTGTTAAAAATCAAAACCTGTTCTATTTTGAATGTCCTTCATTTCAGTACAGCCAGAGAAACTATTAAATATAGGTCAAACTCACAAAAGGAATGTAGTTTGCAAATGGGTGACCTTGGAATTGAAAAAAAAACAAATGAGCAAGAAGCCTCTTGAGCTCAAGCTTCTAGTATTACACAGTTGCTTAAAAAAATTAAAAAAAAAAGAAGAAAAAAAAGCTAACTGAAGATATCTTGGTCCCTAAGCAGAAAAAAGGAATTGACGCTAGTACTGCATATTACCTTAACAGAACATTATTTCAGTGACGTGATCAACCATAAAGAAAGCAGGGAGCACCCTGATGAACCATTTTGAGCTTTTCTGAACTAAGGTCCAGAAAAGCTCCACTAGAAGTAGAGAGGTGCTATGTATTCGTTTTGTCCACTATAAATGGTTAAAGGTGTAAAATATACCTTGGAATAAAAATTCTGAAGTTATAAAACTATGGAATACAGCTACGACATTACAGCAGAAATTAACATGGCTGAAAGTAGACTCTATGGAGAAATGAAAAGAAAAAAAATGAAGTGCTCATTTTTACTGACTTGCTGTGACATGTAGGCACCATAGCACCAATAGCTTACCATATAATGCTGAGCAGAAAACAGTGCTTGAAAAATGTCTTTTAAAACAGAGCCTGTATCTCAATAAAGTATTCCTTCTGTGGACTACTTTTCATGATACTGCAAGAAAGGCTTATTTGAAAAGTCTTATGCATACAAAACCAGAAGAAAAGCCTCTTGGTCCATATCAGATACTGTTTATTGCTCTTAAAAAGATAAATTGCAAAGGATGAAATGCCATAATTAACGGGAACTATAAAATCACGAGAGTAAATTCTCTCAAAGTCTAACAACATACAATGTTTTCAAGCTGCTTAAGACAAATTACCAGTACTTTTACTTAGAATTTACACATACTGAATGATTAATAGCAAATTTAATGCTTGTAATTACATGAAACTTGTTTTGTTAAATTATATGTAACTAATGTCAGCATAAGCCTGTTCATTTGAACTTGCAGACTGTGCCCTTTGAAGGAATAGTCCATTTTTCAGTTTTACATTCTGCTACTTCAGCTTCCTTTGAAGAATGCATGTAAAAAAGTTCAATGACCTTAACTTCCAAGGAACAACGACACAAACTCATCTACCTATTAAAATAGCTTACTGAAGTTTTTTGCAGCATTTAGAAGTTAAGTTATTCCATCAAAGTAACAGATGTTACATAAGTAAACCACCAACTATTAGTCACTGTGCATCCCTAAAGGGAATTAACACTCACATCTACTGATGTCACCATCAATCCAGATGGCAAATTGTAAAACACTTCGTGTTGCCCTTTCTAACCTCAAAGTCCTACAACTGCTCTCATTAAAACTCTACTGTTTGTTAGACACCATTAAAATTTGTACTCTAATGTGTAAAAAGTTTAAGTTATGGCCATACATGCACAGCAAAAATTAATTCCATTCCTGTTCAGTCACCCAGTGTTATCAGTTTTCAGTAAGAAAAAAATTTCTATTCCAAGGAAATTTTTAGTGCATGAGACTAAGTGCTATGGGCCGTAAGCGATTAACAAACAAATACCTTATGTTATTTTTAAGAACTTTCAGACAACTGAAGCATTTAAACGTCGTATGAGTCTTCTGCTCCTGTTGTACCTGCTGGGTGTCACCTTCATGTTTCCCATAATAAAAGTCATTAACTAACATAATCAATTTTCCTTTTTCAGATTCAGCAGTCTTGCTTGTTGTGCTTGAACATTCTGTTTTGGCCATTCCCAGGAAAAAGTTATTCAGCATATCGGGACAACAATACTGGATGAAAAGGGGGAGGAGAAGAGACAGACAGAGACAAAGGGATCAGTCTCTCTTGCCAAACTGTATTGACGACAGCAGCATTTTAAAAACGGAAGCCACTCACTAACTGGAGTTTGATGCAAAGCTCAATTTTCTGATGTAATTCAGGTACAGATTTCGAAGTGTTACTGATCTTGAGGTAGTGTTTAGGTAATAAACCACTCTGTATTATAAAAACTGAAAAGGGATTATTCTCGTAGGTTCACATAAGATAAATCTAAGCTAGAAATCAGAATACCAGTGTTGCCGTACTCACTAGAAAAATCTCTACTCATTAAAATTTAATAACAAGAAAGAGAAAAGCAGCTTTTATGCAAGTATTTTGCTGACAAGCTAAGTTCACCAAGAACTTAATGGGAAATTTTAGCTTTTATTTCTTTGGGGAGGACATATACTGCAACCTGTTAAAGTTCTTTCCAGCATTACCAAAAAATTCAGAAATTCTAAGTCACACAACACACATTGTTTAAGCTTCTTTATGTCAAAGTGTACATAATGCTTAACCAAACAGCTATACTATGAAATTTAAAAATTATGAAGTACTTCATACAGAAGATACTATGAAGTTTCCAACAGTGAACAAAATTAGAATGTTTCAGAAGACAGATCTTTCTACCACAGCATAATGCTTCTTATCATGCAGCACTACCTTCTATAAGCCCACTATTAAGGAGTTCATTTCCTACTCTGGAAGTGTAACTCAGTATATTTATCTCAGATAGTTAAACTAAAAATTTAATTAAATAATACTAAGTAAAGCCATTTCTTCAATGGTTCCTTCATTCAGTTGATATACTAAGTGCAAAAGCTATTCTCTACAAATAATTATTACAGAAAGATAAAACCTTTTTTTCTTCCCTACTGTTATGTATGTTTCTTCATTGTGTTTTGAAGCTGAAGAGGACAGTAGCTACCAGTTAGGATACCTTAAGCCCAGTAAATCAGAATGATCTGTGTTAACAGTAACTCAGAGCCCAACAGATTTCTGTTACACTGTAGTTCATTTTCCTCTTTGCATAGGCTATTCACATTGTAGGCAGAGTGCAAAGCCATTTCTCTGCCTCCTGAAACGGAACACATATGCCTCATATTTGCATGAATCTTTGCCAAATAAAAATAAATATTTTCTAGGAAACAATATTTCCAGAAACAATAACAAGTAATTTCATAAGCAGACTAAGTGATGCTAAGTTTCTGAAAGCTTCTTACCAATTTTTTTTTTTTAGTATGAAATACAGATTAAATTTTTCCCCTCAGCTTAACATTTTTGTAGCTACAATGGTATGTCAAGATTAAAAGGTAAGTTTACGCTGTCATCTTTGTCTCAGTTGCAATCTTACACAGATGTGGGTCAATTGGCTGCCTATAATTACAGGCCCTTACCTTCCTCAATTTCACCTGAATCTGGCCAACAGTCACAGCTATGTGAGAGAAATCATACAGAGACAGCAAATATGCCTCCATTCATTGGAAAAATAAGACAAAACGTGGCACGATTTTAGAGCTCCCCTACCTCTCCACAACTGCAAGACACCGAGCATTTGCGCTCTGGTTGATCATAGCCAGAAGCCAGACAACCTTCATATCAAATATGGCACTCTTTCACAACCAAACAGAAGGCCACATAAGTTCGATACAATGCTGAACAGCCCCAAAATACATTACCTTCATATGATTTTTTAGAGGATCCATAAGATTGAAATGAATATTGCACTTTGGACAAGCTCGTGGAAAAGGTCCTCCATTTTTAATGGTGCTTGATGCAGCATTAGTACCTGTAAAATTTAAAATGTAACACATTAAGATTCAGAATTCACAAGCAGACTACTTGATTTATTATTATTTATTATTCTAGCAAAATACCTTATTTTGAATGATAACTATTACAACTGATACAGCTGTAGTAACCACAAGCAAGGTTTTACGATC
Source organism: Microhierax caerulescens (assembly GCA_035590215.1). NCBI lineage: Eukaryota > Metazoa > Chordata > Aves > Falconiformes > Falconidae > Microhierax > Microhierax caerulescens. The sequence continues at coordinate 18,439,481 of JAVJGJ010000060.1, forward strand.
ATCTTTTAACCACTCTTCCTTTTTTTCCAAACTGACTTTGAGTTTGTTCTCTCTGATGTAGACTTATAAACAACTTTTACAAAATCTTAGCAACAAGTAAGAAAAAAATGGGAGCGGGTGATGGTAGCATGGTAGAGACAAAGTGTTAATTCTGTGCACCACCACTCCCCCATCCCCAGGATAGGATAAATTTTAGGATGCCTTTAAGAACTTTAATTCTCAAATGAACACGTAAAACTTGTTTAATGCCATGACCTGATTGTCATCACAATACGGTTCAGATAACTGGTTTTGGAAAGCAATTTCACCATCTGGTTCTCAATGATGAGAATATTTCTCTCTTGACAGTTGTTGGAACCTAGGCCTATTCAGATGCATCACTCCTGTTGAGCAAAGGTGTCTTTGGAGAACCTGGAGAAGAAATCCTCTAAAAAATTACTCCCAGTAATGAAAGGAAATAGTATTTCTTTTATCAATATGAAATGAATAATACCTTTTAAGCAAAAATAAAACCAAAAAAGTTTTGCATTAACTTAAACTTTAATGAATACACCCAGGCTTCCAGTTTTCTCCAAAGTGCCAGAAACCATCAAAGTGAGAGCTACTTTTCCAGATGAAGTTCTCTTGCATTCTCAAGTCATTCACAGATCTGGAGGACTCCATGCCAAGTAAGTAGTTTAGAACAAGAGATTAAACATAGGAAGAGTTTTAAGTAACATCTCAACTGCAGAGTCAACTGTACCTGCCAGGGCTATGGAAAAATGTAATACACACACAGATACATCCACCTTATAAAAAGGGAATGAGTAAGTGTATGAGTTAAGAGATGACCATATAACAGCATTATGCATTTCTACACAAAAAAATATCTTGCATAGTCCCTGAGGTAGACATGGATCAAAAGGCATTTTTCCTTTAAGATAACAGTACTGTTTTAAGCAGAAAGTCCTTCACATGAGTGGATGGCCAAGCAAGAGACGTACCACAAAACAGTGCTGCAAGTCTTCACTATTACAGTTTGTAAAACATTTTGACACATCACAGCTAAGTGCAAGCTGAGCTGGAAGTAAATGGGTTCTGCAGCAAAATCTCTTGTTCTGTGGTGCTTCAGTGCTGGATTCTGTGTGACAGATTAGAAATTGCTATACTAGCATGGGACAGCTTAGAGACAAACTCATAAAAGTAAGGTTCTCAGTGAATATGATCTACTGCTTTGTTATGCATTTAGTAAGATCTTCCAGCTATCTTTTGTATATTACAGGCTGCAGCACAGTATCTGTTTTACCCAACACAGGGTGGAAGAGAATTTTTTGCTTCAATATTCTACGTTATGGCCACTTCCTTCTGGTTACTGGGGAAGAGAGTCTGAGAGCAAACCAGCTGCAAACAAGACATGCAGAAAACCCAAACATCAAATAATTCAAACCACAGAATCACACTGTATGTAGCTCCTCATTTTAACATTATAGGTGGGAGTATGTGGTTGCAAGTATCTCAGAGTCAAAATTAAATCCTTGTCTATTACAATTGGCTGGAAAGCACCTTTTGGCTCAGAAGGAAAATGCACCTAATTAGTAATAAGCTGAAACAGCTAGGCTACCTCTCTTCTTCTAGGGAGGAAAAGGTCTTTCAAAAAACATCCTCTCTTTGAAACTTAAAATCCCCCTCCTCCCTTCCCACTACTGTTCTAAACTGTGTCAACTGCAAAACATATATGGCAATAGTTAGTCCGAGTACAGATCACAGAATAATTGATGTTGGACCTATGGATGTGTTTTTGTCCTGCTTCCCCTCAAAACAAGTCCAACCGTATCAGGATGCTCAGAGACACAACCAATCAACTTCTGAATATCTCCAAGGATGGAGATTCCACAATCTGCGTCCTTGCTGCCTTGCCTGACACTCCTACAATGATTTTTTCCTTCCTTTTATCTAATCAGAATTAGTTTATAAATTCAGCAGTCACAGAATTCTTTCAACCTTGATTTTCTCAGTTGCTTTTTAAAGTTTCAACTCTCTATTCAGTTCTTTAACACATAAAAATCTGAACTAAGAATACGAAGTCAGGAGCATTTATTTTGGTCATCTGTCTTCGCAGCCACTGAACAACTTAACTACTTACTGCTTTACAGAATTCAAACATACCTACTAAACAACAAAGGTCTAGATTTTGCATAAGTAAAAACCTAGGGTATATTAATCTGTAAAAGTATGTAAATCCTTGCATAGAAAATATTTTCTTATTTTAAGGCAGAAGAACAGTTATTTATTTACATTGCCTTAATAGCATTAATAATATCTATCAACATTACAAGAATGCTAGCTCTTTCCATTAAAGAAATGCATGGATTGATGCTAGACCATTTGATCTACCCTACCTTTTGAAGATACATTTTGTGATGGTGTTACTGTTGGAGAGTTAACTGTAGGTGAAACATCTGAATTGCTTCCAGCACCAACCTCATTAGGCTTGGCCTTTTTTGGAGTTACACTGTTGCCTTCAGAAGTAGCAGGACGCTTAGATACAAAAACACTCTCATTCAGACCTACAGTGGTTTAAATTAAAGAACCTCAGTATTTTCCCATAATATATTATGAACACATTAGTGATAACTATACTTTAAAGGATGGACAAGTCTACATAAAATTCTTAAGGTTTCCCTAAAATAATAAGCCATACAGACGTTATGAAAACAATACCCAACTCAGACTGAATAACCTAAGGGCAGTGGAGAAGGAAACAGCAAATGCAAAGAGATACAGAACCACCCCTGCAACCCAGTAAATCATACTATGACCACCTGAATTTATTTGACCTACTTTTTAGATCTTGACCCCCACTAATCTGAGACAAGGTGAGTTCACAGTAATAAAATCAAGCTAAGCAGCTGGTTTTTGCAGTGCCGACCATTTGGAACGACTTCTGCCCTTCTGATGAAAAACATCTCTCCTTTTTTCTGGTCCTATGTTAATGCTGGTTTAGTTCTTTATTTAAGTCTGCAAATCATTTGAGACTCCAGTTCGTATGGAAAATAAAAAGTGTTGTAACTTCTAGTGATCTAATCACAGCACACCTATTTGCTCTCTTCTTAAAGAAGAGTTGATTCACTTGTTTGAAGTATTTCTCTAAAAAAAAAAAAATCACTACAAAAATAACTGCAATTCAGAGGATCAGTGCCCAATTAACATGTCCATCAGTACTGGGCTCCATCTTGTCCTGAAACCCATGTCTCTGTAAAGTTACCCCGATGATGTAATCTCAATACAGACATCAGTCCTCAAGTAGACCTGAAAGAGCACAAGTACATATCATGATGACTGAAGTGCCAGCACAGGCCTTACAAATCTCTCACAATCACAGACTGCAAACAACCTTAACACTATCATGAACCATGACAAGGACCACATCTTGGTCCAGACACAATGACCTGGAATTAAGGACATTCTTGTATATTCGCCTCCCAATGGTCTAGCTGCTCCAGTGATTTCTTTGGGTAATAAGTTAAATAATTCATAGAAATTCAGTAATAAGAAACTGAATTACTATCTTTAGAAGTCTTCTCAACAAGCAGAGGTAACTTGTGTCACAAAGTTAATCAAATTTCTTCTGAGGAGACAAAAAACAACCCTCTCCCAGTGGTGACTACCTACACCTAGCAAACACTCTGGGTAGTCTCCCCATTCAATCCACAGATGCAAAGGCTCCCAGCAGGGAATGCTGACATTTGAGCATGCTGGAGAATTTACCACACTATGCCTCATATACAGGAAAACTTAATTAACTTGTTATGTATGTACTTAATCATCCTTACACTCTCCTTTGTAGCACACCTTTCCTTCTTTCTAACATAAACAAACATATTAAGCTCAAATGTCTCACCCTATGCATTGTTTGCCTAAGGTAATCAACACATTCACAAAATAAACAGGTTATTCATTAGATACTACTACTACCTGAAGTTTTTAAATTTACTTATACTTGCACTGTTAGGTGTATGAGCTGGTTACATTGACATGTGCCCTGATCAACAAAGACCTCCACAGAGCTGGTATGACTTTAGCACTCCCCTGTAACACTGTGTTTATTTGAGCATCAGGCCATTTACAGCAGGAACTGCTGCTACGTATTTAATTATGTGTAATTGTGTAATGAGGGCCAGGGAAAAGACAGGAGGTCTGACTGATTTTACAAATCAGTCAGTGATTTTCAGTGAAGTATTTTATTTTACTGTAGAAACCCCAATTTGGAAATAAGAACTATTTGTACATGTTAACAAAACTGTTAATAATTTCAATTAAAAACCTGACACATCGGTGACAAAAAATTTGAAGAACACTTTGTATTTATAAAGGTGAACATTCTTAACTCAGTTTATACAACTCTGATCTAATAAATTCCGTCTTTCAAAAGAATTGTAAGAGAATATACATAGGTTTGCATTTGAATTCTGTTGTTTGTTCATTTAAAAGAAATAATTAAAACTATTTTGAAAAATAATCAAACCAATTCCAAGTACTATTTAATACCTAGCTGGTATAAATCAGACTGATTCCTCTTCTCATCAAAGCACCTCTCTCAGCTGGTTTATGGACACAAGAATTCCTTGGATCACCCATGTTCCAGACTAGTTTGTCCAGTCCTCTACCCAGCAGACCACACAGTTTAAACTGTCAGGGACTTTCGGTACTCAAGGCAGCAGCCAAAAGCAGCAGCCAAACAATTCTTTGGCTTTCAGGCTGCTTGGAAGTCCATTACCTTCACTTCACGCTGTTAGTGAATACTTTCCCAAATATTCTGTATCTATTTTGAAACAGCTGGCTAAACTCATACACACAGTATTATTGTGTATAATATCTAAAATGATTGCAAGAAGGAGCAAAGTATACCGGATGCAGTATCACCTTGCCAACAGGTTTCTAAACACACATTACAATACTACTGTAAAATCCTTAACACTGTTAGATACCTCTGGGCTGGCTGGGACTGATTTTATGAATGAAGGCAAATGACATTATATTATGTCAGATTAATAGAACACTGACATGGAAGCCAAACTGTTTCAGGCCTCTAGTGCCTTGTCTCTCACCACCATCTCCCACTAATCTACTGCTATGAATGCATGTATACAGTCCAGTCAGCTCCTAAATACCACAGAACAGTTCTTCTATCCGTTATGGCATTTTCTGGTTCCCCCTGAACCAGTAAAGTTTGTGGGAGAATGATCTCAAAATATTCTCAGAAAGCAAGCTACAGTTTTACATACATCCCCAATGCCCATCCAAGCTGCAGGCAAGAGTTACCAATGCTGTTTAATACCACATTGTATTCAGCATCCTAACAAAATGTCTGGTTACTGCCCTGCTTAGACCTCAGAAAAAAGTATTTACGCTACATTGAGCTAAGAAATGTCTTTAATGATCCATGTACAGAAGTGTAATTGTCCTACAGACTATCACAGGCCAGTTCCCAAAATGACTCTATTTTTAAATGCCGTACTCCGTAATGTCTTGTGCCCATAGTGCTACACAGGAATTAGGGGAAGCATAGCACCAACACAGGCAAGTAGGCATCAGCACATAAAAATAACAAGAACATTATGTGACCTCACCATGCAAGTAAAACCACAGAACATGCAGACACTTCCTCATTGTGAAGTGAAATGCATTTTATATTTGATTACTGTGTCATAAAAATATTCTTGTTTCAACCCTCAATTATAAACCTTCTAATTTTAAAATCCTATCACCGTTTTACAGAAAAAACATAGACTAAGCATAGTATATTTAATATGCTTTTGGGCTGGTTTGGGCTGGGATACAGTTAATTTTCTTCATAGTAGCTGGTATGGGGTTACGTTTTGGATTTGTGCTAGGAACAGTGTGGCTAACGGGGCTGTTTTAGTTCCTGCTCAGCAGCACTTACACAGAGCCAAGGCCTTTCTCCCTCTCACACCTTCCACAGTGAGTAGGCTGAGGGTGCACAAGAAGTGGGGAGGGGACACAGCCAGGATAACTGACCTCAGCTGATCCAAGAGATACTCCATACCATAGATCATGCTCAGCATATAAAGCTGAGTGAAGAAGGAGGAAGGGGGTGGACCTTCAAAGTGATGGTATTTGTCTTCTGAAGTAACTGTCAGGCATGATGGAGCCCTGCTTAGCTGGAGATGACTGACCACCTGCCTGCCACTGGTAAGTGGGGAATGAATTCCTTGGTTTGCTTTGTCTGTGCATGTGGCTTTTGCTTTACCTATTAAACTGTCTTCATATCAACCCATGAGTTTTCTCACTTTCACTCTTCTTATCTCTCCCCCGCTCCACTGGGGACAGAGTGAGGGAGCTGCTGTGTGGTGCTTAGCCGTCAGCTGGGGTTAAACCACAACAGCTTTGAATGACAACCCTTGATGCTTTTAAGTATTTTCTTTTTTTCTCAGTACAAGGCTAATGCAACCAATTCTTAAATATGCAAGCAGGTCTCCTAAATAATAATAAAACCCCCCAACAAACAAACAATTAAAGTTTTACCTGTTCTTTAGAGAACAAGGGCTGGAATAAAGAACTGTTTGCAAGAAATAAACCCTTTGCTTACTTTACAAAAAGCTATTTAACCCAGTAAGACAATAGTAAGATCACAGAATAGTTAGACACATGCAAGGAAATACCCTTCACTGATAAGCAGCTGGAGGGAATGCCTAAACTAGTGATGCAAAATCATCACATCAAGCAGAATAAACTAGCAATCACTCTGTTCTACATGATTTGTTAGTATGACCGCTTAGGCCATCATTGTACATAACCTTAACCTGTTACCTCATGCAAGAATCAGAAGTGACCGTCATCTGTAACTTACAGACTGACTTACAAGATTCTGGTCTGTTATTAACTAAGTACAATCCTTCACAGAAGGGAAGTCCCAAGTTAAAGCCTGCTAACATGATTCAAATACACTTCATCTGCTGTGACACAAAAAAACAGGTGTTTTTTTGTCTGGTTTTGAGTAGGTTAAACAGCTTCTGCTGAAACACAATTTAGCTAGTTGAAAAAAAAATATTTTAGTTGTCAACCTATGCACTCTATCCCTTCCTCTCCTTTTCAGACAGAATCCTTTTGCTCCCATCTACTCTGACTCCTGTGTACAGCAGCGAGGAAACCAAGATCATCATCACAGAGAATCCACTCGGCAGACTCAGAAAGTTCTTCTGGTACTGTTAACAGCACTCTCTTGCTAACAGTCATTCCTATTCATGCTAGTCAAATCCTGGGTATACGGAAAATGAGCCTTTATCAGTCAAAATAATTACAGTGGATCTGGCAGTACTTTTTTCAATCTAAATTATAATTTTAAGACATCAGTTGATATTACAGTCAGTCTAATGTGCTGAAAAGCAAAGTCTGACAATGCAAGTCTCCAAAGTTTATTTCATTAAACATTATACAGTGTTATGTACAGGGGGAAGAAAAAAGTAGCTATACTATGTTTTAGAAATCCTATTTAAAGTTATAACCCGAAGATCTGCACTACAGTTAAATGGCATTAGGCTGTTTCTTTCTCTTAGCAACTACTACAGTTATACCCACCTGTTACATTCACTGCTGGCCCAGTCTGGTACTGTGGAACTCCCGAGTTCTGTCTCACACCAAACAGTATACCAGATGTATTATCTGGTGCAGCTGGTGGAGAATCCATAATATAATCCTAATAAGATATTTTCAAGAAGGAAAAGAAATTTGAGGTTTAACATTTTTTTACTTGCAGGCTTCAAAGGGTTTACTTTAAAAACATATGATTGCTTAAAAGTACTACTAAGTACTCAGCTGTAAATCAAGTTAATTACAATCTCCCCAAAATAGTTGATTCTGACATTCTAATAAGTTTGCAGCTCTCATCAGTGGTTGTTAATTTATTCACAGATATGTATCAGAATAGCAAAAACAACCATAAGACCTAGGAAAGTCAGTTTTATGAAATATTACTGAACTTGTCTGAACTGCTAATTGTAACTGCCTTTGTCCAAAAGTCTGATGATGTTTCAAATTAGACTTGAATTGTTTTTCAAAAAACTCTTAATACTTCCTTCAACCCAAACTCAGGCATTTGCCTGTTACTCTTGCATAACAGCTAGCTGCATTTTAAAAGATCAGAAAACAGAACTCAAAAGTAGCACAAACTTGCAGCAAGCAGAAGCTTCTCAAAGCAAGATGATAAAACACAAAAATCCATCAAAGTCTGCTAAGTGGTCAAGCTTTAATGGAAGTAGAGTGTATCTATAGCATGTTGACTGGGAATGGCACTCATTCATAACACCACTAAGGCTTTTTTTCTTTTATGTAGAGTGATTTTATAAGGACTTCTGGAAATAATGTCACCAAACCCTCTTTTCAAAGAACAGTTAACCTAGAAGTTGGTTCTTGTTACTCAGTATCCTGTTACATCAAATTTTAAGCATCTCTGAGTACAGGTATCACCTTACCCTTCAGGTTAAAAGGTTTGCCCTTTAGTACTACACATAACCTAAAAACAATTAAGTAGTCCACATTTCTTGGCTGCAACACTGAGAACTGTTAAAACTAAACATCACTCATCACTCAATAGGTAATATTTGGAGGGAAAAGAAATAGGAAATTTATTTCTCTTTACAGATATTCAAGGTTGGGGGTTGAGGTAAGAAGAAACACTTTCCAAGATTCATCAATACTGCTCACATTTTAATAGGCCATTCATTCTAACAATCAATCTGAAACATGAAATATTTTCAACAATAGCAATAAGAAGTTAAGAAAAACCTTATACTGGCACTTGATCTTTTTACTCTGAAATAATTCAGCTGGTTACATTTCATCAAGCTGTACTGTGAAACAAAAAATTTGATGAAGATCAATCTAACAAAATGCTTCCTATGCACAATTGTGCTACTTAATTGAAAACCTCTCTGGGGAAGTTACCACATTTTTAACTACCACTGCATCAACTAAACTTGATGGAAGGAAGTCTAAAGAAGCACACAAGTAGGCATACAGGTATGATAACCTATTTTAGGACTCCTAAGTACCAAGCAAAAAGAAGACGCTTCTCCCCATCCTGCCTTTTTGTTGTCCACCCCTTAAATGAAGACCCTGCAGGACCTTCAAGATAACGAAGAGCCATTCTTTGAGCCATTCTTTCTCCTGATGAGCAACCTAATCCAACCTAACAAAATTAAACATGCATGTTCAAGAGTAGTTGTGCAAACAGTTACTAAATTTCTCTGCTCTATGTGTTGTAACAGATACATGAGCTACAGAGCAGGTGTTACTGTAGCCAGCCAGTGGATTTACAGGTAAAGCAGCTTAGCCTGCAAACCTCACTTCAAGCACAACTGACACTCCAGTGGCAAGCCTGTGGTAGGCTCTTTGTGCGGAGAACTATGCACATTCGTATTTGAAATATGTCCAATACCATAGCTACATATAAAATCTGCAGTTTGTTTTTACTTTCGAAGTCTCATAATTTTCAAAATGTCCTTTTCTGTTCACAATTATTCTTTTCATGCAATTTGGCTCTCTCATTTTACATACAAAAACCCCCAGTATCTTCCTACGCTTCAGAAAACAAAAATGTTTTAAAGAAAAAAAAAACCCAGCTTTACCACATCAGTTAAAAAACCCAAACTAACATGTACACATGTTCTCACATGGAAAAGTAAGTTCCTAGGGCTCAAGTAAAGAACAATAACCCACCACCACTCTTAAGTTTCCCAAGAGACTACTGAAAATACTGTGTTTATACTCTGCATCCTAGATATTCTAACTGTGGAAACCAACATGATGATTGGTAACGAAATCCACACAGTGAAATTACAATGCATGGGTATCTGACGTTTGCTCTTCCAAAATTAACTATGAAAAACTGGAACCTGAATCAAGCTCAGACTGAAGAAAGTGGCTATTAAGTAGAGGAAAGATATGGACAGAATTGGCTGAGGCTTAATGGAGAGCATTCTGAGCGCTGAGTTACAGAAAATCTTTACCACTAACAACAATTTTTTCTTAAAGAAAAGGATAGCCCTATGCTATCATATATAATACAATAGCAGTAGATCTGACTGAATTAGAATTGCTGTAATAGTATGACTGAAGCCCAATTCAATTCAGAATTTCTGGAACTGCATTAACATAGCACAGTAACAAGAATACAAAACCTAGACTTTCACAGGAAGTTGGTGGACCAAGCCTGTGATTGAAAAGGGGTATTTCAGCGATAAATCTGCAATACCAAACACCAACAAAAGGTAAATTACAGACCTACATGTTATAAAAATGAGGAAATACATGTTTCAACCCAGTTGGTAATCAAAAGCAGTCAGTTCCCACAGAAAAAACTGACATTAAAAAATACTGCACCATATTAAGAATGCAAAAGCACTCTGAAGGATGTTCAGTTGAAAGTCCTACCACAGTGTCTATTCATATCTCACAGTCACCTTTCACATCACAGTTTTTTAATTTTGGATGTAAGTTTTACCATCTGGAAGATCCAAACATCAAACATTTCCCTGAAAAATTTACTTGAAGCTCTTGCCACTTAGGAAGAATCAAGCTGGGAAGAAACAGGAAACGTGACCAAAAATGTCACAGAAAGCCCAAGGCAGAAAATATAACAGTGGCCCCAAGTGAAATATGAAATACAGGCTAGATGCAAGGTGAGGGGGAATCCAGGAAACCTAAGGAGCTCTTGAATGAAGACAATTCAAACCAAGGACATGAACCACAATACAAGTAGTATACATACGATGCTAAGAACAGAAAATGACATGATGTGGTAGGAGTGATTAAAAATCACAGAACTTTGCCCAAGAAGCTGAACTATAGTACCTCCTGAAATAAAACACAGGACACCAAACAAGCTTCTTTTCCCATAAAAAGTAGGACATAATCAAATGGCAGGAACAACACAAAACCAAGAAAACAAATTATTCTAGATAAGGCTGAAACTGGAAATACAATTCTGAATCAAAAAAAGTTGAAGAGATGGAAGATTCACTCTCAGCATGTCTTAAGCAAGGAAAAAAACCCAAGAAAAATCTTTCTAAAGGTACTCAAGATTTTCTTAAGATCCAAAGAATAGGACATTGCATTTAGGATAACTTGAGAAAAATAAAAGCTCATGAAAGCCATGCCCAAAATGTCAACACCGTAAAAAAAAACATTTAACATATAATAATTTCAACCGTGGAAGTTTTAAGAGACCACAGAATATGTATGCACTGGGTATCCCAGAAAAGGATGCATTACTTCCTAGAGCGTATCAGTTTAACTTGGAATACACAGAACTGACCAATACATGGTTAGAGATCCCTTTCCATGCTGTGTACCTTGAAAGTCGTATTTCAGACTGCAACTGCTTCAAATAGGTGTTTCTGTACTCTGCCAGGGAAGAACAATCACCTGCAGATTTTAGCAAAGTAAGACCATAAAACTTAGCTAAAGCCCCATCTGTGACATTCCTGTTGAAAGTAAACTCAATGACTGAGAAAGAACTCTTCACAAAAAGAAGTGCTGTGTGCATTGTGTCTTTAAAGGAAATCACTGCCTTGATGAATTGCATCCAGCTCACATACACCTTTTGGAGAAGTTCAGCTTTCCTAGATCTATTTATGGTTTTCTAATAAAAACATTGTAGAGTCTGCTAGCAGCTTTATCTATCAGAACAAAAACATGAGCATGTAAGTGTGAGGGAAGTAAAGGAGAAGGCTTTCTTTTGCAGTAAAGATTCTGCAAGACATCCTAGCACACCTTTGAAGGATTTAATAAAGCATACTATGTCATACGTAAACATTTTTAAAAATAAAATTCGAAGATCTGAAATATGTTTATACATCATGTGAAGTTGCAGACCTTTCTCTATTAATCTGTCCTGCTTTATAAAGACAGAATTAAGAGGACTCCAGAGGCAACCCAGATACCCTACTAATATCTGGACTTATGATTATATGGCCTTATTAACTATGTTCATTCAGACCAATTGCCCTGTTCAGCACATGAAGAATACCTTTAGGCTACGTGATTTTTATTTATACCAAAAGACTGACAGCTGGGACCAACGCAGGTGTGTATATTTGCATGGACAGTGGAGATGGTGCCTACTGTCAGGCTTTATTTTAACCCAAAAGTAGTAGCTAATATTATAGGCACATTGTCTAAACAGTTCCAGCTTAAATTATTTTCAATAAAGGTATTACATAATAGTTTACCTTGTAACAAATATGAAATTTTAATCTTCATTTTTTCACTCTGAAAAATGCCCAATGGCTAAGGCAACAAAACCAGCATCTAACTTGACTCCCTACAGTTATCATTCTGAGGTTCTGTGGCAATCCAGGAAGATCTATGATACACGATCTATGTATGTAATTCCCTTGGACTTTTCCAATAAAACAAGTATGTTGCCAAATTGTTTCATCTACTGACCCTGCGACTTTTGGTTGCTTAAGTCCTTCTTACCATACTACTGTTTCACTACAACTGCTATGTGAAGCAAAAAGCAAAAACACCTGAGGGGCGATGAGTACAGCATTCTCTTACAAAGTGAAAATCCCAAGAGAGGCAGTATAAAAATCGGGTAGGAAACCCACAAAGTTCCTTTAAACACTAAAGGCAAGATATTAAAAAAATGAAACTATTTTATCAATATGGAGGATCCATCTCTAAGCAGAGAAATCTGCAAAATTTAGAAAATGAGAATTTCCGTAATTTCTCCACACAGCTTAAACAAAATAACCTAAACAGTACTGATTTCTTTTATGCCTAAGATTTTAATTTAATGTAATTCCACTGTTACTAAAGCTATCATCTTTGAGTCTTGCAAATCAGTATTTTCAAATACGTATTTTAATTCACCAGTGCAATGTTACGGTCCTACAGTCTTTACAGTTCATATAATGCTAGTCAATAATCTAGTCCAGGTCTTCAAGTTACTAGACTGAGTCAGTATGTTCCTCATTAATTCATTCAAAAGTAATTGCACCCGAGTATTTTACAGTTTAAAGGAATAAAAACTTACCTGACTGAGTACTACAGGCTGTGCTGTTACAGTAGTCACTGGCCTGGATACAGGTTGGGCCACTACAGGAACCGTGATATTTCTCGATACTGGCTGTGTCGTCACTGGAATGGTTACAGGTCTGCTAACAGGCTGTGATATTCCAGAACTTGATCCAGGCATCTGCTGTGTTGATAAACATCCAGCAACTGGTCTCTGCAGTGTCTGTGAAGTTCCTGAAACATTCACTGGTATAGACAATGGCTGAACTGCTACAGAGCTAGTTGTAGGTCTGGATACGGACTGAAAGACTGATGAAACAGGCATGGCACTGGGGCTGGAGGCAGGTGGTGCATAATGGTGACTGTCAGGCTTGAATGTAGTAACTGTACCTGTTGCAAAGGATTCCAAAGTTATCTTTACATAATTTTGCAGTCAGATATTTCATAAGTGTTGTGGATTTTTTTGTTTTAATTACCATATTAGGACAATAAAGTACCTCTACTGGGTGCACCATTCTGTATCCCCCTTCGTGATGAGCTGAGGTTGACTCTGTTCAATATATCTGTCAAAAGTTACATTTATCTTAATTGCAGTTAAATTAATAGCTTAATTGTTTTTCAAATTAAAAGCAGCATTCATATCCACTAATGAAGCCAATTAGGATTTGACATATAAATTAGAATATTATTTCTAAAATAAATACCTGACAAAACAAAGTCTGAAATATGTTCTTCTACTCCCTTTCTCTTAGGTTAAGCTAGTTCACCTAAGAATCTCAGCTTTTTTAATCTTGGAAATAGATTAACACACAAATAAGAGTGCAAGCAAACAAACAAACGAACAAGAACATTTCATAAATATTTAGCTTTGCTGATTATAATGCATTTATTCATTTGTTTCTCATATACATTATAAGTTCTCCAAGTACTAGAACTGCTCTACACGAATGGAAGTATTTCCTCTAAACAAATAACTACACAATTTGCTTCTGTATTACAGGAAAATACAGCACTTACAAACTTGTTTTAGACTTCATTTTCCAATGCAAAAGAAAAATAACAAGACCAAAGCAACCAAAGGAATTGTGCTGGAATAGTACTGCAAGAGGACTAATTTTCTTAGATACCCTACGTGGTAGTCTATGACCAAAGTTCTAGCTCATCAGAAACACATGGAACTTTTAGATTTGATGTTTATTCCCCTGTTAATGACACCAATACTCCCCGACTTTATGACTTACTTTGGGGTTTCTGATTGTTCCAGAATGTTACAAAAATATTCATCAAATCAAAATATTTTCCCATCCCTACATTCTCAATTCCGTTAGTGTTGCTGTCAAGTTTCTTGTTCTGACATGTGAAAATATACATACGAAACTAGATAGATCCTCCAATATCTAACCAACAAGGTTTAAAGTACCTTCTCAAACCAGGGTCAAATTACATCAGGATCTCAAACCATATATCTTAAGAGTATCTACACATTGGTTTTAACAACCTTAAGGCCGTTTCCACCAGCAAGGGCTCATTAGTGTACACTACTCAGGTTGATATATAAATCTAATAGCAGTAGAGCTCAGATGATCACAGCTTTCAACCTGTCACCTGCCTTTACATCACACTAATAAAAAAGCAGCTGCAACCAACAGATCCAAACAGGTTTGCATTTTTTTAAGATATGACAAAATCTCATCCTGTAATAGTAATACTGTTTTTACTTCAACGCACTAACTATGAGCAAGGATCAACTTAATTCAGGATACAACTGAATACATACTTCTGCACACACAATTCACGTCCTAAAATACAAATGTAGATTTAATTGTTTTTTAAAAAGAACATTTCAGGAAGTCAGCAATTTGAAATTATAAACTAGATTTACACAACAAGTGATTCATCACAGATGATGCACCCTTTCCATTTTCCCATAAAAGTGTTACTTGTCCTGTTTACATAAAACAACACTGAAACATAAGAAAGCTAATATGCAGAAACAACATTTTAAAGTAGCAACAAATTACAGGTTTGTATCATTATGAAAAAGTAAACAAAAAAAATGAGCGATAATTGTAGGAAAAATGAGTAGTTGCAGGAAATTGTAAAGGGAAATTGTGAATTACTCTTCATCCCAGTCAAACTAATCCTCCAGTACATCAGAAGAGGCACTTTATTGTACATGACAGTGTGCCAGCAGATCAAAGATAGGTTTTTAACTATTTCCTTCAGGTTTTCCACACCAGTCTGTATAAAAACTGATAATTTCATTGCCAGGAAAAGGTTAAAAAATTGCTATGTATTGCAGAAAATATACCTTTCAGAAAAATTAAAAACTACATGCGAGTCTCCATTTGTAATTTAATTTTTTATCTGATCAAGACAGGAATTTTCTCAGGTAAAATTAAAAAACAGTGATAAGCAAAGTTCAGCTCACTGTGTCTTGCCTATCACAAGTAAGAAACTGAAGCCTGACTACTGCCAGGTAGTACTACTTACAAGCCAGAGAAGAACTGAGGTCATTCTTCCATAGCTGTTTTTGATAGTGAAGTAGAAGATTACAAAGACAAAAGTTGAGGAAAGGGAAGGAAAAGAGATAAAGTAAAAAGTTATACCATAAGCGATTTCACTTGTGTCAGGATTGAGCACGGAGAGCACTAATATAAGCTGTATACATTTTAAGTCTCTATCTTTTACCAAAGTTCTTGAAGTTGCTGAATCATATCTAATTTAATAGTTTTCACCTGAACTATTTCTATCCTTTATGACTACAAAAAAATTCTTGAGACTACAACAACTGCAATGAAACTTGGCATATTTGTTCCAACATATGCCTAGTGCCTCAATTGTTGTTCTATGCCATGACCTACTGCTAATGACCAACAGCAATCCAGAGTTCTCAGAACCTTCCAGAAAACAGTAAGGGTATTTTTCAGTCCTTCTAGAAGTTTGTAACTGCAAAAAACTTCTTGGAGTACTTTAAAAATATCCAAAAATATTAACCCTTAAGAACTATTTTCAGATGAGAGAACTTTAAGATCAGCTTCGGTATTGGTTAATATTTAAAACATAATTTTCCACTTTTTAAAGTCAGTGTAAGAAGAATTATACTTACACTATCCCAGTGAGTAACAAAGTAAAACAAGAGTTCAGACATAAGATGAAAGTATTGTGAACTAAAATGACTGAAGAGCTAATAATAGCTCCAAAGTCCATGCAGCAGAGTGTGACAGAATGCCTAATTTAACATTTTGAGATTCTTCACTGCGAACTATACACCTTCAGAAAACTGACTACAGAAACCTTGGATACAAGCATAGCAGAAATGAGGCAGAAAAGTAAAGCAGTAAAACCCACCAGGCAAAGTCTTGTATGTTCAATAGCTAGAGAAGCCTTAGGTCAAACCTCTTAACAACTGGCTACCAGATGGCCATGCACAGAAATCAAGTTTCACTACTAAAATTAGGTAACAAAAATAATGTTCTCCTTTACTTACCTGCCAAAGTCCAAGCACAGGACAAACATGGAATCCTGACACATCTGCTGCCACCACAACCACCTAACCTCACTCCCTGCACTACCTGCATTAGGAAAAAACTACAGAACTTGATGAAAAAAACCTCTTTATTTTACAGGGGATGAATGAATTTATTTATTAAAATCTCTTACTTAACAGAGAAACTTCTATGATTCTCACATTAATCACTTTTCCTGATTGTGCTTTTATTATAGACATTTAAGATCGTTACCTTGGTTTTGTCAGAATTATGTCCATCAACACAAGAAATGTGGGGTGGAATAAAAAAGAGGGACTGCAACATGAAGGCTTAAATTCATGCACATTTCTTTAGTAGGGAGACACTTCCAAGTATATAACTAAATAGCAATGACATTGAGAGCAATTGCATGCACGGTTTCACCATTGTATGTATTGGATTTTTAACCATACTGTTAACACTAAAACCTTCAAACATCCTTGGTTTGACTTCAGAGATTTAAAGTTAGAGATAGGCAGAGATAGAATAACTTGGGTTTTAGGACAGAACTTCCAAAGAATTCCAATTTTCAGTACGATAGAGACCTACAGAACAGCTTTAAGAAGTAGAATTTCTTAAGTCTTACTGTTCAAAATTGTGTATTTTCTAAGTACGTTTGAAGTTTTACATCTTAAAATATCTGTTTTAAATTATGGAAAACATTATCTTACATGTACTAGCTGGCTTTGAACTTGAGATTTCCCCAACAAAGATTGGCTCATCATCATCATCATCATCATCCTCCTCCACTTCTTTCACTCTCTTTTGCCATGGTTCTAGCTCCTCTTCTTCACATTCCATAAATAATTCTGCCATCTTGAAACTAGACAGTAAAAAACAAAACACACATACCAAAACATTCAGTACTTTCATTAAACAAATGTTTCACTGTTCAGTAAAGATTAATGGACTTGAGGATAATTCCCATAGAATGGCTTTCCTTCCCCCACCCCATGTTCTACATAGGTTGAACCTGATCTGATAAGAGAAGATCTTCGGAGATCAATACCACATCACCTTTCTGATAATTACTTGAATTCTCATCTTTGCTGTTAAAGATGAGAAAAGACCAAAGATACCCTTAACATAATTTAAACTATTTTGGTATAATCCACCAGTAACTATCAGAAGAAGCCTCTGAAACCACATTGAAAGGTATCTTTCAAAACATATTCCTATTCTAGGTAAGTGATTCACAAGAAATATGAAGACCCTACTATGAAGCATACAATATACCTGGCACAACTGAGTTACTGAAACACTAGTTACAGCTTTATTCTCTTCACATCTGAAAAAAAAATATCTAACCCCGACCCAAACCGACAACATACCACAGCTCCACAAATTTTGTAAGATTTGGCCACGGCTTCCTATATAGTCAAGTTTTCTTTAAAACCAACAAAACCAAAACAAAATTCCCCCAAACCCACACAACAGAACCCAAACAAAGTGCCCATTGAACAAAAAAGCCCACCACAACAAAAACCCAAACCCATACCCACAAGATATTGCATATTGCTTTCATTGCCAGTTAGGACTTGATAAAAACTTTGCACAGAACTCATTAGACTGAGTCCCTCATGTCTGCAGATTTGCTCTTACAGTAAGGAAAAAAAGTCACATATGAAAATATGTAATTAGCATCACGACTGGTCGTATTTGTTTTTTAAATAAATGGTGAGGGCAAACAAAGTGTTGTTTTTTTCTTTTCTCATCCTCAAACACGATCTTGAAAGTTTTTCTGAACAATACAGGAAACAAACTTTTATATGTCTTTACACACACTACCAGTAGTCTACTTTTTAGTAAGACAAGTAATTTCATAAAACCAGACAGGTGTCTCGCCAATAACCAGGATGCATGAGGAACCTGATAGTAACAACTCCAGCCAATATAGGGATTCATTGAAGTTAATGAGCAGTTAAGCAAATGAAAGTCAACTGGTCACTGGACTGCTTTCACAAAAAGTTAAGAACATCCCAACAACAATTCTTTTCATGAAGGCCACAATCAATGTAAGATTATAGTCTTATTACCAGGCTATGGCCAACAAAATCCATTACCAATATCTCTCTCCTTCTTGTGCTGATGAAACACTTATCTGACAAAGCAAACTAGTTAAGGAAGCTTGACTTCCCACTATCATGCAGTGATAGTTCTCTGATAGTTGGAGCCCTAAACCTAATAGGGAGGGCATCAGACCAGCACTAAGGGATTGCGTCATTAAAGACTATCAAACCTTATACACAAGGTGACAAAACCAAATTACATTCATAGCCAAACCCGGCTATTTCTTAAACTACATTATTTATCTTGAAAGATTAAGAAGATGTTTTTTTCAATACAGCTTTCTGTGCAATTTCCCATGATTTTCTCCTTTCCAAAATATTTCAACATTTAAAACAATGGGTCAAGTTTCTTTTTTGAAATTGTAATTACGCAAAACTAAGAATACCATACCCCTCATTATCTTTCAATAGTGTTTGAAATATAAGACTTCAGCACAGACACAATGAGCAACTGTCTAATATCTAATAGGAGAACACAATGTCAGGATAGGAGTAATGAGCTGCTAGATTTGGTGATGGACTGTAGAAATAATTAGTCTGTAATAGCTTATCACAGGGGAGCAGGCAGAGTTGTGCCCCTACTCACATTAAAGCGCGTGAGAACGGGGCTGCTGATGTTACAAGCTAAGCCTTGGAGATAACATAAAGTAACAAAGCTATACTCCTTTCTTCCTTCCTCCATCAGCTTAAGAGTGCTGAAGTTAAACATGGAAAGAAGAGAACAGGACAGTGAACTAGATTTTTGTCATCAGAAAAGAGTGAAGCCAGTTTTCTCTTGACAGAGACAACAGCGGACACGTACCAGGCCTTGGAAAAAGAACCAAACCTGACTCTCCTCTGTAGAAAGACATTCTTTAGAATGCCTTTTCTTTACTAACACAGGGGCAAAGCTCACTAGACTCCAAGGCAAAATGAAAGATAATTTTCAGGGACTTTTTTTCATGGAACTGACAACATAAATATGAGTTGTGGGGTTTTTATTTTAATAAAAGTTTGATTTGACCAAGGAAAAAGTAATCAGTTATTAAATGTGCTAAAGGAATGCAAATAAGAGCACATGTAGTTTATATTAAAAGCACAAAACAGACACAAGCAATCTATACATTAGCAGAATTCTAACAAGATACATGTGATAACCTCAGGTACACTATAATGCAGCTGATTTATTATTTTTTTTATACAGGTAAAAGTAATTTTATAACGTAAGCAAGGATTTGTAGGAAGTTACACCAACTGGTGGCATCTCTTACGGGCATTTCCTTTTGTGAATCAGGATGCACATTAAAGTATTCTCAAAAGGTGACATAAAATGTATGGCAGCTTTTAAAAGACAAGTATCAAGATTATTTCAGATCTTTCAATGTAATTTTTATTTCAATGCTAAAATTTCAAGTTAATCTGACTTTTTTCCTGGCAATAAAGTTAGCCTAATGAGTTCCCATCCTGCTCCCGCACTGCTCCCCCAGTTGTGCTAGTACAACTTTTCACAGGACTATGATGTGAAACACTGCAGGTTAAAAATAACCTGGCCCACTAACAGTTTTACCAGCACGACTGAGAGGTCAAAAATTCTGTGGCCTAAGCAATCAAAGATGCAGTAAGGGGGGAATGGATTTGATTACAGAAGTTGTGCGGGAACTGCTCAGATGTTCTCCATTGCCAAAGGAAATATCTACATCCATTTTTAGAGTACAGCTAGCTTCCAAGTTTTCTGCTTCTTTAACTACGTGAACATAGAAAATGCAATCCAGGAATCCTGCTAGCAGTTGCTCTCAAAGGTAAAACCTACAGTGAATCCTTCCCCCACTCCCCCCAGATATTTCCCAGTGGAGGTGCAGATGCCTGTGTATGAAAGGTAAGCTTATTGACAAAGAGACTTTATTTTCCTCCATTTTTTTAATATGTATAAGCATACATACACATTCATACACACATGTCCTTAAAGGTAGTCCATGGATCTAAGAGGTCCAAAACTCCAATGAAATGCTGTATGTATATAATCAACGGAAATGCTTAAACCATTGTTCTAGGCTAAAAAGAGTAAAAATTGTGAACAAGTTCTTTAAAAAAAATTTAAAAATATTATTAGACTATATCAAGATATCACTTAGAGACAACTGCCCAGCAAAAGCTAAAGCTAGTCATTAAAGTTCATTAGGCAGGCAACCTGCAAAAAACACAAGTCTATGGAACACTATTATAGTTACTTGGCAAGCAATGAACTAAAAACCTAATACAAGACTGAAAAAAATAATTTAACAAATTGCACAAAAGAGCAATAAGCTTCTGATGAAGTAATTGTTTTAAAATCACTAGTCCGGACATGTATATTTATCATAGCAATTACATCTGAAGATACCTAACTTTATCAAAAGCCAGTTGTATTTATAACCTGGGGTTTTTTTGTTGTTACAATTTAAAAGCACTCACATAGAAACAACAAAAATGATACAAACATTACTAAATGTAACACAAGTGTAACAGCTATAGTGAAAACAGCAGAAAGTGATCTGAAGAAGCCCACCTTAAGAGTGTACAGAAATCAGTATCACAGAAAATTGCGACAAATGCAGCTCCAGTAAAATTTAACATTACTGAAAACCCATTTATTACTTTAGATGCAATTCACCTGTTCCACTCTTAAGGTCAAGTGAGTTTTCCAATACTCAATATTTCTTTGGATTGGCTTAACAATAACTGAAACCAAATCCCCAGCATGAAACTGGTAGTGAGCCTAAAGAATGAGGCCATCTACATTAACTAAGAAGTCCTCAGACTAAATTTGTCTGTCATCTTTCCATATCACCATTACCAGTGAATTATTCAAACTTTCTCGCCCCCCAGTTCAATAGCTGCACTTCAAATGAGCAGATCACACGGTGAGCACCCACATTGTATTTTTCAGAAGACTTCCCATACAGGCAAATAACTTTGCATCGTCTTAGTTGTAGAAGAGCGTGCAATCCACGGCTTTATCAAGACTGCGAGCAATTGTGTTTTTATGGAGTGCTGCATTAGTTTCAGCAGCGAAGAAACGATGGCCAAGCTGAAACCATACCTGTAAGTTTTAAAAAGCCAAAAGTATAAACCAACTTCCCTCAAACCGAAACCTAAATCGCCAGCACTACTCCCTCTGCCACGAGTCGGTGTAAGCTCCGCCTAGGGAAGGGCAACATCGCCTTTGCAAAGCAGCCAGAAGTTCACACCCCCAAGCAGCGATGGGTGCGAGGCCGTGGGAGAAAGCCCGGTCCCCGAGGGCAGCCGAGCAGCCGCCGCTCCC
>JAVJGJ010000060.1:18462320-18483898 GCA_035590215.1 Microhierax caerulescens
CCCCCTAAGTAGGCTCCACTTGCCAAGTGGGCAAGTATAGCTGACGGGCCTGGCAGCCATCAGTAGGCCGTGACAGGTGGGCAGGCCTTACCCTTGAGGTACCATCCGTCACAAGCATCTGTAAGTCCACACAACTGTATGGGCTAAGAAAAGCTGGGGCAAGACGTACCCACAGTTAACATTAAATGCAAACAACTGAGGATGTAACAGTCTATTGCTAGAATCGGTGGAGCGTAAGATACTAAACAATGCTGTTCAGACTGGAGGTTCCTTGTGTACCTGTGTTTTCATTGAGGTTTTCAATAGCCCTTTACCCAGCAGGTTAAATAACATAATCGAATACATAATCAACTGTGCCTAGCCTTTACTGAGTAAAACATTCCTGTTCCTTTCAGTGGGACATTGCAAAACTGCTAGACAAGGCCTCAACTGGGCAGTGAAGCTGTGGCTACTAAAGGTTTTCTCTTTTTCCTCAGTTTTGCTGTCCATTCTACCCTTGTGAAAATAAAAGTGTGATTCTTCCTTTAGTAAAATACAAAAATAATTCTGGTTAATTTTGAAGGTAAATAATGAGAAGGTACTTACCCAAATGTAATCTGTACTTCTCAATTTTTTCAGCCCATAATTTTTCACATACATAGTCATAATTTGCTATTGGTGACATCTGCCATAGCTGCTGCCTTCAGACATCCTCAGTTTATTCAGTGTAAATGCTCTCTCAAATGTAGGTATTTTTCAGAGGAATAAATGAAGTGTCCTTCTTATGAACTTCAGTTCCAAAGATCCAACTACCATGTTTAGCCTGGAAAATATTATGTTCATTTTCACTATTATCTTTAGCCTTGAAATGCTTCCAAAGTACTTTGGAACCTCAGAGAAATGAAGAAAAAACTGAAACATCAGTAATTAAATAATTGCTGCTTAGTGATTATGTCATTAAATCATTTGGTTATTGCAGTTTAGTTATTAAACAATTACTAAACTATGACACTTGACTAAAATAGGAGGAAAAAAGAAAGAGAGAAAGAAATATTCTTGACATTTGGCAGAGAATGGAGGAAAAGAGTGACAGTTAGAGAGGGGAAACTTATTTTAGAGAGAATTGACTGGGAAGAAAGAGACACAGTACAGTTATTTGAAACATATTTTCAACTACTCATTTACCTACTGAGGTATCATTGCAGGTGTTTATGTTCTTTCTAAAGCAAGATAAATGTGAAGATTACAATAATAAATAAATGTTAAGATAAATGTTAAGATTACAAGGTAAAACATTGGAAAATGTGATATAACAGAACTAAGATCAACCCTTCTGCTGATATCAACATAACTAAGATCAACAAGTTTATCGTGAGAATAAGTGTTCAGAACTTTGAAACTCACAAAGGAATTAAAGATAGTAAACAGCCCTCATAATTACAAAAAAAAATACTTCTTTCCAAGGTTCTCTTGGTTTATAGATGGGCATCTTGGCTAAGCTTAGTAGTTAGTTCATGAGAAAGCCCTAAAACTATGTGTTAAAACAAATAATTGGTGACTAACTAAAGAAAAAGTTTAATGAGATCTGAAAAGGCTCTTTATAAAGAAGAGACTGAAAACTTGTGTTTTGTGAGACTGTATTGTGATATAGGTGAGCTGTGTCTCCTTGACATTAAGATGTGGGACTTGATAAACTGTGTCAACGATGAAGGTGCCCTTCTAGCGTTCTTCATCAGCCATGGAAATTACATGGGTGGTGCTGTCATGGGGGGAAATAAAAACAGGGATTCCTAACCTCCCACATCTAGTAATGGTCCTTGGCAGTTATTATAGCAGTGAGCCAGCAGATCCAGGCAATTAAAGAACATACTCCTCCATGGTGTCCTCACAATAAGAAAGGCATAAGCAGATGCACCACACAGGAAGATTTATATCTCCCCTAGAAGCCAGTATGATAGAAGATACACAGTTCTTTCAAACGCAGTTTACAAAACTGCACGTTCTGGAGATGCCAGCCAGAATCAAGTACTATGAAGGAAGGCTGCATTATATGTAAAAGGAGGTACTGAAAAGGTAAACATGAGGTTTTAGCAGACCTATGCCTGAAAACTTAGAGAAAACTGCAAATTTACTGTAGACTCCAAAAGAGAAACTTAGCAGAAGTTGATTACAAAGAACAATTGTATTTCATGCAGTTGGGCAGCATGCATGCACTGATATACTACTATGCTGTATATATACACTATATATAATATATATATATATTCAAGCTGAGCTTGAAAGCTAACTAGTCTGAATTGCTTCATCTCACATCTACAGGCCTGTGACTTCATTACTCAAGAGACAATCCTTCCCCTTCTGAGAGTTATTGACAATAATCTCTCATCAGTTTCTGGTTTTTTGTCTCAAAAGCATTGTGCCAGAGAAATCAATTGATTGCAATACATCTCAGTGGTCCAAGATGCTTCTATTGCTTGCTGCAGGTTAAAAAGAAAAAGCACTGATAAAAGTGAGTTGCATTTGTAAAATAAAGACACTTGCAGCATGGACTAATATGGATTCATGGATGTAGGCAACTAGACACATTGATACTGTCAGCTCTAGTGGCTGTTAGACCTGCCAGTCCAATCAAAACCCAAAGTCTGTTAGCTTTTGTATTTTGCTTCTCCACTGCCATTCTTTTTTTTTTTCCCCAGCAAAAGAAGTTGCAATGACAGATTCATAGATTCATTCTAAGTGTAGATTCTCTGTGTCATTACTGTAATCTGCCCCTTCTGCTCTTCAGGTCTTCTGTTTCTCAGTTGTAAGTACCCCACTAAACTGTCATTTGTTTTATCTCGGGGATCTATTCCCCCACATCACCATCTATTAACCACTGATGAACTGCAGGCAATAGTCTCATTTTGACAAGGCATACAGAAATTTGTTAAGAAATAGCAGAAACCAGTAGCTGTATTGTTCACAACACCAGAAGGTATATTTGTAAGTATATAACATATATATATAAGTATATAAAGTATATAACATATATATATAAGTTATTATATATATATAAAAGTATATACTTATATGTATAACTTACCTGCCATTTTGATTCCTCTGACCTTATACTGGTAGGGGGATGAGTGCAATAAGTGAGAAATTATGAATACAACCATCAACTTTATTCTGCATATCAGCCAGCAGCTGTTCATATTGTTCTTACTTTGCTTATTGTTTTCAGGCATTTGGAGGCAAGACTCACTCAGCTAAGCATGAGGATTTTGCAGTCAGGAAACCAAAGCATGTTTGTCAAGTAGCAATTAATAACTAGAGACAAGCAAGTTGCAGGACAGCAGTTGCTCTCGATTGCTTCAGCTCAAATGTTAATGAAAAAATCCTCATATTGTTTCATAGAGACTAGAAAAGAACTAGGCAAGAAAATGTTGATCTGTCATTGATTTCTGTAACCAAAAGGCCCAGAATAATAATTCTCAAGGTGGTCATTCATTTTTCTCTTGTGGAAAAAAGCTTGGGGCTGGGAAAAAAATCCTCCTACTCTTTGTATCAATTAGCAGGTCTTTCCACAATGTGTTGATGTCTGCAAAACTGGATGACTACTTTTCACCCTGGCACCATATGTTTTAACTTGTTGATCCTTTTGATTTTTAACCACATCTATGCCATCCATATGTGGCAAAAAGGCAAAAATTCCTTCAAGGTTTTTAGCAACACAAATAGTTTGGTTGAACTGCTATATATTTCCAGATCAAGACTGAAGAGCTAGATACTGGGAAAGCAGGAAATATAGTTGATGGTTTAGAAAGCTCTGCTATGCAAGAACAGCAAAATGTGTGCTTAAAGCATGTAAACCACCTTACTTCTTACCATGAAATCATAGGATAAGCTAGTGGTTTTATTCATCTGTACTTACAGGCTGATTTGGAAAACCTTTAACTATGCCATTAGAGATTCAAAAAAATCAAATATACATTACAAATTACATTACCTTTGGATTAAGGATTTCTAAAGAAATTCTTAGAACTATTGCTATTGATGTTCATCTTAGGAAATTCATTTTGTTACTGTGATCACCTAACCCAGGGGTCCTCAGACTTTTTAAACGGGGCCAGCACGTGGATTAAGTGGCAAGCAGTCATCCGCGGCTGCTTGGTTTCCCCCCCCCAACCCTGGTGGGGGGGGTTCTGTAAATACCAGGGGGCCAGATTGAGGACCCTGGGGGCCATATCCGTCCCGTGGGCCATAGTTTGAGGACCCCTGACCTAACCAATTTCACTAGATTGAGTCAGTCTTCCCCAACTCTGTCTACAAACAATGAAGGTGAATGGGAGATAGTATTCAAAAAAAGGGAATTCACATTTCTTAATTGAAGCAGTGACAGATGTCACCATAAACTATTTGTGCAAGACTCTTACAAGTTTCTAGGTTTATAGATTATGTAAACATGGGGGTCAATTAAGCTACCACCAGCATGCAGATACCTCTGTCATAGAAGTTGGAGACCAATGCAAGAGGCCCAGTAGCATTCCAGTTGAAGGAAAGTGCCATATACAAAGAAAGTGATGGAATTTAAACTGGGATCATGAATTTACCTACACAGAAACACAAGCAGAGTACTAAGGAGAACATAAAGTTACCAAACTTTTTACAAAAACAGAACTTTTACAGATTAGAACTTAACTTTTCATCAGACCTCCCCTTCTGCTCTACTGATACTAAAACACCTCTTACATAATTTTCAGTTTCAGGTTGATATTTAAAAATGAACTTGACTATTTTCTTTGCTATTGATTTAGTAAACAAATTTAATGTTTGGTGAGAGTGGTTGAAGAGTGAAGAAGTTTATAAGTACGTTCTGAAAAGTCTTGAACAGAATCCTGAAAAACAAATTTTAGGTGTGACTTGAATTTAACATAATCTGTCATATTATTAATATCAAAGTTTACTTTGTCAGAGTTACCTAGGGAGACTGTGAAGTCCCCATCACTGAAGATTTCTGAAGCTGAACACATGTCAGAAGCAGACTTGGTACATTTAAGTGCTACAAAGCTACTGGGGGAAGTGCTACTAAACTACTGTGACAAATATACTTGATGATTTTTTTCTTTAAAACCCTACTGGATGAAAACTTCATGCTGTATCTGGTCACTATTTGGCTGTAATCTGGGAATCAGAGTGCAATTGTCTAGTTCCAATTTTGTATATTAGTGAAAAAGAACTTACAGCAGAGTGAGGAGGTCTTGCTCATTACCATTGATGTTATGGGTTTTTTTTAATATTATTTGTTATTCTTAGAGGCACTACACACATACAGCAAGTACCAACCTGCATGACATTGCAATTGGAGCTGCTGCCAAAATTTTATTAGAATAGATATGTTCAGATGGGAAGCTTGTAACTATGAATGCACAAACAGATCCTAAATGAACATCTGCAAAACAAACACTATTCAACCCATGTATGGTTTACTCAAGTATTCAAGTATTCCATAAGGTATGCTTGTGAAATTGATTGCATTTAGTCTGCTGTGGTTTGTTGTTACAATATCATACCTTCAGGAATTTGGCACAAGTATAAACACTAAGATGTGATCTAATCTGTTTATAACATAATTTTATAACTTTTTTAGGCATATATAACATGTTTATACTTTCCTTTTAAAGAAAATATGAACAGCCTAATACACAACCCTGAAGAAATCATAAGCTTCCAGTCTTTTAAACTTTAAAAGTATGCTTCTGTAAATTAAGAAAAAAAAACAACCCAAACCATATATTGTCTTTTTAAGTACTTCCAACATAACATTGTGCAGAATAATAATAAAAAAATAGCATCTAGGAGAGTCTCTGTCTCTTCAGTTTGCATGTATTTCTCCTGTCAAAATTACTCAAACTCGTCAGACAACACATCCTAAAAGTTACGTGTTTGAATTGGATAAGCGCTAGCAGAGTGAAAATGGCTACAAATAGAGCCATTGCCATTACAAATCCTGTTTGTTTATTGGGATGCAAAAGAAAAATATTAATTTGTTTGTTTGTTTGAGGCAGCTTTTCATGGTGACTTTAGCTTAAATTAAAGTTAGTAAATGAACATTAAGAAATAAACCTTGGAATTGTTCTTAGAAAAACAATACTATGTGCATCCACTTATCTGTTGCAACTGCTTGTCTAGTTCCCAGGTCAGAGACACGGGACATATACCTTGTCTATTGGATTAATTTTTCTTATTCACCTTATAACAAATTCAGTCCTAGATATCTACTACTGTGTGTACTCCACATAGTAAACAAAATGCAAGCAAATAACTACTTGGGTTAGCCTTTGTGTCCACTTCTAC
The DNA here is from genome assembly GCA_035590215.1 of Microhierax caerulescens. Classification (NCBI taxonomy): domain Eukaryota; kingdom Metazoa; phylum Chordata; class Aves; order Falconiformes; family Falconidae; genus Microhierax; species Microhierax caerulescens. The sequence goes on from JAVJGJ010000060.1 coordinate 18,468,636, forward strand.
TCAATTAAGTAATTTATTAGTAAAGAACTTTGTTCCACTGGGTTGATTCCAGACATTGTTATATTGGCAGAAGCCTTAAGTAGCATGAAAAGTGACACAATACCAATTCAATAGAAGTCCCAGAGACTCTTGTTGAAAAATGACACTATTGGGTATGGTTCACTGTCATATTTTCTGCTTTAAAAAAATTGAAAAAAAAAAGGGGGGAGCAATGTATATTTATTGGAGAAGTTGTCTTGTTGACATAGGTCATACTGACAACTGCTATACTACAAGAATCCTACTGCTACATTGGTTTCTCTCTCACAAGCCTTGTCAGAGAAAGAAAAGGAGAAATTCTTTGACAGAATACTCTAGTTCATTAGAATATTGTGAACAGATACACAACAGTATGTGCCCTTGTAAACAGGAACTGAAAATTTCTCCTATGATGCTTCCTTTTGTCGTGATTTGTAAAAATTGATTAACTCATTACACAAAATATTAGCCATTCTTCATATAAGATATCCCACAAGCAAACCACATTGTGGTGGGCAGACAAAAAGAGGATAATTCCTTCCAGAAAAGAAAAGACAAAAAAAGTGAGTTAAAACTCATAGAAGTACAATGCTCTAAGTAATGTGGCTTTTAGACTATTGCAGATAGTACTGGAAATAATAAATTATGTGTCTGCTTTGAAATCATAAAATAACTTACATTGCATCACAATGAGTTGCTGTTAGGGAGATCTTAAAAATACCAGCTGCTAAGCAGTAAGTATTTTCCCATCATCCAAAAGAAATAAACTAATAATACAGAAATAAATAAAGAAAATGTTCAATGTAACATTCCTTTAGTAGAATATTACTTAGAATTTCTGCTGAGGTATCAGCAACTCTGGGAAGATCACTGTAAGAAGAAAGTGACACGCTTTTAGGATGTTAGATTTCTTTATATTCTTCACAAGTAATCATGTATTTGCCTACAAGTTTCTGTTCATAAAACTAGAACTGAAACTGATTCCTTGGCATTATTGTCACATCTGTAAAATGTCCATTAATTCTGAGAAAGTCTTTGCCAATACCTGATTTTTATTTATCAGATTAGCTGCCAAACTGAAAGAAAAGAAAGTTAGGGTAAAAAAAACAGAAAACAATGAGGATCACTGTCTTATCCACTATTCAATTAGTTTACAGTCCATAAAGGAAAACCCCTTATTAGTCCTAGAACCAACACTTCCTATGGGTCCAATCTAATCAGAGTTTTGCAGAGTATTTGGAGTGCGTTTCTCTGGTTTAGCTGTTCCACTCAAAAAATGTTAAATGTCTATCTGAACAGGGGTTAAAAGCCAAGAGCACCCCATCTCCCCAGTTCCTGGTTTACACACCAGGCTTAAGTAATTCTGACTCAGTGAACACTTATGTGAAATAAAACAAGGTTTATTCCAAAATCCCTACTAGTCTGAGTGAGTGGACCTCCTCAAACAGGAGAGGGAACTAGGCAGAGATCTGTCTAGTGCATTCTCCCAGATGAATGCACTAGTGCCTGGACTTTCAGATGAAAGGCAGCATCATTTCCACCTTCCTTTTCTTGTTATGAATGTAGCCAGTCATGTCCTAGAGTTTTGCATTCACACTGCTTTATGAAGTTTAGGAACCATCAATAGAAAGCATCGGCCTCTCGAACATTCTGTGTACTTCATGTGAATACTGTATCATCGCCTTCCCTTCAACTGCATTTTTTGCCAGTTTCTATTGAGAATGGTCTCTAGAAGATTAACATATTCTCTTCAGGTTTAGAAAGTTCCTCTGTAGCATATGAATGAGAACTTAAAAATGGTAGAACTATGTATTTTTAAAAACCTTGTTTAAAAAAAAATGCACTGGGTTTTTTTTTTTTCCTAAGTTTTGTGAGGCACTAGACTGCTATTTATAAACTTTGAAACTGTCCAACAGCCCTCATATCTACACAGCTATTTCCTTTTTGCCTCAATATTCAGCAGAGTCAAATTGTTTATCTTTCTTTCAGGCTCCCTTCTTTTGGGCATATAGTGTTCTTAGAAGGAATTATTGTAGTCCTTGAAGAAAACGTAAGAAACAATCCTGTGAGCAGCAACTCTAAAACAGAGTTAATATTGTCAAGGCTCGCCATCATTTCCAGATTCTTGAATATCTGGTCCTTGACTAAAATTTAGCCAGTTCGTATTTCCCTTGAATTACAAAACAGAATGCATGCTTCCCACCTGGACTACACGTGTCTGGCAGCCTGAATGTGTTTGTACTTCAATCAAAATGCAAAGTCCCTCTGAACACCATGGTGATGCATACTTCATTGGTGCCAATATTGACTTAGCTCTGAAGCAGACAAGGCAATCATTTGCTGTGTAACATCTGGGGGTGTTCCACACACTTGACAGAAAATCATATTTTTCATGTAGAAATGTAGAGGAGGGATCAAATTCATGTAAAGAATAGAATTTATTTATTCCTGTACATTTGAATAGTAGTGTTAACATAACATTAATTTTGGTAGAAATGTCTATAAGAAATGGATTTGTTAAAAAAAAATGTCACTTCTTAAAGATTATACTTTCATTTGGCTTCTTAGAAGTATTTAGCCTAGTTTACTAAGGAAGGATTTGTGCAATCATAGCACATATGTGCCCCATTAATAGGTTTTGTGGACATAGGCTGATTCGAGACAAATTTGATAAAAGGGTAGATAGATACACCTTTAAAGTAATTAAGAGCTTCAAATTTTTGTGAAAGAAACTACTGGGTCAAGACTACACATACTGAGACTTAGAATGAAGAGTTGCCATTCTGTCCAGGAGAGCAAGCTGAGAAATGCCACAACTATGGCTTCCATCAGATTGCCAGCAAGGGCCAGGTTTCATTTGCTGTGATTCTCACAGACCTGAGTTAGCAAAGGGAAAGCACGGTTATTATCCCAGTAACTCCTGAACTCCAAGGGCAAGGATGGGCCATGAGCAGTCAGAGACTGAGTTAGCTCCCAAAGCACAGCCAGAGTCCAAGCTAGATCCTGTGTCATTCTATCACCTCTAATATTTTTTAGCTGTTTATCACAAACAGAATTATCCTGCTGACCTGTGTGTTACTTTTCTGCATCCTACAAGTTTTCCTAAAATAATAAGAGTCTCACTTAAGTCTCAAACTAGAACTTACAGCTTTTTTTTTCTGCATTACACAGCATATGGAAGAGGGAGGGAGGACACCATTTCTGTGCTAACCTCACTTCAAGTTGATTATCTTCGTTCTCTTTCCTTTTTCTCAACACCCATAGTGCTCCATTTCCTCTCAATATACCCTATTATTATTCCAGCTTCCAGTGTTGCATAGGTGCATAAACCTAGTGAAAGTATCTTTTAATTTCTCTCTTCAAATTCTGTGTCTGGCCAATGTTACTTTTCATGCCAGCTACTGTAAAGATGATAGTATGGTGTTTAGACCCACGTAATGGGCTGGTAGCAATGGAGGCCAGCGTAGCACCAAAGCCTGGAGCAGTTAAGGATTGTAGAGCTAAACTTTAAAACAACAGTGTTATAGGAGAGTCAAATTTGATAGATGCTTTTTTGATCTTTGAGTGAAGATTTACAGAAAGAAATTGGAATTTTCAAGTGACATTGTGATTAATAGCATTGCATTGGTACCAGCTGAAAATTCTTGTAGCCTAGGATAACAGAAATGCCATTCAGATGTTAGGGCAGCTGAAAAGTAACTTTTAATTATAGGAACATGCAGTATTAAATCACAAACAACAATGCTATGGTAATAAAATCCATCCTAACAATACAGGTAAGCAGAGGCTGCACATAATTCTTTAAGGGATCTTGATCATAACATTCTGCAGCCCACAGATTTCTAACAGGTGGGGTTTTAAGTGCCTGCAGCAGACATTTGCAGTGTGGTTTCCTTAATTGTGTTAATATATTAGTACAAATCTACGTGCAGTAAAAAGTAATTTTTCTAGACATTAAACATCCAGCAAAACACTGAAGCCCTAAACAATTTGTGATTTCATTGCCACATAAGTCAGATGTAGTTTTCTCTAGTGTCCTACTTCTAGTATATGGTTTCACCAGGAAGCATTAACAATGAATCAGTCAACTGCTCTGCTTCTGTTTAGACAGGTGGAGTACAGATATTAAACTTCTACAACAAACAGATGCCTATCTGAATTTGACAGAATTTAAAAAAATGTGGTTTTTTTCATATTTTCTAATGTGAACACTGTGCATATCCTTTACTACAAGCCAGGATTACTCTCCAGATCTGGCAGTCCCCAAAATGACTTTTTTAAAAGACCATGTACAAGTCAGTAAAAAACAGCTCATCCCTTTGAAGGTTTAAGACAGGTTAATATTTTACTTTTCAGGAAAGAGAAGGATGATATATCAGGAAGTAGTGATATATATGGAGCAGTAATACTTAAAGGCAGCTTTCAGTTCAGAATTGTTATTCTAGAGAAGACTTCCACAAAGTCTCCAACTTAGGTTACAGCATTGACAAAAAGTTAATTTTTAAATAAAATTATCTTCTGGAAGTTAACCAAGTGGAACTGACTTACAGATTGAACAACACACCTTGCTTCCATCAATATATGCTGTGTGGGCTAAAACTAAAACTTTCAGTGTGGCAAAATCTGAGTTAGCTGTAAAATGCCAGTACCCAGTCAAAATATATAAAAAATGCACCTGTGAAAAATTAGGCATTGACTATAAACAGTCTCTAGTGACTTAAGCTACAGGACTGCTCTTTTAGTTTAGCCGCAAAGTACTGTCTTGGAAAACTTGTGATATAATTTTAGAGCAGTTTCTCAGATGAGTTTCCTATTTCAACAGCTAATTGACAAGAATTTGTGGAAGCAGCCACATTCATCCACATTGTTAACCACTTAATGATTTATAATAGGGGACGAGATCCTGCTCCTGTGGAATCTTATAGTAATCATTTAAAGTATTTTCGCTTTGGTATTATTTTGGAGAGGAATAAAATGTATCCACCTGATAAACTTGTCCTTTTAAACATCAGAAATATTTAAAGCAATATGCTTCCAAAGCCCAAACTAGATATTCTTGTGACCATTAATAGCATAGCTTCCTCACCATATATAAATCCAATAGTGTGCTAACTGGATTACAAAAATATTTAATTTTACCAATTTCTACTGTAGCATATTAAAATAAAACATATCTAAGTTAGAAAGGTTTCTACAGTGTCTTTCCCCAGATATTTACTGTTTGGTTGCATATCTACTCAAGGATTTTACTTTAAAAGTGCTAACACTGAACATAGCAAACATTATTGTAAAACCTTCAATAGCGCTGTAAATCAGAAGACAGCTAAACTTGCTGAACAACATTACAGAAGAAACTTTATGCCTTAAATGTCAGAAATTATCTTCTATAAATAAATTTAAATACACAAAAGGCCATGTGCTGGACACAAATTGCTTCCATGTGGATCCACTGCCAGGATTGGGACCTTCGCCAGGTCCTTGGGATAGGATGAATGTTCTTGGGCATTTTTACAATTTCCAGAACAATACTTTGAAATCCATTATAATGACCTGATCAGCTACAGGTACTCTTTTGCAGTGATCAGTTAGTTATCTTTGGGTATAAAGCTGGATATTAATGGAATACACAATATTTACAGAAACAGTAATAGTGTCAGTAATCATTAATATCTGTGGCATTAATCAGGATCTTCGTAGTTCTGTACTGTTCAGGAGCAATGGAAAAAGTTTTGGAAATGAAATAGATGACAGCTGTGAAAGTGCAATGCATGTGTTTTCAGACCTAGGAAAAAAATTAAAGATAATGTGAAAGTGCACAGTAAAAATTTGCATCACTTTACTTTTTCAGTTGTGGATTTTTTTCTGGAGTGGGTAGGTTGATAAGGCTCTGATTGACTGAGCACAGCCCTCAAAGCGTGATAGAATAGGTTTCAATTATTTTTAAGTTAGCTATTTAAAACTATAGAAATCCTAGTCTGCTAGAATGAAGTCCTGGTTCTTTTTATGGGAAAACTGGGAGATAGAATGGGAAGCAAATGTAAATAGTGACTATTTATTTCTGACAAAATAAGAGTCTGGGGGTTTGGCCCAAGAATAGAACAGTTCCATTCCAGTTACATAGTTTCAGGGGTATTCAAGGCTGAAAAAAACATAGGTTGAAAGAAAAAAAAGTATTGAGATTGATAGTAATTTCAATTTTAATATCTTCTCAGAAATTAAAAAATCTAAAGTGAAAGATTATACAGTATTATTAAAAACCTACACTTGACAACAAAAGTGAGTATGAATATTTTTTTCAAAAAGCAGTTCTTTATCTGATTTAAAACTGTTCTAAGCCTAACTCTCCGTGGTTAGGCATCTCTTTACCCCAGAGTTTCTGACTGGAATGTTTTCCAGGTGGAGGGGCAAACTATTATCCTAACATCTCTGGCTTCCTAATACAGAGTTAAAAAAAATAGTCGTATCACATATTGAAACTTATATTCCTGGTACCTGCAAATTTAAGAGTCACATGATAACATAAAATCTTTGTGCCCTTATTAGAGGAGAAACCTTTGTATTTTTGTATTATTGTAGAAACTTTGGTTTCCAAATCAGCAACCTAATTTTTCCTTCGAACTTGAATTTTGGAAAATACTAAGAAAATTATACCAGATGCTATAAATCAAAATCCTCTCTGAAGAAGAGTGAAGCAACTAAATTAAGCAACTAGAAATTAAGGCAGCTTCAGAATAACAATAGTTCTGATGACATCAGTCTTGAGTTACAGTTTTCTTTTATTAACTACTCCATATAGATGTAGGAGAAAGCATCTTCAGAATTTTTTCATAGTGAAAAACACTATTTAGTACTCTTTCTGGTTAACTGCTTTTTTCTTTTCATCAGTCCTGGAGAAGTCAGTCATCTATATGTAGCATATTGCAACTTAATTCCATTTCCTAATTCCCTGTAGTTACAATCAATGCTAAGAAGACCCTGCACCTGATTTCCATGTTTCTGTGAAAAACAAGATCTTAATTGGACTTTGTCTTCACTGTTTGATAAACACTTTAATTCCTTCACCATTTTCAAGGAAATCACCTTTCCAATGCAAATGTTATATTTGGTTTCTGATTACTCTTGTTGGACTTTCTTATAAGTTTTTGGTTTATTGAGAAAGTTTACATTACAAGAATTTTAAGGAATACTCTTTGAAATAAATCTTTTTGACTAGCGAGGGGATTAGATGCTGTCCTGGCTGTATAACTGTCACCTAGACATAACCTCAAAATGAAGCTGAAGAACGCAGTAAGGAAGGGCCTCAGTTAATGAGAAAAAAAGCTTTAAAAATGCCCTTGATGTGCTTTATATCTGCAGTGGTCAAGATCCAGAAGGATAAGAGATGGCTGAATGGAAGCTGGAGCACAGCAGATAGCTGGTCTGTGACAGAGCCTAACAGAGGTGAGGCAAGATACAAGACATGAAAACCAGCTTCTGCAGCAGCAGTGCCAGTTGGACTCTTGTGATTTACACAGCAATCAAGGCTGTGGGGACCAGTGACTGACACCCTGCTACTGACCTGATCTTTGTCTCTAGTGGAGCTGAAAACAACTGGCAGCTTGAAAGGAGGTGGGTAGTTTGTTTCATAAGCAGTGCTCTTGCTTATACTATGCAAGATGAACCATGTATTTTACTTTGCTCCAGCAACTCACAAATAGCTTAATTTCATGTTCTTTTTGACCACTATATAATAAATTTTACTTATTCTTAATACAACCTACCTCTATGGTTGCTGCTAATTTGTTTCTGTCATACAAGTAATTTTGTTGGTCTCACCAGCTGTTCTATAAAGAAAATCTGACTTTGTCATGATCTTCCTCTTCCCACAGATGGTTTAACATACAGCTTGATCTATAACAGCCCTAAATACATTGCAGGCTTTTCGTTGCATATCTGCCTATGAGCAGTAAATGTTTTGGGCTGCTGGTTTATTTTTATATCTTGCTTATATCAAAATCCCACACTGATTTGCTACATTTTTGAGGTGGCCAATAGAATTTTAATTTCAACCATTGTAAACATAATGCCAACCTAGGATTAGCTCTTTCAGTGGAAAAAGCTTACCTTCGGAGACATAAAGTATATGTCCTTTTTCCATCTATCACCTTGTAAACAAAAATCTGATTTGCTTACAGCATGGATTTCTCTTTTCAAAACCACCACTGCCAAAGTGAATATTTAGGAGGCTTTCTACCCCCGTGTTCTTCCACTATCAGATATAATAATCTTCATTCAGTGGTTTAATACATGAACAAAAGATCTCACTACATGATTCTCAGTCTCAAACTGTAATGTTTTGTACTATTCAATTTCAAATTAGAATATTTCTCTATATACCTTTGGCAGAATCTAACTTTCCTTTAAGAATATTAGAAAAAATTGTTTAAAATGGTGAGCAAAGAACCCAGAATACTCTGAGGGGCATTATAATCTGCAAGAAAGATATCCCATACAGTAAAATATTAAATAATAAACTTTATGTTGATGAACACCAACCAAAACCTAATGGTCTTTTCAATTCTAGATATAACCAAACTGATAATTTTGTACCAGTATATCTTTGAATAATACGTGGACTTACTGTATTAAAAAGATGGAGAAAGGCTTTTTTCACTGATGTTCATGTATAATAATCTAAAAAGACTGTATTGAGATCTTGAGAATAACACTTGCAGACCTAAGACTGCTTTAGGAATTCAATTCCATCTGTATACTCTACTAAGATCTCTTTGCTACAGGTACACTGTATATTTTATAATACTAGAGAGGATAACAATGCAGCATGCAAAAAGAGCACATTGCTAATAATCCTATTCACATTAAATATTTAGAATTCCATCATATTTCATAATCAGAACTTAGAAGTAACATATTAGAACAACTCCATGCTGATGAAAATGACTAATTAAGTATTAAAAGCTGTGAGAGGAAGCCACTGCTTGGAAACAATTCTCAAAGGGAGAGAAAAGATGCGGTTGCAATCATTTCTAAATGTTTTTCCCCTTGATTTTTTGTGTTTCTATTGCAGTATTAGGAGAAGAGCTGAAATTCCTCAATGCTAAACTGTCTGTAATATTGAAAGAAAGAAATTGATCTCTCTCTGCTTCTCCCATCTATAAAACTGAACTATTCCTGCTTATATAGGTTCAGGGCAGTTCTTATCAGAAGTGGTAAACCTTAGTAACTACCCCTTAGTCTGCAGTGATGCCCCTTAGGTTTCACACTGAGTCAGACCCTGACATGAATAATAGCAGCTCTAATGCTATTCCAGTTGAAGCAATGGACACAACTCTGCAGCTCTGTAGCTTTACCACGTCATAAGATTGGAACTATTCATGATAAACTGGATAGTACTAACAGTGAGAGCTACAGCCCCAAGCAGGCTCCAACAAAGGATGTAACCGAGCTTCCCTCAGTTCGCAGTTTTAAACGTTTAGCCAGAGATTCTGACAAGCAATACAGAGCTACAAAGTTATGTCTACTGTTCAGCAGCACCTACATGGGAGAAGGGGAGCAGCAACTGAAAGACATGCAGAAATGCCAGTGAACTCTCCACTTTTTTTTTTTTTAAGCCACCCAGATTTCTGTTTGCCCTGTGCAGTCAGATCAGAGAGCAAAGCAGACAGGCTAAGGCTGGGTTTCACAAGTGTTGAATAATACTGGTTATAACTCTGGATGACAAAACGTTGTCCATTTTCCTTTTTTAAAGGAAACAGATATAGAAGCACTAGCAGGTACACATTCTAAGTACTTTCTAGGTCACCTTTCTACTAACAGATCAGTTATCAGATTTGAACTATTTTCTTACAAAGTAGTTACACCAAAAATCTGTCATAGCTCATACGTGCCTTTGTAGGTATCTACAAAGTACATGAAAGTAATATATGCCCAAACATAGTACAGTATAGTAGTTGGATATTCCAGAAGTTTAGGAGTATTCTTGCACCTATATTATAAATCTTGTGGCAGAAAATGTATAAGTATTGCCAAAGCACAAAAGAACACAATTTTTGTTACCAGATATCCAATGGATTTTACACTGTGTGAACAAGTTGTGGACAGTTGACAAGATTACTCTGTATTTCACTTCTTTTGACTTCAGAGTTCAGCCTTCTTCCATCTGGAATACCATTATTTTCAGATTATTATTTTGTACCTGAACTTCAGCAACGGATCCAAAACCAGTCAAGATCCTTTATATTACATCACAAATCATACTCGGCATCAGTTTGATATGGTGCAGCACAGAGACATCTACAAGTAGTGACAGATTGAGTACTACCCATAACACATTTTTATATCATATGCTTCCATAGTCTGCATATGTAGATGGTGTGGATTTCCTGGAATTTTTATGTACATATTAAGATTTCTATTTAAAGTATTTATTTCACATGTTTACTTGCTTTGCTTAATATGTGAGGACCTACTGTTAAATTTAAGATTTGCTGAATTAGGTTCTAAATCTCTTACTACTCCCAACCAAAATAGCTGACAGTCTTAACCATTTGTGGCATGTTAAATAGCTATTAGATAGTGGTCCTCAGGGACAATCTAAGACATCCTCTCCTTTCCTGTATGTTAAAGTCCCACAAGCTTTTTGAGCAGTGTAAGAATTTCAAATACTGACTCTCAGCATTTGATCTATTGGTTGATCTGGTTACGTCTGTGAATGGCATCAGATAGATCAAGTATAACAATAGAATAGTTATAAATGCTTGTGTAACACAGCAAAAAGGCTTCCTGAGATAAATCTCTGGGCTAGCATAGGCAAAGCTCCAATAATGTGGCCAAGAAACTGCCAATTAATTACAGTTACTAATCAACTGTACGCTAGTAGTTGTAGGAGCAAAAAATAGAACTCCTGCTAGAAAAATCTAGATGAGAAACAATAATATAGCATATAACCTGTTTTCAAAGTAGGTGTTGCAAAGTATCTACAAGATACGTTGTATCTTCCTTTATCACCTGCTCAATGCAAGAAAGAAATGCAGTGTTTCATGCTGGGATTTATAATCTCGGTGGACTGTACCGTGGTATCAAAGATTAAGTCAGCTACCATCTGCTCCATTTTATGCAAAATAGATGTGGCCCTTGAACTTCTGGCAATTTTCCAATTCAATCCTCCATGCAGATTTCTAACACTCCTGCCTTACAGGATATCCTATTATTCAGCTCAGACAGTAAATTTTACTATTCATGGTCAACCATTTGTTGACCATGTACACTGTGACACAATGGCAGGGCAGAAAGGTATCTACTTTTGTCTTTTTTTTAAAAAAAACAACTTAGGAGAATGTTCTAAAACAGTCTGTGTGTCTGTATATATATATATACACACACACTTTTCATTTTAATGAAACAAATCTATTCTTTACCATCAAGGTTCTGCAAGTGTTACAGGAGTGCTTAGTTACTAGGTTTTACTCTTAACTTTTGATTATTTTTTTTAAATAGACAAATCCTGTTGCACTGTTAACTTAAAATTAAAAGACTAAAAGCTTAAAAAGGTGATCAACATAAAATTCAAGCAAGAAGCCTGATGCAAACAAATGTTTAGAAAACTCAACCATATCACTGCACTGAACTAATTTTGTTTTTATAGAGAACATGCAGAATTTGCGTTCTTTTTCAAGATACCATTCAACCTTGATAAAATAGAAAGATAATTTTTCTGAATTGTCAATAACTCTTGAAAAATTTAGTTAGATAGTTATATTTTTCCATTTATGCTTATGCTGGCATTTTATTACCTGGGGCTGAGGTAATACTTTATAGTTACATTAGAAAAAAATGTGTAATACACATATATATCTCTTCAGAGATTCCAGATGTGGTCAAACATTGTGGCCCACTGTTTGGTGCACTGCAAGTTAAAATTGTGTTTGTTCCATTTCAAGGATATGAAACATGTCACTGACATTTGACTGCACAGAAAATTCACTTGTGCTTGGTTTTGCATTTATTAAAAATGAGCAACAGATTATTTTTCCAAAAGTCACACCCTGATCTGCCTGTATTTTTTCTATTATTTTTATTTTCAAATGTTGGAGCAGAACATGAAGTATTGCTCTAAAAAGCCATAAATATCTTAAATTACATTTTTAAATTTTACTATGTATTGTCAGGAAAGATAGGAATCAAGAATAGCAAGCATACAAAGGTAAAATTAATTCACCTTTTGAACTCTCAATGTGCACATATTTAAGATTTGATCCTAGTAGTCCTAAACATTTTATCAAATCCAGGGGACCATTCGTATTCAGATAAAGTCTGTGATAGCAGGGGTTTCTTATCTTCAAAGGAAGAGAGAATTCAGAACCTCAATACAAAGAAAAATCCCATGCTTCTGATAAGAACTGTAAATCTTCCCTTTGAAGACTGCACTATGAAGAATTCCTGCTCAAAGAAGCCAAAGCAATATTTTAACCAACAATGTCTGGACTTAGATGTCATCCCCTACAAAATGCAAACATTTTTATGAGAATATATGCTAGAAGGTAGAACTTATCTGAACTAAAGCAGTTACTGCAGCGGACTCAACTAGAACAGTAGCAATGCTGGAAGTGGCAGTCTAAACAGAACTCCCATGGTTACTGCCATTATCAATTTGCTGTCATTTCACTCTCATCATAGAGACCTTTATGTCGCAGCAACTAACAATAAAGGAGCCCACAGCACTCCTGCAAGTGACTCCTGGTTTGAAGGACTGATGGCTTTTCAAAGACATTCATAGTTTAGCTCCTTATGATGGATTTCAACATGATGCCAAGATTTTAATTTTGCAGTGCATTAAATAAAAAAGCAACCAAATAAAAAGAGCAAAGTGTTAGCTATACTACAGGTAATGCACCTCTCCTCTCTGCAATTTTTTTTGCAGAATATTTACTTTTCAGACTATTATCCTGACTGACAACAGAAGTTCTAAGGCTCAGGTAGGTCCAGGTGCATATTTACTGTCACTTCTCTCAAATGCTATTAGTCTGTTGTCCCTTTGTTAAATGTTAAGTCAAGAAGTCTGTAAACGCTACAGGGCATGGCATGCATATACTTTGCAGGACAAGTAAGAGACTGTGCTTCCTTTCGATATACTTATTAGATCCTGGAACTGAAAGGGATGCAACGGTGTTTGGGAAGATTCCAATAAGACTGTATAATTTTTCTCTAATGTTATCCTCCTGCTACCTCATTCACTTCCAAAATTACAGTTTTGACCTTTAAATTTTTCCCCAACTTCCTTCCAAGAAATGTTTGAGCCCACAGGACAATTTTGAAAATGTTTATCTTCAAAAGTTACTAACTGAACTTACTTTAAAGGGGAACACGGCTGGCAAACACAACAGAGAAGTTATTTTTCCCCTATAATGATTTAGCCTTTGATGCATAGACAGATGGTCATGATCTCCTCCTCCTCCACCCATGGATTTTTCTAAAATGACACCCAAGTTTTTCTTGGCAGCAGTTAGAAAGTCTGGCAAACAGCTCACTTCAGCTCCAATTATATTGACCACATTAATGCAAAAGATCAGCAAATGAAATGTTCCATATTCATTTGGAAGAGATGAATTAAAATTTGCAATGAAATAAGATAAATGCAAATGAGAAACAAATGCTAGCTACTTGCGTCCACCCTTGTATCTAAGGATTTAGTGTGACCTGTTTTTTTGACTGAGAATGAATGCTTCTTGAAGGCACAGGGTGTTAAGTCTCTTGTAGTACTTTTTAGGGCAGTAACACTTTATAGAACCAGATTTCTGAGAAATGTCTTCATAGGCAGAATAATACCCATTCGCTCTGAGTATTTTAAGGAATACTAGAGAATAACACTTTCCCTCTGTGCTCCAGGACACCAACTCTTCAGATGAATGTTATCTCTAGATTTATTATCAAAGCTTTTCACACTTGCCTGTCACAAACTCTCCTGGGCATAGGAAAAGCAACCAGGAATGTGACTAATTCCCTATTCAAGGGCTTCTAGCTGAGTATTTTTTCCAAGGCAGCATCTACCATCCAAGGTACATTTCTTTTACAAGGCAGAAAGGAAATCTTGCTGGCAATTCTTTTTCTACCCAGTTAGAGGCTAATTTCTAGCTACTACTGTGTGCTGTGGCAACCGTGTGTTAGTTCTTGTCTGCTAGTAACTGGTGGGCAGGTTTGTACATCTCTACCAGTATATGGGCCATTGCAAATAGTTTTAACCTGTGGCAGCTAGTGTCCTCTAGGGAAAGGTGTATCTTTAGACAGTTATATTCAAATTATTCATTCACCATCTCTGTAGAAGGGGCAGGAGGTAGAATATGTTTAACATCTGCTGTATATATATATATATGTCTCATTAAAAAAAGTATACATTTTTTCTACTGAAGTATAAATACCAACAAGTTATGTCAGTCAAGATGCCTTGTATTGACAATTTGTTGCTCTACCCGGGCACCCAGACCATCTCTAATTCTGGATCTGATTCATCAGCATGAGTAATATAAAATGAATTGTGCTCAAAGTATTCTCAGTTCTGAGCTATTTAAAAGAAATTTGTAATTCTTAGATACTGAGCTATCAAACCAAAAACTTCTGATCATTCTGCTTGGCAGAAAAAAAAGTATCTGTGCTTGTGTAACTGTGCTTAGAACAATTAGACCTGGGAAACTGTATACTAAGTTCTAGCATTTGTATTCACACATACTACAGCAAAGCTATGAATTTAATATCTTATTTCAGGTCTGTGAATATTTTAAGGAAATGTCCAGCATTGAATCATAGACAACAGGATTTGAAATGACATGTTAAACCTAAAGCATGTCCAGTGCTACTTTTTCATCAATTCTTATCTTTGCCATAAATATCACACCCTCCTACGCTGTATATATTCATTACACAGCTGCAGCTCCTCCTCTAAGCTAGCTAACACAGCTGTAGCTATGCAGACCAGATGGCCAGTCAAAACCCTGCTTCCTATTGTCTGCAAAACACAATAACCATTGCCAATAGCCTCTGCTTCTGAGCCCACACCTTGTGTGTTTTAACTAATGCAACTGTTCTTTCCTCAGTCAAAAACTGGCCTGGATCACACATTCAATACCATCATAACTTGCTTAAGGACTTTTTCTACTGTTTGATTAGCATCCTTAACTCATTTTCCCTCTTTCTTTTTTTTTTTTTTTTTTTTTTATTATAAAATTTTTATTTAAAAAAAAAGTACTTCTAAC
>JAVJGJ010000060.1:18483998-18498022 GCA_035590215.1 Microhierax caerulescens
GTTCATTTCTTGGTTACATTACAATTCTTTCCCATACCGTGCAGAGCGAGTCATCTTATGTCCACATGTCCTTTCTCAGTTAACCATTCCTCCACATTTAGCCACACTGGGCATAGGAGTTCTGCTGTGCATTAACTCCTGAAGATTTGACTATTTCAGCAAAATAGCAAAGAAAGCAAGCTTTTCTTTTTCCTTTCCACAATTTACACATGTATAATTTCCACAATAACATATATATAATTAAATTATACACATACTAGGAGCAAATTCAGAAATGAGGAGTTACAGACAAGCACCAGTCTTACAGTATGAAACAGGTTTGGCAGTTACTCTACAGTGGTCAGTGGAAATGTGGCCATCAACTTGAGTCAGCTGTCAAGACTCATGAAGGGGAATAGTGGCAACAGCAGCTTGTAAAAGATATGGATAAAAGAGCTTGCTATACTGGAAAGATAAGAAAGGGGATCATTTTTCTGGTGGTATAGGGAAGGAGGGGTCTTGGTGTATTAATGCCTCATGTAACTTCATACTAATAGGACTGGCTAAATACATACTGGTTTTATTAAGGCTGTAACATTTGAAATAGATAATACATACAATTAATTCCAATGGCATAGAAAAACATTAAAAATTACTGATCAATTATTTGCTTGTAAGTTTTTTTAGGTTGATATATATATTTTAGTACTGCTATCCATTGAAAGGAGCTTGAAAAGCATACTTAAAAAGTTAAAAAAACCCAACACATTCTGCTCACATTTGGAAGCATAACATCAAAATCTCTAGTCTTCTGCATCTAACTTTTTAAGTAAGCTTTTTTTTTTTTTGCAAATTCTTTGTTAAACAACTGCGTTCCTCCAAGCCAGTAGAGCAGAGGCCTCTCTGTGCAGATAAGTTTAACTCCATAATCTGTGCAAGTTTTATTGCTAATAATCTGATTGCATTTCATGAGTCCAGCCGGTCATAATATAAACCTGATTTTCATGGCCTCTCTGCTGTACCTGTTGTTCCGTTTTCACAAGTGTGTGTGTATATGTATATCTCTCAGTCCCCTAGTCATTTTCAAGTATCAATCACTTCAAAGGGCAACTGTTGCTAACCCCTGTGCTCAGCAGTTCTTTTTTTTTAACACCGTTCCATTTGAAGGGAAGCCAAACATCTCTGTATGGGTAGCTTTTGAAAAGGAGGGAAATATTCCAACACAACTGAATGACACGATCTCTAACATCTAGAGGAAGAAAAGAGTCTAAGGAAGCTGAATTTTAAACTGTGTTTATTTGGAATGTGCAAAGACAAAGGATGTTTTCAACCAGAATGATTGTGATCTTCCTCATACCCTTTGTAAACGAGTAATGCCTACAAAAGCTGTGCAGCAAGCAGCAGGTAGTGCTTGTCCTCAAAACATTTGAAAGAGTAAAAGCACCTTGCTAACTCCAAAGAGAATCTTCTCAGCAAACACCTCCTGTGAAGCTCCTGCAGCTTTATAGACTAGCTTGACTTAACAACAGCTGCCTGTTGAAGACCAGAGGGGAAAGCGTGCTAGCGGGGGAGATATGCTGGCAGACAGTTCTGCCAGTGGCAAGGCAGCTCACTGTGCAGAACAGAGGAGGAGAGATGTGGTCTCTCATTTAGGGCAATTCCCATCAGCCCAACTCTTTTAGATTCCTTCTCAAACACACCCAAGTCAGGATAGACATGAAGCACTAATGCAATTTGTTTGATTTTATGTAGCTCATTTTCACCCTTAGGCTATGAATATCTAACCGCTTCATACTCTCAGTGGTCATGGGGCCTTGCCCTGTTGAATCAGTTACAGTTATCCAATCTCAAAGTAAAAGACATAAATCATGTGATGGCTGCATTACAGAAGGTGGTCTAATTACAGAATCACAGAGTTGTTGAGGTTGGAAGACACCTAAATTACATATAGTCCAGTGCCCCTGCTCAAGCAGGGTCAGCTAGAGCAGGTTGCCCAGGGCCTTGCCTCCCAGAATGGAGGCTCCACGATCACTCTCAACAACATATTCCAGCATTCAGTCACCCTCACAGAAAAGTGTTTCCTTGTATTTAGATTAATTTTAACACATTTCAGTTTGTGCCCATTGCCTATTGTCCTGTCACTGAGCACCACTAAGAAGAATCAGGTTTACTCTGCTTAAAAAAGGCAAGATACATTCCTGATCCTTTTGAAATGTAATTGCTTAACAGCACCTGGAAATACCATCTGCCTCCACAATGACAAACATGGGTGAGAAATGATGGGGTAAACCCTCAGTCATGATTACAAGAATCTTCACGCTGACCAACCTAAGCACTGCTTAGCAGCACCTATAGTAAATCAACAACTGATGAAGAGTAGCATGAAAGACAGTAATCAGCCCAGACAGTAACCCTCTCTGCAGCCAGGACAAAGGCACTCCTTACTGCAAGAACTCTTGTTAAAATGGGTATGTAATTCTTTGCTGTAGCAAATCTCTGCTAGGTAGGGAGGCAAGAGGAACTGGAAGAGTACTACAGAGTATCTGTTGTTGTAGTTCTGCTTTGGCTATAGCAGATGTCAGCAACCTGGGGAATGCTATAATCCTTCCTACTTAGCAATGACCCAGAGTACTAGGGTCACCTTCACCAACCCTACCCTCGGGTGCTGTAGT
Source organism: Microhierax caerulescens (assembly GCA_035590215.1). Lineage (NCBI taxonomy): Eukaryota > Metazoa > Chordata > Aves > Falconiformes > Falconidae > Microhierax > Microhierax caerulescens. Next base: position 18,486,650 of record JAVJGJ010000060.1, read on the forward strand.
CACTTCCCCGTTAAGATCGGCAGTTAGAGGTGGTGAGCTGTTGCATCCTGTTTCGCTCATTTTATGCTTGGCTGTCAACCCTGTTTCTAGTCTTTACTGGCTGAGGAGCATAAAGAATTCAGAAACCTAGAGAATCTGCCTTTGAAATTGTTACCTGTACCCAGTGAAATGCTAAGAACAACTGTGTAATGCAGCCAAAGTGGCATCTAGTGATCCTGCTCCGACTAGTCTTACTGAAATTTTCCCTTTTTATTCCAAGAATGTTTTATTATGCAACAAAGGTAAATTAAACAGCTGCCAGGTTTAAATGGTGCAAAACCTAGACACCTGATGCCACCCATAGTTCTGATACTGAAAAGTGAGTCATTAAAAAAAAATCTGACAGACTTTGCAATCATAAAACCACTGCTCAAAACACTTAGAAAAGATCTGCAATTTCACATTAACTCTTGCTTGTATACAAAAAAAAAAAAGATCAGATTTTTCTGTCAGGAAGCCCAAGTAATCATTTTTTTTTTAACATGAAAAGGCTTGATTAGAAAAGATATATTTTATAATTTCTTGGAAAAAATAATAGACAATCTTAACTTCATGAAAATAAGGATTGCCAACACTTGCTTAAGTCAAACAGAGTTCAGGAAGATACTGCGCAAGCTTCCCCCCATGCAGTGCCGCCAATTGATTTCAATTCTAGCTTGAAAAACACCTGCTATTTTAGCCTCGGGCCTCTCCTTCCATAGTATTTTTATAGCTTAGACAAATACACACCACATGTAGAATCAAGTCCTCAAGTCCTCTTTTCTAGAAAGCACAAATTATATTGATTCTCATAAACCACAACTGGGGAGGCCTGCAGAAGGTGCATGAAAAGATTGTAGCTGGTTTGCAGTTGTCAGTAATATTCACAGACAGATGCTAGTGGTGTTTCAGTGTGATCTGGGTAGTATGTAATTTCAAATTAACCCTAAAAAACTAGTGGTTTTATCACCACTTTCACAAACCCTGCATACTTCAGAGCATGAAGATCAAAACTAAAGGAATGCCTCCACTTATATGAATTAGAGGCTACTTGTGTTCTTGTACTGCTTATTTAGGCTGTTCTCTAGATGAAAGAGTTTGAATTATATAGTAGGGTCTTCATGATGCACAAAGCCTCACAGAGTCTTACGGACTAAGGTAAACTGAAACCCAACACAGATTAGTCACATTTCCATGTCAGCCTTAGCAGCTGTGATTTTTTTCCCCAGTAACACTTCAGTAAGTGACAAATTCTATACATAACCATGCATATGCAAGATAAAGCACTCGTTTGCCTAATGCAAAGCATACATGCCTGGAATAGGCTACAAATTCAGGTAGACATCTAAACCTTTTAGCCCATGGAAGAGAATGTAACTGCTTTAATGTACAGTAAATGAGAGGCTGAGACTGGGGCCACTAGAGAAGGGCCAACTATGTAGCATCATTATTCATCAATCTTGCATTAGGAATAAAGATATAGTGGCAAAGAAACTCCACAGCTGCTCAACGTATAGTTGCAAATTAGCACTGCTAGTGTTTGTAGCATAGTTGAACGCTGACACCACTACTGCTTAGGGCAGAGAAAGAATTCTTTTCTCCTGTTGACTGCAGTAATGAAGCTCATGTAGACTTCAAGCTGTATGAGATACAACAGACATTGTTTTGAACAAAATGCTACCTGCAGACTTAACAATAAACCTCAGTGGCAAAGTGTTTTACATATTCTTGCATTTAATATATTATAGAAAAATAGCATCTCAAAATTATGACTCATTCCTAACACCTCACTCATAAATGACTCCATAAGACTGTGTATGGACTAAAAAGTTTTAATTAGTTTTAAACTCTTTGAAATATGTTTTAGAAGTTGAAATTGTGCAATGAATGGACAAGGTATGCCACCATCCTGCTTAAAAATCTCTGACAGATAATATGGAGATCTTTGTTTTCTAAAAAAAACATGTTTGTTCTGTTCTCTCACAGCATGTAATGGTCAAGACAATGGCCAAGGCAAGTCCTAGTCATGAAACACATTTTTTGCAGTAATTGTCCCATTGCTTATATTCTAATATATTATAAAATAGACATGTGTGTTTATTATAACCGTTGTCTCATATAAAAGTAATCTCTCGCTATTACAACAGCAGTTACCTGAGTGGTATCATATACTGTGTAATCCTGCACTGGTCTGTGTAGACTCCAAAGCCACCTGAGGTCCTGAGGAACTGGGTGCAAACGGCAAGCCCAGACAATGACCATCAGTCCAGCTGCAGCATACTCTTCCATCACAAAAGGAGGGAAGGCTTTACTGAACGACAAGCTTTCCACGTTTCTAGCAATACAGGAATTCTTTTCGCAGTGTCTCTTTTTAGACACTCAAACACAATGGCAGGGAACACCAAGAGCAGGTTGTTCCCTAAGGAAAACTGAGCTGGCAGCTAAGGGCTGGTCACAGTGCAGACTGGGCAAGGACCTTACCAGCAGCACACAGTTCCACAGCACCAGAGACAGGCAAGCAGAGCAGGATGGCAACAGGAACAGGTCCTATTAGTGATCATCAGGCAAGACAGGGTCCAAAGCCCACCAAGGGAGGCACCACAGCACTTCAGGAACAGAGCCAGCAGCAGGCCCACCTAAGACATACTTCAGGAAGGGATTGAAATGCCCAGCCTGAGCTTAAATAAGAATCCCAGTTCAAAGGTGTGGGGAGACCTCAGGTGAGGCTGGTCAGATTAATTACAGAGAGGTTGTTACTATGCTTGGGGTCCTAGTGCAGAGCACACAGGTTTATATGACTGATTTTTAAGCCTCTGTCTTTTTAACCATTAAAACATAAAAAGAATACACATGTAGAGAATACAGGAGCATGTTACACATGCTTTTCATTCCCCAAATTCTTTGTTACTCTGCAACAGCCTTTGGACATATATTGCAGTTCTCTAACATATCCTGGATTATTCTCCTCCTGTAACATTAGGTGAGTCATTTATGAACTTGATTTCCTTTCTGATATGTGATGCCCCAAATGCTCATGAGCTTTTAAGTCCCTTCATAAGTGATAAATTGCCTTATAACTACCTGCAGAATGTGGCAGAATCAATTTTCTGGATTTTTCTTGCTTTTCTGTCCATGGATTTTTGTAGGAAGCTCATTTAATTAGAACTAAATCTATATTAAAGAGACCCTGTAGTCAAGTAAGTACCTGGGATGTGTTAAATGCAAATTTTGATGTAATAAATAATGTTTCAAACAACTAGTTTCTAATACATCTTTCTAAGTACCTTGTGCTATAGTTAACATATATATGTATGTAGTTACATATGTATATAACTAATGCACAAGTGCAGTTACATTCTCATGCATAAGTGGTCTGCCACAAAAATTTGCATTTAATGGTGAAGACAAAATAATTCTAAGAAGCAAGAGTCTCCCCTAATCGCAACACGCTACAAGACAGGAAGGGAAAAAAAAACCAATATGAAAAGAAGACAATCATTGTCTACATACACTGATTTACAAAACTAAATGAATTAGTAATCTTCAAAATCAATCATAAGAGATTTTTTATTTAGGAGTAGATATTTGCTTTATGTATAAAGTGGAAGCATGGATTATTTTCATGTCCTCTCATGCACAGGAGTGAAACTTTCTATATTGCCTAATGCTTTAAACATATTTAGGTTGTACCTGACAAAGTGAGGGCAGTTTGGAATTGAGCCCTTCAGCATGGGTATTAGTCATAGTCAACAGCCAAGTTTAGTCCTAGAAGGTTTAGCAAAAAAAAAAAATAAATAAAAATGTTAGATTTCTGACAGTCGTTCTGCACCCAGCAATTATTTTCCCAGACAACAATGACTACAAGCATAGGGAGCAGTCTACACTGAAATCGGCACCTGTTAGAAATATACGTACTCTGGTGGAAATTGGTAACTACAGTCAGAAGCAAGAAGGTAATCAGTGCAGGCTCTACAGGCCAGTCACTAAATGCTTCCTGATGCTGTAACAGATAGGTTGTGCACTTCTTGAGGCTTCTGTACTGCACTGCACAGAAAAATATTCAATTGTAATTAATTATTATAGAAACTTGCATAGTAGTCCTGTATCAAGTGCCATGGGACCTTCAATACGGATTATTAGAAAGGTACAAACCCCACTGGAAATATTGGGTTTGACATAATCGTGGTTTTGCTCAGTGTGGGTTGAAATGACAGATAATTCTGAAACCAGTAACTCTACAGGCAACTGACAGACTGGTAACCCCTTCAAAAAAAGTGGGCAATAGTGGGAACTGCTTCCTAAGTTCCTGAAGGGCTAACAGATATAATTAGGAAAATTAAATCCTACAATACAGTAAATAGGTATCCGAGTATATTGCTTGAAAAGAGGAAAATATTTTTGCTTATTGCCTCATCTGTTTAATTTCTAACTTCATTGGCTTTTAAAGATGTATTCAGCCTTGTGAATTACTCTATGATGGAATATATATATATAAAAAATTTATTTTATTATACTGATCTATGTTCAGTGAGTGGAATATTTTATTTTACAAAATTAAACAATAACATGGTGATTCTTAATGTAGCATCTCTAAAGAAACAACTCCTTTTAATCTTCACAGAATACATACATAATGCCCATAGGAATAATTCATAAAAATAAATCACATTGACACATTCCATGATATCTTGTAAGGCCCTGCAGGGTGGCAGTGGCAGCAGCCACTTTTATTTAGCATGTGTCTATTCCCCCAAAAGCTTCCTGTCCTAGTTTTAATTTGGCTTTACAGCATGCTAAGTAAATTGTTTGGATTTTTTTTTCCCTACATTTGAGAGACTATCTGATAGCTCATTGCTAACCTTTCTAAAGGCTGACTGTGGTTCAAAAGCATCATCATTCCCTCCTCTGTGAGAAAGTTCTATGTGCCTATAGCAGATTTTCATGGGCAATTTCTCTGCTGGTGTGAAAGCTCAAAAGAAATGTTAAACCAACTAATACAAAGAATCATAGGATCACAAGGTCACAGGATGGTTCACTTTGGAAGGGACCTCAGAAGGTCAACGCATCAAATGTTATACATGGGGATGACTAGCTATCATACAACCAGCAGAGCTAAGTCAGACCAAGAAGGTGGCACCAAGCAGGTCATGAAACCAGTATCATGAATATCATGATATAAAAGCAACATTTCTCGTGTTCTCTTGTGTCACGGCAGTTAGAGTTGTTTACGTACTGAAGTAACACTGTTTATCATTAACTGGTAGTCTGAAAAGTGATCCCACAGGAAACTTTTCTTGTCTCAGGAAGGTTCATATAGGCTTCTTAAAACCATTTTCTTGTCAATCAAAATAAAGCCTCTGATATGGAAAACAAAAGCTGGACACCTCTTTTTGGCTTCAGCTATTCTCTGGCCTTCTTCCCAGACTTGCATCTATGCTAAGTATTACAGTTCTGGACCTCTTAGCCCTCTTCCATCCTGTCTGGGTATTCTGTATCCTGTAATGGAGAGGTGAAAAATATATTCTGAATATGCGAAATGCAAATAAGTAATAACTAATAGTAAACATCTGTAATGTTCTATTTATAAGCTACAAATACCCAAATAGCTGTAAATTTATTAGGAAGATATTCTCCTGTTTGTTTGCAGTTGTCCAAGAAATGGCCTTGTCTCACAGACTACAGAATAAAACATTTTTATTTTTAGATACGCATACCTCATGCTATTTTACTATTCCAGTTTAACCACTATAAATGCAATTTACAAATACACAGCTGCAGCGTAAAACCAAAGATACCCGACAAACAACACCTCCCCCAACAAGCAGGTCTCACTTAACTGATATTCTAATAGTTCCTCTTTTGTTATTGGATTTAAGGAGAGTTTAAAGGCTGTATTGATATTGAGTTGCAACATATGTTTTACAGTGTTTTTATAATATCAGGTAGAAGGTATAACCACAGAAAGTGTTTCCTATTGAAATTAATACATATTTTAAAACATGATCAGAGAAACTGTGTGAGTGGAATTTTACACAGAAAAAGGAAGTTAAATTTATGGTCTCTGCATACAAAAAAAAATGTCCAGAATCCTTGCTTTCACAGGTAATAAATCTTAAGATATTTTTTAGGTATTGTACAGCTGTTAGGCAATGCAGGTCATGTGGATATATATTCTAGTAATACTTCTACAGGCAGTAATTTTAAAATTTATTTCTCATACAGTCTGAAAATATATTTGAAGAAATTGTAGGACAGTGTCTCTTTAAATCTTTTGGTATGAAATAGCAATAATGAGGGGTTTTTAGATTAACATTATTAGCCTTTTTTTCATGAAGTTGGTATATTCCTAGTGGTAACCTGTATATAACTAGGGTTTTTTTCTATGTACATCTATCCTATAATCCAAGATTAAAATACAGTCATACTGGTATGCAGAATATTACCCACTTCTAGTTTTAAATGTTAAATTACCTAAACCCTTTTTTTTTTTATTATGTGTTTCATTTGAAGATCTTATGGTTTAGTTCTCCTTGGCAAGCCTTTAAGAGATGTTATTGTCTACTCTCATTTTACATGTGAGGCAACTGAGATAAAGAAAATTAAACTGACCTATACAAACTTACTTGATTATTAGCAGAGTTGAAAGCCCAAGCATAGCTCCATTGAAGAGAAACCTAAAACTTTGAGGTGGTTCAGGATGGCAAGATTCTGCTAGAAGTCGTCTATTTGTGCTGCTAAAATATTTTCCTCAACATTAAAAGTAAGAACAGGGATTATAATATTTAAAGCTATGAAGTGAAAGGCAGTTCTCAAACTTATTTATGCAACAGTAGCCTTTCAAAAACCTTAAACTGAGTCTGACATTAAAAAAAAAAATTGCAAACTGTACCATAATTCTTACCTTCCAGAGATAAAAGTATGTTCTGAACTTCAGCTTGGGCTGAGCAACCCCTCAATTTGCAGAGCCAGGACCCTAATGGCAATGCAGCTGCTCAGGTCTCTAATAACCATCACTTCAATCACCATCAACAATGAATGTAAACTTTAGAACTGCCTTGAGCTATACAACTAATTTGAAATTTTTGTGCGGTTCGAAAAAGAGGGGATTAATACAAAACAATGTTAGAAAGAAAAAGCTCCTGACTTTGAAATAACCATTTTTCTTAGGGAACTTAATGAAAAATTTCCACATGTAATGTGAATTATTTTGACAAGCTGTGATGTTTGTGCTGGAAATATTACTGAAGGGACACTAAACGGGTTATCCTTTTGTCCTCCTTTGAAGCCAGTAGCTTCATAGCCATCGATTTCAATCGGAACAATATTATGGCAAGTACCTTGTATAGCTGCTTTTACTCTGTTTTTTCTTTATGGAAGATAATATTTATGTGATTGCACTACCAGTTTGTCTGCTTGTCTGTCTTTCCAGTAACTTTAAAATGTATTTTCCAATTTTAATGTAATTTAAGAGAGTACTTGACTCAAACATACTAAATCCCTGTAGGTTTAATGAAAATAAGAATCTGGGTAGAAGACCCTGAGTCCTACAAAGGCCAGTGCAGAGGGACTGACCTTTAATCATTCTGTTTGGTCTGCCCACCAACCGAGAGACAACAGCTTGCACATAGTAGCAAACTAACCATGAAACCCTGGGCTAATCACAGGATGTTCCATATTGTAAAACCTTAATTTTACAACTGGAGATTAGGGAATGTAAAATGACTGACTAAAATCTAGACTTTACCAGAAATCAAACTTGGCCCTTAGAGCTTTCAGTGGCAATATATTTGTCTTGTATTTGATGGAGAACAAATACAAGTCTTCCCTTCAAGACCTGGATCTCCTTTACTGACTTTCAAAGAGTTGCCCTCGTGGAGTATGTTTGCCCCATTGATAGTGTTAAAGTTTCATTACTTGCAGACTCTTCTTTTATAATCTCTTATGTGTACAGCTGCAGAGTAGTTAAAATAGTTCAATATGAACAAAAGAAATTCAGAAAGGATAAGCCCTCAATAGCCATCGAGAACAATAATCAAATGCAACTTCATGCATGAGAAATTTTTGATTTTCTTATTTGCAGAAGGGGGAGTGTGCCAGATACAGGGTGACTTGGCTTGTATGTGCTTCTTACATCCTTCCCTGCATGTCCTGTGCTGGCTAATGCTTGTTCTTTCTCATTACTTTGGAAGAAACAATGCAATGCCAGGAACGGGTACAGGGCCAAACCCATCTCTGCTCTCAGAATCCCACTGAATAATAGTCACTGCATTGAGAACATACAAGAGATTAAACTTAAAAGAATAAATGCTACAGTGGGTTGTTATTTTGGAGATAGGCCACTGGGCTAGGTGGACCTTTGGTCTGAGCAGCATGGCCTTTCTTCAGTTCTCTGTTCTTGTAAGCTGTTGAAACTTGATTAAAGGTCATATTTAATTCAGAAGCCTCTGTCTGACACATGCCAGCTCTCTAGGACCTGCAGCTAGAGTAGGGTTACCTGTGATTTATGATAGCTCTGGAAATAATAAAGCTAGTGCTGTCTAAGCACAGAAGAACTGAAATCATAAATACGCTGTTTAGAAAGTAAACTGTTCCCAAAAAAAGGAAGGTAAAACTAAAACTTGAAAAATTCAGTTTCTTTGGAGTATACCTTAGCTCTAGACTTGAGACCTGCTTGGGACTGTGTACTACATGATATGACATGCATAATTTTTTACGTTAATTTCTTTTTTGAGTGCAAACTCATAAAATTCCTGTTGGATGCCTTCTGGAATACGATGCTGTACTATTCTGTAGCATCTGGAAACTATGTAGTTCCAATGAGTATCTGCATATGACAATGTCAAAACCATGTGAATGCATAAAATGTCTCATCTATGTATGATAAAAGAGGGGATCTGATGAGGTAGTGCAAATTAGTTCATCAAAAGCATTGGTACCATTGTTGAAGTCATCTGGCCTTGAATATTTATGCATCTGTCATGGAAACACTTTATGGTCAATATTGTGATAAGCTATACACAGTAATCCTACCACGTTTGTACTTCTGAAAGTGGTTGTGTCCACTCTGAGGCAGATAACGAGGACTTTCTAGATAATGAAGTATCTCCAATAATTGAGTCAACTGCTCCAGATTTTACTGTGTTAAGAGCCAGTTATGGGGGGCAAGATGTATTTTGTGGTGCAAAATCCCAAATGATTCATATAAAAAGAAGATTAAAGATAGTCAGAGCACTTGTAAGACTGTCCCTTATTTCTAACAAAAATTATTTATATTACTTAGAATGAAACTAGAAATACATATGACAAGGAGACTGCCCACGATTGTATTCCCAAATGAAAATTAATCTGATGCGCTCTGCAGATAATGTTGGACAAAATAATTATGATAATATATGAGGGAAATACTTGAATATTCCACAGTTTTCTTCATGTGAGAGTCCACCTAAGATGAGGCTGCATAAGTCTTAAAAAAGAACTTAAAACTTAGTTTTTCATCCTAAAAGCTTAAAAAAAACCTAGATGAATGACAAATAACAGTATAAACCCAATGTATTATCACTCCACTGATTTAAGAAATGCAACTTTTTTTCAGTGTGGTTTAAAGTGTAGGTCTGTATGTGCTTGGTATAAAGAGTTGCTACTATTCTTCAAAGCTGTGATTTTCCTCTGTAAAATTTGGTCCTCTCTGTCGTCCCTTAGTTCCCCAGAACACATCATCTGATGATCCATTAGTTGTGTGAGGGACAGAACTTGTTCCCTTCGGTGCCGAGGTAGGAATTAGTGTTCAGTGTTCACCTCATGCACGAGAGGCCCGTCCGGGACCGGCCGATGAACAGCTGCTGTCAGACCTCACTTACATTCTTTCAAGCAATTTTAGAGTGGAAAACATTATCTGTGGGTTATATGGGTTTTGATTACGTTAAAGTAATTATTTCCTGGCTCCTGTGAAACTTTGGAGATGGGGAAATGTTCAAAAAGCTCTGCGTAAAACAGATTGCTGGTTCCTGTTCCCGCTCTGGCGGCAGGCAGAACACCAGAAATGGTTCTGCCAGAAGGGAAGCTGCCCAAGGTTGTCCTCCCCAGCCTCGCACCCTGGCTCGGGTGCCTTGGTCGCTGGCAAAGATTGCCCTCAAGTAGGCTTTTCTTCAGTAGGTGCACCAACAGTCTCTTCCCAACCCCACCCCTGCGTTAATCCCTGTGTCCATTAAACGTGTGCAAATGCGATCCCCTCATTTTCCTTGGCTGAAATTAGCAGATTAGTTTATGAGTTATTAAGGCAGCGCATCGGTCCACACAAATGCGGTGTGGTCATCTGCAAGTGGTTTCCCTAGGAAGCCAGGCTCAGGGTGGCGATCCTCATGCTTGATCCTCACTGCAAATTAACTCCGTTCTGCCCATCGAGCCGACATCTTTCAGCGCGCGATGCCTTTTCGGTGCAAGCTGCTTTGCCCCAGTTGCTGTGGGCCCACGCTGAGCTGCATGATGCAGTCGAGCATAACGTGTAGCAAAGGGCACGTAGTTTATGTAGGAAACTTAAAAACTTGGTATTGTTTTCCCCACTGAAAATAAGTCCCTTCTAGAATCTCAGTGACGTGATTCTTTGGAATCTGTGTCCTCAGAGTGAGTTTTCTTCGAGGGAAGTGGTGCAGCAGCAGCTGGCCCTGTGATATTCCCATATCCCCAGGAATACGGTTGGGTGTTTATTTCAATCACATTTTCTCTCCTACCGATTTTTTTTTTTAAGTCCCCTTTGAAGCCCGTATAATTTTAGATTAATTTTATTAAGCTATCGTAAATCTCCTGTGACAACTTACTTCTCTGTAAGTAGCAAGGTACCATGAGAGCAACGAAACATCCTGTTGCTTTTAAACATTTTTTAAAAAAAAAAAACTTTTTTTTTTTTTTAAAAAAACCTTGTTCTTCGTTAATTCCCAAAAGGTTGGCTTGAACAGGACAAGTACCCAGAGCGCTTCCTATGTGGATTTAAAGCCACTTTTTGCTTTAAAGCGTTTACTTGGAGGCTCGGGCTCGTTTCTGGAGCCGCGAGCGGCTTCCAGAGCGCACATGGCCCGCGGGCTGCGCCGCGCTCCGGGGCGGCGGGCGGCACCGGGGCTCCCGTTAACCGCGGGCGGGCGGGCAGTGGGGCCGTGCTCCTTGCGGCGGCAAGACGGTACCGGGAGAGGGGACTTCCCCCGCTGGGGCGGCCCGGGCTGCTCCGCGTGCGGCCGCAGTGCTGCTCCGCGCTCCCTCGCGTTTCATAACCGGCCCCGGGAGGGCTAGCCATTTCCTCTTGTCCTATCACTTCTTATCTGGGAGAAGAGTACTGCCCTCTCCTACCTACAACCTCCTTTCAGG
>JAVJGJ010000060.1:18504661-18517515 GCA_035590215.1 Microhierax caerulescens
GTGCGGCGCGACCGTGCCCCGCTGGCGGTGCGGGAGCCTGGGCTGCGGGGGCAGAGGGAGCCGGGGGAAAGTTGAGGAGAGTTGGTTGGTGCGGGGGAGCCGCCGGCAGCGCCCCTCCGCCGGGGTGCGGGTACCGGCGGCCCCTCGGCGGGAGGGTCGGTGTCGGGGGCCGGTGTCGGGGGCTGGCCCCGGCCCCGCGGTGAAGCGCTGCCTGTGCCTCTCTCCCTGCGCCCAGGAGGTGATCGGAGGAGCGGAGGAAGATGAATTCCCAGCAGCAGAGGATGGCCGCGATAGGAACCGACAAGGAGCTGAGCGACTTGCTGGACTTCAGCGCGGTAGGATATCCGCCGGGGCTCCTCCGGGGCTCCCCGCTCCCGCCCGGTAACGCCACCGGAGCAGGGGCAGGCTGGCTCCGGCTCAGCCAAGTTGGACACCTGAACTTTGATGTAATGTCTAGACTTCCAGATTTAAGACTGTAATACCAGCTGGGTCAATTGGTTTAACTGGTTAAAATCAGGCTGACCCAGTGATGGCATAATCTAATAATTAACGTTTGTTAAGCTGGCGTGTGGCACTGGTGTGTTGGCTTTTTTTTTTCTTTCTTTAAACAAACCAAAATAAAACTAAATGCCCGCAAATAACAGAGGTTGTTTATGGATAGTTTTGGCATAGAAAATTAAAATTATAGGTATTTTCTGTGTGATGCTTTTAACCGGTTTCAGAAGGGTGCTTGATTTATAAGCACAATAGAAAACTATTGGCCCCTCAAAAGTTGTCTTTATCCCAGTGACTTTAAACTTACAGATCAGCAAGGAACACATTTTAAGTTGCAAAATTTAAGATCTATAACTATTTTAAATTGCCATTGTAGCAGTAAGTCTCGTTTTATTTTTTTCAAGTTGTTTGTGTTTATGTAGAAAAGAGATTTTTGTGGTGTAAGTAAATTGCAAGGAGTGCTTTAGCTTGTTGGTTTTATGGGTCTAAATGTGCATCTTACGTTATGTTTATTTTCTAGTGAAAAAAATGAATGAAATAATTGTTTCCAATTAACATTTTTAAAAAGTTTATGTTAATAATTTAGCACAGAGTTTTAAGGCCAATTTAAACACTTTTTTCCCCCCTTCTTTTGCAGATGTTTTCCCCACCTGTTAATAGTGGGAAAACCAGACCAACTACGCTAGGAAGCAGCCAGTTCAGTGGATCAGGTAGGGTGCATCCAAGATACATAAAGTTAATGTAACTAGATCTCGGTGTTTTAGTTTAGTCTTTGTGTGCTTGAAGTATGCTAAATCCTTCATTTGTACTTATTCTCATAAGACATTCTAATTAGAGATGTGCTCCTTTTGATCTAACTTTATAGTACATTTTGTTAACTTTAACCATCCTTTTCCCCTGTATGCCTCAGACTACTCATACCAGTGAAGCGAGGTGTTAAGTATCCCTAGTCATACTGAGGTGCAAGGGATCTGTTTATCTGTTATGTTAAAAGTTAATGGCTTCTTTGTTTTTGTTAGTTTGATAAAATCAAACATACCAGTTCAATGGAAGTATTTCCTAGCCCCTGTATGAAAGGGGAGAACACTTAAGTGAAATGCCAAATACTGAAATAATCTTGACTCAAGGATATATTTCAAAATGCAGTTCTTAAGGAAAATGTAAGGCTAATACAATTTTTTAGTACTGGGTAGCTCTCAAAATCGCCACCGATAGAACTCTCTCATGCTGAAGCTTTATCAGTGCATCTGGAAAACAAGTAACTATTCACAAGTCTCATGTATTTTGTGGCTTCAGTATCTTTCCAATGAGGTCCACCTAATGGCTGTTTTCAGAGGCTTTTAGACTAAGCATGGGATAGGAAATAAGTGCAATTTTTTAACAAATACTTTGTATCATTCTTGCGATGGGTGTATTTATTACTACTTACCAAAAGAGAAACTAAGTAACTTTTATATAATGTGTTTTGTTCTTTTTTTTTTTTTTTTAATGTATCCTTACTGCCCATGAATATCGCGAAGTGATATTTCTGTTTTTAGGAATGCAACAAAGTGATGTTTGTGTTTTTAGTTAAGGTTAATAAGAATTTATTTTTAGAATAAATTAGTAGAGGGGTGAAGTAGTTGCTTGAAGTTGTGCAGTAACATAGCCTGTTTAGCTCTTACACTGTTAAAGCTGTTATTTTGAGAGTCCAAACAACACCTTGCATTGTAGTGATGCTTTAAAACTTTTGTTTTTAAAGGCATCTTAAAAGTTCTGAATATGTAATTTTGCAGACTATTCATTTAAATTAATGAAAATATGTAGCAGATGTTGCAATTGTCACATACCTGAAGAAGTTTTTAACTTTTTCTCTCCTAAAAATATGAAAGTGGTTTTGTTTTGCTCTTTGAAAGTGTGTCAGGTTTAAATAACTGACAATAGTAACACAGCAAATCCATATACAGTGTAGTTAATCAGTGTTTTTTTTAAAACAAATATTCAGGACTGTTGTTTCTCAAAAGCTTGCTTTAGAAGACAAAGGCAGCTAAAACTTATTGTGGGGAGCACAACCTGAGCACCTTTGTCTCCCTTTCCCCTTGCTTTTCCTGAAAAAGCAGAGTAACTTTCTGTTGAATGATAAAGCTTTCACTTTTACTTTAGCTCTCGGATCAGTCTTCTGTAGTGGGCCTTGGCCTGTTTGTAGGTAATGTGTCCCCTTCTTTCCTTGATGGCCCAGAAAAAGAGAGAATGCCAGAATACTTAGCTTTCTGGAAGAAACAGTGTTATTGACTCCTTGAATTTCTTCACCAGTATAGGGTATCATCACATAGATACCAATCATGAGCAATACACTGCAGCTGTCAAGCAAGCTGCAACCTCAAGTGAATTCCCCTTGGAAAAGATAATGGTATATAGTTGTGGGGTTTAATTCAAAACATTTCTAGTTGTAGAGGCTTACTGGTTAGCGGGTTTGTATGCCTTAATTCTTATAATGTTATGACCTAAGTCTTGACCTAGGGAGATTACTCTGCAGGAGTGAGAGGCGCCAAACGTCTATACTAGTTGTGTTCTGAGTCAGTGTTTAGTATTGTAGAAAGACTGGGTTAAGATTGCTCACAAAGTACAGGCATTTAATTTCTAGCACTCCTACTTAATTGTGATCTTGCTTTATTTGCAAGTGTTCTGTAACTTTTAGGAGAAACAATGTTTGAAAACTTTTTTTTTGTTTTTACTACTAGAGGCCACATTTTAAAGAGAAATGGGAAAGGACGAGGTATTTGTTCCTTTGAGCTATCTAGTACTGTAAAGCACTGTGTGCACAGGTTCCTAAAAAGTACTTTTAATTTTTTTTCTTTGAATATGGAGTGATGCTACCTCTTACAGAGACTTTCTGTGATTTTGATAGCAATGACAGATGTGAAGCTTGCTTCAGTATCTTTCCTGCTAAACTCAGTGTCTTTTATTTTTCCGATGTTTTTACAAGTATATCAAATGAAAATGTTTTTCTTTTCTTAGTTGCAATAAGAATGTGTTTATTGTTTGTTATTATGGAGTCCCCACCTAGATGCAGCCTAATGGCCCCCCTTAAGTAGGTGAAAATCAATTGCCTGTCTGCATGGCTCTTAAGACTGTATATTTCTGGGAAATCTGATTTACAAGAAAGGAATGGTCATGATGCATTTTCCTTACCACTGCCCAGGCCCCCAGTTTAAAAGGACAAATTAGTTGCTGTTCAAAGATGGTTAAGTTCCATTTGTTTTTCAGGTGTGGCTTTGCAAAGTGTTGGAAATACTAGGGTGTGTGTTATTAATTCTGGTGTAACGAGCTCGATCTGATAAAATTTTGCAATATTTCTGTTGATTGTGCTGTAAAAATATATTTGTAATCGGGTTGTGTAAAATAAATAAAATAGCTAATATGACAGATACCTGTAATTTGTAGGAAAATGCTGTCATGGATTAACATAAAAATGCTGTGTTTTGATTAGAAGGTAGCTGAAGTCTGGTGTTGGGGCAGGCTTGCTTTCTACAGGTCAGTTATGAATGAAAGCTGCAGATGAAATAAGTGAACTAATCTGGTATATCGTAGTATCTTATGACAGTAAGTCGTGTAAGCTGCTGATAAAGTCAAATAACTTGGTCAGACTACTGGTGAAAATAAACATATTGGAGAAGTAACACGATACATGAGCCAGTGAGTTAAGTCACAAAACTTTCCCTGTCATACTTGTTGTAATTACCTCTTGTTTAAAACAGAACTTCCCATTCTTTTCCCCTCCAAAACCCACTTGTGAAGATAAAGCCATTTCTGTCTTAGAAATTGTAGAAGGAGAAGGCAAAGGTCAGAGATGCTATGTTCTATCGGGCTTCTTCATCAGTCTTCTCTGCAGATTATATTTAAAATCAAAATTTTCTGTGTTACCGGTATGGCTAAGAGCAGTCTTTATGATTCACAGTGAAATTTTGCTTTGTTTGACTTTTGTCAAAGCCACAAAATGTGCCAATGCAGACCTGGATGGTTACCGATTTTGCCCAATGCCCTTTATTTATTACAGTAACTCCATGAAAATCTAGTCGGAATATTCAGATGCCTGCCATAGGCAACAATAGTGCAATTTTCCTATGGGTCCCAGTAGGCTTGATCTCAATTTCAATTTTTCCTGTGGCTGAAATTTTCTAATTTCAGGTGTGGTACCATAAAAACAAACCCCCTTTTCCTTTTCTTTTACAAGGAACTTGTTAGAGGTTGAAGAAAAACATAACTGAGACAATATCTTCCTATGTGGCCTACTATCTTCGTTTATTTGTAGCCTCCTCAAGGATGGCATTATGTACCAATGGCATTTTTTTTTCATGTGGCTGTGCACACGCAAGGTATGAGTCAAAAAGCTGAGGTAAGATAATGTCGATGTGTAACAGCAAACAAAGTGGTAAGAGTTTGAAGAGTTACAGTTAAAGAGCTAAGCTGTCAAAATATGACATCTTACCTGTTTCTCCTGAAGCTGGTGAAAAACAAGTGCACACATTTGTGTGTGGACAGCTTTGGGCACAAGTCTTGTGTACCCAGACATTCCTCATCCTAGCCCTACAGGCAAAAAAAGCTCCTGAATCGATCTGTCTGGATCTCCATTTGCATCAGTTTGGTCCCCTTAAATGCAAATGCAAGAGGCTGCCCTTTCCACTTCTTTCTGCTAATTTACTGAGTTTGTAAGGAATGGATTGGGATAGGCCACTAAATAGTGGCTTGATGCAAAGACCATTTAAGCTGATAGCCTGCCATTAACCTGGGTGTCCCTAAATTAGGGCTGTGTGTCTTGAGGCTGGACACAATGGCAATTCTTTAGCAGGTCTGTTAAGTAGCCTTAACAAAATCAGCAAAACATGATTACTGTTTGTCAGCTTTATAAACTCTTATTTTCTTTTTAGTTTTGCATCAGTAGTTCCTTCTAAACCGCCCCCCCCCCCAAAAAAAAAAAACCCACCCCACAAACCAAAAAACAAACCCCAAACCAAACCACAACCAAAACCAAAAAACAAACCACCAAACAAACCAAACCCAACAAACCAAAAACAAAAACACAACCCCCCAAAAAACAGCAACCAACCTGGGAGAGACACCTGGCTGGATAGTATTTTAAACACAGTGTTCATTAATCTGCAGCAAGTGTTGAAGAGATAAGGCACTCTCAACTCTGACAGCCAAATCACAGCTTTGGCAAAAACTGCAGAAAGATGAGACTTTTTGTGTATGCAAATCAGTGCTCCCAACCTTTCAAAATACATTATTTTTTTCTTCATTTTCAGAACTGTGATTCCTAAGGAGGATCAGTTCCCTGATACCATTCTATGTGTGTTTCTGGTTGTGATCTCCCATTGAGGTGTAGGAAATTCCCAGTGCCTGCTCCCAATCTCTGTATTGAGTTGGTGAGAGGCCTCATGTAGTCACATAGTCTAGTCCTACAATGTGTTAGGTCACAACAGACTCTTTTTTTAAAGAATCAAATTGGGAAAAAAAAAATGTGGAAGGCCTTTATTTCTGGTTTTATCATCCAAAATGTGTTATGATCCTGCATGGTTTTGTTTGCTGTTCCAAAGCAGATAAGCTTATTGTGTGTTAAATGCCAGAAATCTAGGGTGGCATGTTAACATAAACATTAGGTCATGCAGCTGTGTGGCTGCTTTATTATTTTTATTTTTAGTATCTTTTTGTCCTCTAGCTCCATTAGAAGTGAGTAAGCAGACCTGGTAGCCTGGTATTTCATCTTGGGCCTGAAGGGTGCTGTATTCTGTCCTCTTCTGGGGAGAGTTGTGCTTGAAAGCAGAAAGGTGTCC
This sequence comes from Microhierax caerulescens, assembly GCA_035590215.1. NCBI lineage: Eukaryota > Metazoa > Chordata > Aves > Falconiformes > Falconidae > Microhierax > Microhierax caerulescens. The sequence continues at coordinate 18,510,970 of JAVJGJ010000060.1, forward strand.
ATAGCTTCTTTCCCCTCTAACTGTTTGTAGGGGAGACCCATGAATTACCCTTCAAATGGGCCAAACGCAGGTGAGATGAACGTTTCGGTCTGGTTCTCTCACCTATTGCAGTTAGAAACCTAGAAAGGTGATGCAGTGCTGGTAAATATGTGACTCTGCTGCTTGCCTGTTGGCAGCCTTGGTCTCACTCTTGCTGTCTCTTTTCCTCCTCCCCTTCCTTTGCTTTTGGAAAGATAAATTATCAGACACATACTCCACGAACAGTCCTGAGAAGTACTGCATATGAAAGGGCTAAGTAACTTCTTCCATATTCCTGTTTAAGAAGGAGGAGAGGGGAAAAAAAATTTGGATAAATGGAGGGAACTGATAACCCAACTTCAAAGGAGGCAGTCTCTTGCAAGGTGTTTGTGGCCACGTGGATATTGAGGTTTTTTTTTGTGATTTTTTTTTTTTTAAAAAAAAAAAAAGGAAAAGTTGCTGGAACAGTAACAGTGTTCTGAATGTAGCTTTGTGACTAGATAAGTAGGTGTTTGTCCACCATTTGTTGCCGTTGGCCGTTGTTTTGAAATGGCCCTTATCACTTAAGGTGATGGTATAAACCTCACCTCACTTGGTCAGAAATCCCTTGCTGTCTTTCAAATAACAAATTGTAGAATTTCGAGTCGCATTTGTCCTGTCTTCTGTTTAGAAATACACTTGAAGCTGTTAATAAGGGAAACTAACTTTTGCTGTAGTGACCTATAGAAAGCATTCTTTCAAAAAGTTCATCTCTTACTTCCAGCAATCAGTTTTCCCTGGGTGAGAGCAGCGATGCGATCACTGTGTTTACAAGCACAGCATCCAACCTCCAATCCCTGTATAAATGTTACTGTCTGGCAACTCAAGGAAGATCTTCGCAGTGTTATTTTTGGGCGGCTTCAGAAGGTCTGGAGTCCCAGTAGTGCCTTGTCCTTTCCTGATGTGGAACTACCCAGGGTGGGGGGACTCCCACCATCACCTTCCACCCCAGCTAGTAGCTCTTTGATCTGCCAAAGTTTTCTCATCTGCTGTAAGTGCCGGAGAGTATCCAGGTGCTTTGGAGAGTGGTCTTAATAGCACGTGGGAAGGGATATGATCTGAAGCTGTTGCTGTATATTTGGATTTACCAGGAGAGCAGTGTTGATGTAGATGTAAACACGAGGACTGAAAGTTTGGGTGAAGAGAGAGAAGAATCCTGAAAAGAGACTGAGGAAAAATTGTGTGTCATCTGAGGAGTTCCTTTTCTTTAAAGAGAAGTATAAATGAGATTCTTAGGTATTTGTGTGTCCTTTAATGACAGTTGAACTTGTACTCAGTCCCCTAATTACTGTAGAACTTTTATTATGTCTGTAGCTTTTGGTGGAGTATGTGGGGTTTTGGTTTTATTTGTTTGTGGTCTTTGGCAAGGGAATTCCATGTTAAAAGCTTGTCATTCATACATAGCAAAGTTCACTTACGCCCCCTCTTCTTTCCAGCTGTCACACAAAGGGAACTTAACCCCTTAGTCATTTTGCTATCAAGTTGGTATGACAGCTGTTTGTCTCGGATAATTCTACTTTATCCATAGTTGAGCCTATAGATACTCTTACATGCATTTCTGTTAATCTATTATATAGTCTACTATAAACTTGGTAAACTGTATTTTATTTAAGTTGCTAAAGGTATAGTGAACTTTTTAATGTTGAAAATAGTGTGTGTTGTGAACAGAAGGATGATTAAGGCACTAATGTAATACTATATCACTTGGTAAGATTGGAGTTTGTGGAGGCTGTTTCTAAAATGGAAAGATGTTTATTAACTTCAGTAGTTTACTAGACCTCTTGATCTGACTTATCTTGGCTGTGGAGATGCAGTTCATTTTTAATTTTTTTTTAATTTTTTTTTTGGTACTTTACTGTCGGGGGATTACATTTTTGGGGAATAACACTGAGCATTTTTAGAAGCTTTATAAAATTTCTTAAGTTACCTATACAGCCAGATGCGATCTACGTTATATAATGTCTTCTATTTTAAATTTCCTTCAAAAGAAATACTATAGTTTATCATATTTGAGAAATCAGTTTCAATAAATGACCTCATTGAATAAAGTGTGTTCTCTAGAAAGCTTTTTTTAGAGGCATTGTCTAATGTGTCAGTACTCCTTGAGAAGTATATAGCAAAACTTGATCAGTTTCTTATGTTCTGCAGTGAGGAAGTCACTAAATAGTAAATAAAGAAGTAAGAAAAGGCACTGTTTTCTTCTGTATGTGAATTATTTGATGGAGATTGTTATTGAATACTAATAAGTAGTTTTAAATTGCGTGTACACCTTAATCACTTTTTTGGTCTTTAAACTTTGTAAGAAAAGGGGGAAAATATTATTTCAGTACATAATTATCATTCAAAGGACAGGAAATTATTTTTAATCTCTTCTTCCCCCCCCCCCCTTAATCAGTCGTGATCACTCTTTCAGTTTGTTGGGTGTTTTATTAATATGAAAGTTTACAAGTCCCCCAGTTCTATTGTATACCTCAACGTGATGATTTGGAAGTACTTGTGGGGTTTTTAAATACTAAACCCCATTATTTACTGGTGGTTGTAGGGGCACTTTTTTTTTTTCCTATTATGAGTCCAAGATGAGATAATGATAATTTTTTTAAGTGTCTTGAATGAGTGCCTTGTTTTTTTCAGTTGTAAAACAAAGCAATGTTTGTAAACACAACATTCGAAATAATAAAGGACATACTTTTTTGGTGAAGATGTTAACTGAATACCAAGAATGATCAGAAAGAGCAGCTTCTGTTATATTTAATAATATCCCACTGTCTTCGGAGGATAATCAGGCTAAAATGTACCCAATCTTTAGGACTTTGTTAGATTCCTCTTGTATGCTAGGGATGTGTGATTTTGTGGTTTTTTTTTGTTTGTTTGGCTTTTGTGTGTGGTGTTGTGTGTGTTTGTTTTTAAGGAAGGAGATGAAATTGCTTTAAATTAAATAAACTTCATGTTCTTACTGATGTAACAGAGAAATCTCGCTTGATCGCAACAGAATAATTGTTGCTGGTGTTTTAAGGAATACTTGGAAATGGGAGGTGGAAGAGGAAGAGGCTTGATAAAAAGGGTTTACTTTACAGCCTGGTAGTAGGGGATTGCTCTCTAGGAATGCTAGTAAAACTTTAGTATAGAACTGAGTAAGGTTTGTCTTGCTCAGGGAAGTTGTATACTTCGTATTAGTTTAGTGCTGTGGAAAACTTCAAAAACTGCTCATACAATAAAATTGCATTTAAAAAAGAAGGTAAAAAGTGTACGTTTCTGATATTACAAACATTTTCTCTTTATTGGTATGTGAAAAATAGGTAGATCTTTTTACATACAGCTGACAGTTTTGAATTATTTTTTCTGAAGTAAATCTTGTTTATTGCAGTGGACCTGATTTCTTGCTCCTGATCTTCTGCAGAGATTGCTTATATTGGTGTGGTTTTTTTTTTTTTTGTAAGCATGTGAGATACTTATATTACGCTTTTCAAGTCTGCTTTTTTTGGTATTGCAGACTTTTTTTTTTCTGTACCAGCTGTACTGCAGAAATGTTGGTATTTCTGTGTCTTTATCAGGTTGTTAGTTACGTGGAGTTCTAGTGATAAGTTGAACCACTTGCTTTTGCTGTTCTACTTTCTCCTGCCTGAACAAAAATGCAGGAAACATTTTGTTTGTGCCTTGTCTCTGAAAGAGCTCTTTGCTGCTGAAGACGAAGCAGTGGTAACATGGAGAAACTTAAGTTAGGCTGGGTTGGAGCTTTATATAGAAGTGTATTCTGAGACTTGATTTGCGAAAATTACTTTTTAGACTGTGTATTTTCCCCCTCTTTTTAAATATAAAGATGAACAGGCAGAACTAATTGTTGGAAAAAACACACCCAGTAAAACAAAATAAAAATCTGATCATTTCTAGTTAAGTACTTCTTGCGGATAAAATAACAATCAGTATCAGACTGTGCATCTTGAAATGAACTGTGCGTGTGTGTTAAATGAAATTGAGCTTAAACCAGAATTTGCCCTTAATATAAACAAGAACTTGGTCTGTTAGTAATACCTGGTATCTTTTTTTATTCTGTTTAGAGTATGCTAATTTTAATATGTATACCATCGCCTTTGGAGAGTGAATTGATTTATAATCCTCCTGTCGTCTTCCATGTTCAGGTTTTACAGACTAAATCTGTAGTGTATTGAGTGGTTCCAAGCCTTGCATAAAACAAAAACTGAATGCACATGGGTGAACTTTGTGTATACTATCTGCATCTTTAACAACTATCTAAAAGTAAAAAATAAAGCTGTTTTTTACTTAGAATGAGGCAATAAGAAGAGAATCAGAAGATTTAGCGAAATGTTAAACTTACTGAGTGTGATTCACACCTATTAGCATATAATGTGTGAGAAAAATGTAAAGAGTTTAATTTAAAATAACATCACTTTGCAAGCTTGGTTTCTCTAGTTCTGTTGGAAAATGTGTTTAAAGCATAAAAGATGTAGATAAATCCATGATAAAGTCACAGAATTTCGCACTTTGCATGCTGCAGGGATGTCTGGTAACCTAGTGTCTTGAATTTTCTTCTGTGTGGCATTAGTGCTAGTAGGATGCTGTGGAAGTAAATATACTTCAGAAAATCCTAAAGTAATTTTAGTCCTCTGTAGGAAAATGGAAGTCACTGTTTATATTTTTATTTTTGTTTGAATGTAAGATACTATTGTCTTGGTGTTATCCCAAGAGCTATTGTGGCTACTCTGTGAAATGATTAAACCAGACAGCTTTGCTTGTAGGACAAACATTTTTTATATTGTGATGTTTTGATGGTTTTCAATGCGACACCTATCCCGTTCCAGTTTCTTTATGCAGCAACTTCGTGAGTCATAATCCTTGCAAAAGAACACAGCTTAAAATAATCACCAATTGTTTCTGTGCAATTCTGTTCACTGCCCACTGCAAATAAACAAGAGCAGAAATGACAATATCATTTAATCCTTTAATGTTTGCTTTTGACGTGCAAAACATTCTCTTGTAATAGAGAAGTAATCCATAAGGAGGATAGCTGCTCTTTCATCTTCCCGAATGCTAAATGAAGCCAAGGCTTTTATGAAGAGATGGTGATTTAATGAAGATGACAGAGTTTTGGAGTAATGAAAAGCTTTTGTATGTTTCTAAACATGATGCTTGGTGCTTACTATCGCAGAGTTCAAATAGCTGTATTTTGTAGTATGTCTTTGCCAGATTAGTGCTTGTGATGCTTTGATACAAGGTGATTTGAATGGTATGGCAAATCAAAAATTTTTCTCTTAGTTTGGTTTAAGTTTTTTTACTTGCTATAAAAGAAATGCACATCTCTACCACTTTATGTGTATAAATGCATGTAATGTCTGACATGTATTCTCTGCTTTGTGTAATGCTTTTATTTTGGTAACCTTGAAAATATCTCTGATATCATATTCCCTTGCTAGACAGTAATAAGCACACAAAAAACTGGAGCATGAACTTTGTCAATATTACTTGTGACAGGAACATCTGAACTAGGTATTTTTCTTGCAAGTGCTTTTAAGATGCTGAATTTAAGAAGCTCCTCAACTAAAAAAAAACCCAAAACCAACCAACGAACCAAAAAACCCAACCCCCAACAAATTTAAAAAAACCCCACAACAACCACACAAAACCCCCAAACCCCATGAAAAACCCAAACAACCCTCCCCCCCCCTTTTTTTTTGTTTCAGTTGTTCATCTCGTTAGATTATTTGGAATATTTTTTTTAATAATCTGTAATATTACTACTTGCAAAGCAAACTAGATAATGCCTGATACTTCAAAAGGAAGCAAAGGGAGGCTTTAAAGGATGGAAGACCATATCCTCTCCAAACTCTCTTTCTCCCAACAGTCTTTCAGGCCTCATGACTCAGTGAAAGGGCCTTTTATTTCTCCCTGTTTGTAAGCCCACCTCTTTAAAGTGGGAAGCAGTCAAGTTCTGTGGAAGTTAATCTAATCTTTTTTTATTCCACCAAGATTTTAAAGGAGGTTGTGATTCTTCACAAAAAGTTTCTACTTCTATGTTAGTCGTCAGTATATGAGTGCTGTACAGTACACTCAGAAGTAATCTTAAAGGTTGCTTAACTATTTTAGGGTTGGCAGGAACGTAAAGAATACAACCACTTTGTTACTTTTCTCATTGTGTTATAGCGAAAGATATATCGAACCCTCTGGGGTGAATGAACTTCAGTGAGCAACAACAGGCTGGTTTTTGTTTATGTTTTCAAAACTGTCATGTAACAGAAGTGCAGAAATGGATATGTAACTTCAGTTTCCTCCTTATCCTTTTTAATGGCTTGAATTACTGGCTGATCCCTATGTAGTAGTATGCAAACTCTTACAAGTATAAGAGTGATATATGTGACGTGGATGCTTGAAACTGTTAGGTGAATAAATTTCAAGACATGTCAAGGCTGTTCATTTGTGAATACATTTCTGGGTAGAAGGTGAAGCATTATGAAAGATTACTGCTTCTTCCCCCCC
>JAVJGJ010000060.1:18517527-18550257 GCA_035590215.1 Microhierax caerulescens
CCGAGTGATGCAGTAAAACCAGAGTTTATATTTGTACGTGGTCTTTATACTCATTAAATCCACTTTATTTTCAGGATACTTGTTGAGTACTGAATGTCAGTTTCAATCATCTGCTTATTTACTATGTACTAACATTTTTTCCTTTTCCCCCATCATGTTAGGGGAACTTGGGATCAGAGAAGAGGTAAATACCTGCATATGGGATATGTTGTGTAATGCAGTTTATATTCTGTACTAATGGTTGTATTTCTTCTGTCCTTTGAATAGTTTATATTTGTTTTTTAAAGTGAATGGCATTTCTTCTCCTAGATGCAGCTGTTTATTGGTAGGTAATCTAAGTACCCTGTGGACTATAAGCAAAAAACCCTGTTTTGTACCTTATATTTCTGCAACTGAAAACTGATACCTGTGTGTGTATATTTATATGTATATGACAATGCGACTTGTGCTGCAGTGAGGCATCAGTCAGAGTTTGGCCATCTCATGTATGTGTCATAGGTTGTCTCCAAATTGGATACTAGAGAACATGCTGTTGCCATAGCAATGAAAGTCCTTTTGAAGGCAGGATTCTTGGCAGAGCTGTTGCATCTCCTAAAGTGCTGGGTGCATTGATCTGAAAGTACCTCGTCAGTATTAGCACATAGCTGTAGTGAAAAGAGCGGGAAGTGTAGATTTCTTTAAAATACATAATTTTCTCCCCCCCCCAGCTAGTTGAACCCCCTTTTCATAAAGCTACATACGGCTTTTTAAAATTTTACTCTGAACAGTTCTCATATTTAACATACTTAGCCTGAATGCATGTATAGATTGAGCTGTAGTAACAGCAACTAGTATTCATTTCAAAAATATTGCTATATGGCTTTTGTGGTTTCCTACAGTACTTGTCCCTTTCAGTGCTTGGAAAATGTATTTTTAGAGAGTTTTCTCCATGATTTTGGTTACTGCAAAACAGTTGAAAATACAGAGTTTTATTCATAATGCTTTTCAACTTGATGTTTTCTTTTTTTCTAAGTAAAATTGTTGCCATGCTCCCATATTTGATCTGATAAATAATTTATATTACAGAGCCCTAAATGTGACAGTAATGGGAGACAATCACTTTTGGAGACCTATAGTTCTGGGGTTTTTTGTTTGGTTGGTTTTTAATATACCTTATATAGGATGTTTTTTTCAGCAAACACTGCTAGTTATTTGTGTATAAATATTTCATCCTTAGAGTGTGGTTTTGTTACCAAATTAAGAAAAGGCTGTGAATTTCTTGTGTCCCATCATATATATACTTTTTTTGATAAGTGAGGTTTTGTTCCCCAAGATAAAGTGTAAGAGTTCAGAGACAATTTGTATAGCGCAGTTACTCTAGGCAGCAGTAACACCCGTTTCTACATGAGCTGTGAGGATGGAGTTGATTGTCTCCTGTCTTACAAAAGTTTTGACTTTTCCTTTCTATTCCTCATTTTAAAAAAAGTTTGATCTTTTTACATAAGGAAAAAATAATGTGATTACCACTCTACAGCATATTCTTTCATGTGGACTGGGATTTCCATGTTTAAGTGTTCCTTTGTTACTGAAAAAGCCTCTAGAAAAGAAGAATTTTGAAGTTACCCATGTAGCTTGCTCCGTCCTTTGCAGCTTTTTTATGTAACAATCTTTAGCTTTATCACTTTCTCTAATATAGTTGATATAGATGAGACTTAAACGAACACTTCATTCTTTTTTTTTCCCTCTTTCCAAGTGAAAATTAAGGAAAAATGAAAAAAAGTAATACTTTATTTGTACTTAAAAAGAACTTTCAGCCTGCTGTGGCAGATGTGTGTGTGTGCGATACTAGCGATCTTCAGTTTGGGTTTTGTTTTTCAATCCCTGCCTGCTTTTGCCCCTTTGTTGGAGTAGGAAAGACACATAGCTTCAGGTTGCCTTGGCCTTGGGAAGCATTACTGAGCTGCTGCTCTAAGCAGTTCAGACAGGACTTGTTACTTAGAGTTTCTACATGTTTTGCTCTAACCTGGATAGACAAGTTGTGGTGTAAGTGACCTTGGTATGGTGACCGGATCCTGTGTACCAAGGAGAGGTCAGCATTGATTACACTGAGAGCGTGAACCAAGGGAATTGGACTCTGCAAGGTGTCTGCTTGTTGTTGTTTTCCCTTTTTAAGCAAATTTAATGCTGTATCAGCGGACATGTGTACTGAAGCTCTCTAGCTATCCTTGGGAATGAACACAACAGTAATAACCCGAGCTTCCTCTAACTTTTGCTGGTCTTGAGTCACACATTTGGGGGGAAAAAGGTCTTTCACGGCTCCAACAAAAGTTCCATTTATGTGTCCTTTTAGCCTGCAAGTCAATTAATCCAGATTGAGTAGGCACTGTTTTTGGGATTGTGGCAGTTCAGTTGAAATACATTGAGATAAGCTCATTGTGTTCTGAATATCTAAGTATGTATTAGTACTGGCCTGATTTCATCAGGCTTAGCAAAGATAGCATTTAAAATGAGTTTAGTACAAGAAGTTAGGTATTTTATCTATTGAAATTCTAGTTCTGAATGAATTTTATACTTGGATGACTGATTTTAAAATTAAATGAGCAGCTCATTTAGTTCATGTTAACAAGCTTCCACATTGAGATATGAAATACTTTTCAATATCCTCTGGTTTTGTTTTAATCTATGCTACTGTTTTATCAGATCTGTTAAATTAAAGGGATATGGAATACTGAAATATGAACAAAATAAAAATTTCTCTGTAAGTGGATTTTTTTTGTTGTTTTAATGACTTTTTTCATTAAAATTCATACCTAAAAATTCACTAGGAATAGCAAATTCCTAGGAGATATTATTACTCACTTAATACTTAGTGCTGTTATTTTTGTAATTTAAATAAGCTAAAGCAGGCATTAATGTCTCCATGAAAAACTTTTGCCAAGATTGTATTGCATCATAAAGAAGAGAAGATAATCTTGAGTTTTAAAAGACATAGCAAAGAGGCAAAGTTTCTGTTTGTATCTTGCTGCACAGTTCCTATGTCCCTTTGAATAGCTGCTTTTTTTCCTTTCTATTTTCCTGTTTCCTCAACTGTAAAATGTGGGCTGGTGTTCATGTTGTAGATGAGACAGTAAGTGTTTTCTAACTTCCTCAGTTCAGGGAAATGGTGGACTTGGAACAGGTTAATAGGAATAACTTCATATGACCGAAGCAGAGTTAAATCAGGTTGCATGTATTTTCAGTGTTAATATCCACTCCCTCCTTTTGTATATAATCTCTATGTTTCTGTTTAATTCATTCTTTGACTTAGGTTGATGAAGTCTTTAGTTTTTTCAATTCTGTTCTCAATGTATCTACTATACAGCTTTTTAAATGTAACTTCTGTTATTTAAAAATATGGAAATGCAAATTTCAGTCTAGGACTCATAGCAATGTTCTGTAAACTGTTTCAGCATACCTTCACAGGTTACGTGTGCTTCTCACTTCTGTAAATTTTATTTGAATCTAATCAAAATAAGAAAGTGCAGTTAAATACATTTGCCTGAATTTCTTCAAGGAAGAAAATTGCTAGTCTAAAAAGGCTTCCTGATAAGTAAACAGAAAACAGCCCTGTCCGTAGCTATCCTTTGTATTTAGTGGATTAAATTAACTTTGACAGCTGGATATATGTACCAGTGTCTAGCCTATGGCCATGATCTAATAATCATGGATATGGTAACAAGTAGTCTAAAAAGATTCAGTAATCAAGTGTTTTTTTTGACAAAACCTACTCTGACTGAAACAAGAAACAAGGCTGTGTTAAATGTGACTGCATTTGCTGCTGTGCCTGTATTCTGAATACTTAATAAACACCCTTTGGGATGTCGTAGACAGAACCTATGCTTTAACAGAGATGGAAAAGCTAATTGTGCTGCAACAGCATGTGTTTAAAAGTTATGAAACAAATTTGATCTAACCTAATGATCATGAAGAGCTTAGTTTCAATACATTAATTTCTCCTTCCCCTGCAGTGCTTTCTAACTTGTTTGTTTCTTCTGTCATAAAAATAGTTGTATACCATTAAATAGAGCCTTTTGTGAAACACACGATTACTTGTATCATAATTCTGGTATGCAAGGGGAAGCTTAAGAAGTGCTGCTGAGTAAATACGTGTGAAAGGGGAAGACTTCAAGCACTACAGATTATTTTGAAAACAAATGCTTTACATACTAACAGCGTGCTTTGGTCTCAGTTACCTTTGACTAGTAAAACCTACCTTGTATCTAAACGTCCTGTAAGAGAAAAACGATGCCTTGGCTCTCCAGCAATTCTTTGTAATTCAAAATTAAACTAGTGTGTTCTGCCAAACTAGCATGTTATGACTGTGGTTTTGTATTTGGCTCTAGCTTTTGGGAAAAAAGGCTGCTTTGCTTTCCATAAACCTCAGTAAAATCAACCAGGTTTGGACAAAAACAAGTGTTCCAAAAATTGTAACTTTGTTTCCTCTTATTTTAAATAGAATTTCTGATATAGCTAACAGGAACAATGTTTTAGAAAGCACTGAAGGGGGAGAGAGTGGAAACCAATTTAAGGAATTAAACATTGCTTTAGGAAGGCAAATTAACTGTTCACCCCAATTTATGGGTTACATTTCAGCAACTTCTGAATGGGATACTTGTTGTGAGTCTTCCTCCCGTAATTATCTCTTTCTCTTCTTTTTGTAGTACAAGTGATTTGAGGTACCTCTTCTTAAGCTTCACAGCAACTTTTAAGAGAAGTAGGATGTTTGCATCAAAGCTAGTATTTGGGGAGACCTAGAAAGCTGGGGAAATGGGGAGGTACAAGTGTCTTCCAGGGGAGCTCCGATTGATCCTGTTGAAACTGTTACTGTGAGAAGTTTATTTGCTTTTTCCATGTGCCTGATGTGCAAGAAACTTTAGGGATTCTTACCACTTTATGTGTTGTTAATGTGCAAGGTATATGTTTGATCCTTGTTTTGTTATTGTAGATAGATGTCTTCTCCAACTTGTTCTTGAAGAATATTTTTCTGAGTTAAGTGGTAATGAAACAGAATATGAAAGCAACTTTCATATTTTGGCAGGATTGTGTTATACAGAAAGTCAGAACAAAGCTTAAGAGCATCAACATTTGTAAAGAGTAGTGTTCAACTTTGAAGCTGGGAAATAAAAAACCTGTACTACTCTGCCCTTGGCATTCTTCATGCAGATGGCAGGCCACTGCCAGTTCTGTTACTGGTTTTGGTAGCTAGGGGTGTCTTTGTTCTGGCCTTGAGGTGGAATACTTCTCAATTTCTGAAACGATTTTTTTTTTTTGTATGAACTTAGTTCTCAATTCCAAGAAAAAATAAAAAATGAGCTGTTAAAGAATGATACTTTCTTTTTTCATAAGTTTTTTAGTGGTGCTGCTTCTAGTAGTAAGGATGAATGCCACAATTAAAACTTTCTTAATATTATTGCCATTGGGTAGCAAGAAGACCAGTAAAGCTAACTTCTTTTGCACAAGGTAGATTTGAATTTGGATGTTCAGCTGATTTGTAATAATTTTTAAAAATTATTTGGTCATTTGCATCGTCCTAGGCTTGATTTCATCTATGTCATTAATATAGTTAACTGTTTCTAGATGCACGTGATTCTTCCAGGTGTTTGTATAATGTGAACCAAATGAATGCAGTGTTTGGTGTTGTGTTTTTTACTTTCAGTTAGTCTTTCTAAAATACCTTGGTCGGCAAAATGCTAAGGGACAACTCTAACTTTCTTTTTTATTGCTGTTCCTGGTGCTGTGATATTTTTGATACAGTAGTGTCTTGCAGAAGTGGTTTTGGTGTGTGTGTATACAATGAAAAGAGTACATGATATGTGGAGTAGTTAAATAGTAACAATAGTGGCTGTGTTCTGAAATATATTTTGATTTGCTTTTGAATGCCTCAAATGAAGATTGCCATAATCATCTTAGAGCAGTTTCAAATCCTTTTTTAAAAATCACTTTTCTTTAAAGTTTCTTCTCACATGTATAGTTCTGGAGATGTACAACTGAAAATATAATTGGGAGGCACAGTAGTGTCTGCGGTCACCCCTGAACCTGACAGATTTAGTGTTTTGAGACTTTGCATTCTCCTGGGGCTAGGAATAGGCTTTTAAATATGTTTTCACCCTGCTTTTTCCTATGAACCCTCATGACTGCCTTTAAATGCAGACAGATTAAAAAAAAAATAAATTTGTTTCCAGCCCTTTTGGAAATTATGTTTGAAATACACACACAACATGTAGATCTAACTGGCATGCGTCCAGAATTATACTGTTAAGAAGAAATAATAATATCATTATCAGGAAGTTTGTTAAACTTATTCAGATAAAATTTAACAATGGGGAATGACTTAATTTCTCAGAAGTCTGATATCTTTTTTTTTTTTTTTTAAAAAAAAAAAAAAATCCTGGGCACCTTTATGATGAAATGCAAATTTGGTGACTGTTGTGTGAGGACTGTGCCTTCTTTTTTTTTTTTTTTTTTAAAAAAAAAGTTAAAACGTAATGAATGCTTACACTTCTGAAAAAACGCGTTGTGGTTTGTAACAGTAGTAGTAAGGAACAAACTGGAAGTGGGAAAGGACTAAGGGTATCTGGTGTCCTGCTTCTGCCAGCACTGAAATACTGGCTGCCTTACCTCCCTGACCCTGCTCTATCACGGTATGCAAATGGGCTGAGGCTGTGATGCAAGTTGCTGAATCTCTAATTCTGGTATAATCTCATTTCTCAAGGAAAGGAATCTGTCCTTTTCCTTTATCCAAAACATTTTTAGTCTCTTTGTGTTTTGATTGTTATCTCTAAACACCTGTGGAATTTCAGTGAGCATTTGCTAATTCAGTGAAATATGTTAATTTTTGTCTGCTTTGTCACATTTTAAAGTTCTGCCCAGTATTCTAGTGTTAGTATTCCATTTCTACATATATTTATTCCAGTTTATCACAGCTTCTTAGAAGGCCTTATCCTTTTTAATAATCTTGGAAGCCTGCTTTTTTTCTTCCTGGTCACTTCTACCTTGGTGGTCATCTGCCATTATTCTTAAGCACCTTTTTGCATTTTGCATTCTTGAACATTTTTTTTCCTGACAGTAAATGAGTTGATAGAATATGTCCAGCTAGTATTTCCTTTGTTTGTTTTCTCATAGTTTAGATTAATTTACATCTTTTGCTGAACTGAGATACGTGTAACTTTAGCCCAGTGAATGTATCGGTGATATTACCTATATAGTTAAAAGTCAAGGACACGCTTACATGCCTGGTTTAGTTGGGGGGGTTCATTTGAATCATGTATAGAATGCAAAAGAAGTATTGTTGTTGTAAATTTCCTACAAGACTTAAGAAATTTGTACCTAATATAATACACTTCAAGCAGTGGCATTACCTTTAATAGGACAGGTTATACTGTTGGAATTTGGTTTAGGTGCTGGATTAACAATGCTGTACTATGTCTGTATTGAAGCCATTTGCACGCCCCTGGTTTTTACTCTTCTTATTACATACTTTGTATCTAAATCCATATGGTCTCAACTGTTTTTGGGGCTATTGCTGTGTATTCTCATTATCTCCGTGTTGGAACTTTTTCCTTTGAGGGAAGGTAACCGTGTGGGTTTCTGTAAAGGGTGTCAGCAAACAGAAGGTATTGGTGTAATGGCTCCAATTGTGCAAATAATGTTCCGTTGCTGTCCCACAGTGAACAAGCCTTTGCCTAAGTGGCCTGTCTGGTTTTCTTCCTGCCTGTGACTGATAGGAGTCAGGCTGGCTGGAAGCCACTTGCTTGTACAGCTAGGGCTGCAAGTGTGGTGGGGCTCCGTTGTGGTTTACTTGCTGCAGCGAACAAATCCGTGCTGCTCTTACTGCCAGCCTGGGTTTGATAACACAGGGAGGCAGTTGGGAGGGAAAGAGCTCAATCAGGATGCTAAGGTTTCGTGGGGTGTGGAAATGTAGGTTCAGAAACTGTCATCTGCCCATCCGTAACTCTCTTTTAATAGCTTGGGCGATGCTGGTTATGTGGAAGTTGTTGCCTCTGACCTTTGTGTTCGTTCAGTAGTCATTCGCTCTCTGACAAGAGAGTGTAAGATTATTTGTAGGGAAGTAGAAGTCCAAAAGAGGTGTGCTTTTGTAGCCTGCAAATTGTTCTCTGTTGCTTTTTGGGCGTTCCCTGATACTGGAAGTGCCTTGCCAGGTGCCTGGGTAGGCAGTAGTGTGCAAGGAGAGAGCTGGCTCTGTTCTTAAAGTACGTTCTTCTCAATATGCCTCTAACATACTTTTTCAAGTTGGACTTGTCTTATTATGACTCTTAAGTGTTCCTGTGCTGGATATATCACTTTTTGTCCTTTTTGTCTTTGGCCTTTCTATTTTGACTTTCTGTTTGGGGATTTTGATGACTTCTCTTAGCATTTCCCTTTAATGCCCCTTAGCACTGGAGTTAGTGAAAGTAGTCCTAGGAAGGTTTTTGTGCTCATTTGTTTCAAATTAAATCTAATAATAATATTGCATGTCCTTAAATATTTTCTGTAACATGGGGCTGGGAATGGAAAACTTTAAAAGTAAACGTCATGGTAACAGGGTGTACTGCAGTGAAGGAAGTGTCTTTGGTTATGTGTAGTTATTGCGAAGTAGAAACTTGCTGAATGTGCCTGCGTTTCTATGAACGTGACTTCCCTTTTCTGTTGCTAGCGTTGACTGTGAAGGCGCCTAAATCTAGTAAGTTGCTGCATGTTGTTCAATAACAACCACCCCCACCTTTTTCCTTATGCAGCTTCTGATTCAGCTGTATGTGCCTGGAGGGCTGGTTAGATCTGCGCTCTTCAGGAGTGACAAGTTGATGAAGAAGTTGGCCCTTTGGTTTCATATTTTGGCGTGTACCAAGATGCTAGTGTTTCAGAAAAATATCCTCTCTCAGAAAGGAGCTGTACTTAAAAACCCACTTTTATTATGCATAGAAATGGACATCTGGCTATAGGTTTGTAATCTACTCAGAGGCCTGCATGTCTTTTGAATTCAAATTAAAATAATTAATATATTTTTTTCTGAACTTAATTTTCCACTTAATCGAACAAATAGAAAAAACCTTTTAGGCGCTTCAGTTTATAGAAGGGATTTTTTTTCATTTTTAGTAGATGGTGACAAGAATGGGTGACTAGCTTGTGTAAGAGTATCCTTAATTTAGATCTTCCTCCTCAGCAGCACACTATATGCATTGTGCATGCACAGTGATCTCCTGGTAACTCTTATAAATAAAGTGGAATTTTTATGTGTATCTGTGGTTTGAGATATCATTTAGAGAAATAAAGACCTCAACTGGTGTTGCCTTAATTGAAGTTTTGATTAGACTCACAACTAGGTGTTAACTCAAATGATGTCGGCTTCTATGTTTTATGCTTTTTTCATATTTTTTCTTTTGTTTTCCCTGAGCCTAGGGATGATTCATGCTGATACATTAAGGAACACAGTATTTATTGTATGTTGAAGCACGGTGGTACAATTATTTTAATGTAAATTTAGCTACTGAATCTAGCTAACAGTAATAAGATAAAAGTAAGTAGGATGCTGGTAAAACAGTCTGTATGTTAGTCTTTGTTGCTGACAAATCTGTTTTGGAAAATTGGTGTCATTACTAGTCTAGATTATCTTCTGTAGGATTGTTTTCTGGAGTGATGCAGATGAGGATATAAGAATAGCTGTGTATACATATGATAGCCATGGGGTTAGACATGCTCAAAATTGCAAAGCTGAGGAAACAAAATCAAATTTGCCTGATACAGGTTCGCTTACTGCTGTGTACTGGTGGAAGGCGTGTGTGATTGGAGTGCAGGGGTGTTGGGTTTTGATTTCCCCCCTCTTTTTACTGCCATTACTTAATATGGATTAACGGATACAGTTCCTGACATTTATTTAGTCTGCCAGTTCACTTTTCCCGTGAAGAAGCACAAGAATATCCCTTTTATGAAAAAGATCATATTTTTTTACTACATTTGAGAAAAACAAACTGTTTTGTACTGAGTTAAATATGCATATGTTATTACTGATTTCTTTAAGAATATTTGACACGTGGCTTAAACTTTCCAACCACGTGCTATTACACTGTAAATGCACTGTCATTTTGAGAAGGGAGATTTGTAGGAAAGAATAATATTCTTTACTAGATAAACTCGGTATTATTTGCCTTAACAAGATCACGGAAACTAGAACACTACTACCCTAAAACCAGTCCCTTGACCATGGCTGTTTTATAATTGTGTAAAATTTTCAACTACATCAAAAATACATCATTCAGTTGGCATTTCAGGTACTAAGCTTTGTCACAATACCTTCATTATGAGCTTAGGTTGGTCTTCTGGAACGTATATAGTCATCAGGCTTTACATTTCATTTATAGAAAATGCTTATGAACACCTTTTAATGTACTGTAATCTTATTAAGCCAAGTTGCTGGTGTTTTGCATTAGGTTTGTTCTTTGTATCCCCTCATGCTGAAGGATATAGTTGAGCATAAATAGTCTTGACTAATCATTAAAAAAAAAAAAAGATAGCCTTAGAAGTACTTCAGTGTGTAAGGGTAATACATTTGGCTGTGTACAAATAGTAGTGTTCTACTATGTATTTACAGTTCTTCAGCATCTGACACGAAGTTAAAAAGTACTTTTAATTCAAAAGTAAATATTTTGGGGAATATTTCATTTCCATCTAAAAATGTTTTAAAGGGTAATAGCAATGTCTTTTTCAGAGGTACAAAGTAGTTTGGTGATTTTCATTAGAATGCTTTTCACACACATCTTTGAGACTTTTCTGTAAATCCTTCTTTAACAGTTCTTGACATTGCTACCTCAAGGGGTTGAGCCAGCATGTGCAGTCTCAATCGAGCAGACCCAAGTTTGAATCCCAGACTGCTCGCTCGAGGAGGCATTTTGCTCAAATCCTTAGGGGAACGTTGACCTTGTCTTTCTCAAAAAAGTGGCACCTGCTGGCTAACCAGGAGGGGCTCTGAGGGAATTTGGGAGAGGGTACTTTGGTCTTGGTAGGCTATGACATGAAACTTGGGGTTGTGAGGGCTCAAGAAGTAGATGGATAGAAAAAAAAAAATATCCTTAGCAGAGAAGCACTGTATTGATCCAGACCTGCTGCTCTTTATTTGGGTCTTGGCACTCATTGTGATTTTTCCTTGGTGTTCCCTGTTTCGTATTTCTCTGGATTGTGCTGCAGAACGTTTGGATCACTTGTGTGCACAAGTAGTGTCTCAAATAGGTGATGTTAATTAGAACAAAACAATCTACTGGATTATTTTGAAGTGAATAATTACTTTCTTATAGAGCAGCCTAGTGTGGAGGGATCTCCGCAGTTCTTTAAGTTCTTAGTTTTTAGTTGGGTAGAATGAAAATAGATCAAGGAAAAACTGATTTCTATTTGCAAGGTCAGTATATAAAATGCTATTCACAGCTTTCTATCTCATTTTGTAGTTTTATGGTCTGTGTATCTAATGAAAAGTAATATATTTGGTAGGAGCAATGAGATTTCATGCTGTTATTTCCAGAAGATTGCTAATACAATAGAAAACTAATGTTTGTCTTTTTTGTTAGATTTACATAGACTTATTCACAGCTATTGTGCAGTTTTGAGCCAAGGATTTTGAGCACCGGATTGTGTTTAAGCGGAGTTTCTTTCTCATTATCCTTTCATTAAAAAAAAAAATAAAAAATTAAATCTTCATATGCAAGAGAACAGGTTGTATAGAAAGGAAAGGAAATACAATTTGTATTATATGCAGGTCCAAATCAGCATTTTTTACCATAAAGCTATTGGGTTATTGAGTGTTAAATTCTGGACTGCATTTAGTAGGGTAAATTGCTTATAATTCTGGAAGCACTGATCCTGATAGGAAAGGGTGATAATTAGTTTCTAATATGGACAGAATTGCTGTTATTAGCTGTGCTCCACATGTTTGCTTCCCCTGTGGCATTCCTTGGGGTGCAGCAGATGGATGAACAAGGGGCAGAGGTAATGTGTTCCATGATCGGCTGCTGTTTTCCCCCAGGGATACTTCTAGAATGCTGATCTCCTCTTTTTTTTTTTTTCTTCTTTTTTTCTTTTTCTTTTCTTTTTCATTAGCTTTGCTGAGATGTATCAGAATTAATTTATGGTATTATTCCTTTATAATCCATTAATCCAACCATTTAGTATTAACATGTTAACCTCTTAAAAAAGGATGGGCTGTTGCATGTGTGCTGGTATCTTACATCTTACAAAGTCAGTATCATACTTAAATACTTTTCTGTGTTCTTTGAGGCTGTGGCATTAATAGTCTGATGTTGCCTGTTACTGTTATCTGATCTTTTGTAACATGACCAACTGCTTTTAAGTTGGAAAATGGGTATTATTATGACACCTGGATGATAAAATAGAGCCTGCTGTTCAAAAGAATTGCCCTTTTTCTTTAAATCTACTGAAGTAGTATCTGTTCTAACTTTCCTTTGTTTCTGCTCTTGATTAAAATGTAGGCAGAGGCGGTATGTGAGTTGTTTTGGGATTTTTGATGTTGGTAGCTTTTTTTAAGTCCAGTGTGTTCCAGGTAGTCATGTAGATCACCTTCCCTGTTTGCTATCCAAAGAATTAGTCTCACTTAGGTAAGAACAAGAAGAGGCTGACTTCCCCGTGCTTCAGCTAGGAGGAAGCCCAGGCTGATGCAGCAGCTCTCACCTGGTGGCATGACTGAAGGCTCCGTGTGGAGGAAGCCCTGTCTGCTGGAAGGTGTTGGTGGGCCACCTGCCTGCATGCTCAGAGGCAGGGGTATTCAGCTGGGAGGTGACGGGGAGTGCTTGCTGCGGGGAGTGCTTGCTGCGGGGAGTGCTTGCTGCATGGAGTGGGAGGCAGGGGCAGGGGTCTGTTTGCGCATGTATGTGAATAGGTAGATTATTAGAAAATATTTTCTTTGGTGCTTTTCAAATGTTTTTTCAATTTGTTTCTATCTGTCTCTTATTTTTCCTTGTCCTTTACTTTTTTACTCTCCCTCTCAAACCATCTCGTTCCCAGAGTCCCTAGAACTCCTTTTGCATTTTTTTTTTTTTAAGCCATCACTTTTTTTTGCCTCCTTTTATTCTCATTCTTATGCCAGCAGTCATTAGTAAAAATGGATGTTTTCTCTGTTCGAATCTAGCTGGGACCTTTTTAATACAAAAAAACATCTGGTCAAGTAATTCTTACCTTTTCCCATCTTTGCGTCCAAGGACAGATGTAATAGATGTGAAAGAGAACTGTAAACTTAATATATTGATTGAAAATGTTTTCTATGCAAATGCTGCCTGTAATATTTAAGATCGTACTACAACAATACAGATAGGACACAGATAGTTCCTAGTTTGCAGGTAAACTTATATCTGTCAATATAGTCCAGACAGATCTTTACTGACTGTGGTTTTACATATTTTATCAAGTAGATCTTTTCCAATACATATGCTACGGTATCATATAAAAAGCAATTATAGCATCAATCAGTGTACACATCCATTCACAATAAACAAGTCCATGTAAAAAATCCATATACAGGCTTATAATGGCTTAGTCCTTTAAAATAAAGCTCTGTGTGGAGATGTCCTAGCATGTCTGTCTGTGTCAGTCAAAGGGGACAGGTTTTAAATGGCTTTTTTGGACTGGGCTGCAGTTGGTTAGGGGAGTTTCTGTCTTGGGCTGTCTGTCATTTGCCAGTGTAGGGAGATTTCCATCTTCAAGGAACCATAGGGGCTGTTGGTGTTCCCTGTTGTTTGTATTACTTTGTGGAAGATAGTAATACTTATTTGCTATTAAATAGTGCTTGCGGTTTAGGCTTTTCAGGCAGCTGAGTTAAATGGTTGCCTCTGAGAAGCAAATTCTGGCCTTTATGACTTAAATGTAAACTTGTGGAGCAGGTTATAACTTCTTTACCTCTTGGAGTGCATAATGTGTTGCGGTTTGGGGCACTGAGATCTGTCTGTAGGGTACTGTGGTTCTACCTAGTGGTCTTGGTATGCACAGAAAGCTGTCAGTCTCGCCTAGATTTCAGATTGTTTGGAAATGGACTGTGGAACTGCCTGTTTTGCTGATTTATTTCTGCCCTTAACAGCTGTTTTGGAGTGTTAAAATAAGAAAAACTATATTTCCTACCAATCTGAAATTTAATAGTAAAAAAAAAAAAAGTTGAATTTTAGACTCCCTGAATTGTCGCACAGAGTAAAAGCCAAGCCACTGCTGGTAGTGTTACCGTTCTGGCAACTGGTTGTGTATGTGCTAGTGCTGTAGAAAACTGGAAAGTTGAGAGAGCAGAAGCATCTGAGAAAAAAAAAAAAAAAGGCATTAGAGGAAACTGTAAGTAATTGGTCCTGTATTAAAGTGGAATAACTGATTAAGTAAAATGGAAGTCTACATATTAAAAACAGTGCTGGTTTTGGATTTTGTAACTTCTAAATGAAGGTAGGAATCTTCATCACATTTGTTTCCAGCTGAATAGATAGGGTAGTAATGGCTTAGTACATGTGAATGAAACTGCAGTTCATGTAGGAAGTTTACCAGGTAAGAGAGAATGAAATCGGATGTCAGGCTGTAGCATGTGAAAGCAGTTGAACTTCATATGCTTAATGAAAAGAAACGTAAACCCTTTCTAGTATCTAATGATTCTTCCATAAATCTTTATTGAAATTCTGGCCAGGATTTTGTTCAGAGTGCCTTACATGTCAAATACCGAAACTGAACTTGTGATTGATATTTACCTGGCTAAATTTGAATTTCACTGTGATTGCCAGACATGTAGTCACTTACACAGTTGATTGGGGAGAAGAGATTAATGGCAGTGGATTGACCTGACTCAACGGTGGCTGCATCATTAAGCTTGGGGGGGAAACCCAAATACAAAAATGCCATAATGAATGGTGGCAGTAAATGCCCTCTAAGAGACTGCTTCCAGAGAAAGTGACTGTCCCTACATACATTGGATTTTTTTTATTTTGTTTTATTTTAGTTTAGTTTTAGTTTTAGTTTTCCTTTCTGACACAGGCAGTAGAGAATATAAAATACAGTTGAGAAGATGCTTAGGCTTGTGGAACAACTGTAACTGAGGGCACTTAACCTGTAATAGTGAAGTGTAGTGTTCAGTAGGGACAATTAATGAGTTTGGATCTTTGGCAGAATCTTTAGTACCATTGTTTTAAATTAAACAATTTCTGGAATAAGTTTCAAATTCCTGTAAGTATGAGTCATCACAGAGACAAATAGGTCAAACTTGAAGTAAAAACAAAGTTATACTTTCTGTGTGGTTCCTTTTAAAAGTTTGGATCTTGGTGTCTGGTATCTAATGTTGGATGAATACCTCTCTTCCATTTTATCTCCCTTATTCTTACAGTTCTTCAACATTCTACCATAGTAGTTCGTGTATATGTACATCATAACAAATAATTTAGTAGAACATTTGCAATATTGTGCTTAATTAAACACTAACATGCTGCTGTAGCAGATCATGAAAATTTATGTTTCTGTTTTGTATTCCTAAATTACGGACAGCTTTATCTGGACAATCATTTTATGAACACTTACTTTGCTGATTCTGTTGCCCATATGCTAACATATGGAGAGAATAATTCTAAAGAAATACTGCACTTTTCTGAAATTAATGTCTGCCTCCTGCATTCTCAAATTGCTCATTAGAGAGTCCTGTTGTGGTTTTTTTCTTTTTTTTTTTTTTCTTTTTCCTTTGTTAAAGGGTCTCTCTTTTTTTCTTTAAAAAAGTATACTAAAATTTTCTGGCTTTTGGTGACAGAGCTAGTTTCTGACGACTTCAATTGCTTCTCCCGAAACTGCCTTTTTACTAAGTCAGAAGAAACGCTGTTTGCAGTGATGCAGTGATTGATTTCTCCAGTGAGGGATTTTGGCAGTGTGCCACATAATAATGTTTGATTTCAAAAAGTCTACAGATACTAAGTAGTCTATTTGTTTTAATTTTTTCCATCTTCAGCTTTGACCTGCATTTTAAGAAACTTTGCTTAAATGGTGGGAGGCTGTCTTGTAAGAAAGAGGAAGGATACTTCTGTATTATAGGTAAACCATTTGAAAAAATTTCAAAGATTTGGGTAATTTTTCCAATTAGTGAACTTTCTCCAGCTCTAGATCAAATTGTTTTCACTTGTAACTCCTTTCAGATGCTTTTTGTTTACAGCTGAATCAGAAAAGCTTTTGCTGAGTTTTTAATATGCATTTGGGAATTTGAGAGAAGACAGTCTCATAGAAAATTTTGTTATTGGGAGGAGAGCGGACTTTTCTAGAAAAGGATACACCATCAATTTGAAGAGGTTTCTGCAAAAATTACCTTTTTATATCAATATATAGCTGCTTAACTTCTGTAAAGAAGCTACTTGTTAGGTTCGCTCTTTTGAAGTACTAAAACAGACATAGCATTAGAAGTTTACTGTTGGAATCCACAGTATGCTTGGAGAAATTAGTGACTTTAAGATGAATCTCCATGCACGTTTGTCACCAGAGACATCAACCTTGCTGAAACTGTTTGACTCATTTTTAAAAAAATATTTTTGCAGTGTAATTGCAGTAGCAAAATACCCTCTTCTGCAGTTTTAAAATGACTTGTGAATTTCAGGTTGTGGGTTTATTTTCTTTCTAGTTTTAATCTGGATTTTTGAACTGAAATGATTAAAGGAAGTAGTGATTTATTTTGGTGATGTTTTTTATATATATATACATATTATACACACAGACACACATGTATTTTATGGACTATGGAACCATTTAAGACTTTTATATTTTTTGCTATGTTTTTTCTTGTCTACTTTTGCTACCATGTATTACAGATGTGGTTATGCAGTGGGAATCTGTTGACAAGGAAATTGTACTTTCTGTCTGAGGTTTGCGGTGTTTCTAGCACAGTGACTGCAAGTATTTTTTGGTTGAAGACTTAGAGAAGACATCTTTTATGAGACAGGATTTCAAGTAAGTTTTTTAATAAATGCTAATCCACTTAAGGCTCTCAGTAACGTTGGAGTACCTCAGTGCTTCCTAAAATTAGGTGATACTGAAGCTGTAGAGGAGACAGTGTCTGTCACTGCATACAGAGGTTCTGGCAGTAATAGTGAAAGACCATGCTTGCCAGCTGTAACAGCGTTTTTTCCAAAATGCAGTCAATGATTCACAGTAGTGTGTAGCCTGGCATGAAACTGAGGATGCTGCAGTTACTGGTACTACTGATGATGGTAGTCAGCAAAAAAGTTTTGCTCTGAAGTTGTTGTTCTGTTATTTGATTGCTTCACTGTAAATCTGGACAGTGTGGGACATTTAATATTCTGATCATGCACTCAAGTAATTCCTTCACACTCTGGCTGCTTAAATAGGCTGAAGAGTACAGAGCTTCTTGATGCAGGGAGTTATGCCGATAGGATTTCTCAAAGGTCATGTTATTCAAAGAACTTTTTTGCGTGCTTTGTCTGTGTAGTTGGATTAATGTGAGTGTTCTGGATTGGTAGATGGATTCCTTGTTTCTAATGCAAAAAACTTCAAATGGCCAACAATCTGCTTGGCAGAAGCAGGTTCCTAAACAAATGTTTTGTCAGATCAACCCTGTTGACCATTGCTGCTAGCCTCTGTCACATAAGTGATTGTCTGGAGACAGAATTGTTTGTATAACTGACAGCCAGATCCAAGTACAGTAACTGGATGTGTATTGAAAAGGATGGAAACTTGGAGAACCTTGAAAAAAATATTTCCCAAAGGGAAGGATTGGTGATCAGGAAAGAAATAATCATCTGTACCATGTCCTAAAGACCAGATACAATGGTAAACAAACATATGAGAATGAGGTTAAAGTACTTAAAAAAACCCAGTGAGGCAGCGCTCCAGGGTGAAACACAGTTTTGTTTAAATCTGCTCTGTTCAAGTTGACCCATTTCAGAGCAAAAATATGGTTTCTGTGTCCCACTTGCTAAGTAGATATGGTAACTTTCTCCTGCCTCGTTGTTCTGATGCCTAACAGACTATTTTTTAAAAATTCTTTTGCATTCCAAAACAAAGTTTTGTAGATGAATTGGGCATTGATGTTATTGCAGGAGGCTCATTAGATTTTTTTTTTTTCCCAACTGATTTTTTTTTGTGTGTGTGGAGAAGACTGTAACAACTTTTCTTAACTTAAGTTGCTTCCCTCTTCATGCAAGGAGTAACTGCATTGGAAATTCCTGGGTCAACATGGAAGAATTACATGTAATCAAAAGAAATAAATCCAAGGTTTTATGTAGCAGGTGTTTTCCACACTAGATTCCTACTGATATCAATAGAAAGTTCTGATTAAACACAATGTATTGCCTAGTGTGTGTCATACACTTGCAGAGAAAAGGTGCAATGGCTGGAATTCTCATGACCCTTTTCACCTTATAGCATATTAATAATCTTTTATATCTAACTAAGTTTTATGATATAGTCAAAGAGATTTTGATTGTTGTACAATATGTATTTTAAATTTTTGAACTGTTTGAGCATGTAATTTCTTAGTCTTCTAGAAAGACCTCTTAGTTTAGTGTATACATTTTGTGATATGAGTTGAGCAAAACTCTGTGGTCTGCAAAGTAATTTTACCACTTGATTTAATATGGAAAACTTTGTATGTAAGTGTGAAAGTAGACTGTGCCACCTATGTATTCGTTTTTCTAAGCACTTGTCTATAGAATTTCTTGACATTAAATTCATCCAGTTAATCACAGTGGGGGCTCTTTTCTGCCATAGGAAACTGGTTTTATTCAAGTATTACTTCTGTGATTAACCAGTCCAGGAAATGTGCTTGTTTTCATCTCCTTCCACATTGTATTAATCGGAGCAAAATTATTCCTGTGCTATTCGCCTGGTGGAAAAGGACCTGGGGGTGCTGACTGATGGCTGGCTGAAAGTGACCTGGCAGTGTGCCAAGGTGGCCAACGGCATCCTGGCTTGTATTGGAAACAGTGTGGCCAGCAGGCTGGGGCAGTGACTGTCCCCCCGTACTTGACAGTGCTGAGGCCGCACCTCAAATACAGTGTTCGATTTTGGGCCCCGCGCTCTGAGAGGGACGCAGAGGTGCTGGAGTGTGTCCAGGGCTGGGCAAGGGGCTGGGGCACAAGTTCCATGGGGAGCGGCTGAGGGACCTGGGAGGGTTCAGCCTGGAGAGGAGGGGGCTCAGGTGGGACCTGATCGCTCCCTACAGCTGCCTGCAAGGGGCTGCAGCGAGGGGGGTGTCAATCTCTTCTCCCAGGTAACAAGTGACAGGACAAGAGGAAACAGCCTCAAGTTGTGCCAGGGGAGGTTTAGATTGGATATTAGGAAAAATATCTTCACTGGAAGGGCTGTCACTCATTGGAGTCGCCATCCCTGGGGATATTTAGAAGACAATAGATGCTGTGCTCAGGGACATGGTTTAGTGGTGGGCTTGGCAGTGTTGGGTTAATGGTTGGACTTGATGATCTCCAAGGTCTTTTCCAACCTAAATGATTCTATGAGTCTATTTGTCAGAAGGACAGAGAAGAATACATGTGTATAGATGCATTACTTTATCATTGTTCCAAACACGTAGTATGATGCTCCGCCTAAATAGAGAATTTACATATTTTGCTTCATTTTTGCTGATATGCTTTTAGAATACTGACCTCTACAGGTGGCTCGTTCTTCCTCTTCAGGCTGTTGGTGGCCTTGAATTAGTTGTATTGTATTTGAAAAGTAAACAAAATAAATCCTGTGGAGAGATTTCTCCTTTCCAATGAGGCTGACAACATCAAGGGACAAAAAAAGCTATTAAAAACCTAGCTTGGAGTAGTTGGTTCTTATTTCTTCCCCCTATCTCTCATCGATAGCACATTACCTCCCACCCCTCATGACTTTTTCATGCTATAACCACGTTTGCAATCACTAAGTTCAGACAGAACATTAAACGTAGATGTATTCCATAATTTAAGAGTGTTCATGAAGTTGATATCTAGACTTGTTCTAAATATTTTTACGTACTGTCTGGGGAAACATTATTAGTTGACTCTCAAACTTCTGTAGGTTATTCATCCTTTTTTATTTTGGTATCCTTGGTGATTTGAGGTTAAAGTACTTTTGCCTGTGCTTTTTGTTGCTTGATGTGATTTAGATTCAGGTTGGAGCTCTCAGCTGCTGTTAACGAGGTGCTGTGATTGAGCTAATCAGCCCAGATATGAGCTCGATGTGGTCTGGAGGCTTTACAGCCTGAAGATTGCTGCAGTTACAGACTTCTGATTTTGGAGCCGTTTTAAAAATGGCTTTGCATGGATTTTCTTGTGTAAGAGGTGGCATGCACATAATAATGACACAGTTGTAATTGTCAGGGTTTTTCTTACACCAAACACCTAGTCTGATAGACCTGTTTGAAATGCACAAGTTCCTTTCTATAAATTTTATATCTTCTGTTGAACAGAAAATGTATTATTATTTAACAAAATCTTGTAAACGTTGTGTTAGAATGAGGGATGTGGGTATGAAGGAGGTGGTGTTGACTTTCAAGAGAAAAAGCGTTAAGTAGAACACTACATCAATACAGGCACCACATCAGATTCTTCTATTACTTGTCTGTAACTAGCATTACAGATGGTATTACTCTGGCTTTAGTAGAGTGCAGAGAGTAGAATTCTGGCTTCAAATGTACTTCATTCTTAATGGAAAGTAAGATGAAGTGGCTTAGCTTAATCTGTATTTTTAGAATCTTTTGTAAACTACTAAACTCTGGCTTTACAATGCCAAGAGTTAAGAACCTATATTCAATTGATATTCTGTACATAAAGGGTGTATTAGTTTTTTAAGACTTCTTAAACCTAATTAGTCCTTAGATAACTTAGAGGCTTCACAGATCTTAACAGGTCCCACCGTTTATGAAGTTTTTGTTCAGGCTGAACTTTTTAAAATAAAAGCAGGTATAGATTGTTTCTCCATGCATTTTTTTGTCTGTTATCCTGTCTTTCTTTTAGTGTAATGTTTCACAGTATTTTGGTTTTAGTTTTCTCTTGTTTTTCCCATAATAGATTCAGCATTAAGATAATGATATACTTTGAGTCCTTTATAAAAATGAAAACTAGGCTGAAGAGATCTTAGCTGAAGTGTATATACATTGTTATGGTTTCTTGATAATTGGTTAAGAATATATATATTACTCAAGTCAAGTTATGCCCCTGATGTTTAAAAAAATAAACAGTGAACTTGAAAATGTAAAAGGAAGTGGCTTCAGCCTTATTTCTTGCTTTTTTAAAAAATGAAAAGCCAAGCAAGGAATGATGTCCTAATGAGAATCCATATTCCTTAATGTGAAGTTGATACTGTTATCAGTGATGTACCTGGAATTTTTTTCAAGTCCAAACTGCATGTATATACCTGAGTGATGTGCATGTTTATTTTAGTGTGACCTTTTAAACATAAGCTTTACATCCTAAGAAATGTGCAGTGAAGTATAACAGAATTGCTACTGGAGCTCTTTGTACTTGAATTTGTACATTTGTTTCACATGTGTCTGGCTAGTTGCCTTAAGGTATTTGTTTAATTCATTGGGCTTTCATATCACAGGTGAAATGTATAAAGTACTTGTGTGTGTTTCACTGTTGGGGATGTTCCATGTGTGTCTGTGGAATGGGCGTAGAAAACCGTGAATGTAGTCTCACATAGCCCTTCAGTTACGTGAGCTTATTACACTTGTTTGAATTCAAGTGAAGAGTCCTTTAGTTAAGAAATTCACTGCAATTTACAAATATTTCTTAATTTTCTCGGAAGTATGTAGGCCAGCTGTTTCTAGAGGAATACGCTCTGCATATTGAAGGCCATGTGAATTTGTGCAGTGGAGCTGTATCTGATGTTTATTCTGGGTTGCCCTATTACACATGTGACTCTCCAGAATGCTTTCTTACATTTGGGAGGAAGGTCAGTGCTTTTCTTTTGAAACCTGTCAGTAATCCTCCACAGATAAATTGGGATATGAAGAAATGTTTGATGCCTTCTTACCCTTTCACAGTGTGATCTGCAAAACACTGAAGTGATAGTACATTGAAGGGTAATAGTATTCTTTCTGATTAGAATATAAGAAATTCTTTCCCAAATACTGAGTCACAGTTGTCTGTTTCAAAGTGGCAGAAACTGTTTTGCCATTTTTAAATTTATTTTACGTATTGTAACAGAATATGAAGAGTCTGTCTTCCGTTGAAACTATTTGATAATCCTTACAAACAGTAGCATTTTATTTTTAGTGGCTGGGCACTTAAACAAATTTCGTCATATTGGAGTGTTGGAGTATGAAGAAGTAAAGTACAAAGTGAAGCAAAATCTGAAAGCTGTTGCAAGACTAAAAGCAGTAACATAAAGAGAACCAAATGCAGGATTTAAGGCCAACAAAATTTAAACTTAGTCACCACCCAGAGAGGCATTGTATTTAAATTGGCTCGTTTTGGCAATGCTTAAGATTCTAAAATACAAAAGAGAAAACGGGCTATGGTGATTTGTAGAAGAAACTTATTTGGCACATGGAACCTAAGACTTGTTTTGGCTAAAATTCAAAGTGTACTTAAAAAGAAAGATTCTTACTTTTTGTCTTTTTAATTATGGAAGAAACAGAGGGAAGGGAAATTCTTGGGTTTATTGCTATTTATTTTGAAGTAATTTACTCTTTCTCTAAATTTTGGCTAAAATTCCAGCCAGTGAACGATAAAGTATGTTTGTGAGTGTTCTGCCAGCGTTGAACTTCCTGGTAACCTGTTTCTACCCTAACACTGAGCAGATTTGATATTTTTAAGTTTCTATGAAGCAAGCTTATTGGTGTTTGCAATTCAAACATGCATTTATTCAGTTATTTTTCTCACACACTGGCCTAGCATCAATGGCCCAATAAAGCCAGTGGTTCCTAAGTAGGCTGCAGGATTTTATGCATCACCACACAGCGATGTAGTCTCGTTTTTCCTCTCCTTTCCCCTCTGTTCTCCTGCAGAAATCCCTATGGTTTTAAAATATAGCTGGTCTCAGAGCTAGTGAATGCTTGAAAAGTGATGGGCTGGCTTCCCTGGCCTTTCAGGCAACTCTGACTTTGGCCTTTTCTGATTCTTGTGCTCTCCCCACCTTTCTGCCAGCGCTGGTGGTGTTCTGTCCCGCTAGTGAAATACTTGTGTGAGCTAATCTGGCCAGAAATCAGAAAAGGTGTTTTTATCCTTCTGTTTTCCTCTAGTTTCTTCCTGAACTGGTTTACTGTAGGACCCTACAGAGCAGTGGTGCTGGTATGAGGGAGGGAGACACAAAAGCTGGGCTGTGGGCAGTGGGGACAGCGAAGTGTTAAGAGAAGCAGGATGGCCCCTCTGGGTGGCAGCCAGCCCTTAGTTGTTAGTGAGATAGGCTCCTGTTTGCATACATAAAACTTGACTCATAAGCAGTTGTCTGGCAATGGTTCCTGCAGCAAAATCCCTTGTGAGGAACTGGTAAACGTTGCTTGCCTGTTGGAAGGCTTGCTTTGCAGGAGGAGGTTCTGTACTGCTGGAGCTTGCATGTTGGCTTGCCCATCTGCTGGGTGCTGTGCTGGCAGGGCTGGTGGTGACCCGCTCTTTGCTGTGCTGGGCAATTGCAAGGGTTTTGGTATCCTTCCACTTCTTATTTTTACTCAGCTGTAATATTAAACTTACAGCGTTCGTCTGAATTTTGATGGAAAATCATTAGCTTCTGTGTTCTGATTAAATATCCCAAGAAATCTGTTCTTAATGTTAAGAACATTCTATGGGAATGAAGTTATTGAGACTGATGCTTTTGTTGAAGGAGAGACTTCTAAAACATCCTGGGAGGATTTTTTTTTTTTAATTAGTTATTGATTGCTGCTTGCTTTTTGACTATAAACTATTCAAGTTAATGTTAGGAAGTGTTTAATACTGCATTATTACTATAGGAAAGATAATTACCAGGTAAGGGTGCTTTTCACCACAGAAAGACTGCCTACTGCATTTTATTGGCTTTCAGCATTTTCTAGCTGTAACCTACAGAACTGCTGTAACAGCATACTTTTGAGAAGTGGCAGCAAATTTTTTTGTTTGTTCAAAGTGCAACTTGTCCTCATTTAAAAAAAGGAAGAATAGGCATGAATGCCCTTTAACAGCAACAGGTATGTCAATTCCAGCTATAATGCTGCTAAGAGAAGGAAGGCGATCTAATATGGGGTTACTTGAATATAAATTCCAGTTCCCACTTTTCCATCAAAGTTCTGCTTCTGAAGTATGTATGGTTTCAAAGTGCATTTTATTAAGAGTGTTTTAGCTCATGTAACACTTGTTACAAGGAAAGCATTGAAAACTCACATTTCTATAAAAAGTGTGATATTTAGGATTCAAGCCAAGGAGGAATGTTACACAGTCCAACCAGACTATGGAATATTAAATGAGAAGGTAGCAGAAGAAATTGAGGAAGAGCAGTGAAGTCTTCAAAGAGGGAAGAAAAAAGTCTTTGGTTAAGAAGGAAAGCTGGAGAAATCTCAACATCTTCACTAGCAAATGTAGCTATTTCTGGACTCATTTACACCAGACCTAGATCCTGCCAGATTTAGCAGTTATTTTCAGGAATAGAAAAATAAGTTACTTTTTTTTTAGTTACCACAGTGCTGAACAGAGACTTAACTACTCTAGAGTTGTTATTTCTGTGTTACTGATCCTCAAAAGATAGAGTTTTGTTGTCAGCAGGTAATCTTTCCAGACTTAAAAGCTGTAATAACATGGATATACTAGCAGAAGAACATGAAAATGTGACCGATTCTGAGGTGCAGCAGAAATTAGTAGATCAGCTAATAATTTTTGGTTATGAAGGAAGAAACTAGTGAACGCAGGTGTCAGCAACTTACTACCTCACTGAGCTGTGGTGAGACATCTTGGTTCAATGGGAGAAACAGCCTTTCTTTTAAATAAAAGAGTGGAAACACCTAATGAACAGGAACAAATGTTTTTGAGGTTTGAAGGTAAACTAGACTCCCTGAGACATCTCAGTTGCTGCAGTACTGCTGTGTATTAGTGCAAGGCCCATTAACATCAGGCAGCAATCTTCCTTCCACCTCGTTTCTTGGTGTAAGAGACTGAACTGTATCATATCAGTTTTCCACCATCATTTGCTGCTGCTCACACCAAGGGAGCTGTCAACACAAAACCTGCCTGCTGCCTCAGCAGGCAGCCAACAGCCCAGGCAGCAAGGACCTTGATTCAGCAAATATTTGGGCAGATACTATGATATCTGGGAAATTTAAAGGCAAATTTCTCTTCTTTGTCAGAGAATGTAATGTTTTCTTACTTAGAGAGTGAGGTGCAAAAATACCAATAACATCTGTTGAAGAAATGGGTAGTAAGAAATGTCTCAATGTTGAGGAAAAGCATTCTTGGTTTTGTTTTTTTTTGGCTGGGTTTGTGGGGATTTTTTTTTGGGGTGTTGGTGTTTTTTGTTTGGTTTTCTTTGGGTGTGTGTGTGTGTGGTTTTTTTGTTTTTTGGGTTTTTTTAAGGCATCTGAGGGCCCTGCTGACAGTGTATGCTGTGCCACATCTCCATCGTTTGTTCAGACTGGAATCAGGCTATGTTTTTCAAAACTAATGGAATTATTGAGAGTTACTGTTTTTAGACCTCTGCAGAAGGAGAATATCTGGCAAGAGCTTTACTACGTTCCAGCTAGTTTATGGAGGAGGAAGCACTAGTTGGTACAAAATGCATACTGGAAAATTAGTCCTTGATACTGCAGACTAATGGTGACTTTCATCAGCTCAAATTCTCCTGCTGTATAAATGTAGGCAGAGATGCTTCTTGAAAGTTTTAATAGATTACTTCAAACGTTTTTTTTCTCCATGCCTAAAATAATACAAGAAAACACTTTTTGCTCTAGGCAGCTTTTTGTACTGAGGGGCAAGATACTGTCCTTCCCTTGAACAAACCAGCTGGGCCCTTCATTGTGCTGCAGGGCAAATGGTGAAGCCTTATCCCTGCAAAAGATTATTTCTTGAATGAAAATGAAGAAGTATGGAGGGTTTCTTGTTGATTTTTGGCAAGAGAGGGGAAAGATAAGTGAGGCAGGTTTTAATAACTACCTAAGTCAACAGTTGCTGTATTTATTCTATTGTTTTTCCATGTAACTTAGAGCTAGCCTACCACATCTCTGGTGTAGATGAAGAGATGTGCAGAGCTTTCATATATCCATTAAGCATTCTTCCCTCTTCAGATACTGAACAGATAAACTTTTGTTTTTAGAGTTAAAAGATGATGTCTAATGCTGATGTTCCTATAATAGACACTTTCCTCAGCTGAACTGAAAGAGACAGAATTCTCTTATGAAGAACTTATGTTCACTCAACCCCTGATGTGTAACTTCTGTTCAGTAATGAGGGTTCAGTCTTGTGGGTGAGTGTTAGATGCGCTCTTCAGAACAATTGTAAGAAATCATCTTTTTAAAGATATGCCCTCTTTAGACATAAACCTGAAAATGTTACAAACTTCTTTGTATTCTACATGCTTTATGAAGAACTTAAGATGTTAGTGTATTGTGGTTTTCATATGAGATGCCGAGATGCTGTGCTGCTGTTAATAATAAACTTTAGATTTCAGTAGTGTAGGGTAGCCAGAAATCTGGTAAAGACATACTATGTACCTTTGCAAAGTATAGGTTTTCTTCTGTGTGCTTTTAGGAAACACTTGGTCCAGATTTTCTGAAGATGAGACTCAGACGTCTGTGATCTTGATTGCATATCTGTAAATATCTTAGTTCCCAATCATGGAAGCGTAAATGTGGAACTGCATTGGCATTTCCTTGGCTATATGTGTACTATACTTGCCATTTTACCCAAAGCTTAAAATCCTGGCTCGCCAAGATGGAAGGGTTTTTTTTTTATATTTTATTTCTCCTCTGGTTTAGCTGCATGAACTCAGAAATTAAAAATACGTGATGTTTCTCACAAATTTGTTTTTAAGCGTGTTTATTTTTCTCTGCTCTTAAATGGTTTGTTATGTCAGAGGGTCTCTTGCTGTGAAAGGTTTGAATATTAGAGCATTAATGGTGTTCTGAATATCAACAAAGTGCTTCTGATCTGTTGCAATTGGATAATTTTAATTGTATGTGTATAAAGATGCATGACAGTCATCCACACCATGAAAGGATGCTGACCTCGGGTTGATCCTGGAGTTTGTTTTCAAGAGGGTCGACGTTTGCTGTGCACCTTGTGATTACTGTAAATGACTGCAAGCACTTTTTCTTAACATTTTTAGACCTGTTGCTAGAAAAGCGTTCACACTTTCAGTGTTTTCCTTACTCATGAGTGTTAGCGCCTCAGTTACAACACTGTATAACTCAAACTGTATTGTGTCCTACTGATTGCATGGGCTGTTTTCTGCTCTGTTGTAATACAGTTGGTAACAGTAGCTGTTGACTGTGAGACTATATTTGAATGTTTTTTGGCCTGGTGTGTGCAGTCTTGTGACACTGGCCTTGATTTGGTGTATATATAAATATTTATATATATACATGTATTGAAGTATGTGGTTATATAAAGCCGTTGAGTCATAACTGAAGTAACCACAGGAAAAATTGCCCGTAGAATGGATTATTATGATAGCTAATATCTTAGGGCTGAGATTTACTTATTAGAGCTGTTCAATCTGATACTTCATGGCTCGATACAGAGAGAGGAATAAGCAGCATGATGCAATTTAATAGCAGTTTAACTGTGTGTTTGCATGTGAATAAAAAGCTCTGGATTGTATCCCTGCTAAAGGCTTGATCTCTAAGCTGGTTTGCTTTATTCATATTTGTAACTGGGGTTGTTTCAAAATACACTCTGTGTGCACACATGTAAATATTACTTATATACTGGATATAATCTGTGAAGATTAGCATTTTAATTTTTCTTTTAGAATTTTAACCTTTAATTGGATGGAAAAATATTAAAGCTTGTATTGATACAAGGAATTTTTTTTTTTTTCCAGGAGCAAAGAATAGTTTTACTATGTAGTGCTCTGAGGAGCTCTGGATTTGTAAGGAAGTTTCCTTTTTTGTTTTAAACTAGTTTGAATGATATTTTTTGACAGTTTTCTTCATTAGCTTATACTTTAACTGTCTGAATAAACATGCACAAATAACAAATGTATTGCATACAGCATGTTACATATGATATTGTGAATATGCTGTCTTCTGAATTGTACCTGATGTACTATTTTCTGGCAAGATGGGTGTGGCAATGTGCAGTTTCTGATTTAGTACAGTTTGGTGGGAAATGCCAATTACAGTTTTATTTTGAGCAGGTTGCATTGTATTTAAAGTGTCCAGGTCATGCCAGGTCACTTGGTGTGTTTGGTGATGTGATTTAGTCTAGGAAGCAGAGAATATGAAAAAAGAGAAGCAGGTAACTTCTGACATTTCTGTAAGAGAGCTGCTATTTACAGGAATTAATAATCTAATGTTGTTCTTAGGGAATACATGGTCCTTATTACAAGAAATGAATAGAATTGTTTGTGAAATTAAGTTAAAAGTAGTAATAGCCTTCTTTTTTTAATAGCAAATCATATTTAGGTAATGAATGGAAACAAATCTAAAACATACTTGGTAATTATAAAGGAACTGTATTACTGGTACTGACTTCTGATGTTG
The DNA here is from genome assembly GCA_035590215.1 of Microhierax caerulescens. NCBI lineage: Eukaryota > Metazoa > Chordata > Aves > Falconiformes > Falconidae > Microhierax > Microhierax caerulescens. Next base: position 18,546,137 of record JAVJGJ010000060.1, read on the forward strand.
GTACACACTTTTTAAACAAATTAAAGCTTTCTCCAGTTTTCCTGAACCAGCGTGACTATTTTCCATTTTCTTCTGACTTTATACAAGCTAAGTATTTTGTTGTATTAGAAAAGGTTCTTCAAATGTACACCCCGAAGTTTCTGACCTGAGAAAATACTGTTCTTGCAGATCAGTGTCTGTACGAAAGTATAGGTTTTAAACAGCTTTCCATAAAGACAGAATTCAAACTAATTTTTAACACCTGTTAAAAATGTTGGTTTAAGTTTTTAGTTATGGCCCAGGCAAGTTGTGTACTTGCTGTACATTCCTCCCATCTGAATAATTTTATTCTACTGAAGTTTTAATTGTGATTGCTTATTCTGGGCATAGAAATTAAGTTTGTATAGCATAGCTTATTGCCTATTCTTAGAATAATTTCCACAATAACTGGCATAGCAGATGTTTATTCTTCGCTATGTCAGATAATCATGCTCTGGGATTCTCCAGGATAAACAATGTTTCATAAATACAATTGAATTTATTTACTACTATTAATAATCATTGTTGATATATTAAACATACCTTACAAAAATATTAAAACAAAAGCTAGTGTTCTATGTGCAATAATAGAGATAACCAATGCCTCCTCAGGTGGCTTTGGTCCTTGCAGCGCTTTGTTGCGCTTTTAAATGTCTGCCATGAGAGGCTGGTACGTAACAACCTCAACTCTCATGGTTATAAACCCGACTGGGCAGGTGGGGAATGATATTGAAACTAACAGTTAAGCCCAGGAGAAATCTTACTTTTAGACCACACGATGGATGAAGTGTTCAATCTGTGACTCTGTGGCTCAATACAGGGAGGAGAGTGAGCAGCATCATGCAATTAAATAAAATTTCCTCAGTAAGTTTCCTGAAGGAGTTGTGGAGTCCTCAGTTTGTACCAGACAGCTGAGTCAAGATAGTGTTTCTGTGACACATCCATAGCACTTCTATTAATCTTCTCTGGAGCAAGAGGTACACAAAGGGACACTGCGCTGCTGCTCCCACTGGTGCCTCTAACAAGCAGCTCTGTTACTGGGGGGCAGCTTTCTTTTTTGATCTGGAAGGGCGGGGGAACTTCATATCCATATGCCTTAAGGGAATGCGTGCATTCTCCAAGAAACAGTATGGCTTGAGATTTGAAGATTCTTAAGATTTTATTGTGTTTTGGTTTTTTTGGTTTTTTTTTTTTTTTTTTTTCAAAAACACTTAAAATAATTACCTTTTCCTTTCATTTTGGGGTGGGGTGGGTTGAAACTTCCCTATTTACATATTTTTAAATTAAATTTGTTGGTCTTTTACCTAATTACAGTGTTGCATCTGAATCGATCCCAATGGCACTTGAGTGGTTAGACTGTTGATAGGTTGCCTGGGTTTCATTTCTCTTCTCAATTTGATTAATGCCCTTAGTTTTGTATATTTTAAGCCTACCATATGACATCTATTATCAAAACATCTTTTTGGTTTGAGTGTCTTATGTTGTGTCCTCCTCTCCCTGGGTAATAAGTGTGTGGAACTGTATCTTCTCTTTACTTGTTTATCTGGCTTGCAAATTTCAGGTACTTTGTTAGAATGTAAATGATTTTATTATGTTATTAGAAATATTATGCCTACTATAAAATGAGAAATATTTTCTATATGGAAGCAAGAAGAGGCTGAGAACTAGCCTTAACCTATTGAAATTTAAAATTTTTAATTGATATAGTACTTTTTCATCAAATAGTATTTCTCCTTGCACCCCCTTACTGGTAAGTCTAGACCTAAAATTCAATTTTGGGTAGTAATTTGTATCATACTTCATGATAGACCTTTGCAATATAGGGTCTAATGTTAGATTGATTTGTTTGGGTGTCTAAGATGCAAAATACAATCAACACTGTATGGTTTGTGCTCTAGGTTTTTTGCAGTTGATTTCAGTAGTTGAATCTTATCTGAAGGAATATCATTACTCTGAAACAAAATTGGATAAAGAAGCTATAAAAGATAGAAACTCATACCTTGAGTACTTAGTGTGTGATTTTTTTCTTTTTTGTTAAATAATTTTATCAGCATCATAGCAGATGGTAACCCTAAAAAATATATTATTTTGTTTACACGAACATTAGGACATGTGTCTCTTGAAATAAATTTTAAATATGGTTGTCTCATATCAGCAAGAAAAACTTTCATTTCAGTTTGATTGTAAGATCCAGGTTTTTTTATTAGATGAATGTTTGGACCTCTTTCTTCAGAATGAATACATATGTTGAAGTAACGAGGCAACAGGTTTCTTCAACTTTTCTTCTAGAAGAGCTGGAAATGCTTGCAGCGCCATCTTAGAAGTGATGTTAAGCAAAGCCTTTTTAGAATTCAATGGGTGAAGCCAGAGAGCATCTTCACGACTGCTTGGCCTGGCGTTCCTGGGGTGAGTGAGGAGCACTGAGCTTTTCCTGTGGCCTGGCAGAGTCCGGGATTTGGGCTGTGCTCAGCCTGTGACATCCTGTCAGCCCTCCCTGGGCAGCCGTAGCGAGTGCGGTGGAGGTGCCATGTAAGCCAGACACACAGGCTGCCAGCTGAACCTGCCCAAAGATCAAAGTTACTGAGTTACTCCCTAGCTATACTAGCATATCTGCTCTAGAGGTAGCTGATTTCGATTGAGAACTATGAAATCAACTTGTGAGTCACTTCATTTATTTTCCATGCTTAATGCCTACTAAAAAAAAATAATGAAGTGAGGTTAGACCCTCCTCATACTTCTGTCTGCCTGACTGCACGTGTCACCTTTCTAACAGGCAGTTGTTGAATTTCCCCCTTTTTTGTGTTGCCTAAACAGACTGAGCTACAGCAGCCTTTCCCTGTGCAGCATGTTTTTCAGTGCTCTGCTAGATGTCACAGCTTTCCTGTGCCCTTTAATATCAGTGATGAATTAGTGGATCCTGGAATTGACACCACGTTTCCTTGTAGAAGTGGTTATACGAAGGTGATGATCCCCCTAGTTCCTCCATTCCGTTTTGTTTCCCAGGAAGATGCTTGAACCCTTTTGATGACACTTTTGCTTTGAGGCTTCATTGGATTTATAACTGTAGGTGACTCCTGTGTTCTTTGTTACTGAGTTTTCCCTATTTCAGGCTCACCACCTGTCTGGAAGGTGTATCTTACGCTCCTGGCATAGAGGGCTACCTTTGGCTGTATTAAAGGATGCATTGGTTGGTTGTGACCAGCCTGCTAGAGTTTGCCTGGGTCTGTGTCTCTTTCAGCATTTGATTGTTTTGCATCTGTCACTGGTGGAAAAAATGTTAGTGTGCAAACCAGAACAAACTCCTTGAGTGCCATTGTAGACACATACTCGATTTCTTGGTTGAGTGTTGTTGGCTAGCTGGTTCTCCGCTTGTTTGGGGTGTGCTGTGTTGATGGGGACTGAGGGCAGCAGGGGTAGTGTTCCACGTCAGATCCAGATGTTGGAGTAAATCAGAGTGCTGGTGTTCGGTATGCAGTGTATGAAATTCTTCCTTGTAGCCTTTAAGGAGCTTCTAAAATGTGAATACATGTGCCTCGTGTGCAAATTCCGATTAGAGGGTAGGTCTAGATGCAGCCTGGTTTAGGCTTGTAAGAAAAGAAAAGAGATGCTGCATGAAAAGGAGGAGGAAGACACCTGGCGGAAAAAAGCGTGTTGATACTCCTGACTACTCTAGCTAACTGTACTGGGCTTTTTTAGAAGAAAGAATTCTGAAAACTATTTAGAAATTAACTTTCCTCCCCATATTAAACTGTTACATTTTGGTTTAGAGTGGTTTCTTTGAACAATTTATTTCCATAATTCATATGGTAGAATTAAAATATGAGAGTTTTTAGTTATCCATGTGCTGATTTAGCAGAAACTTAACCTAAGTCCTTATGTCCCACTGGCTCAAGCTTTTAAAGGAGTAACATGTTTTACTGGTTAGGGGTCATGCATCTAAACACTCTACACACAACCATTGTTTCCTGACATATTTCCTTATTCCTTATTTGTAAGTGGGTTGGTATAAAGTACTGTCTTAGACTTACCCAAAGACATTGTCTCGCAGTAAGATAGCATTCTCTTCACCACTGTGCCACCGCCGGGGGGGGGGGGGGGGGGGG
>JAVJGJ010000060.1:18550357-18571149 GCA_035590215.1 Microhierax caerulescens
GGCCCCCCCCGGCCCCCCCCCCCCCCCCCCTTTTTTTTTTTTGTCCCTTTTGAAACTAAAGCCATGGAACTTGTTATGATAATCACTGGATTACTAGCGCTGTTGTTTCTGGCAGAAAAGAGTCAATTGTGCCAAAAGATTACTTTTGCCTTTGTCAGTGCCAGCCACCACTTTTTACTCAGCCCCTGGACCAGTTACAAGGGAACAACAATGCTGTCAGCTGCAACATGCACCGAACTTCCACAAACTCCAGGCTCAATATAGTGGTGGGTTTGCATTTTCAAAGAGTGTTCTCCTGCCTCGAGGATCTTCCCTGCAATACACAAAAGGTGTCTAGGTTTTATCTGTGTGATTGCAGTGTTCTTTCCGTTTAACATGCCTTCTGCAGGCTGTCTTTGTCAAAACGGTATTTTTAGCTTCATAAAACACATTTCTTAAGGAAATTATGATTAGAATACTGTTACTCCATAGGTAATTTTATTTATAAATTTACAGTATTTCCTTCCATTTCATCCTGTAGTGTGACCAGTTTGAGAGAGATGTGTGAAAATTTTAGAGTTGCAATATAAAGTTAGGGTTTAAGGATGACTATATGGAGGACCTTGCACCCAGTTCTTATAAATTATGACATATAAAGCTTCATAAATAGTTTATACTATTTATCATATGAAGAATTTATGCTCTATATCAAAACTCTTGAAGAGACATTTGGGTGACAGGGAACTAATAAGTTGTGCTTTGTAGGCCCAAGTGTGTGTAAGCCTGCAATTTAGGATGGAGGCGTTTCACCTTTTTTAAAAAAAAGAAGTTTTGTGATACAGATAATCAGGAACTTAATTACTAATTACTTTATTCTATATGAATGAATTTGCCATAGGGATTCAGGTATTTTAGTTACTTTGGAATGTGGTTTAAAGATGGTTTGACCAATTAACTTTGAGTAGAAAGTAATTGGAGAAAGTGTTGGCAACAGTATTTCTAATCATTGGCTAGATAATACATGGGATATATATTCTGATCTGAGTTTAAAGATCACCCAATTTTTCCTTCCCCTTTCTCTTTTGAGCTGTAACCTGGATTTGCATAAAGGGAACTGATTCTAAAAGAACCGTTAGAGTAAAAAAAAATTCCTGTTTTAGTAAAGCAGACAACACAAGTCTGTGGGCGCTTTTTTTTTTTTTAAGCTATTGAAATAAAACCAGTCTGTCTTGCCTTTTTACCCCTTATGCTAAAATACCTTGCATGTCATATAAAGACCAAGTAGGGGAAATAATTTTGCACATTTTACAATACTTAAGCAAGACACGAGAGTGAAGAGTAGAGAACAAGTATGTTTTTCAGAGTTATGTGTTGCAATATTCTATGCTTAAGATGCAGGGTAGATCAGGCTGTGCAAAAAGCAATGCTAACATCGTTGTGCTTGTTTGTTACTCATGCTAATTTCTTATGAATTGGATAGGGCAGACACTGCAGATTAGCAAATTCTTGACTTTTTATGCTCCTGTTTTCAGCAGCTGCAGGTGTCCAAATGAGTAGGTTGCTTTGGAGCCAGCTTCATTAAAAAGGAAACTGTTCATCTCTAAGTTTTGGTTTTAGAAATACACCTTTAAATGTATGGAAGTGGATGAATTTGCTTTACGTGTATGAAAGTGGGTGAATTTGCTTTCAGGTTGCATCAGAGAACATTATGCTTTTGCTATATTTTCTTATATGACTGTATTTTTCTTTTTATTGCTAGGTATGGATGAGCGAACAGGTGCCACATCCTGGGGAACAAGCGGTCAGCCAAGTCCTTCATATGAATCTTCAAGGGTAAGGTTCCCATGTAATAATTAAATTAAAGTTTATGGGAATGTACAGTGAAGATTAGCAGATGATTTAGCAATGCTTTTGGACAGTAAGCTCCTTTAAATACACAAATTACCATTTTTTTGAGACTTCAATGACTTTGATATGCTGCAATAGGGATTGAGATTTCTAAGGCTAAAAAATATATAGGTGAAGAATTTATGAAAATAAACCATATATAACTATATACTAGAATATGAGCACCGTTTTTGTTTACCTTATGGTCAAAAAATGAAAATAGAAGTCATGTTACTTAGGAGCAGATTTATTAGCTAAGTGTAGGGAATGCTTGCCTCTCCATTTATATTAGCCAGCTGTAGTATGTGCTGTGTCACGGGGTTGCACAGAGGCTTCTCTTTTTAAATACAATCCTCCTGTTTCCATTCCAACTTCATCCATCCTGCTTTTTGAGCTAAAGGTTATTGATAGTATCTAATATTCGAAAATAATACTGCCTTTTTAAAACCTCAGTGATCAAAAGCAGGCTTTCCCTGTAGTAAATCACATTCCCTTTTATCTGCTCGTTTCTTTTTATGAATATCTGCTCCCTAAAAGGCCAATGAGCTTATTACCTAATGAACTAATTACTAGAAATACACAGTATAGCTGGTGGGCTTAGTCTAAATTATCTGTTCTGATTTCAGTACCCCTGAGCCAGAGAGTTGTGTTAGCTTTTGCACCTTGGCAGCTTTCTCTTGCTGTGGAATGGCATGAGTAGGCAAGGTCTGGATGTTGTGAAAGCCTCTGTCTGACTATGGAGAAGGAAGTTTGGTCATGAAGTCCTGATTTTTCCATCGATCTTTGATAAATAAATTACGATAACGAGATAGAAGAAATTTAGGGGTTGCATAAGTATTTCTGTGCAACATAGAAATTAGGCATTCTTTTAAAACATCCTGCATAATCTGAGGCATGAAGCTCAGCCTTTTAGATGCTTTTTCTATCTACATTTGAAACAATGGAATCTTATTATGCAGTTTTAAGTAACTTGTATTCTTCTTGTCTGGTGTTTTGATTCTCATTTACAATGTTGCTGATCAATTTTAATCAATTATGAGTTAAGCTGACCTAACTGTTATTTGAGCTTGTGATTCATCAGCTTTGTGGCTATGTTAATCACTTTTTTTTTTTTTTAATGTTAGAGCTTCATCCAGCTAGCATTCAAATAATGTCAATTCAGGGTGCCTGGTGTGTGGGTCTTTTTGGGTTTTTTAGTTTGGTTTTTTTTTTTTATATATTCTTGGGGGGTTTTGTGGCGGTGTATGGTTTGAGTGTGTTGGTTTTGTGTGTGTGTTTTGTTGTTTGTTTTTACTATAACTGAAGATCATGACTAGGAAGTTTAAACACTGGTCAAGAATCAAATATTCCACAAATTATACCATTATACCCTGAAGTTGGTAGTAAAGGCAGATGTCAGTGCTCTAACAGAGGTATACCAGAAGTTAGAATCATAGGAAGATTTGGTGTGTATCATTAAGAAAAGCAAATGTAAGTGAGAGATGTTAAATTCTTACATCAGCTGTCCATCTCCCCCCATTGTAAGCAGTTGTAACTTGGACATAAAATAGTTTATATTAAAAAAAGAGACACACACAGAAAAAAAGGAGATACATCCTCCTAGCAAACAATCCTTGCTGAATCATAATTTATGTTAGGACAGTTTCAGCTAAAGTCAGTTGGACTCCAGGCACAATGAATATATATTTAAGAGTTAATGGAATCTATCCCCACAATGTTATTGAAGTATTTCTTCCTCTGGCGAGGAAGGTGAAGAGGATTTTTCTCTTACATAAAGCATTTCTCTTACATAAATTATTTATAGCTTGTGATGGGGATTTTTTGGTTTTTTTTTTGTTTGTTTTGTTTTAAGAAAATATGTTCCATTTTGTTTAAACTGGAACATACTGGTTTAGCAAGTCTTTCTTAATTCAAGCTAAATATGTTATAATGTAGAATTTTAGAGAACTGGCAGTTACTGTTGTCTGATTTTTTTTTTTTTTTTTTAAAGTTAGAGACTTTGGAAATACTGACATGTAAATTTATTCCCCTACTTGTATTTGTGGCTGAGTGTAATGATTTTATAGCATGGTTTTGTGTACATCAGTATAAAATTTAGAGGACTGAACGCTTGCATAAAAACTCCCCTGATTTATAAACTAAAAATGAAATAATCAGTTTCACCTCTTCCCTCTGTTTCCCAAAACAATGTTTTGTGTGTTTTCCCTTCTTTTTTAAAAAAAAACACCACATTTGTTCCCATAGTGTTGAAGTGGTAAAGTTTTCTTCACTTCAATAGATGATTCATTTGTGTTTAAAGGCAGCAGAAATCTTATGAGGGGGAAAACACTCACCCCAATAGTCCTAAATTCTAGTGAAAGATTATTATAATTAAGTATTTTTACAAATGTTTTCTTACACTAACTTCTTCTTGGAAAACCTGCTAAATTATGTAAATTTAAGAGCCAGTCTCATGTTGGTGACACAGAAGGTGACATTAGACTGTCCATAACGTTTTTCCATGGGGTCAGCTTAGTTGTGAGCCGTTGGCTCCACAGCCCTGAAGCATCAGTACAGCAGCAGTTCCTGACAGAATCGCTGACCAGGTGGTAGGTGCTGGTAGGTTTAGGTTTTCCTGGGAAGCCTGGTGTTTTTGGGGTGTCTTAGGAGGTATCAGCCTCTGGTGCTGCGCTTTGGAAGATCACAACATGCCTGTGTCTCCTTGGTTTTACCTCGTGTATCAGCTTCATGCACTGAGGAATAAGGCAGGCCTGTCCCACAGGGTCAGCATGGGTGTTGTGCAGAATCAGTGTGAAGTCACTATCTAAAGGAATTCAGAAGGTTTGGCTGAATTTTATGAATCTATTATTCATAATAGATCTCAGCCCAGGTCTTCAACACACCTAAAAGCTGTGTAGTGGGAGGGGAAGAAAAGCCAACTTTTTGTAGGGGGCCTGCATGAAGCAATAAAGAATGCTTTTCTGGGATATAATTTAAATGACAACGGTTGTTTGTTGGTTTTTTGGGTGGTTCTTTTTTTTGTTTTGTTTTTTTAGAGAAAACTGAATTCCTCTTACAAGAAAACTCATTTCCTGTGTTTCCCCCCAAAACATGATAAACACTAGAAATGCATACTGTCTGTACATAGCATTGGTAATGGCTAAGAGGCACAAATTAATTCATCCCATGGCCATGTTCTCCAAAAATGTAGCACAAATGAAGTTCTCTTCTGTATTGACATTACTCAAAAAGCACTGGACTTCATTTACCAGTCTAAATCAAGTTTGCATGCATTAATTTTGGGTAAGATGTATGGTCTTTATTTTTTGGTTTTCTTTCAACTAATAAGACACATTACTGCCTCATAAATTTGAGTAAAGATAAGTTCTATCTGCTGTTTCGTATGCTGACAGTTCAGATGACTGAGGAAGAGCTAAAACGAGTGTGGGTCTGTGTTGTTAGAATATAGATCGGTTTCTCGGGAGGCAGCACAAATGATACACTTAACCTTTTACATTCTAGGTTATTCTTCGAGGTGATTAACACAGCGTTTAAATAAGTTATAATTGTCTTACATGTTCAACTTTAACTTCAAAAATCAAGTGCTTCCCCCCCCCCCCAGTTTCAATGTAAATGTTGTTATTGTCCTAATTGTTCTTACTACTTGCCTGTTCACAGGAAAATGGAAGTCTTCATGGAAAAAGTTCAGACCTCTCCACAGATATAGAAAAATTGAAACCTCAAGAGGTACCACTTATTCTTTTTATCTTTTCTGTGATTTTATGTTGTTTTTTTTTTTAAACCTGAGTGTGGCCTACTACTGGAGTTTTCCTTTAAAGGTCATGATACAGTGACAAAATTATTTAAGAATTTAAATCGTTGGCTCAGTGTTGGCTGGAATTTCTAAAGGCACATAAAGACTATCAATTTTCACTTCAGTAGAATTGGAATTTGGTGCTAGTTAATTACATACCTGTTAAAGGCTAATTAAGGTAGATGGTGGAAGACTGGCTGAAGGAGGTCTTCCTTTCCTAACTCTTGCTGAAGGTCTGTTTGGGTCCCTATGGTGGTGTGATTGTGCCCAGCGATGCTGCTTAAGGAAAGAGTGTAAGTATAGGGCAAATGTTTTGCCACCTTTACTGTTGCACTCTCCCAGCAAAGCCCAGCACTTAGGGCCTCATGAGATGTCCTGGACAGAGCCGATCTTTTGGACATTGTTCTTAGAGCTGTTGGTGGACTCGTTCTCTACAAGTGATTAATTTTTCGGACTTTGATTACAGTTTTGGCAACAATTACAAGCATTGTGTGGCAAAAATACTGATGTTTTAGTCTTTAAGTATGCTGATTACCATGTTCCTGTGTTCTGAATAGTAATGATTGGTTGTTACTGATGTACTTCAGAATTCTGGGTTTTTTTGGTGGTGTTCCCTTCCCCCCCCAACATCTTTATTTTACATGTCTTTTCAACGTCTCTCCTCAACCAAGTTGAAGAATTGTAATCTATTTATCTCTGCTTGTATGGTAAATTTCCCTAACCTCTGGTTATTTCTTGGTGCTGTTCTCTGAATCTTTCTGCTGCTTCTGTGTAACTTAAGAGTTAGGGTGATTATGGCTGCATGCACTAGTCAAGATGAGGGTATACCATCAATTCACACATGACATAATACTTTCATTTTCTGTTCCTTTCTTACTCATTTTGAAGTGCATTTTTTGACTGTTACTGAACTCTGAAGTGATATTGTTTCAAAAACTGTGTAGAGAAATATTTTTTCTCACATTGTATACTAGTTACCACATTGTTATGCCATTGAGCTGTTTTTTAATGTTTCTTTTGTATTTATTTACACCAAACTTTATTTGCTGTTTTACTGCCAATTTCATGGAGGACTTGCTTTGCAACTCTGCGCTAATATGTAGTTAGGATTATTTTTAAACTTTTTTGTTATCAGCAAACTTTACTATGTCTTTGGTCAACTGCTCTGTGATTTATTTATGGAATTGTTGAAGAACATTGGTCTGAATACAGTTTTTTGGGAAGTGGGGAAGATACATTGGTTAACTTCTTTTCATTGTGAAAATTGTGTATATTCCTGTGCTTGGGACAGGGTGTTTGTTTATTTTAATCAATAATTAATTCACAGAAGATCCTTCTCTCATTTCCCATAGCAGTTTATTTCAAGAGTCTCTGGTAATACTGTACTGAAACCTAAAATATTCTTACACAATAAGTATTTTGAACTAACATTGAAGGCTGAGAATCACTGCAGGCTTGAGAGAACCTTGTATGAGCCATACTTTTTCATTACCTAATAATGTTAAATAGTATTCTGACCCTGAGAGAACAGTGGGTATTTGTGTTAGAATTGGCTATGATGATCTGAAATTGGTGAAAAGGTACAAATTGAGACATGAGTGATGTCTGTGTGCAAAATCTCTTTTGCATAGGCCAGATGTTGTGTTAGAAAAATGAATAATTTGAAAATGTATTGGGGGAGGAAGAAAAAATAGGAAAGTTTTATTTCTTAGAGTAGTAATTCAGAAATCGTGGTAATTCTCAAGTCAGTGCAATTCTATGAAATGCTGATGGTCTCCCTTATTCTTGAATGATGATACTGAAGTCCATGTACAATACTGTGTCAAAATCTTCCATCTCTTGTGCTTGTTCCCCCCCCAACTTTACAATTTTGCTTTTTCTTCAATGTGTGCAACAGTGGTGGTTTTCCAGTGAATATCTTCTGGTTAGGGTATGTAGGTTCCTCCCTTATCTGAGTGATATACAGCTAGAGATATTTTTGCATGTGTTCATAATCCCTTGCATTAGAAGGGTAGCTAGCTCTTAGTGTATGTTGCAGAGGACTGTAAAGCAGCTTTTTGAAAGCCTGGCTCTGCTGAGCTCTTCGAGGCAAATTCCCAAGTCGCGTGTTTGCTGCACAATAATGTATTGCACTTGAAAGTTTTGTCTTCCTGTTGTGAGATGATTCTGAAGTTTTTTTAGCTTCCCTGCTTTATTTGGGAGTTGTAATTTTTACTCATAACCTAGCAACAAATTGCTATAATCTCTTTTTTTTTTTTTTGGATAAAAGTTGTCTTTTAATTAAGTTTTTTTCTACCGTAATTTTTATTGCAGTGTGGTTAGTGATTGCTTTTATTCTATGAAGAATAATGCTCCATGAGGTTTTCTTTCATTGTTTTGATTTTGTTGTAACAAGTCTTTGCAATAGAAGGCATAAGATAGTTTTTATCAGTTTAGATTGCTGTCTCCAAATCAAGCAAATCTAAAAATATTTTTTGTAAGACATTTCCTTAGTGGATAGCCTTTTTATATATATAGCCACATAATAATTTTCACTGTTAAAAATGTAGCATAAATTAGCGGAGGTATTTTTCTTCCAAAATCTGAAGTGTGGGTGTTTTAATTATCTTTCAGCATGTATATTGCACTAAAAGCTGTGAGTGTACATTTTGACCTGATTTAACATAGAATCTTAGCTTCAGCACTGAGTATGCAGTTATCCTCCTTTTCATTTACATAACTCTGCTACGTATCTGCTTGAAGCCAGAGCTGAACTGATCGAGATACCACTGCTAGATTTAGATGGTTTTATAGCATCAGCCAACAGGCTATGCCCTCTATTCTACGTAAAACACTCAAACATGAGTTGGAACCTGAAATACTGTATGCCCAAACTATTCTTCACCCCCTACCACCAGTAGCACTTTTAATTTGCAAAGAAGTCAAAAAATAGTAATGAGATAGCAGGTTTTGAAATAGTATTTTATACCTCTTAATCTCAGGTACATAACAAGAAAGGAAGCTGTTAAATAGCAAAACAAGACAAGAGGGACACAGAAATACAGTAAGTGTTATCAAGTCTGTTGTATTTGTGTCCTTTTTGTCCTCTATTGTTTTTTTTGCGGGGGAGGGAGGTTGTTTGGTGGTTCTTCTGTTGGTTATTTGCTTTTTCTGATGTACTCTGTAAGCAAGCAGATGATTCAGTGTGAAATCAAAGCAAAAATTAAGTATCCTATATTCAGTGCACAGGACTCTTTCTCAAATGCAACATACTTTGTAATTTGATTTATGGACAGCACTTTTCAAAGCAAGTTCTGATATTTAAGTTCTGAATGCTTTAGTTAGGTTTTTAAGTATTGTCTTTGAGCATTTATTGTTAGTGTGTTGGCTGTGGCTGTACATGCATTTTATTTTCTGGTTTATAGCTTAGATAAGAGCTAGAAAAATATGGTTTCAGTCATGTGAGCTATATTGGAGAAGTTTGTTGGTTTTTTGGGGAGAGTTGTTTGGTTTTGGTTTTATTGCAACTACCTATCATATTGAAATTGGCATTGGAACCTGTTCACAAATTAGTTTTCTATGTGGCCAGGAAATTGTCCCATTACATTTCATGTTTGTATTTGCCTCACCAGAGTTTAGAGAGGTGTAATTGACTATTGGGTTTAGCTATTTAAAATCAGATTCATCATTCACTAAGTTAACTTCCTGTAAATGGATTTATAACTGGCAAAAATGGTGATTATTTCAAAACAGATTCCTTGTTCATGTTAAGCCCCCCTTCCCCTTTCAAAGCTCTGCTAGGTTAAAAATAAATAAACAAACCATGTTTTCAGTTGTTCTCTTATTCCATTCCTGCACACATAGCTGTCATCTATTTCAACTTGATATTTGGAAATAAGCTAATGAATATTTCCAGAGCTCTGTTACAAAGTACGTGACTTACGGTGACACTTGGAGGGTGCTTGTGAAAGCTCTCTTGACTTTTCCCAATAATACCTGAGATCTGGGGTAGTGACATCTCCTCCTCCCCCCAGTGTAGCAGGTGACCAAGTCATGTATAAAGCTACGTTTCTGTTTTTAGGATGTTGTAGTGAAATATTACAGCTTCCTGATAGTGAAAAGGAATCAAAGTTAAAACTAGAAAGTGTACAGCTCCTTGTCTCTGGTGCAGTTGGGTGATCTCCATTGTCTAACTGCATTCATTCCTCTGTTTCATAAGTATTATACAAGTTTCTGGCACAATACAGTGAGATGGGGTTGAAGTACTGGGTGTTCTCAGCAGGCTGGGAGATTGCATGCGTGTGTGTGGAGGGAAGAGGTTTTTATTTCCTGGCACATCAGATGGATCTTCAGGTTGGTCTCTTAGCATTTGGATTTCAGCAGGCAATTGATAGCAATATGGATGGAATGGTCTGAGGAGTGTGTGGTGTTTCCCATCATGGTCTGTCTACTCCGTTCCCTGCCTCTGGCATTTTTTCTTGTTTAGAAAGTTAAGGTAATTTTCTGTTTGACCTGTGAGACACCTGTGTGTTTTCCTTATGGAGGATGTTGGTGGAGTTACACCAGAGAAAAGCAGGTTGCTGGATGTGTTTATTATTGGTTGTGTTAGTAAAAATCTGGTGAAGTAGCTGCTCTTCATTTTAGTTTTTGATCATAATGCCCGTTGGTTGGATTTTTTTTTTTTTTTTTTTTTTTGCATAGGAGGTTTATATATTGTTGATTGATTATGCTCAGCCAGAAACTGACTTACTCTGTAATTCCCCATTCCCTCACAGAAGAGTCTCTGTGCACGTCTCTCTGGCCCACAGAATTATAAAATGTAGTCAGGTATAGTTGCTATTGCAACATCTGAGCTAATAGTCTGTGTATAAATAATCTGAAAGTAATTTTCAGACTTAACTTGTTTTGTTCTCGTAGAGTTGATTGCAAGTTCTGTATTTTCTGACTTAAAATTTTTCAAATTTTATGAAGTACTTTAGCATTCAGTCTAATGTATTTAAATAAAAATACAGCCCTGTGAATCTCTGTGCTTCTTTGGTACCTTTTTTGTCAGACGTATACTTGAGAATGTACATATTTTTCTGTCTTGCTGTGTCTTTCCCTGTTCTTCTCAGGTGAATGCTTTGTAAAATCATTTTGGTCATCATTTGGAAACAACGTTGTTTCCAGCTAATAGTTTGCTGCAAGACTGCTTGTGATTTAAATAGAGCTGTACCATGACTTGTGACAATGTGATGTTTATTGGTGTTGGGTTAAGATAACTAAATTTAGTGCAGGTGATCCTCAAGGCGAAAAAGAAGAGTACTGTTCTCTGGATTTATTTTTAGTTTACCTTAATTTTTGCAAGGTTCTTCCTGACCTGTGTGTTCAGTAGACCCAGTCAAGGTTTGGTTCTGTACTCTTTCCTTTAGGAGCCATTGACAAATAGGTAGATTCAATAACTGAAAATACTCTTTTCAAAACAAAATGCTTGTTTATTTCTGGAAATATACATGATCACATAATCCATAATCTTTTCAAATTAGACAAACACCTTGGTGTGGCTGTTGCCCAGAGCCTCTTGTCTAATCTGAAGTCCATGACTCACCATGACGTTCCCCGTCAGTCAGCCTCTTGGAGGTCTGTCCATCTGCCTTTTGCTGTCTCTGCATCTTGCTTTCTCTCCCACTCCCCCCTCCTTGTGTTTTTTTCCCCTCTTGTTTTTAGAACTCTTAGATTAGTTTGGAGTGGCAGATAATCCAAAATAAAGTGAATTCCAGTAGTAGATTCACTGTCATTCATTTATACATTAGTCATTTAGATGACTGTTGCCTGATCTGTATGATCATAGCCAAATTTAGCTTAGAAGGGACCTGAGTATTCCTGAGTTATAGACAATCAATATTTGTTAGTTAAGGTCAGCAAAACTATAAAACTCAAGGAATCGGAAGCAGCATTCATTAAATTTAATCTTTCGGTCTGTAGTGATGTCAAACTATGAAGTCAACCATTCATTTTAGTGGAATTTCAATGCCTTAAGTTTAAAGGCGATAATTGAGCTATATTTTAAGTGGCTAATGTGCAAATACTCATGTATTGATCTGGCAGCTTGGTTATGAGCCACAATGGAGTCTAATTTGCTTTATTGTGAGGGACTTGTGTAGGAGACAGCTTGGGGATAAGAGAGGAGGAACAAAGATAACAAACCTGTTTTCTCTACTTTAGTGGACTTGAGCAAATAAAATGCTGATGAGTAGTCAACCATACAGTGCCTCCTTCAGTTCTCAAATTTTACCTTGAAGCAGAAGTAGGATGTTGTGCTTATTTAAAAATCAAAACCAAAAAATCCACCACTTGAGTTAGGGTCAGGAGTACAGTTTTGCTTACGCATGGACAAATCTTGGTGTGACTTCAGAAAATGATTACTAAGGTACAATAGTTCTTTTTTTGAAGTGGAAGCAAAAAGGGAGAGAAGCCATAGAACCAGTGCAGTGAAAAGGGGTAGGAACAGTGAGCTGGGGAGACTTTTTAGCTTGTTCTTAGGTGAGTTCTGTGACTGACTTAAACCAAAACATCAGAACTTTAATGGTCACTGAAAGACATTGAATGTTATGAGGCTAACTACCATTTTATTTTGTGAAATGAGACACTGACTCATTGTTCCAGGCCTTTTCTTATGGTTTGGTAGGATAAACATGCCTACTAAGGAGTGTTTTCTCTCTGTTCCCCCCCCCCCCCCCAATTTCTCTTCCAGGTCTTATAGAATAATACATTCTGTACAATAAATTTCAGGTGTCCTGTATGCAACTATTTATGGTTTGTAAATAATCTCAGTTTTTTAATTGGTTTGGTTGTATTAACATACCTGTGCATGGAAAATCCTCCTGATGCAGGTTAAGCCTAAATCACTTGGACACTTGGGGCATCCTACCCAGAAGAGGTAGGAATGAAAACTATTGCAGCTGTTGGTTTTTTTTTTTCTTTTTTATATTGATGGACTTTATTTATTGGAATAATTAGAGAGCATCATTCTAATCCAGTTAAATACCTGAAAAATGAATGAAATGTTAGAGCATTCAATGTTGAGAGTGCCTTCACTGCTCAGTTAAATTGCAGCACTGATTAGTAGGAGTTATTCAGCTGAGTTTCATGATGGGTATTGTAAGTAGACAACACTTGTTGCTTTTTCATGTAGATGTATTTGACTGTCTTTCTGATCACAAAGATGCAGTGAGACTGAAAATCCAGGGAGAGGCCTGTTGCAAAATGGGCAGTGACAAAATGCTGGAAGGGAACAGCTAGCCCGCATTAGACTTCATTGTGGCTATAACAATATAGGAAGAAAAGTTTTGCTTGCCTTCGGGAAGGCTAAAGCTTGCATTTGTAGTAGCTATGTAAGAGGTTGGAACAAACAAGATGGTTTTCTGATTATAGCTATGGCAGCTAACTGTTCAAAACCAGTTTTCTTTCTGTAAACAGAAAAATGCCCTGAGCTGTCTGCAGTTGCTTCAGAATAGGGAGCTCAAACAGACAAAAAAAAATAATTGTCCAGTAACTCCTGTTTTGCAGACTTTTTGCCAGTTGCTAAACACTCAGTGCACTCGGCATGCTAATCCACTGGTGTGTTTGCTGGGGAGCAAAGGTGGCAGAAACGGGGATGTATACTCAGCATGGGGTGTCTCCTTCCAGCCTTTCTGTGTCAGACCTGCCTTGTAGGTAACAGTAGGTAGCAATCCTCCGAAGGGCTTTGGAAGCCCACTTGTAGTCTGAAGAATGACCAGCCTCTTCCAGTAGAGTCAGCTCAGGGTATGTATCATTGAAGAGTTCTTCCCAAAAGGGTGAATACCTTTTGGCCTAACTAATTAGCTCCTGTGTCTGCTTGCAGCCTGTATCAATCTAGCTATGATTGAGTGAGTTCCTTTTTGGATAGTAAGTAGTCTTCAAAATTGCTGTAAACTGGAATTTCCTTCCTTTCTCAGAAAGAAGGAAAAAAATTTGACAGTATATATTATTGGGTCTTCTTTAAAACATAGATTTGAAAGAGGTCTGTGATAGAAATTTATCCCCACCTCCACCTTTTGTTGCTTTTGTGAGGAGGGCTAAGTTCAGATGCCAGGTGATAGTATTTTCTCTTTGTTACTCACAGGTGGGATGTACATTTTAATAAACCCCTATTATTTATTGGTGGTGTAGACAGACTTTCCAAGGCTCTCAACTGCATTCTTTAAGCAGTAAACATATGTTGTCAATTTGCGCTATCATATTTCTTAAATACATTTTTAAGCCTTGATTGTATGACTAGAAGCTTCCAGTAGCTTTTCAGAAGCTATTGGAAGCTTGTAAAGTTTTAATCTACGATTGATTACAACTCCTCCTGGTAGACATTTATGCTGTTTATTATGTAAGTTAACAATACAGATGTAAAAGCAAGGAATGGTATCAGGGATGCAATTTTATTTGAAGTACAGCTTAAATGTGAAGAATGCTCTGAAATAACTTTGTGTAATTTAAATGATTGTCCTTAGAGCTCTTCTGATTTTGCTTAATTTGCTTTTGTGAAGTGCAAAAAAAAGTTTGTTAAAACTGCATGTGTTTCTAGTTACTTTGTATTCGTTTAGTATGAGTTATATGTGGGAATGGCCCACTGTTTCTAATCCCAAACAAAACTCTTCTGTTTGAGTTAATAATCCATAATTCATTACTAAGATTCGGAATAACTGGTGTCAAGGATGGTGGCCAAGTTAAGACCCCTTTACATAGGTCCACTGTAGATGGAGGCTGAGAGAGGTTATGCTTTGCACAAGTGTAAATTCTGTAATGCGTGACAAAGGAAGAAATGCCTGACAGGATCAATTTTAGTTAGGAATTGGAGTACAGAAAATACCACAATTCTCTCTGAAGTGCTTGCATATGCCCTAGCCCATTTCCCCTGTAGAGTAAATGGTCTGTTTTCTATGGCTTCAGTGCTGCGAAGGATTTCTTGGAGCATTTTTCAGATAAAGTAGTTGATTTGTCTAGCAGTGTAGAAACATAACTTCGATGCTGTGGTAATTGGATGCGAGTGCATTCTGGGAAACCGAGAGGGTATATGACAAGAACATGATGTAAAGGATTATTTGAAGGAATTCTGGTAGTAGAAGGGAGAACATTCCTTCCTGTGTAAACTACTGACCAAGTTCTACAGTTCCTCTGTTTTGAGGGGGGATGTGCGATACTAACTTGGGGAGGAGCAGTATTAATCAGTCTTACTTCTGTTATGTTTTCAGTAGGTTTATTATTTACTTTGTAAATAATGATCTCTTGAACATTTCAGTTTCTGGGGCTCACCTGGACACCACTTTCTGAATGTCTGAGATGGATTCTGTTTTATCACTGATAACATCCTTCCGAATTTTTTTCTTTAAAAATTAAAATATAGTTGAAGTATTGTCTTAGGAAAAAAGGCTTCAAAAGCCCCCACCACAATAAAGAGTGCAAGCAGAGCTCCCAGTAGGAACCCACCTACTTAAGAGCTTTATTTTTTTTGTCCTCTTTTTTGCAAATTTTTTGTTTCTTTATTCAGCAGATTTAATTTTTTTGTTTCATTTCAGCATAAAAATAAACCACATGTGGTGACCTTAGCTAGGAGCCACTCTGTTTCCTCTGCAGCTGCTGCTACATGCTGCTTGTCTGACAGACGGGGCTAGGTCATGGTTACCAGAGGACACCCTTGTGGTCATAACCAAGTTGTAAATGTCACTAAGACTGTTCCTGAATGCCTATCACATGTGTATCGCCGATTCTAAAGTAGATAAAGTCAGCCAAAGATTCATTTGGGAGTTGGGACTCCCAGAAGATTACTTTTAAAGCAGAATAGCAGCCAGAGTTGTGACATGCATCCATAAGCAGCGGTAGGGATTTGACAGTTATTTAGCCCTCAGTTACCAGCCCTCTGGTAGAACTGACAGCAGGCCTGCAAAGATAGTGAGGCCTGTTTCAGCCCCATTAATGCTGTCTTGAATATGAGCCTGCAGTCTGAAAAAATGATAAATGTTCAGTGATTGATGATTTTATAGTCCTGGGGCACTTGGGATGGTTTCTGGTAGCTGTGAACAATTTTCCCCCCTTCCTTAATTAGGCCTGAGCTTTTTGGTTTCTCTCCACTAGACTTACAGAAGGGAATAAGTGGGAATTGTAAGATAAAGTTTACAAAGTGTTTTTCAAAACTTTGGCTACAAAGGAGGTGCAATGTTGAGTGCCAGGTTTGTCATATTTTGGTACAGAATAAGTGATTCAGTGCACATCTGATCAGTCTGAATGACAAATACCGTATTACCACCTTTATATGGAAAAGCTGAAGGCGTTCTGAAAGGTACAAAAGAGAATTTTAGGTAATTGGGTTAATCAAATAATATTGTGCATCCTAGGGCTTCTGTGTTTTCTGTCTCTCTATGCCTTTGGTGAAAACTTTCAATAAGCCAGTGTTTCCCGGCTGGGTAAGGGTCACTTCAAAACCTGCCAAGTTGGCTGTACTAATACTAGAAAAAAAGTGCAGAACAGTATTTCGGTTTGAGTGCTTGTTTGCAAATCAGATGCCAAAGTTGTTTGTTTATTCACCGTTTGGAAGTAAACCTTTTGTCAGCAAGCTGTGCTGTTTAGTAATGTGATAGTGTCAAAATGCCTGTTAATCTGTACATTAATAGCAGCCTGCAAGGGGAAATGGAATTTCTTCTTCTCATTTGCACTAACATTTTTTCCTAATGTCAGTGACTCTTCCTGACCTTTTTACTGTGTTGTTTTATTAAGGCAAACAGAAACCTTAGGGGGAAGAGAAAACCACAACCCAAAAAACAGTTGCAAGTTCTTCAGACTAGTTTTACCCTCTCAGTGGTTAGTGACTTACCACTAAGAGGATTAAAATATCAAAATACCTCAGTATTATTCAATTTTTAGAAATATTGTCCATGAGGACACAGATTATTAAGAAATTATGTGGTTCCTTTTTGATGGGGGAAAAAAGAGGGGGAGAAAGTTAAATGTGGGCAGGGAGTAATTTCTGCCAGATAGACCTGAAAGTCAACTTTTGTGATTAATGACCAATTGTGACTCTGCACATTTAATTAGGAAAGTGTCATTACACTCAATTAGCAGGGCTGCCAAATAATCTGTTTAATACTCTGGTCTTTTTTTTTTTTTTCTCTAGGGTTTTGCAGACAGTCCTCATTACAGTGATCACTTGAATGACAGTCGATTAGGGCCCCATGAAGGATTGTCCCCGACACCTTTCATGAACTCAAATCTGATGGGTAAGTAGGTAATTCTTTACGAGTATCCCCCCAAAGCCTCTTTGGTCAGAAAGAGACATTTTTCATTCCCTTGTCTAGGCCTGACATGTCAAGCATCTGGAAGTTGCTCTGTTTCTCGTAGTAACACTGACTTTTCCTATTGAAATTTTTTAATGTTGGGTGAATTCCTCATAAAGGCTCTTGTCCAGGACTTTTGAGAAGAAGGAACCACCTAAATTTTCTCAATTTGATCTTGGAAGCGGATACATTTTGTTTTAATTTTTACATTTCTCTTGTAAATTCTAAAGTATTTTAAAGTGAATTTTCCTGAAGTTTTGCTGTGAAGACATCCACAGCAATTTTTAATTTGTGTATTAAAAAAAAATATTTTTTTTTCTAACACTATCAATTCCTGAACTACCTGACAATTTACTTTAGGCATTTCTTCAGATAATAATTTGAGGGCTTGCCTCTTAATTTTCTGATTTCTTTGATACTTGTGGTATTAGAAGTGTTGTCACTTCTAAGAAACAAATGCAAACTCTTGTTTTGCTAGGCAGATACTGTTACTGTTTCCAGGCCTGCAGGTGTCCAACATTTTCTGCTTTTGAAACCGGAAAAAAAACAAGCAAAATGTGTATTATGTTGTGGGCTTAGGTATTGAAAGCTTTTTTTCATTGTCTGCACTTTTGTGTTACCTGAAACATGTTAATCTATGATGGCATTGTTTGAAACTCTTCTCCCTGTTCCGGTTTGGAGCATTAAAATATTGATTTCAGAATATTTATTGTTTGGCAATACATGGTCTCAGGAAAAAATAATTTTTTTCTTCTGTCTTAAACTTAGGGATGACTCTGTTCTGAATTTGTACATTTGACATTGTTTCACTTACATATTCTGTGTCTTGTAGACATGACCTATTTTGTGATCTTGGTATTGTCCTTTTAAGACACAGCCATGGTAATCTAAGTGGATTACCTAAATCCAAATCCTGGTGGTCTGCAATTTATTTTGGAAATCTTTTTACTTTGCTCAGTCTTTGTTTACTACTTCAATTTTCTCTGAAATGGAGGCAGACAAAGCACAGCTACTGCGGAAAACAGAATTTTGTTTAAACCTTCATATATGAACCTGAAAAAATAGAATTCTAAAATGGCCGTCCCTGTGGTGTTTGTTTAGAGAGGGTACATGTCAGCTGGTAAATGATACTTGTATCTGAGGACAGTAAAGCTAAAGTGTAGTTTCCCTTAGTTATTTTGATAAAGCAGAATAGAGCTTCCTCCCAATACCATTGCAAATATGTTCTCTCCTTTTTTAAATACAGGAGACTAAAAATGCAAGTTACTTCAATTGTTTCCTCAGTATTTTGATCAGTAGCACATATGGATTTGCTTTAGGCTTTGTATCTGATACTGGCTTTATTTTACAAAAATATATGGCTGCTTGATGTTTTTTAAAAATTGGTGTTACCAAAGGCAAACTACTTGCTCATGCTTTATTTTGAGCCATCCAATTTCTATACAATATATGCCTTTAAATATATGAAGAAAATAATGGGTGCAACTGTATCTTCTTAGTTTTTCATTTTTATTGAAGAGATGGCTAGGTGATTCTATAATAGAATGACTTCATTAATACAGATTTGAGAAGAAGCCTCTATTGAGATTTTGTAAAGAACTAATTAATCGCAAGATGTACGTGTGTCAGTCACCCAAAGTAGCTGTGAACTGAAATAGTTTTGTAATGCTTTATGGCTGACAGTTCTTCAGGATTTTATTTTGCTGAAGCAATGGCACTTAATTTCCTTCTATGTGTAGCAAAGAATTACAGAAGGCTTTCAGCATGTATAAGAAATGTACATCTCAAAACTTAAAAGTATTCCACCTGTGGTTTTTTGCTTGTCATAAGAAAAAATTGTATTAATTTTACGTATGTTGCAGTATAGCATACAGCTTTGTAGATTATACTTTTACATCATGAATTTTTGCAGCTTATATTAAGTTAATTCTGGAAGATTGGAGAGAGGAATGATAAAAGCTACATAAAAACATTGAGTAGTAGTTTTCTATGTAGTACCACTATCTGTGCCTATGGGGTTTTTTCTATTATTGAAAAGGAAAATGAGGTTTCTTCTTAGGTTCTTAGACAAAAAAAAAGTTACACATTTTTTTAGATATCAAATTCTAGGCATGTTCCTATAAACAGAATGAAAACATCCATTTTATTAGTTTATGTAGATGATATTTAATGCATTGATTGATCAGTCTGTGATCTTCAGGGGTTAAAAGGAGATGGAGGCTAAGAATATGAACTTGATGAGCTTATAGGAAACTAGGCTGATAGGAGTGATGGAGCATCTGGGGTTCCACGCTGAAGATCTGAAATGCATCCCTTCCAAATATTTTATTGTGAGTGAAATACATCTCTGAAATAGTTAAAAAGTACTTAAAAAAAATAAAAAAGAGCAACAACATATTGCACCATTGCTGTCAACACTTAAAAGCACCATTAAAAGAAAGAATTGTGTGTCAAGGGTATGTTGTTATTTTGTGTATTGTGTTCAGCCGTAAGCATATTTGCCTGAAGAGATAGTGGATTATAAAGTGCCACTGTCTTTCATGATGGAGCTCTCAAACATTTTAATGATCTTGTACGTTGCAAAAGAGAAAAATTTTGTCTAACAAGAGTTGATAATGATTCAATAATGAACAATTTGCCACAGAAAGATGCATTTCCATATTCATTTAGATATTTTTTGAAGTGTTTTGCAGAGGAAGTAAAGCTATTATGTTGGATTGGTTAGTGTTCTTCACTAATGAATTCCAGAATTATCCTGTTGATTTGTTAGTATAAAAAAAGACGGGCTGTTGCTTGTATTTTAAGTAAAACCACTGAATCCTCTTGGCACCAGCATAGTCTGTTGGTATCCATAGAGATATGTAGAAAATCAGGCTAAGATATATCGGTAGTATTGTAACTCCATTTAGACTTGATAATCTTTGCTTATTCAACACTTTCTGTTTTAATTACATTCTAGAAAACTATTCAAGGATATGAGATTCTTTTCTCTTTAATTATGCTGCTTTTTAGTGCTCTGCACTTCCAAGTAGAGGTCAGTTTTTGCTAGGACTCTTCAAGCATGTGGTATTGTGTCTTCTGTTGTTCTGTTCCTGGACTTTGTTCTACTGAGTTTTTCCACTGCTGCTTCCCAGGAAGAAAGCAAGCAGATCTTTCTTGAATATAGCTTAAAGGGGGTTTTGTTGGTCCATCTTGAAAATTTGAAGTGGGTGGCTTAATTTATTTTGTGTGTCTGTCTTTCCACAAGAGGCAGAAAGGATAAAGGCAAAGCTCTTGCGCTCCATGTTCATCATCTGTGTACTGCAGAAGCTCATACATGATAAAAAGTAACTAAAAAAATTAAGTCAATAGTGAGTGAAAGGATGGTGGTTGAACATAAGCTTGCCATGTCCCTTGGAGCAGAGAGAGAGATATCATTCTTCCAAGTTTTCTTTCAAGTATACTTCCTTATTTTCTCATTATTTCTTTAACTAGTTGCTTTACAATTTAATTGGGTTAAATTGTAGAGCTCTGAATGTTCCTGAGGTAGCCACAGGATTTGAAGACCTGTCAACCAAGGTAACTGGAAACTGTCATAATCAGAAACTCTGAATATGTGGGAATAGAGGATTTTAGGTAATTTGCATCTTTTTAAGGGGGCTTGTAAGAAAGATTATTTTTTTTTTTTTTTTTAGTAGAGGAGACAAGGGGTAATGGTTTTTACCTAAAAGAGGAGAGATTTAGTTAGATATTGGGAAGAAATTCTTCGCTGTGAGGGTGGTGAGGCACTGGAACAGGTTGCCCAGAGCAGCTGTGGGTGCCCCATCCCTGGCAGTGCTCAAGGCCAGGCTGGA
>JAVJGJ010000060.1:18582473-18612217 GCA_035590215.1 Microhierax caerulescens
GCCTCAGTGTAATTCCAACTCTTCTTTGCAATGAGACTTTTACTGATAGAAGAAAAATTCTTGGTCATTTTTCCGATTCCCGCCCCCCCCCCCCCTCCCCCCCATTAAAAATCTTGGGTTTGTTAGCTTTTTTTACATTTACAATTTTGACAGCTACTGGAAACTTTAAAACATATTCAGTCTGTGTCACGTTGAAAAAAATGTATGGGAATGAAAGTTTTATTTAATACCTGAAAGTCGAGCGTGATTAGTTATAAAAATACTTATTTGGAAGTCAAAGCCAGTTATGCCTGCCCAAGTTTTAGTATTTCTTTTTTTATAATGAATCCAGCTGTGAAGCCTGAATGTAAGTCAGACAGCTTGATGCTAACAGCTGATTGTAAGGAATCCAGTTAGGCAAAATGTAAATTGAATAGTTCTTGTTGACTCTGGATAAAGCTGAGTAACGTCAGTATAGATGATTAGATAAAAGGGACCAGTTAGGCAGTAGCTTGTATCTGAACTTTAAAGCATTCAATTTAGCTGGGTTTGTATGTTTCTGTAGCAGTTTAAGAACATTCTTAGTAGCGTTAGAGATTTTCTTTGGGTTTAAATGCATTTACTAAAGGAAGTATATACCTAATTTTAGTTATGTTTTCAGTTTGCAGTTTTATTTGTTGAATTCTGTGAAGTTTTGTGTTTTTTTTTTTAACATTGAGCAAATGCATGTCCTTTGCTTGTTAGGGTAACATTGACTGTCTCATTTAACCATTTTTATTCAAGAATCACAAAACCCTTTCAGTCTTAGCTATCAACTGTCGTAAGTTCCCAAACATTCTTACCTCTGTTTATTGTAAATACTAAGTTTGCTATATTTGTGAACCTGTGAGTGCTTCTTGCAGAAATCCATTTCAGGTGAACCTTGTAATGAGTTACCATTGCGCTGACAAGATGAGGCTTTTTTTTTTTTTTGGTCACCGTTCTGTTCGTTAACTTCTAGATCCCTCCTTCCGAACAGTGGTGCTTGTCTAAGTTTTAGTGAATGAATAAATCAATGCTATTCTTACAATATAAATTTCACTAATTTATGCACTATATACTTGTGAATTACATATAATGTTTTATTGATAACTTTGCTTCTATGTATTTTAGGGGTAAGAACTTTTGTATAAGCAAATTTTCACTGGCATTCTTTCTGAAGGAGATCTCAGGAGTTATGTATCATATTGTTTATGGATTAAAATTCATGTTACTGTTGTCATGACTCCTTCACTGACTTGAGCAAACTGATTAAAATCTCTTCTTGTTCTCTTGATGTCCTTATAGCCTATATAATTTATGTAACAATTGGATCCCTGATGACAGTGCCGTGCACTTCTCAAAAATTGTTTTCAGAAGTTCACTAGAAGTTCTCTGGTGCATTTCAAGCAGTCTTTGTAGAAGCAAAGCAGTACCATCTCTTGCCATCTTGGAATACCCTTTCTTTTGAATTTTTTCCCCTGATAAATCTTAACCTTTTGTGCTCTAATTCCCATGTGTTGAGCTGAACCCTCGCTTTCTATGTCTTAGCTTTTTGAAGTATGATTATATTCTAAGGAGGCAAACCCCCACTCCTTTCCCACCTTAGCCAATGAGAAGAGATACTCAGTTTTGTCTGAGGACCAGAAGAGCTTTGGTGCCTCCCACCAGAGACACAGGTGTCCATGGCTTCACTCCTGTAGCATTTAGTGTAGGGAGGGCAGGCAAGATGCTCAGACCGGGCTGGACACTTGTGCTAACTGCCCTCTTGTTCTTGCTTGATGCTTCCAGGTCAGGGTGAGCTTTACTGAGGCCTATTCAGTTGGGATGAGATTCTCAAACTCCTCCCAGCCCTTTCGATTGTGAATGTTGCCAGCTGTTAGTTTTTTACCTCTTAAGAGATGTCATACCTGTAGCACAGCCATCAGCTTGCCCTGTGTTGCATGTGAAGTGTGACCGGTATTAGTACTTAATTCATTACATGACACTTTCCATTTCTTTTCAAGAGCTTTCAAAATAAAAGCTGAATTTAATCTAAAAAAGGTGATCTTATTAAAGAAGATACTCTGATTTTAACAGTGTAGGTTCCCCAGATGATACAGTAATTAGCATTCTGTAAGTGCCCAGAATAGAACTGTTCGTCAAGCCTTTAATTTAATGATTTATTGATTAATGGTTTTTGTATTCTAGTGAGGGAGAACACTTCCTCATCTGCTGCTGGTCAACATAATTCTGCAAAAGGATGTGAATATTCCTGTGATACTATGTTTGTTCTTTAACCCTTTTGTGCTCCTCTGTCTGACATCACCAAGTCTGCCACCTTTTTATTGTGTGGAGTTTTTGGATTGCAGGACTCTGATTTGGCCCTGTGAAAAGGTGAAGCCTACCAAGACTCTGAACTGAGAGCAAAAGGCAAATGCTTTTGTACTTTTTTCTGAGATCTTTGAGATAAGGATGGGAGGAAGCCAAGGGAAGAAGATAAAAGGGCCTGCAGCAGTACAAATTGTCAAATTATCTGGATTCTAAGTATTAAAAAAACTTGTTTTCTGCTTCTGACATTGTTTTCCCCCCTTGCGTTAATGAAATAAAGTATGCTGTAATCTCTTGATGTAGCCTCCCAGATAGGAAAGGAGGAATTGTCATTGACCTAAAGCAACATGTAGGGCTATAGAGTGCAACCTATAACTATTTCTCCAAGGACTTCTCAGCAATTTATGTTTATTATACTCCTAAGTCATCAATAAAAAATATAAATTAAGATTTGTAGTTGGCCTGTTTTGCAAACTGTAGTCAAAAGCAGCTAGCACTCCGATTCAAGTCTTGGTGTGGTGTGATTATATCATGTTGCATAGATAATTTTTATCTGCTAGTTTTAAAACTCATCTGTGATAATTGCATTAAAAGAAATATAATATCACTGAGAGCATTGAGTGTGCAGATCATTTAGAAATAGTTTTAACTTTGTTTTTCATTATGGGTGGTGGTCCTGTTTCAGAATTGTCTAACACACCACCAGGTACAGAAGCAGGCTCTTACATTGATTTTTTTTTTTTTTTTTTTTTCCCCCATCCTGCTTTGTCCTTTATCTTTGCTTGCTCGCTATTGTTCAAGGGCTGTTTTGTAAAAGGTGCGAGCGTTGTGCACGGTTTATTTTGGCCAAATGAATAATGTTGCCGTCGATCTGGGTCTGAGCCCACTAGCCTTCCTCAGGCAGAAGTTCTCAGCTTCAGGTTGTTTCCTTCTCACAGGCTCCGCTCAGATTGCAGCTCTACCCGGCACTCTATTAATATGCACAACATGACCGGTTTCAGGGGAAGGTTATTAGAATGCTGGTTTGTATCCTCCAGTGAATGAAATGATGTGTGATTATGAAGTCATCAGGCATGGACCAGTAAGGCTCGAGAGAGCCTCCCCCCCAGGTCCTGGGGGTGCCATTGATTGGTGACCATGTGTTTGTGCCCGATAGACTGTGAAATGGTGTGTTGCTACACGGCTGTGTTGCACCTGCGCCCCACCGAGGTGATTGATTGGTTTGGTCATGTGGAATGTTCCCATCTGGTCTGCAGTAATGTGTTTTTTTTTGTTGTTGTTGGGTTGGTTGGGTTTTTTTTTCTTTTCTTTCCCCCTTCCTTCCTCTTCTCTCCCATTTCCCCTTCATCTGCGAGTAGCGAGCTCTGGCCGGGTAGTCAGAGCAGGCAGTTGCAAAAGGCAACGCGAGTCTTTGCCTTCAGAACAAAGTGGGGCTGCTGCAAGTGCAGCAAGCGCTGTTTGCATTTCTGCTGGAGGATCAGGTGATCTGTGGTGTGCTCATGAGCACTTTTGGGATGTATATAATTTTTTCCAAAAAAAACCCAAAACATCCAACAAATCAACAACCGGGGGAGGGATGAGATACAACCCCCAAACCCCCAAACCTGTGTGTTACTCCGCAGTTTTCTTCCCATCTTTACAAAAGTGCTCTGCTATTGTAATTAGATTACCCAAGTAGTAGTGCATGTGGAAGATCTTATTTAACCTCAGAAAAGTAGTAGTTTATTTATTGAAAACTACTGATGTTGCACTTTAAATGCTAAGAAATTATTTTAGTTCCTTTAAAAAAATTTCTATAGTTACATTGGGCGGTCTTGTTTGATATTTCTTAATCTTACTCCTTTTTCATAATTGATCTATTCATTCCACTTAATGACTAATTACATATCAGAGCACATCATCAGCAGCATTCATCATTGTAGAATGTAATAATCAATGACATTTCAACAAAGGAAAAAATAAATATGCAAATAAGGACTCATTAACATTTGCATGAGCTGTTTGAATAATCACGTTGCTGACAAGGCTGTAATTAACAGAAATTGATGCTGAGTTCAGTATTTGATAGTGTGTTTTCTCAGCGTTTTATTGTTGTCACTGCGGGGGCTGGAATGAAGTTCTGCTCTACTTGTACCTTGACTTAGGCTTGATGTGATGGGTTGTGCCAGGTAGCAGAGGCTTCTGGGAGCCCTTAATTCATCTGTGACCTACACTTAATGCATAGAAAGATATTTTACTTAAATAACCGTATTGTTAATGAAGGACTGTTAAATTCCTGGTAATTATACAACAACTGAAGACAAACCTTCTCTCCAAAGCTAAAAAATATTCAATTTTTTTTTTAATTGAGATCTTTTTACATGAGTCAGGCACTTTGAAACTATAGGATTTCTTATTTGCATCGAAAATGAAGTATTGGTGGTGGGGGTGGTGGTAGATTTTTGTTGTTGTTGTTTCTTGTTAATCTGGAACAGTGTATCAAGTGTCAGGAGGCTTGAGCTTTATTGTAATTGAAAATCAGTTGCTAAGGAAAATTGTGTAATTATGAAATGTACAGTCTCTCTCTGTCTCCCCTTCTCCCTTTTTATTATTGCAACTTTACTCCCTCTCCTCCCCTACCCCCACCCCCACCCCCCCTTTTTTTTTTGTCATGGATATCAACTGAAATGCACAAAACAATAAAGCTGTTTATGTCAGTTTTTTTGGATGACTGTAAGTGCTGATTATAACAAGTTTAAGGAATTTCCTTTGTTGAGCGTGTACCCACGCCATATGGCTCAACATGGAACATTAACTTGACAGGGATAATGGATTGTGGTATATGGAGACAATTTTGCCTGCAGCTTCACTATAACTCATTCTGGTTGGGGATCACAAGTTTATAATATAGGATGCAGCAAACATCCAGATGGATTTACTTTACATAAAAAGAGTTGCATTTCTTTTTATTTCCTGCCTGTAATTGGAAAAAAAAAGACTTTTAAAAAAAGAATTAAAAAGTAGTAAACAAAGAATGGGTCTTATTCAGGGAAGAAAAATCTCAGTGAAACTGTGTATATATGTGGCTGAACTGTTTTGCATGCGCTGAAACACAGGTGAAGTGTTGTTACTTATATACACATATACATACAAGATTTTTCAAATAATATTTCAAGTGGTTTCACTTTTCAAAATATTTCAGTAGAGCTCCAGTTCTAGAAATACATAATGTTCTGGGCTAGTGAAGAAAGCTATTTGAAACAGATCTTAGATTTTTACTTAATGACTTTTTAATCATAAGCAGAATGACCACTTAATTAGCATTCTGGTGCTTTGGTAATGCTCTGATGGTACCCTGTTTTCTTTTAGGAAAAAAATAATCCTTATAAGTTTTTTTCGTAATATAAGGAAGTAAAATACTGCTAAGAGTTTAATTTGTTTACTTTGATGTTGGCTGATAATATGGGAAGTATCCAAAGGTCTTAGAGTGTTATGAAAGTCAGTATAAATCAAACGTGTCCTAGTCAATGATCTGCATGCCCAAAGTCCTAATTTTACAAAAACTTCTACATCTAAGAGACTTTAAGCACACATAATCCCATTAAGCATGTATGTAGCTGTTTGAAGGATCAGGGCCATAAATCCATATTTCGGATTTCAAATAGAGCTACATGAGGTGGCTTCAGCATTCCTGTGCGCTTGTGATTTGAGTTAAACTGCAAATAAAATGGAGTGCTTTGCTACTTGAAAAACAGACATCTTTTAGGTACCGGTTTTGAGAGTCTTCTAAAACACTACTTTTTTGATACTCTGGAAACCTTGACTTCCCTTATTCAAAATATCTGCTGTAATTATTTTTTTCCCCCTCTTTGAACCACTATCACATGGATGCAAATTTGTTAATTTTTTTAATTAGCTTTTGAGGTAAGTACCTGAGCAGATGGAGAAGACATGGTTCATGGCTGGAGAAGAGGAATACTGGTTGTGATTATAATAGATACTGTTTGTCTGTCCAGTCTTCCTCCCCCATTGCTGACTTCATAGGTTGACATCCCAATTTAGCATCTGTAATCATTATCCAAAGTTTCAGAAAGTAAACAGCTAGCAAGAATCTGCTTTTGAGAAGGGAGCAATAAAAAGGATCACTAACAATTGTCCTACGAAGAATCTGTGTTATCTTAAGTTACAGTATTTCTTTCAGGTTTTTGTGCTGCAAATTATACTTTAGAAAGCTTCTCTAGGCTCATTCATCTTCCCCCTGCATACCAGGCTGTGTATGTGATAATCACAGCCAGGTGGGAATTTGCTGTGGACTTACGGACGTTGTTGCTTGTGTTCTTACTATGAAGTCCCTTATTTGCTGCTGCCGCTGCAATTGCAAAAAGGCAGTCTCAGGAAAACACATGATATATCTTTAATGTTTTTAATAAAACTTGCTCTGTAGTTGAAGTAGGGGAGGAACAACATCGTATCTAGTAAACGGGTCAGCTGGTGGGTGTCTAATTTATTGTCCAGTGTTTGGAAACACTAGGATAGGGAAATCTGCAACAGTGTTGCAATAAAGTTGAAGAACTTAAATCTGTAGATAACAAAATTCTTTCCAGGAGCTGTAAGGGGAGCTGACTATTTCTGCTAGCGTCTGGACTTCGTGTCTGTTATTTGGCTTCAGAAAGAAAAGTAAGAGTCAAAGCCTCAGCAAACACTTAATAAAACTGAAATTTTGAAGATAGATAGCATTTGTGTCCCATATCAGCATTTACTGACCCACCAAAGAACTTCTGCAGGACTGTATTTGCAAAGTAACTTGAATGTTTCTTCCTAAGTTACAGTGATGACTACCTGCAACATGGTTACACTCCAGTTAATAGTATTCCGTGCATGTGTAACTGCTGTGTGGGCAGTGAGAAAGCTTCTGTGGGGGTGTGTGTGTGGGTTTATTCGGCTCCTGGAAAAGCTACAAAAGCAGGCTTTGCTTTTTTCTGATCTTGTAATCTGCAGTGGCCCATGGGGAGCGCACCGATGATCCAGTCTTGTTAATGACTTAGTGTAAGGATGTTATAAAAGTCCAGTCGGTTGTCAGTAGAAAGGCTATCAATAGAAATTTATTAAGAGTAATGCCTGAGAGCGAGTTCCACTGGCCTCTGACAGTAAGCTGCTGTAACGCTCTTTGATCCTGAAGGGGTCTGCTGAATCTCAAGTTGAAGTCAGTGGTGTTGGTATAAAAAGCAATGAATTTTTAAATTTTTGTTTTGCTAATGATTTATTAATAAATACTGCTGCAGTTTTTGGCTTCGTGTTTTGCTTTTGAGCTGTATATAAAGGAACTTGGTTGGAAAGGCAGCCTTGCTCCATTTGGGTATAAAAGCCATTGCCTTAGGTCGTATTTCCCATCGGAGTATTTTGTTAACGATGCCTTAGCTAGGTTGGATCGCTGTGTCTGGGGGGAGCTCCATCTCCAGCGTGATTAGAGTCCCGGGAAACAGGAGGGGGAGCTCTGAGCACAGCAGCAGCTGGGCAGTGGGGAGCGGTGCAGCTCTGCAGGCAGGAGGGGCTGAGCACCCCGGGGGGGCTGACGATGTGCCACCGGCACCAGCGCTGTTCCGAACTCTATCCGGAAAGCGATTTTCATAATATTTAAGTAGATAAATATGGATGGATGTCTCATTGTCCTTAACGTGTGCGTGCTGTCAGCCGGGACAGAAATGGATTTCAGTCTATAACTTCAAGAAATGAGTTTCTAGCTTAAAATAGCACTTCCCTTAAGTTGTAAATTTGTCATTGACGTGTTACGTTTTCCATATTTTCAGAAACTTTGACTGAATTTTTTAAAAACTACACTACTACATCCATCTTTGTCAGATTTCTCTTTAATCAATCTGCAGTCCACCAATATCCTAAGTGTATAGCTTAAATTATATGAGTGGCCCCTGCTGGATTTAGTTCAATTGTATACTTGCAAGTACATATGCGCTTAATTGCTTTACTGGATTGCTGCCTAAAAATGCTTCTAATATATGCAGAGTATTGTTTAGGTCCCATTTTCAACTTGGCTTTTAGAGTCAGGCTGATGTGATTAAGTCAAGGTGTGTGCTGACTGGTGTGAAAAGGTGAGTGACCGGGTACTTAACCTGAATCTCAAACAGATGAAAAGCTAGTTAATATGAGGCTGGATTAACTTGTTAGCAAACAAGAGTCTTGCATCTTCCCCTAAAGTAGAAGGCTGTCTCTCATGATATTTTTTATTCTAGAGGTGTTCTCTTTAATGCTTCTTTTGGGGAGAGAAGGAGCTCTGAAAGCAGAGTGGTTTTCCTTGTCTCTGAATTGCCATGTGACTTTCTCTATTTCCCAGTTTTAAAGCAGTCCCTGCAATATTTTTTTTTTAACAACTCACTTGAAGCAAGAGAGTTGGAATTGTAACAGGGAGCAAAGTTTGAAATGGTTTTGCCAAATATTTCTTCATAACTGCGGGGGCAAATGCTACTGTTCCCAAAGTCTTTTTTCTGGTTATGTACTTTTGTTTCAGCAATTTGGACGACTTCGCATTAGTATCATTACTTGCAGAATTGAATAACTTTTCATTTCGAGACAGAGCACCAGCAGGGTTTGAAATGTGTGAGTTTGGCAAGAAAGGGCTTGTCTGTAAAACAATGAAATTGCGTTGGGGAAATACAGTGCCTCTGTTCAGCTGAGGCGGGCTGAGGTACACTGCGAGCTGTTGTGAGCTGCAGCTGCATTTACCATCAAACACTGAGTTGGTGCCGATGAATGTTTTGTTTTTAGTGTCATGGAAACTGCGAGCCAAAGAATGGATATTCTGTTCATCTGGGAAAATAGCAGTTCACTGCATAAAACATCAGTTGCTTCCAAAGCAGTTCTTAAAATAGACTTTGCGAATATAACCCTAAAAGTGCAACAGTTTAAATCACCTCAGTACTACTTTGTTTTTCTATTAGAATATACATGTGAACTAAATTAACATAGAAGTAGTGAGAGTTTAAAGATACAACTGTAGCTTGGAGCTCCTACAATGAGTTGTTCTTTTACTTTACTGTACCATTTTTAATCTAGAAATGGAGAGGTCCAGACATTTCAGTAGTAGTCTTAATCCTTTTTATTACCTTTCTTCAAACGTTTTGCTCAAAGCAGACTAGTTTTGGTCACCACTCGGTACCATTTACTGTTTCATGCAGCATAGTGAAAATTGTGAAACTCACTGCAGAGACCAGGTATCCAAGAGAGTGCTCTCACCAGCAGAGAAGGAAATGTGATGTGGAATAAATAGTGTGCGTGGGTTTTTAAATGCACAAGCATTTTTTCAGAACCAGTGTGTAACAATTAATTAAGGGAGTTAATTCAGCTGAATTGGAAAGCTTAAATTTGTTTTGCTTCAATTTTGATGTTGTATTTAAAAAGAGAAGTATGAGATCTGATTTGAAGAGGGGGGCAGAAGTGATTTGACCTGAGTGATAGCAAGCTGGGGGGGAAATTGCCAGCTGCAAGGTTTCAGAATCCATGATTCTGGAATGGATGTGATACCAATGAAAAGAAGGGATGCATCGTTGTGAGGCCTCTTTCAATGTCCAGCGAAAGAGGTGGGAATCTTCCTGTTGACCATATTGCTCTTTGACTTAGTTTTGGTTGGTTGTGTTTTGTCTGTTTCTGGTGTGGAGGTGTTTGGGGCATTTTTTGTTTGTTTTTTTAATTGGGGGATCTAAAATTGCATGCAATATTTTAGCTATGATGTACTGAGTGCTGAGTCAAGGTGAATAATCCCTCCCCTCCACCTGCTGTCTTGTGTACAGTTTACCTTTGGGGACCACTGGTCCTTCTCAGCAGCCTTGGCCCCAGCCTGCCCCACTGCAGGGGGTTGGTCTGCCCCATGTGTAGGTCTTTACATGTGTTATGGTTGAATTTTATGAGGTTCCTATTGGCCCAGTCCTCTAGATTGCCTGCATTCCTCTGAAAGGTGGCTTTGCCTTCAAGTGTACTGAACTGCATCTCCTAAACTGGGGTCTTGTGCAACTTTTTTAGGGTGTGCTCTGCCTTCTGCTCCAGGCTACTGATAAAGACATTAGGCAGGACAGGTTACGTGTGCACTGTGTAGTGGGTAATGACAAAATTACAGATGCAAGGAGGATGATAAAAGCATAAATTTAGGTTGAAAAGCAACTGCATGAGAAGTAAAATAGGTGCTTGAGATGCTGAGACTTAGATGAGTAACTCCAGGGAGAGCAGGATCAAGAAAAGCCTTTTTATAAGTGTTTACAACTGTTTAATATCAAGGAGTAGTGTGTAGTTGAGAGCTTACATCAGAGATAAGGGCTAGATATGAAATGGGAAAGTGTCTTTGAAATTAATCCTAGTTTGTGTATAAAAGGCTTCTGTAGTAATAAGCAAGCTCCATGGTTCCTATTCTGTGGCGCAGGGAACTGAAGTACAAGCAGGTTAAATTGATAAAAAGATAGAAACCTGTACGGTTTTTACTTTGACTCTTTAATGTTGTTTAGGCTTAGAAGGAAGATTTTCACATTGCAATACTTTTGGGTACCATAACCACGTGTTCCTAACCCCAAGGTAGACATTTGGGCTTTCCTTCTCAACGCCTGGGGGATGCCCAGTGGGACTTGCAAAGGCCAGTGCACCCCTTGCAGAGCGGCTGAGGCTGACCAGCAGCAAAGAGTAGGATAATGGTGGACCACAGAAAAGCGTCCATAGCCACCACCCTCCTTCCTATGATAAATCTAGTTAAAGACCAGGAGGCTGTGGGGCCTTGTCTCAATCCTGCAGGCATCTTTTTGCACTTGGCTGAATAAAAAGGCAGCTTGCATCCTTAGATGCAGTTCAGAGCGCTCCAGATCAGTGACCTGTCTTCAGTTGTTTCAGTCTGCCAACAAGTTCTGAATTTCCAGTAACACATTTAGATTGTCAAGCTGATGATGGAAAGAAAAAGAAAAAAAAAAAAAAAAAGACAAAAAAGACTAAATCTAGGGGCAAGGTTTGAGTTGTGTTGATGTCACTGGAAAATATTTAGTGGTCATCCTCTGTTTACAGCTGCATTTTAAAATCTTGTCTGGTGCCTGGCTTTTGCTCCCTTAATGCATTATTGTTTTAAAAGGGTAATTAGAATATTCCTCTAAATTATTCTTTTAAAAGTAATCCAGGTTTTTTGTCAAAAATATTTTATCATGTTAAGACACCTACCTTACAAAAATTGGGTATGTTGATAGTGTACTCTGCCAGCTTACAGTGTAAAAAGACACCTTTCCCACGAATTCAAGTTGACTAGCATTATCATTAACTTACCTAATCCTTTATTAATAAAATCCTTTTTTGGTGATTTCGTTATTTATGATTTGCTATCAGAGGAATAAATTATTTGTGTAATCCTATGTGCTTATTTTATATTTTGTACAAAATGAACTTTATTCCAGACATTTTGCGTTTCCTGCATATTCTAAAAACTAAGTAAAAACCAGTGTTAATATTTGAGATAACTCCTTAGCTTATATATTTTTTTTTAAAAAAAGTTTTTAAATTCTTTTCAGGTCAGGTTATCTAGACCTGCTGATACAAAAGTGTAGAATGTTAGCAATTGCTTTTACATCTTCCTTGCTGTTGAAAAGAAAATATTTCATCATTCTTATTCATGTTATCATTTCTATAAAATAATTGCCAGTATTGCCGTGAGTATTCCTTTTGTTCTTAACATGCTGAGGGAAAGTGTTTTCCTTATCTGCTGTAGGTCATTTAAAGCAGCATGGTGATACCTCTGGAAAGCATGGGTAGCCAAGCAGAGAGGTAGTATTTATTGATATCTGAAGTTTTATTCTTTAGTTCATTGAACAGCACACCATTTTTTTTGGTGTTTTTAAATCCGAGACTCATTCACCTTGAATACATCTGAACCTGGGATGGTATTCATGTTTCTTCAGTCTTGTTCCCACGACTATTGTGCTCTCTTACGAAGACTTCTTTTTTTTTTTCTTCTTTATCAAGAATGCCACTGGTGTCACCTCCCAAAATAAACAGTGAACACATGTTTTCCTTTGCAACTGTGGTGGGGTGTTGTGGGTTTGGGTTTTTTTGGGGGGAGGGGGTGTGAGTGTGTGGGGGTGTTGGTAGTATTTTTTGTTCATTTTTCAAATGTGACTTCAACAGTATTCGTGCTTCAGGTGCCTTGACAGTAAGGTATTAGCATTTACATAAATGTTTGGAGACGTGGGTTGCCTACAGATGGGCAGACGGCTTAGATCTATGTTTTTGAATGATTTTTCAGCAGCTAGTTAGATGTTCATCCTTTGTGTAGCTCCGATACCAGTTTGCATTTCTGCAACACCGTGATATTCTCTTGTGAAGTTCCCTTCAGTGTTTCAGGGCTTAGTAGGATTGCCTTCAATTGCTGGATGGTCTGAAATCCCTTACTGTAAATACCGGCTTTGTACTTAAAAAAGAACACCTATTTTAAGCTCTTAGCGTTTTAGATGCTTTGTATTAATTTAGACTGTCTAACTAATCTTTATAGGCTTTTTGTTTCGCCTTCTTTTGGCTTGGTGTGCTTGCAGATAACGCACGTGAGTAGTTAGGAGCTTGTAGGCCCCAGACAGGAGATGGCTCCTTTCAGGCACTGTCTTACAGGGTTTCCCCTTCTGTTCTAACAGATAATTTGATTACTCTGCAGTGTCTGCAGAAATTGTTCTCTTGAAGCAGTAATACTGGGAAAACATTTGACGTGCTGTTTTGTTTTCTTCTGAAATCTGTTTTAGCACCTAATGGGTGTTTAAGGTTTGGGTTTCTTTGTTTTTTCTTTATTTCTGGATTTTTGTGTGTGTGTTTTGGTTTTGGGTGGGTTTTGGGTTTTTTTCTTTTTTCTTTTTTCTTTACTTTCTTCCCCCCGCCCCCAGTCTGGCACCTAGGCTGGAGACCACACTTGGGGAATATCTGATTTAACTAACCCGTGTCACTGTGCGATAGGGATGGCTGGATTGCCTGTGGAGGGTGAAGCTTGAGTAAGTTACACAAGACTTCCACATCAGAACTGTCAAAACTTCCGTACAACAGAGTACTATTGGTTGTATTTGCCAGTTGCCTTACAGAAGGTGGTTGGTTATAAATGCCATGTCTGTACCTGTGTTTATCTAGGCAGTGGGCGAGGGGGGAATGGTTCTTTGTTCACAAAGCTGGCTTTTCAAGTTTAATGAGAATTAATAGATTTTGGATGGTGAGAGGAACTGTAGATACCTACATAATAACTATT
This sequence comes from Microhierax caerulescens, assembly GCA_035590215.1. Taxonomy (NCBI): domain Eukaryota; kingdom Metazoa; phylum Chordata; class Aves; order Falconiformes; family Falconidae; genus Microhierax; species Microhierax caerulescens. The sequence goes on from JAVJGJ010000060.1 coordinate 18,596,014, forward strand.
TTTTCAGTTCTTATATGATTTTATATATATATATATATATATATGAAAAAAGTAATTCAGCAATTTATAGTAAGTAGTGTCACCAAAATAATCTTTTAATGGGAAACAGATGTAGCATTTTGTTGTAAAGTGTGAATTCTCTATTAATTTCCAATTATAAAATCCTCTTGACTTTAGGCTTAAGAATGTACTTGATGTTCAGTCACTGACAGAAGCTGAGTAATTTTTGTCCTTAAATGTGGGACAAATTCCACACCAAGAGAGCAAGGGATGCTTTTCAGTTAGTTGTGTGTAGCAACTTTACTTGCTTCAAAGTTTTGAATAAATCCTTTAGGGATGAGATAAGAAAGATGGCAAAGGCAGAAATATTTTAATAGACAAAGTGAAGACCCTGGAATACTCTAGAAACACATGGGGTGGATAGGTGAGGTGGGTAAATACATGGGATAAAATGCTTTCCTGTCACCCACGTGGAATATGTATGTTCATATGCATACTCTGGTTATTGTCTTCTGGATACTGTATGTCCCTGATTTCCCTCATTTTTAGTATATTTTTAATGAGGCAATTTTAAACATGTTTCTCCTGCTGATGTTCTGTGTATGTATGGCACACATTAATGGGTTAATAGAGCAGTACCATTATTTATGGTAAGGTTAGCTTAGGGTAGACACAGTAGTGAAGAAATGAAACTAAATACACTAAGCAGCTATTCAGGAATTATTTGGGTCACAGATACTTGCCCACATATGCCTGGGGGAGGAGGAGAAGAAAGTTCTTTTTTCATTCAAGAGGTTTGTACTCCCTCTTTTCCCCTTGCCTTCAGTTACTCATGTGCATCTTCCTGCCGGAGACTTCAGTCCTTTTAGCCTTGCAAAGGTTTGATTTGTTATTTAGCACAGTATAAGCCTGGTAAGTGGAGGGACAGGAATAGGACTGAGGAAGGAGTTTTCATGGATCAGCCACTGATGGAATAGAAATGTTCTCAGTTTGACGTGAGCATATAAATTACAAGTTCACAGGGTCAATCCAAATATAATGCGGAATTTAGTTCACCCTTACCTCCTGCATATTTGAAGTACATAAGAGCATTAATAAATTATTTTAATAGTACAAGATCTGTGCAGTACTCTGCAAACTGTCAAAATATTCCATCTTTCCTTAGAAGTACTTACAAATCAATGGGATGAAAGTGTCAAAGGCATGTCTTGAAAAAGCAGGTTCTTTAGTACCACTTCACACACTGATATTATTTCTTTTAAAAATATTGTGTTAAAAAAGTTGTGAGAAATCCCTTGACTTCTGTGTTTAACATCTTAAGAAATGTACCCTGAGATTTATTGCCTGGTCAGTTCAATCTGTAGAATTCTTACAGTGAAAGACACGTGCAAATGCCCACACAACTATAAGTAACTGTAAGTAAAAAAGAACTTCTGAACGTTTCTAATCTTTGGAAAGCATAATGGGAAAAAAAAATAAATTCCAGATTATCCAGTCCCAATGTCAACAAAAGCAATAATTTAGTATTTGTTGTCTAAAGCATTGTTCCTAAATTACAAGAATTATAATGGGAAGTTAATTCCAGGTAATTGCAGCTTCAGAATTTACACATTTTGGATCATTTAGGTATGAAAAACGGTTCTTGCTCCAAATAAGACAAGTAATAGGATTGGATAGTGGAAGTATAATGCTATCTTACAAATGAGTTCTTGGTGTGGAGAATCCTAGGAGATTTCTGGCAGACCTGAGACTGGACAGTTAAACCCCATAAATCTCATTCAAAATCATAATCTTCTTGCAAATTATTAGAATTGTTCTGTAGGATGATGGTCTTCAAAATTTTGACCAAAGAAAGGATTAGGGGGCAAATCTGTAATATGAAAACCAAGCTTTGCTAAACCTTTTCTTCCCGTTTGGGAAAATTGGCTTCAGAAGATGGATTGGGCAGGAGGAAAGGTGTTAAAATCTAAAATAGTGTATTTTTTCCACTAGTCACAGTCTGGATGTATCATTTCATTATCCATTCTTTACAACTGCCTAGGGCAGTGTTCTTATGATTACCTGTATAGACCACATTGCTGGTCATTGCTTGGGCACGGCATTCCTGGTTAAATAGGTTTGCTTCTTTTTTTCTTCTATTTTGTTACTTTATTACAAAATTTTCCAGTAACATGATCTTGTTACGTATGAATTATTTATTAGTCTTAAGGTTCAAAATTTGTATTAGGAGTTTTCAGACAATTCATATTACGTAGGCTTGACTGCTTTATTAGAAGGTAAGACAGCGTGGATGAGTTTGCAAGACTCCAAGGGTTATTGATTGGAAGCTGCTTGCAGTCAGAAGAGGACTGAGCTAAGATGGAGCGTGTGATGAGATAAAGGCTAGGTTAGGAAAGTGATTACAACCGGGGACCTGCTAATCACCGACCTCTGTAGGGATCCTGTAGTTCATCACTAATCTCACTTGCACTTGGCATTTTCCTGCGTTGCTGCTTCATTGTTCATAGCAGAGTGAGTAATTTGGCTTGGGATGAACAGGAGGAGGGTGCTGCAAGTCCAGCAGCTGCACTTGTTGGCACTGGCTTCTTAAACATCCTCAGCGTAGCCAGCAGCGTGCTTGGCACACGTTAGCTGATAATAATTCAACAAATTGTTGTGAAGAGAATAGGAGGTCATTTGTTTTAAGCACTTTCTTAAATGGTGTTGCTTCAGATCTCAGTTCAATTTCCATGAGTTTTGGTCATAAGTATTATAAAGAAAAATAGGTGTATTGTTTTCACATTTATTGACAATATAGACGTGTGTGTGTATTATGTGCCTTTAAAATATTAGAGATAAGATTGTAGGTATTGGATAGTACAACTGTGACAGCCTCTATTAATGAGTAGGCCTATATAGCAGTAGAAGAGGAAGAAACAATTCCTCCAGTGTGGTGGGAAATGTTTAGATACATAGTAAAACTTCTGCATGTGTCAGTCAGTCTTGCCTCTAAGAAAGTGGCAGCACACCAAATCCTAGGAGCAGGGCTGGTTTTGTGTTTTAATCAAATGTAATTTTTTTTCCACCGTACTGAATAATTGCTGAATGAGAATTCTTAACAACAACAAAATATATATGAAAAACCCAATAAAAAAAGAATGGGCCTGTACTGGAGGCAGCAATGATGTTATTATATGTAATTTGTATGCTTGCTTTCTACTTTGTGCTAAGTTGGAAAGCAAAAATGAGTTGCTTTGAATGTTTTTCTTGCATCATCTGTATGCACCTGTCAGTATAGCATTTGCAGCTTGTTCCTTATTGTATCGGGTCTCCGCCTATGAAAAATTATATGAAAGTATTAATTCTGTGGGTAAAAAAGACATGTACTTTGTTGCTGGATATGTTGTTACTGGATGAGGTGGAGGAAAAAGCAGTATAAAATTATTCTAGCTAAACCAAATTTAATAACTTTAAATAACAGAAATGAGCAAAGATATCAACAACGTTTTGTTTTAAACTGACTTTTGGGCAGGCTCTCTGTTGTGACTGGTTAATGGTGTTATCAGTGATGAAATGGTGATTAGGAACTGCAAAAACGTGCTTCAAGATTCACTGAAAGATGATTCTCTGTACAAGTAGGGCAGACATACTTCATGTCTGACAAACAGAGCAGCTGCCAGCTGTGGTCACTATGGTATTTGTACTGGATGATAAACATTCCTTCATTAAAAAAATGTGGGTGCTTTCTCTATTGCCAACCAAATAAACCCTTAGCAGTGCATAGGGAGATCATTAGTCTGTAAAGAGTTAATTCTGTGGGAGTTGAAGTGATTTTTTGCAGAGTTCTGTTCTCTCACCCTCTCATAAACCCGGCATTATGTAGAAGCAGTGGGAAAAAGGCTGTTTTACTACTGGCAGGCATTTATAGCACACTCGCTGAAGTAGTCCTCGACTGAGTTAATGTAGTGCTGTTTTCAGCTCGCTATCACTTTGCATCTTGCTGTTTCAGTTCATTCTGTGTTAAGAGTATTTAGGCTGCACAGCTGTTATACAGATAGATTTATTATGGAATACAATTCCTTGTGTGGTATTCAAAAGCTATATTAAGTTGTGAGCACATCACATTTAGGCAAGTGATTGCCAGAGAAAATAATTATTTACTAAACACCTATTAATGTTTGAATTGGTACAGAATGTGTCAAGGTTTTAAGTTTATGGAGTTAGAGAATAGTTGTGGTTTACAATGCTTAGTGGGATTTTCTTGGTTGGGTTTCTTTTAACTCCATAGTCCTTGCGCTTTAAGCCTGTTAAGTAGTGATTAGATAATTGAAATTTTTGTTGATGGAAACACATGAAACTTACTAAAACAAAATAAAAACCCCGAACTCATTCCAAGTTATTAAGATTCAAATGTTATGTGAGTTTATCTGTGCAGATTTAAGATTTCTGTGTATAACCAACTCAATTATTTTTAAATGTCCATTGCTTTCGTTCACATCTGGTTGGGAGACAAAACCGTGGGATATAGAGCCACTGACACATAACCTGGAGAAAAGTTCACCATGATGCTACTTTGTAAGCAAGGCATGGATTTTGCTTCTAAAATGACAGCACGTAACTTTTGAAACATGTCATTTAGGAGGTATGTGGTAAAGGTGATCCAGGAGCTGGAGATTGACCAGAGCCTTGTGTAGAAAGCCCTGTTGCACAGGACGGGAAGTGTTGGGGTTGACAAAAGGCCAAAGTTGCTTTACTTCTCAGGAATATTTCATTAAAATAAAATGGGATCTGAAAAGGAAATAAATTTCATCTGGGTATTGCTTTACCTTCCCAGCTGGTATGTCCGCACACTGCCTTACAGCCATGTTTACACAAACCTGTGCAAATGAAAACATTCAGTGAGGATTTTGTCATTTAGCAGTGGTTTTGCATACCCCTCTCTTTCTTCCAGTTAATGTCAGGTACCATGGCGAGTTTCCTCATGTCCCCTTAATGCTGAGCACTAATGTTTCTGAATTTCCAGCTATAATAAAAAAGGTACTGTTACCTTCTGTGCAGTGAACACTGACTGAGACAAGACCCTCTTGAGAGAGGGTGGAGAGTATATGAAAAGGCAGAGGGTATAACATACATAACACCAAATCTTGTAGGGTAAACCTGCAAGATATTTCAGGGCTGCTTTAGCTTTGTGTCACTGTATTTTTAAAGTTTGCATGCTTATAAATACTGGTACTCCAGTAAGTTTGGTTTTCACAGTAACCTCTACATTTTTAATGCTCTTTTGTCAACCTGTAGAGAATCTGAATAGTTAAGAAAGGTATTTGATAAGCTAAAACCCACCAAAGTCATTCTGCTTTGATATATTTGGCTATGCGTTTGAACATCGTTGGATGCCAGAGGCTGCCCATGCATTGATCAGACGTTGTGGATGGGACCTACCTGTTTGTTAATGTCGTCTTGTCAAACTTGATGTTACCCACCTTTCAAGTACTTGACTCAATTACTGTATGAAGTAGTTGCTGAGTATTTTCTCTTTCTGTTGATAAGGAAACACTACCTGTAATGTTTGCTTACAAGGCTTTAAATAGTGAGAATAGCATCACGCCTAGACTGGAGCAGCTGAAATGACAAAGGCAATTTGTAGTCAACACTCTTTCACTTTTCCATTGTGTTGAGAGCAAAACCATCCTGTGATACTGCTGGACAGCACGGTGCTAGGAAACCTTTGTGATGTTAGTATCAGTGAAGCTTCAGGGGCTGTTGATGGAGTCCTTCCTCTTCTCTTCTGAACAGTGCAACAGATGTGCTCCAGTGGTTTCCATACTCCTGCGATGCACATGTGAAGATCATGCTGCTAGCACAGTGCTCGTCCTGCAAAAGGGACGGTGGTGTGGTTGCACAGCGGAGAACCAGGAACAGGGCTCGCGTGTGGGCTCAGTGTGTGTGTCTATGGTGTACGCCTGTTGGTTTTTGCTGTTGTTTAAAAACATGTTCCTTTAACGTTGTCCCACTATTGCGGGATTGAGAGTCGTATCAAAGTGCTCGCACTGGAAATGTGTTTGGGAGATTATCTCTAGGAAAGGCACCATCTTGTACTTGATCCTGGGTCGTTTTCCAAACCCTTCATTGAGAAGCTTAGCTGTTTGAACACAGGTTAAGTGTTACATTTGCTTCAGCTCTAATTCTTGATAAACACTTAGGTAGTAGCATCAGGCAGCCTTGACTCAAGCATTTCTTAAAACCAAATTTAGTATAGATTGAGCTATTCTAGTCAGCTTTTTTCCTTTAGTATGAACCTGCCAAACTTTTAAAGTGATAACATTCAAATAACATGATTTTATGCATTCTTATCTAACAATTTCTTGCTTGATACAGAAACCGTAATTTAAATCATAATTTTTCTAGCTTCTGTAATTGACTCTTGTACAAATACTTGTTTTAAAGCCTGCCTAGAATACTGCATACTTCAGTCGAAGTTGTTTATCATGTGGTATAAGATTCTCATTTTCTGGAAAGAAAATGCTGAGCCTGGTTTAATATGAACAGCATGATTCATCCTACTTCATACAATTTTGCATGCTAGGTACTTTATTTGCCTGGTGCCCGATTGTTGTTAGAGGCAAATTGCTTCAGCAGGAAAATGTTAACTTCTTTCCTCCCTTTGTTACAGCAGAGCTGCCATTTTCTGAGCAAACTATTGTTGACTGGACTACCTGTAGTTATCAGGATGATAATCTTGTAGCGATGCTGGTGCAAGGATTCAGACTTCCTTTCTGCTTACATAAGATGCACTTTTAAAATGAACAATAAGTATACTTTCGTTTTTCCTCTTACGAAATGATGCTTAGGGTTTTTTGGTAATAGGAGAGAAAATCGGGAAAAGCAAAGGAAGGCCTGTTCTAGAAGCGCAGTTGCGGTAGCTTAGAGCCATTAATCACTGAAATGGGAATGTGTAAGAAAGGCTACTTTTTCTTCTTATGATGACTGGATGACACATGCATTGTATGGAAAAGGGAATGCCTACTTGGGGAAGATGACATTAATTTTCAAATAGATAGGTGTCGTGGTTTATTAATGCTTACTTTTGGATAAGGCTCTTGAGTGGTATGGGGTGTTTCTTCATTCTGACTGTTCCCGTAATTAGGGCAGCCATGTGCACATGGTGTTTTCTGTTACATGTGTACTTGATGACTGTCTGATTCTTGATATTGTTCAGCAGAGACTTCTATTTAAGATATTTATATTTTTTTTTAAAGCCTTGATTGATAAACTTCTGAGCCTTACTGGAGAACTTTTGCACTGAGTTTTAATATATTTAATATACAAATGTGCCAGCCTGGTGGCATAACCACCAATGTTTCTGGAACTGATAAATATGTTGCTGATGTCTTGCAACCCCAGCTAGTGACATCAAGGGCAGGCACCCTGCACGAGGCACTATATTCAGTATGTGCTACCCCCAGGCAAGTCCTGCCTATATGGCAAAAGAGTCTGTTTTGCTGCCTTGAGCAGCTGTAGTACTTGAGTTCTGTACCTGACTAGAATGTACGTAAAACAAAAGGAATTTGAAGGATTTAAGGGATGAATTTCAAGAGCTGAATGACTCAGCCCTGGTTTAAGTTTGATGTGGGTTTTCTTGTTGTTCTGGATTGATGTTTTTGTTCACTTTTCATGTGGTTTTGTTGGTTTTGTTTTACTGCTCAGTGTATTCATCACCTACGATGATACCAGCGATGTGTTAGTTTCAGGTAGGAAGGAGGAACGTCTAAAAGTGTCTCTGCATTTGCTCATTGATAATGAAGCTGCACCTTTTCCCTTTTCATTTAAACATATTGATAGGGATGTTTTATAACAATAAAAAAATTACGGTAGTCCTTTTTTGCTGATCAGTTACATAAGGAATGGAATTAGGTAAGTATGTAATATATTACAGTAGTGCTGTTTGTGTTAAACACGGGTGTATAAAAGCCTACTTTAATTCATGCAACCAAATTTTTATGAATTTACTATGATGCTAACAGATTTTCTGAATTGCATATATAAAGACAACTGATGCATATATCTAGTAGATTTTAAAAAGAACCTAATGTCAAATGTCTTTCTTTTGTAGGAAAAACCTCAGATAGAGGTCCATTTCCATTGTATGGTAGAGATACGGGGTTACCAGGCTGTCAAGTAAGTATAGTTATGATTGAAAGCAAATGGAATAATCTGAATTAAAATCTAGTTTAAGTTACTTGAATGTGTCAAGCTACCAAACATAATAAACAAGAATGCATTCCACAATTTGCAGAGTAAATTTTCTGGGTTCTGTATGGTCAAATTTCCTTGCACTTTCATACATCCATTTAGAGGAGGTACTTTTGCTATGTGCAAGTGAAACTGGTTCTGTGGCTCACAAGCACGAAGCCTTGTGTTTTTAGTAAAAGGGGGATTGTTACTGGTCTGAACATATTGAGCAATGTGCTTCAGAGTGTGTGTCGCATCTTTCCTACAGATGACAGCAAAATGAGTTTTCTTGCCCTTTGCAAGTTATTTACTCCTCTCTCCCATTTCTGCAAACAGAATTGCAGTCCAGTACTGATTGCCCATCAGGATTAGTCTGTGATACTTGGATTTTTCACGAACAATTTGTCAAAAAATACCAGTAATTGCTGAATATAGTTCATTAGTTAATTGTTATTCCTAGTGGAGATCATGTGCATTTTTTAAGGAAGACAGTGTTACTAGTCTTCCCATTTTTTAGCAGGTTGTCCAGTGTAATACTTTATTATTTTGTACGTTTGAGGATGTGGGTTTTTGTAGTTGAGAACTTTCTTTTTATATCTCTAAATCTTCATTTTAGAGTGAAGATTAAGAATACTATCTTGATCATTGTTTAAAAGTCTGTTTTGAATGTGTAGGAAGTTTGAATGTTTGAAAAGTATAATTAGCATTTGATTACACTCGGTATTTGTTGACAAAGACTTTACATAACTAATATGTTTGGAATTCTAAAATTAGTTAAGCTTGTTTTCTCTAAGAGGAATTTTTATAAATTTCACTCTAAGTAAGCTATTTGCTTTGAGTGGATATTTTCAGGAGCATCTTTGTTCTGAAGGATAAAACTTAGCATAAAGAGTTTGACATCTTGGTTTTGAGTCTTTTAGCTAGTAGTTTGGGAAGTGTGAATGGGCAGCACCATGTGGCAATGCAGTCTTAACATTGCTTCCCCTATTAAGAAAGGATCATTCTCACAGCCTTTACTACTTCTCTGCAACACAGATGTGAGGAACAAAGACCCATTTATAACTGTATGGGCGAGCTTTCAGTAACATTCTTACAAAAAGCAGTATACCTCTTTAAGTTCAAGTTACAGGCTTCACGTTATTGCCAGTCTAGACAGTAGAACATTGTATTAGTGTTACTACTATTGTTCAAATAACTCCGTATGTACTGTATTTAAATATAATAACTCAAAATTTACATTAGTTTGGAAGCAAATTAATTTCCACGTTACTCTTTCATTAAGTTAATGTTCTGTATTGGAAAATGGGTTTATATTAACTTTGCATAAAATTCTGTTTTGTTTTGCAGTAATGAGTGTAATTTCTGTTGCTTGGCTCCTCACTGAGGAAAATGCTTTTATATCTCCTAATTGTTTATCTCTAATACCATTTAATATTATTTTTTTTACATGTAGTTATGTTAAAGCCAAAATCTTAGAGATATTTGTTTCTATTAAGATCACTTCTAATTCTGCTTTTTCCTTCAAAATGCTTCTTACTGTTTCCGCTCCTACAGTTTGTTCTTTCTTAGGCATTTTTAGCGTATGGGAAAAATATTATTGTAGGTAAATATATATTGGTTTTATATTCAGGATAGAAAATGATCATAAATTTAAATTGAATTAAAATTAAGTTGAAAGTTTATGTGAGAAGTTACAGTTTGCACTTTAATTTGGTCTTATCAGTTAAATCTGATAGTGTTTGAAATAATTTGTTAACTTGGAATGTGGTGGGATTTCTGAATCCTTTTAGGGTTTTTGTATTTTTTATAAATCCACGGCGGTGCCTGTAATACAGCTCTCATTGTAGCTCCAATGTTTGAAAGCTATGTTAGAGAAGAAGGTCAAAAGCTATCCTGAGAGAGGTCATTTTGACAATCCACATGAAGAATCAGCTGCATTGTCCCTGACAGATGCTCATATAGTCAGTTCTTAAAAACCTCTAGAGATGGAGAAGACTGTGTGACCACACTGTGTTTTGTTTTCCATTACTTAAATGTACTTACTCTTCAAAAGTTTCCCTGATGCCTTATCTAAATATCATTGTAATTAAAGCATCTAACTCTTGCCTTACAGTGGACACAGAGAATAAGAATCTATATTCTTTGAAGTCTGTAGCAGCTGGAAATCCAGTAGATGATTAAGATGATAAGGAGTCCTTAGAAAAGATAAGACATAAAGGGAGTTAATTTTTTTACTTTGGTGTGTATAGTGCAGAATGTAATGCAGGTCTGTTTTTAATAAAGGATATATAGTAGGGTCTATCTCAGGTTGAAGTATCAGTAGAAAAGCTTATGCTCTGCTGTAGGTGCTCGCCAGTAGGTTCACAATTCTAGAGGAGTTCCAGTATTTTAAACTAGGTAAATTACTTTATTTAAAGCCTTACCATGATGGCAAAAATAAATTTCCTGGACCTTTCTGACAACACTTAATTTTTTGCTGTGTGGTATTTGTCTTTTTCATTACAAATATCCAGTCTTTGCTAATGGTTTCATTGGTGATGGTCTAAAATTTTCCAGTACCTTCTTATGGTAAGGCTGGTCAGCTTATCGTTCCTCAACCTATATTTTTCACAGGTTCCATGTGCAAACGCAAAAGTGTATTTTTTTTTTTTTTTAAACACATCTATCTTCTCGAAATTCATCAGTATAATTTTGAATTCCAGGCTTGCATTGCATTTGTAGATCCTTTTGGTTTATTTGCTTTGTGAATTTAGTAAATGTGGTCTTCATTTTTCATCCAAGTCACTAATTAAGAGGTGGAATGATGCCCAAAGCAGATGCCTGCAAAGTCTCAGTTAATACATTCGCCCAGCGTTGATCATGAACTCCTAGCTACTGTTTTTTAAACACTTATGCTCTGTATTCAGCAGTAGTGTTGGTTGTCCTTGGTTCCTTAGTTCACCTGTGAAGTGTGAAAGTTACAAAAGCCTTATTAAAACATCTCATATGCTGTCTGAGAAGGAAGCGAGATTGGGTTTATGTAGTTTATTCCAGCTAAATCCATACAACATCTTTATTTTCTTCTGGAGTTTGCAGTCTGCTGCTTCCAGTATTCTTCCAAAAAATAAAATTAAAATTCTTGAGGTATTACAAGGCACCGCTTTTGTGCCTCCCTGAAAGAAACAAACCAACCCCGTTCTTCGTTAGTGTCAGCACTCCAAACCATGAGTTTTCCAAGACAGTGGCTAAGGTTTCTGATAATTGCAAGAACTAATTTATTAGTGTTGTACCAAAGAGGAAGTGTACACCTCCAGGTTTAATTTCCAGCAGGTTTTTTAAGGAAGCCAAAAAGGAGCATCCTGGAGTACAGCACATAGCGGTGGCAGTGCCTATTCATGCACATTCCAGTGTTGTATAAGGTCATTGCATTTGTCTTAAGCTGTGGGGTTTATGTGTTAATAAGGTTAACGGTGTGTGTTTGTTTGTTCTTTGTGGTGCTTTGCTACCAAGCTCTGAATCATCTTTCTTTTTTTGGCTTTCTTAGTACTTCATACTCTTCTCCTTCTGACAGGTCTTTGCTATATTCTGCACCTTTCCAACTCTTACTGCCTTTTTTTTTTCCTCTCTGACGTTTCAGAGAGTATATAGACTCTGAGTGGATGGGTAGGATAAGAAATGGAGGCTTACACAGAGCTGGCTTAGATGAACATCAAAAACTTTTTACCTGGACAAAGAATTGACAGCTTTTAGAAGAAATGTACAATCTGCATTTGGTTATCAGAATGAAATATGAGGCTACGTGGCTTGACACATTGTCTCTATTTGTGTCTTCGATTTGGAGGAGCGGAGGTTGGTTGTGATATTTGTGTGGAATTCCACCATTCCTGTTAGCTGTGTAATTGCAAATTTGGGAAGGGCATCTTCTCACAAATCTTAAAATGGCTATAGATCAAGTTTTCAGAAAGCTCTTGTAATAAGTTTTCTTTACACTTGTGTAATTTAATACTGAAAATTGTAGTTTGTGTGAAAGAAATGAGATTAGACTTCAGATATTGAATGCATGGCTCCCATTTCCAGTATCATCAGAAGGGTACCCAGCTGTCACCGCACATTGCGTTGACAGGTCTGAGCTCTAAGAAAGCCAGGAATCTGCATGATTTTCTAAGTGAAATCAAGATAAATGTGCAGTACATGTGTAGCTGTTAGACTAATTCTTCTAATTGTTTCTGTGGGTCTTCACAGAAGCTAACTTTATCCCCTTGAGCCTCTAAGTGCCCTGGCTAATTGGCAGAGGGAGGGGGGATGCTCCTTTAGCCCAGCGGTGCCTGTGCTCATGTGCCTGGCAAAGTCTGTCTCTCCCCACTGGCGTCACTAGGCTGAAGACAGTAAATTATTTGTGACTATCCCCTTAATGTTCTGTTTTAATTCTAAACAATCATGCATGAAAAATAGACATCACGGATCTTTTGACGTGTGGAGATAACACATTTACCCACCCTTCATAATAATTTGAAGTCCGCGTACTATCCCATGTGCAAGAAAGGAGATAAAATCAAGTGCTAAATGTAATGGATGTTAGGCAAGAACTGAAGAGGCATTCACCAGTTTGTTTAAAGTGTAACCTTTCTATAAAGAGACGTATCTTTATTTTTCTAGCTGTCTATATATTCTATAAGATGATAGGACACTTCACATGTTGTAAAACCCACGTAGAAAAAGGTTTGATAAATCTGTAGAATACATGAATGCTGGAAGGAGCTATGGATTCTATTTCCTAAATACATTTCACTTAGTCTATGTAAAACTATATGTATTATGCTGCATAAAATATACTACTCTATATAGCACATGATGTATATACAGATGTTATATATTTCATGCAGTATGAAATACATAGTGCTACAAAGAAAGCATATGAAAAATTTCTGTGATACTGTCTATGCTACGTAGAATTTAGTAGTGGCAGATGGATTTTAAACTCATTTCTGCTGCTATTTTTATATCAGTTTTGTGCATATTGGTAATAACTAAGGCTGCTTCAGAATCTTTGTTTTCTGGATGGAGAAAAAAAATTCGACAGAAAGCTGGTCCACCAGTGTTTCCAGTAATCTTGCTACACCGTTTTCCCTTCAATAGCCATCAGCTCTGCTATTGCTGTGAAGCTAATGTGAGGTGACTCATTTAGCAGCGTATTATTGCATCATTGCAACATGATGCAAGGCACATCAGGCACTATTAAATTAGCCTGAATTTTGCAGTATGACAGTAACATTTTATGCACATTAGCACCATACTTAGTGCTCCTTATGGGAATATACTTCAAGTAAACATGTTAAGACATAATTTCAGCCAACTTTTCAGGATTTACCAATTTCTTCTTTATTTGGGGAAAAAAAAATATGCTTCACTGGAATATTAAAGCAGATGAGTGGATTTGTGGATCTTCAGAGCATGTTTTGTTTCTTGAATTACTTTAAATGGATGGTCTTACTTGGGTAGTACCTTGGAGAAAAAATTAGCTGACTTGTCACTTGATGGTTAAAGTAGGTTGGAACAAACTCATCCATCTTTCTTCCACCTTTGGTGTGATTCAATGTAGAAACATTTTCCTCATCTGGGCTCCAGGCAGAGCAAGCTAGATTTGTATACGTCTGACTCACATGTGCTGAAAAATATTATGAGTTAATTACATTATAGGTATTGAGCAACTGGATTTCATACTATTGGCTTTTTAGCAAAAACTTGTGACCTTTCTTTATTGACTTAAGAACAACTGTCTTCATGATTTAATATGGAACTTCAAAGGGTTGCATCTTGTTGTCTGCAAATTTAGCAATGTATTAAAGAATAAATTTACAAGCATGAAAAATTGCATTTATTAGCTGTTACATCCTTCACAGAGTAAAACATTTGTTTTATTTTTGTGGAAAAAAAAAAAAAAATTGTTACTTCTTAACAAACAAACTATAAGAACTTTGAAATAACCCCAAAAAATGCCTTTAGCACCAATTTCTTGGGCAATTTAACAGATGATCACTTTGGCAAAATAAATGTTTGCAAGTGTATGTTACTTTGCTTTTGCATAGTCAGTAATTTGCCTCTTTCAAATTTAAAAATACTTTAAAGCACTGAGCAAAATGCAAATCTAAAGAACAATCCTGCAATGCTGGAGAAAGCAGAATCTTGGAGCACACTCTAACAGCTATCTCACAGGCTGGAGAAGTGTAATAAGAGTAGAACTCAAGAAATTTGAGTCGTCTAGGGAGAACAGAAAAGCTCACTCACGTTGTGCACAGGCAAAAATTGCAACTTCTTTGTGTTAACTGGCGAGGTGGTGAGGAATATGCAAGCAAGAGTGAAAATAAGTATCCCTAGGAGGATGGAGGTACCAGTACCAGCTTGCTGCATGGAGAAAAATTAATAGAGCTGAATAACACCAACTTTAAAGTATTTTAAATCTGTTTATAAACAGTGTAATTCTGAGATGTGTATATAGTGTAATGGAGAAGATTAACTGATTTTATTTTTTTAGTAAAGCATCAGGTGACACTAAATATCTGGAAGAATAAGCATACAGACAAAAATGTGAGTGTTAGGAGGCAAGAGTGTATAAAAACCTACGTGGGATGCGGAAATAAGATTTACTGACAAAAATGGAAAAGCAAAGAAGAGTATGAAAAATGTAATTTGAAATACATGTTTTGTGAGAATGAAAGTTGCAAGTGGCAAGTGAAAAAGACACAAGTGACTGTGAAGGGACAGTGTTTTAGTGGTATCTGACAGCTGAGATATTACTTTAAATGTGCGCGTCAAAGAAGAAAAAGGTATTTGTAGCACATCGCATTTTAAAACAGGGTGGTTCTTTATGTGCGTATGGAGGCTCCAAACAAGTCTTTTTCAATCTTGTGGGTATAGCTCTCAAACAGCAGCATGGCAGCATGTCTTTGCAGTTGCTCCTAGGATGCTTTGCTAAGTTTTTAACTATTCAGTATTTTAATACTAGACCACTACTAACGTGCTTTATGTGGTATTATATGTCAGAGTACTGAGCACTCTGTGTCTTGCTGGAAGATGAAAGAAGTAATGGACAACTGTGTAGAATAAATACGTATTAGGTGTTTTTCTTTGCAGGTCCAGTAACTACTTGGTAGTAAGGGTAAGCTTATGTATGCCTGAAGTGTGCATATGCCAGCCCTCTCACACACATTCAGAGTTTTGCGGTTTTCACTTCTTCCTGTAGGATTTCTGTTTGTATCCTGAAACTTTTAAAATTGTTTGTCTCTAAGAGCTTCTATCCCTTCTTGGTTTCCTTGAGAGCAATAATTAAAACAGTTCTGTGTTGAGGGTGTACCATCTGCTCCTATGATATTGTAGTGTTATTGAAAAGAGCTATTTTTTTTTAATTGAAAAAAAGGCGAACAAATGAAAGGGTTTAAAGTAACAGGAAAATGTAAATAGTTTGTCTGAGGGATGATTGGAAATAGGCATATTTAGACCACACCTAAGGGGTAGACAGTAGAGGAGGTAACGTTGTGGCAAAAAGGATGCTAGAGTGTGGGTAATTCTCTCTGGAGAATCTTAGGCTGAACCTTGTAGCTCGTGTGTCTCAGATTCCTTCAGGCTGGAGTTGGGTTGTTTATTTTTGTTTTGTTTTGTGGTTTTTTTTTAACTTCCAGGTTTTGAAATTGGGTAATAATAAAAATATGTACATAGAGAATATACACTGGAACATAATTATGTACAATAAGAAAAAAAATTAGATTTACTTTAGTGCTAATAAAAATGTCAGATTGTATCAGCTATGGCTCCCCAAAGTTTTTTCCTTTCTCCCCTCCACAGCTGCAATTATTATTAAATAAAATTAAAAATCTATTAAACAGTAACAAGAAAGCTCTTCCTGCTTGCTGCTGGCACTGTATTTGAAGATGCTTTAGATGGATCTTTCCAATGAGGCAGAAGAACACATGATATTCTGGACCGTTCTTATTTGTTTAGCCTTATAAAAGACTACAAGCAG